>JAOUQZ010000049.1:10009752-10029862 GCA_028564935.1 Neosilurus hyrtlii | reverse complement strand
GTGTGTGTCTGTGTGTGTGTGTGTGTGTGTGTGTGTGTGTGTGTGTGTGTGTGTGTGTGTGTGTGTGTGTGTGTGCATTTCATCCCCAGTAGGATTCTGTTCTTTGATGTGATCATCCTTAGGCTCCAGCCACAGGGCACAGGGCATGCTTTTAATCTGTCAATCATCCACTCAGGATTCATAGTTTCCATGGCATTTCTGTGTCCATCTTGTCTGTAATGCTGTTAGATTCTGTTAACAGTACAGGGGATTCTTTAGTCCGTATTCATCACATCATTACTTTAGAAGGGGTTTTCTTTTGCTCTGCTCTTTTTTTGTGGAACTGAATCATGTCACACTGCAGAAGAAACGGTGTCATGTCTCTTGCTTTGTCCGTAAAATTGTTTTGTTAAAAAAGCCAGAGCATGGTTCTGAATAGAACACATTGTTGCTAAGCCGTGTAGGCCAAAAGATCAAGCAGCTTAAGGACACAGAGACAAATTTTTTATTTTTTTTTCTAAGCAGACATCAGTTTATTACACAGTTAGGCATTGGGAAGGTGTGGATAGTTTTGTTTAATCTGTCTGTGTTATGCTGTATATCTGTCTTTATTAATTGATATGAAGGATTGGTCTGTCTGTCTGTCTCTCTCTCTCTCTCTGTCTCTTTCTCACACACACACACACACACACACACACACATGCTGTCTCTCTCTCTCTCTCTCTCTCTCTCTCTTTCTTTCTCCCTCTTTCCCTTTGTACTAGCCCTGAGAGATGATTTTCGCCAGGCTCCGAGTGATGTGGTGGTTGCTGCTGGTGAACCAGCTGTGCTGGAGTGTGTCCCACCACGTGGCCACCCAGAGCCCAGCATCTCCTGGAAGAGGAACAACGTCCGAGTGAGCGACAAAGACAGCAGGATTTCTGTGAGTCTCTGGCAATCTACTGATTAGAGCCTGAAGGAATTAGAAGAGGAAGAAATATGCCTGGAGGCACAGACCACTGATTGCCAAGTGCTTATTAGAGCTTGACCCCTGATCTGACACAACTTCACTGGCTGGCTCCTGTAGCAGTCAGGATTAGCTTAAAGGATGTGCATCAGCATATTTAAGAATCACTTGTATCTTATTAGAGTAGGATTGCTTTGGACAGGTGTTATTGTCATTACTGCTCTAGATGTGCATCCAAATCAGGAAGCAAATTGCTGTGAGAAGAAAGAGGACTGATTGATGTCCGTGAGCTTTTTGTCAATTCAAAGTGCGTAAGTGTAAACGTAACTGTCAGCAAGCAGCAGAAGTGTGATTGCTTTGTGCTGTCGCAGATGCGTGGTGGCAAGCTGATGATCTCACACACCCGGAAGAGTGATGCAGGCATGTACGTGTGTGTGGGCTCCAACATGGTCGGAGACAGGGACAGTGATCCGGCTGAGCTGGTGGTTTTTGGTGAGGCCTTGACTCCTAATATTTCCGTGTCATCCCATGTCATGGATCTGCATAACATTAGGTGTCTTTGTTTGTGTGTATGTGTGTGCATATGTGCGTGTGTGTGTGTGTGTGTGTGTGTGTGTGTGTGTGTGTGTGTGTGTGTGTGTGTATGAGCAGAGAGACCAGTGTTTGTTCGTAGGCCGGTGCATCAAGTAGTGCAAGCAGATGAAACAGTGGAGTTCCTATGCGAGGTCCATGGAGATCCAGCTCCCACCATCCGCTGGAGGCGTGAAGGAGGAGAGCTGCCTCGCGCCAGGTCAAAAAATCAAATATATACCCTAAAAACTCTCTTTATATTAAAAAAAAAAAAAAAAGGTTTTACTCATAATTTTTCAGTGCTAAGTGAGTTTTAAAGCTATATCAATATATTTGTACACAATATATGTAATCAAAATAATAATTTGTTTACCTTTATTGTTTTTTAATTAATCATAAAAAAGTCATCCTTTCCCATGTTATTTTTTCTGTGTATTGTTTTTTGTTTTAGCATTTTTATTTAATATGCACTGGTAGTTTAATGGGCTGTACGGTGGCATAGTGGTTAGCACATCTGCTTCACAGCAAGAGTCCCGGGTTCAGTTCCGGGGGTTGGGCATATCTGTGCGGAGTTTGCATGTTCTTGCCATGCTTGTGTAGGTTTCCTCCTGGTACCCTGTTTCTTACCACAGTTCAAAAACATGCTAATGGTACACTGCCTGGCCAAAAAAACCCCGAACATTTTCATACTTTGTTGGACCACCTTTAGTCTTGGTTACAGTGTGTAATTGCCATGGCATTGTTTCGATACACTTAAACAACATCACAACATTGAATTCCATCCAGAGTTGGGTTCATTTTCACTGACATCTTGGCAAGAAAATTGAACCACTCAATAAAGTCTTCGCCAGCACATTATAAAGCATTTCAATAGGGTTAAGGTCAGGACTCGGTGGTGTCAGTTCATGTGTGATAATGATTCCGCATGCTCCCTGAAACACTCTTTCACTGCTTGAGCCCAAATTTCATGTCTGTGCCATCAGAGAAGAAAAAGTCCATGGGGATTACATGCTGCAATCAAACCACCACTGAGGGCGGTTTAACAAAATATTAGAGTCTGCAACTTTTTATTTGTCCAGCTAGTGTACAGTACATCAATGGCATGATTTATGTATTTTGTGACCCCAGAATAAAAAAATTTTAACATAAACCTAACTTGACTACATCTACCTTGTCACCCTGGCCTCCATTGCCATTAATCCGATGCCATTAAACTTCAACTGATACACAGGCTTAGGTGCTGGCAGAATTGTTACAGATGTATATGATTAAATTAAGTTAGTCATCATGAGAAAGCAAGATTAAATAAGCAAAATGCTTGAGATGTCAGTCAAGCAAACAAATTGGGATGCCATGTTAATTATATTAAAAATAATTATCTGATGGAGAACCTTTGTGTGCATAGCTGTGTAATTATTCCATTCCAAAATTATATCTTTAAGTTGTCTTAATTATTAGAATGTTCTGTGGTCTTGTTGAAAAAGGTCATTCCTAGAAAATGTAGTTATAGCTGATCTATAAGGATGGGAATTGAAAGAGATGTGGGCCAAATTTGAACAGCTGCAGGATAACACAATGGTTGTAGAAGTGAGGACTGATGACTAAGCGTATGTGAAAATCCTCACACCACAAAGCTGTGATTTGTTCTTTTCTTCGGGTGGGTGTAGATTCGAGATCCGCAGTGACAACACTCTTCGTCTGGTGAAGGTGCGAGCGGAGGACGAGGGGACTTACACATGTATGACGGAAAACAGCGTGGGCAGAACCGAGGCTTCGGCAACTCTGCAGGTCCACGGTAAATAAAAACATCTTTCAAGACACACACCCAGTTCATGACAATGCACATGTGGGCACTCTGCAGCAGTCATAAAATATAAAGCAGATGTCTCTGTTAATGGGTTCATGTGTATGCTCATCCTTGATTTCCATTAAGCTGATCTGATTACGGCTCTTTGGGCCTGTCAGATGCCATCAGTGTTATCTGGGGGAATTCAGATGGAAGGAGTGTGTTTATAAGCTTCTTGTTCTCCATCACAGACACTACATGCTGCTTGTGGTAAAGCATATGGATTACTACATCTGACAGCCATTAGGCAAGCAGTGTGGGCCAAGTGATAGAGAATGGAGTATTAATAGATTTTGTGTGTGTGTGTGTGTGTGTGTGTGTGTGTGTGTGAGAGAGAGAGAGAGAGAGTTATCCCCATGATGATGTGGATATTTTGCTTTTTGGGGACATTTGGTTTCTCCCCACAAGGAGACTATAGTTTTTAAAAAAACAACACACACACACACACACACACACACACACACACACACACAGAAAAAAACCCCACTAACAGAGTCAAAAAGATTTGGTGCAGTTGCTGAAGTTTAAATTAAGGTTAGCTGTGGGTGTAGGAATAGCATTAGAAATTAGCTTCATTAGTAATTATTTTAATTAAAGGTACACAGTTTACACAGCTGGTAAAACAAATAAAATCTGTTTTCAACATTCTTAGCACCGGTTAAAGTTAGGTGAGTGTGTATAGGGCTATTTACAGTGAGTATAGTGAAACCCAAGTCAGTTGTAATATCTCATAAAGACTGCAACAAGAGCATACGAGAGACTGCAATACATTTTGAGGCTTTTTGAAATGGTTATGGGACTTGGTGGGATAAAATGGTCACATTGTTCTTGGTGTATTTTAGTGTAGTTAAGATGGAAGTTTCAATTAACATCCATCAGCAGTCAGACGGAGACTTCTTTTTTCATTCGCAATGGAAGCCTCATCACAGTCATCATCATTAAAGTGTCCTCTGCTCAGTAAGCCCTGGAATGACTTAATGTCCTCCAGATTATGGCTTGGCCACCCAAACATCTGTTGTTTTTCCATTCATCAAGTGATAGTGTCTGTTTAAAGCCAGACAAAAGCCCTCCTATGACTTCATAGTGAATCAGTCATGTGACTCCTAAAGAACCCCACTGTCTAGATCATCCAAAATTTATCGGACATGGAACACAGAAGAGGAAATGAAGCGTGGAGGTGATATTAAGTTCAAACTCTAAATATTTCATCCTTCAGAGGAAGATTTCTTCTGTATGGCTCATTATCTCAGTCTCTAAATCTGATGTACTCTTTCTGGTCCTGTATCTGGGTGACTGCGTTAATTGGTCCCCTGTTTTTTTCTCCTCTCTCTCTCTTCTCTCGAGTGTTATGATAATCAGACCCTTATTTTATTCTTTTTCTGTGTCTGGATTGCTGTGGTAATCGTTCGCTTGTCACTCCAGACATTTGTTCTGTTGGAATTCAGTTCTCCTGGTTGCCTTTGCAGTGCAAGTGCTTATTTGTGTAGGCGGATAATAGTTCACTCTAGATTCTCTCTACATTTCTTTTCCTTACCCCCTCTGCAACATGCCTGCTATGTTTAAGCGCCGGCTGTGAAATTTCTTGAGCAGCAGGATAGAAGGCTGGTTATAAAAACAAAGGCTCACACTGTGCTCAGCTTTGTGGCTTATAAATCCGTATGATGGCTGTGAGGTGTATTCTTGGTGAAGTTAAAAATCATCCCTGAAAACTTGTGAGAAATTAATTCGGTTTAATTCCTTTTATTGGGAGGATACAGGGGGAAAAGGAGCTAATATGTCTGGGTTTGTAATTTTTTGCTTTGGGCAGCTCTCACGTTTGCTACAGCTATTTTGCCAAAACAAGTTCCAACACTGTGTTTAAGCAGAGGATAAATTAGATGGGAGTGCAGGGGAGAGGAGCTTCTGCACTATAATTTGATAGAAATGTAAATCATAGCCTAGCATTATGGTAATAATAATAATTTTGATGTAACACAGTTTTGAGCTGCACTCAAAACAACTGCTGTATATAAATTTGATCTTGAAAAATACATTTACTTGTTAGTTGAACATTTATTATTATTATTTATTATTATAATAAATTAAGCAAAATTGTTTAATTCCTAGCAAAAAAAATCAATAAATAAGGAAAGAAACACGTGCGCACATACAGACACACACTCACACACACACACACACACACACACACAGAGCGAGACAGTATTCTGACCCCTACAGTATTTGCACAATTTATTGTTTATAAATTAAATTTTCAAATGGTTTCAGTTTATTAAATTACGTTTAGATTTAATTAAATTTGTTTATACACAGTAATTCATAAGTACAGACCTGTTACGATAGATTTATTGCAAATCTCTCATTTAGACAAATGTTCAGACTTACATTTACGGTTGCTGTTGGGATGTAGATCTTTGTGAGTAAACTCAGTAACTTGGCTGGAAGGGCCTTGGTAAGAAAGGTAAGCAAGAACCCAGTGACCACTTTAACAGAGATTCAACAGTCTTTCACAGGCATGGGAGAAACTGCTGGAAGGACAACCATACTCCATCAATCAAACCTTTATGGTAGAGTGGCTAGACAGGAGCTACTCCAGAGTAAAAGCCATGTGGAAGGCACTTAAAGACCTGAAAGCATGAGGAAAACATTCTCTCATCTGATGAAACAGAATTGACGTCTTTGGGCAGAATTCCAAGTGCTACAGTATGTCTGGCAGAAACCGTACTGCTTATCAGGTGGTAATACCATCGCGATGAATTATAGGGGAATAGGAGAGATTACCTAAATTCAAGTATCACTTGTAGAGACTTGCCGAAGAAGACTTGAGGCTGTAATTTGTGTAAAAGATGCTTCTACAATTTAATGGAAAAAATTATCTGAATAGTTCCATAATGACTGATTTCTGTTTATTAACAAATTCAGATTATTGTTTATAGGTAATTGGCCAAAAAAGTCAATTTAATCCATCTTAAATTTAACGTACACCGAGCCATAACATAAAAATCATTGTGAGCACTGAGCGGTGAAGTGAATAACATTATCTTGTTACAGTGGCACCCGCCAAAGGGAGGGATGTATTCAGCAGAAAGTGATGTGTTGGAAGCAGATACAAAGCAAGTGTGTGGATCTGACTGACTTTGACTAAGGCCACATTGTGTTGGTTAAAAGACTGGGTCTGTTCATCTCCAAAATGGCAGCTTTTGTGGTTTCCTGATATGTAGTGGTAGGTACTTACTAAAGCTTGGTCCGAGGAGGGAAAACAAATAAACTGGCAAAAGTGTCATGGGTGCCCACCCCTTACTGGTGCACGTGGGCAGTGAAGACTAGTATGTCTGTTCTGATCCCACAGAATAGCTACTGGTGAACGATCCACTGAAACTGTTAATGCTGGCTATAATAGAAAGGAGTCAGACACAGAACTCATCGCAGCTCACTCTCTATGGGGCTGCTTAGCCTCATGAGGTGTTAATGTTATGGCTGATTGTTTGCTGATTCTGATCTTTCTTTTTTTTATTAAATGTAATTTTTTTTTTATAAAAAGAAAAATTTTTGATAATGGTATATCACAGTAAACTGTTTAAAAATGGAAAGAGGACTGGAAATCCATTCTATATTAAAAACCAGCTTTACTCAAATTTCCATGATTCAGGTTCAGAACTCCTCGTGTTATAGCACACATACATTACTGATCCTGCAGTTTCGTCACTCAGGAAACCCACTGTGAAGAATAGTGGAATTCTGGTTACCACTCTCGCCTTACAGTAAGAAAATCCTGGGTTCAAGTATTTCTGTTTATGGAGTTTACATGTTCTCCCCGTGCTTGTGTGAGTTTTTGTCCAGGTACTCCAGTTTCCTCAAGCAGACCAAAGACATGCACATTAGGCTAATTGGCTGATTCAGATTGTCTCTAATCCTGATGTGAATTGGAACCCCTCAAGTTATACAGCCTATGGTCTCTCTGGTGAAGAGAAAAATGCCTACAGTCGTAATTAGCACTACAGCTCAAAGAAGAGGAAACCCACTGAATAAATGGCAATTTAATGCATGTGTAAGCACTACAAGTCTCAGACATCTCAACATCATTGCCACGTTTTCCAGACATGCATCTGACATGCATTCCAAATTAATTAATTTTCCCAAACCTTTATGACTGGAGGTGAAATAGACTTAAAAATAGACCTCACTGAGATCAGGGGTCAGCGTTAAGTAAACCCATTAGCAACACACCACTCACTTTAATGGGAACATCTTTACACTCACTCATTCACAATAGATTTTGACACAGAAGAGTACACACAGTTTACACACGATGCAATGAAATACAAAATCGAGCATCTGGTTGACAGATTCTGGTCCTCCGGGAGAAATTTTGTTGAGAGACATTAGAAGCGACTGGTCAGAGCTGACAGCAATCAACTGCTCTTTACTATTGTGGTGAGCAGAAAAGCAACTCCGCATGCAAAACATGCCTAACCTTGAGACAGATGGACTCCAACAGCAGAAGACAACACTGGATCCACTCCTGACAACCAGGAACAGGAATCTAAGGCCACAATGGTCACTCCTGTATTGAAACTGGATACTTGAAGATTGGTCCAGTGCCCAAAGATTGGCTGATTAAATAAAGCCGTGCACACTATGATTTTAGAAATGTCCTCATTAAATGCCTAGTTTAACTATACGATTATATCGGATTCGATGTAAAGCCAAAGTTCATGATATAGGGTCCGGTTTGGTTTTGCCAATTGTCTGTAGCTTCCGAGAATCATACGGAAGTGGGTAAAAACAACAATTTATTAATTCATTCATCTTCTTCTGCTTGTTCCGGGGCGGGTCATGGGGGCAGCAGCCTAAGCAGTGAGGTCCAGACGCCCCTCTCCCCAGCCACTTACAAACCCATAACCAAGACTCATATCTCTCTTTCTCTCTCTGTCTTCCACTCACACATACATACACACCCACCAAGGGAGCCGTCTAACTACTTTATAATCTAGTTTAAGGTAAATCTGAATTGTTGGGCTCTGCAGCTCGGTAGTTATTTCTACACAGTTTTTTCATGTGTTTCTGTCATGATTTGAGAAGGTTGAGGAGGACACATTATACAAGCAGTCATGCTGCTGCCCCAGCTCAACTTGTGCTGCCTCCATTGTCTCTGTCCAAACACACCATGTTGCCATGTTTTTATGTCAGTTGAAGCTCACAGTTTTTTTGTGCAGATGCAGTAAGGACAAAAGGAGTTTAGGGAAATCAGTCTGTGCCTCTGCTTCAACTGTGTGATACCCTCAGGAGTGGAGACCTAAATTTCGGAATGTCAGAAATCCACCTGGCGGCACAGTGGTGTAGTGGTTAGCAAGTCTGCCTCACAGTAAGGTGCTGGGTTTGATTCATGGGCTTGGGCGTTTCTGTGTGTAGTTTGCATGTTCCCCCGTGCTTGTGTGGGTTTCCTCCAGGTAATCCGGTTTTCTCCAATAGTCATGCAGACTAGACTAATTGGCTGTTGGTGTGAGTGTTAATGGTTGTGTGTGTTTTGCGTGTTGGCGAACTTGCTTCGCCCAGTGTCGGCTGAGATTGGCACCAGCCCCCCTGCGACCCTAGTAGGATCAAGCGGCTAGGCAAATGAGTGAGTGAGAAATCCATTTGATTGCTGGTCGGGAGAGGTTACTACCCTCTTCTTTCCACTGTACACTGCACAACACACGATGCACAAAAAACTTGGCCTGTTTAAAAAAGAATTGGCTCAAAATTGGACTTAGTCATGCAGTGTATTATTGGATTAAGGGAATGAATAAACAGGTGGATTGGGTTTCTTTTAAAGTAACTGGTGGGTGTATTTTTTTAATTTAATTTCATTCATTATATTTTTGCATTTTCACAATTTAAAGGCTTGGGATGCACAGGGTTCAAAAACTGTTTTTGTTTTTTTTTAATTAGAAAAAAAAATTGGTGGGGAGAAACTGAAAAGCCCTAAAGTAAAGTGTCAAATCTATCACTGGTAATTGTCAGACTGCATAATTAGCATGTGATTAAAAGTGTCCTGGTTCTCCTTCGCGCTCATGCGCTGGTCAGTGGAGATGTGTTGAAACAGTTTGCGCAGCAGCACATCACAGATAAAATGTCAGCCAAGTGAAAAGATTTCACCATTTCTATGAGAAACATTACACAAATTACTTATAATCACTGTTCATACAAAGTATAAAAAGTGGGTACAAAGCCCAAGGACTTTTCCATCATTGGTTTAAAACACCACTTAAAACTATGCCATCTCTCAGTATGCATAATACAGCAAAACAACAAAAGCAAAAAGCCATCTGCAGCTACAGAGTTTGAAAAGATGCTCAAAATGAAAAAGGACAGAGCTAAACCACAAAGTATAGCCAAAAACTAATGCAGTGCATTGCCTTCCAAGACCAACTGTTCACGGTTTTCATGGATGTTGAATTTCATTGCATTATGCCTAACTAGACAGTATTGAGTAGATGCTAATTTATCTATTCTTTTTTCCTTTTTTTATGTATGTTTCATTTTGTTATTTTACCAGAAATATACAACAAATACTGTATTGGTAGTTTGTGGTCACTTCACCATAACACATACAGTCGTGAATAAGTGCATCACATGGAAATTGATTAAATTTTTCCACAGCATATTTGAACAAGCAAACATTTCACCTGTTTTAGTACAGTGCTTAAAGTTAAGGTGCTGCTTTTGAACAAAACCACAAGTTGCATTTAAAGTTGCTTTTCGATAATTATTTATAAATTTTTTATATAGTGGTGATATGTTGGCATAATGCTTACCACATTCGCCACAGCAAGAAGATCCTGGGTTTGAGTCCCAGGCTCAGCAAGGGTGTTTTTGTGTGGAATTTGCATGTTCTCCCCGTGCTTGTGTGGGTTTTCTCCGAGTAATCCAGTTTTTTCCCCACAGTCCTAAGACATGTAGGTTAGGCCAACTGGCTGCCCTAAATTGCCCCTAGGTGTGAGTGAGTGGGAGTGTGAGTGTGTTGGCCCTGCGATGGTCTGGCAAACTGTTCATGGTGTACCCTTCCTTTACCCAGTGTAGGCTGAGTTCGGCTCTAGCCTCCGGGTAACCCTAATAGTATTAAGCAGTTTGGCAAGTGAGTGACTAAGTGAATGGGTTACTACATGTAATATACTTCTGTCAGAGGTCTACAGTAATTAAATACATTTCTTGAGTATTTGCACTTTATTTAAGTATTATTTTTTCTGACTGCTTTTTATTTTTACGCCATACATTTGTTCACAAGTATCTGTACTGTCTACTCCTTAAATTCTTAAATTGGATCATTATTTTGGTTGTAATGCATTTGAGGGCTGTTGATATTTTGATGTGGGGGATTCAGAGGGAAAATACACCAACAGTCCGAAAATGCTCTGCCTTTCGATAGTGACGGAAATGATATAGAATATTCCGGAAATCGATTATTTTGGTTACACAAGCAAGTGGAGCTGTAGACAGACAGACAGGGAGATTTGACAGACAGGGAGATTTGACAGACAGACAGACAGACAGACAGACAGGCAGGGAGATTTGACAGACAGGCAGGGAGATTTGACAGACAGGCAGGGAGATTTGACAGACAGACAAACAGACAGGGAGATTTGACAGACAGACAGACAGACAGACAGGGAGATTTGACAGACAGACAGCCAGGGAGATTTGACAGACAGACAGACAGCCAGGGAGATTTGACAGACAGACAGACATGACAGGGAGATTTGACAGACAGGGAGATTTGACAGACAGACAGACAGACAGGGAGATTTGACAGACAGACAGACAGCCAGGAAGATTTGACAGACAGACAGCCAGGGAGATTTGACAGACAGATAGACAAACATGACAGGGAGATTTGACAGACAGGAAGATTTGACAGACAGACAGACAGGCAGACGGAGATTTGACAGACAGACAGACAGACAGACAGGGAGATGTGACAGACAGACAGACAGAGAGATTTGACAGACAGACAGGGAGATTTGACAGACAGACAGACAGAGAGATTTGACAGACAGACAGACAGGGAGATTTGACAGACAGACAGACAGGGAGATTTGACAGACAGACAGACAGGAAGATTTGACAGACTGACAGACAGACAGACAGACAGGGAGATTTGACAGACTGACAGGCAGACAGACAGACAGACAGGGAGATTTGACAGACAGACAGGGAGATTTGACAGACAGACAGACAGGGAGATTTGACAGACAGACAGACAGGGAGATTTGACAGACAGACAGACAGACAGACAGACAGGGAGATTTGACAGACAGTCAAAATATCATCCAAAACATCATTCAAATCCAGTACAATTTAGAACCCATATTTCTTTACTTTTAGTTGAGTAAAGAAGATGAAACGGTTGTTCTACTCTTCCCAGAGTTTTATCTGAATATGTAGCTCTACATAAGTAAAGATCTGTGGAGGAAGTACCTCAGAAGCTAGTGTTGCCCGTTTCAGCTTCTAGTAGTTTTTTAATAACTATCCACCAGCCTCTGACTTCATCCTTGCCGAAATGTTTCCTTAAGTTGCGAGATGTTTGATGGATTCATTCACATGCTTCTACTTCTAAGTAATAATATTCCAATAGGAATCACATCTAGGCTTTGTCTAGGCCGTTCCATAACCCTCTTTCTTTTAAAGTTTATCCTGGTGGATTTGTTAATGTGCTTAGGACCATTCAGGATTCATATGATGCAGGAGTCATAGTTGAGTCAGTGACCACAAGCTTTCCAGTCTCTGAAGCAGCGAAGCAACCTTAAACCGTAACAATTTCACGACCATGCTATAAAGTTGGTGTGAAGTTCTGTTCATGTTTGTACTGTGATTATAGCCAGATAGCCAAAAGTATCTTTGATACTTCAGTCCAGATTACATTATTCCAAAATGCCTGGGGCCTCATGTACAAAGACTTGCGTGGAGTTCCTACTGGAAGATGGTGTACGCTTAAATCCAGAAAACGCCATACGCACAAAAAAATCCAGATGTATGAATCTGAATCCAATCCGTGAATCCAAGCACATTTCCTTTGAACATCCGAATCAACATTTAATTGAGCGCACTTGTAGGAGTACCTGATCCCTCCCTATCCACGCCCACATTTAAATATGCAAATCATATTTAAATTAACCCTGCACCGGAGATTCCCCTCTTCGCAGGATCAGAAATCCCTTACAAAACCCTTACTGTTTGGCACACTGTCCTGCGGTATTAACAACAAACGCAGGAGGTCTGAGTGGGAGAGAGTGTGTTAGGCCGTGCTGTGGGGTCAGAAAGGCGAACACACACGGAGTTAAAAAAGAAGTGGTCAGACGTAAAGGTGGCCATCAAGTGGAGGACGGCTTCCCACCGCCAAAGTCTGGCCCAATCAGGTGGGGGGAAGAGGAGAGGAGGACCTCACCCAGCTTGAGCAGAGAGTTGCCGCAGTCAGAGGTGACACTGCTCTTTCAGGGGTGGTGGGAGCACATTTGGGGGGACTCCTCCACCATCCGCATCGGGTCTGGCGTCACAGAAACGGGGGGTTCCTGCTGCCTGCCCAACTAGCCGTATCCTCCCCGCCCTGTGCTGTGCAATCGGTGGCATAAATGACCGCCTGCTCATAGGCATCCTCATAAATACTAGTGACTCAATAAATACACTGGTGAAGGGTTGAAATCATCCATTGCGCACAGTGCCACATTGTAGTTTCCAACCATGCTGTTACTCAGGATGTATGAATAATGCGTTGAACCAGGAAACCTCGCCACACTGTTAATTCATTGCATTTGCGCATCACATGTGATCTGTACAGTGATCAAATGAAAATGCTTCCTGCTGACATAAATTCATCCTGTGCTGGTGCTTTTATAGCAATGTGTGTGCAGTCGACAGCACCGATTACATTATGAAAACCGGCTCTCACTGCAAAATGCGCTTTAATTAACTCTGAGGACTAATATTCACATTGTAAACAGTTTCCCAGCATCACCTCTAAGAGTCGCCAAAGCACCAATAGCTGCAGAAACATGCGTACGCCAGCCATTTCCACGGACATTTCACTCTTGATACATCTGAACTTTGCCGTGGGAAAGGGCGTACGCAACGTTTTTGTGCGTACGCACCCTTTGTACATGAGGACCCTGGTCTTTGTTTAATTTTTTTACTGTTAAGTCTTGTTCTACTGGTCTTTTTGGATGGCAAATATTTTTTTTTCTGGCACACCCTTCAAGCACTTCAAATTTGTCCAGTGTCCTTCTAATTGTAGAGGTGTACACTTTCACAACAGAGATGGAATTTGAGGTTGTCTAGAACTTTCTGCAGTGGCTGGTCTTATTAACAGTTTTAAGCTTATTCCCCCTTTGCACTCATTGTAGCCTAAACTCTTCTTCAAGGCTAGATTTTGGAGCACGATTATGGGGATTTGTAACCATTCAGCTGCTAATGCATTAGTGAGGTCTGGTAATGATTTTGTGTCAGGGGCCCTGGGATGTTGCCATCATTCCAATTTCTCCAAAAGGTGTTCAGTAGGGTTGAGGGTCTGGGCTATGAGCAGGCCATTTGAGTTCTCCAATATAAACCTTGCCATATCATGTCTTCACGGAGCTTGGTTTGTGTGCAGGTGCACTGTCATACTAAAACAGCTTTGGGCATCTTAGTTCCAGAGACGAGAAATTATACGTCTACAGAATACAAAAACATCTTGTTCTATTGCGTACTTGCAAATTTCTGTCAGCAGTTTGAGGAAGGAAGTAAAATGGACAGTATCGTTTTTTTAGAAGAATATGTTTGGAATTTTTGTTTTTCTTTTCAGCATATAAGTAATAAAGATACACTTCGTAATAGATGGCTGTGAATTTGCTAGTCTGTGACCTCTGGTCTGCTCTTCTCTCCTTCACAGTTCCCCCACAGATTGTCCTCCAGCCTCAGGACCAGGTCTCAGCCCATGGACAGACTGTCACGTTCCGCTGTGGCACAAAAGGCAACCCTCCTCCAGCAGTTTTCTGGCAGAAAGAAGGAAATCAGGTACAGGTGCAGCTAATGAGCGAGTTGACATGACTATGTTTTGCTTTCTGACTCCACTTCATGCTAACTCTCAATAAAAACATAATGCTATTTGCTGATGAGCTGATGTGTGGGCTACATACGCCTAATCATTCTAAGCTCTATTTCTTTCATTTATCCATGACTCATTAAGTTCTTCCAACAAACCAGAGCGACTCAATAAGCAGTCACTCTGCCCTACCATTTTCCAATGCTGATTAGGTGCATTGTGCTGATTACACTGAAGTGGTAAATCAAAACCGGTAGATAAAGAGTCTGATGTGCGTCATTATGGAAGTGTGTCTTGAGAAGGATGCATTGTGGAGAAAATGTGAAGCAGTCAGAGGTAGTTGTGAAAAACATTCAGGTGCCAGTGCTCTTCCTACAGATCTGCACAAGCTCACTCTGCACATTCGGTTGGATGATGGTAGTTTGGAACATTCTACTATTCTATAAATAGACAGCAGGCCAAGTGAATGAGAAGAACCCCCCCTGGGAGGTGAAGTGCAGGGCTCTTCCTGGTGTGTTGTGTGCAGGCATGCAGTGAAGCCAGGTTTAGTCATTTTACAGGTGTGTGTGTGTGTGTGTATACGTGTGTACTTTCTACTGAAGTTAAAATGCATGCTGTGAGCTTAAAAGGTGTTTACAGCGATACAGAATGAATTATGTAAAAATAAGTCATATGCCCATTTTCAGTGGAACATCAGTCCTTTTTAAGAATAACTTCTGGTGTAGTGAGAGTACAGCATTTTAATGACACTTCATAGGAGATCATTGCAGCCCCATTTATCTGTCAAATTGTTCTAAAAGCTATGAGTCACTATTTTTGAGATTTTAATTATCTCTTTTTCATCACCCACCTATTAATGCATTTAAATGAAGCAGAATTTTGCCTGCAATTAATATTGATGTGGCGGCACCGTTCCACAGCAGGTAGCCTTGCTGTCTAACAGCTCCAGGGTCTTTGTGTGAGCTCAGGTTACTTTTACCCATGTCTGCATGCCCTGTGGGCTCACCAGTTCCCTCCCTGTATGAATGTGTCTTGTTCCCTGTGATGAGCTGGCTTCTCATTCAGAATATATTTTCACATGGCACCATGGGTTTCCAGGATATGCTATGAATCCATCATGGCACACAACTGATTAATTCTTATATCATTCATTAATATTAGCTTGTCCTGAAAGCTCTGAGGGACGTCACCAAGAAGACGGGGTAGAGATGTTATTAATATCATAAATTATTGATATTTTTATAGCATATATTTGTTTTTAATAAAGCACATAGACTTCTTCAAACATTGCTCAGGACCAATATACCAAGGAAAGGTTAAAAATCTTCTCCTACATGAACATCATTAGGTGCCTTGCACCCACAAAAAGCTGGCTGTTCACTTCTGAATGCTCGCCAGGTTTTACAAATATGGAATCATACCCAAGAGACTTTTGGATAAATGTATTACTTTTTAAAAATGCAAAGCACATCTAAATATGTTTAAAACATTTAACACATAGTTTTCATACATTTTTAGTAAAGATATTAAAGTTTTTAATTAAATATAGACAATCAGCCATAATGTGGTTAGTGTGTTATTTTTTGTTCTGAAGGTAGGAGACTTATATTGCTAACATATTAGATAATGTCAAATAGTTTAGGAGTATGTATGCTGCATACTGAAAGGAATTTGGCTGTAAGTAGTATAATAGGTAAATATGTGTAAAAAAAAAAAAAAAAAGATTTATATATATATATATATATATATATGTGTGTGTGTGTGTGTGTGTGTGTGTGTGTGTGTGTGTGTGAAAGGGGTATATATTCCCTCCATCTGGTTTTTAATCTGGGAAAAATTAATAAATATTAAAATGCGATTTTCTTCTCATATGATTATTATTTCACTTACAATAACTTAGAACCACACAATTGGTATTTAAGTTGTGATAAATGAAAAAAATGAAGTAGTGGATTTTCTGAAGGTTGACAATTTTTTTCCACGATTATGTGTGTATGTAATGTATATATGTATGTACAGAGTGACCCAATAAAACCTCCAATATTTTAAAGGTAAATGAAAAAAAAATTGTTAAAGATAATCAAAACATTAATGCACACATGAAACTTCATTCAGTACAGTTTTTATACATCATATTTTAGAGATAGCATCCTATACACTGTTGGAAGTGATTTCTGGAGGCTGCCACTGCTTGACGGGTCATGTCAGGTGGAACAGCTGCTATCCCCTGCTAAATAGCAACCTCACGGGCTTCTAGAGTTTGCTGTTGACAAGTACACACATGAAAATTAAGGTAGCCACTAGAAAAAAATCACAAGGGGCGAGGTCATGGGAATGGGCCGGCCATCTAGCATTGCCATGCAAAAAGATCACCTGATCAAGAATTTCCCTTAGCACTTCTAATGATTTTTGAACTGTGAACCACACACCGAGTTCTTCAGGCTAAACGTGTTCAGGTTGGGGTTGGACTACCAACAGTCCTTAGACAAAAAACAGCTGTTTCATGTGTACAAAAAATTATGAATAAAAACTGTTTTGAATGAAGTTTCATGTGTGCACACAATAATTTGATTATTTTTAACATTTGTTTTTTTTATTCACCTTTTAGGGTGGAGGTTTTTGGGTCACCCTGAATGTATAATGTGTAATGTGTGTATTTGTGTATGTGTGTATGTACGTGTGCATGTATGTTCAATGCCTGGCCAAAAAAAAAAAGTTGCTGGCCAAGGCTCAACAACATAATGTGCCAATAAAATAAAGTCAGCTGTTAACCAGAATGTATTGAATTTACCAGTTTATCCCCTTAATTGTTTTTTCCAGGAGCACGAGGAATCATTTTAACACATGAACTGGCACCACAGAGTTTTTTAAATAAGTTCGTACATTTTTCCCTATAAACTGGATATGGTCTCAATGCCCAAGTAGGAAAGAGACATAAGGAAGACTTATTTTCTTGTCAGGCTGCAGTTCTCTACATTAGACTCTACTGGTCATCACTTTAACTCTGTAGTGCTGCGTTGGTAAGTCACATCCTTTAGTACACTGGGTCATCATACTCCCCAAAGAAAACTGCTCCTAAAGCCCAGAAACCATTCCCCTGCACTCAAGAAACAACAAACATGTTTGTAAAATGAAATTTTAGATCAACAAATATAATTATTTATTATTATTATATATTATACATTATATATAATTATTATTATAAATGTTTTCCAAAAAGATAAAAAGAGGAATTAACAGACATGTTCACACACTCAAGAAATACATATGCACATACGCTATGAGAGAGAGAGAGAGAGAGAGAGAGAGAGAGAGAGAGAGAGAGAGAGAGCCCATTTATACTGTCAGAATGTTGATGTTCTTTTGTCTGCAGTATTAGCAAGATTTGATAATACAGACCAGATAAGTTTGTGTTTCCAGTGATTATAAAATTAATTAAGTAAGTCATGGTTATTGTGTATTGGGGTTTCCTGTTGGTCATGCATTCCTGTGTAGGACTGGAAACATTAAAAACATTTTGTTAGAATAATATTGTAATAATTCAAATGTTTACATTCAGAAAAATACAGTAACATGAACCTATTGATGGACAAATTTAACATAATATTTTGTGTCAGTACACTTTGTACAGTAGCTAAAAAAATTTCTACTGAAGATCTTGAGGAGTTAAGTTACCCTCTGATGCAAATTACAAACACCCTTGACTGTGTCAATGGCAGTCGACTGACAGTGGAAAATGTCTCCCACTCAACCTCCTCACCATTCTTGAGGTACTGGAGGTCTCTGGGAACCTCTATCTGCTGTGACCTAACTGATAGAGTGGCATATTGTCCATCAAGAAAGAAACAGATCGAAGTATGCACTTCTTACACTAGATAAGGAAGTACAGCTTTCCTCAAGAGCTTCTAACCCAGTTCTACAGAGCTGTTATTAGGTTTGTTATTTGCAAATCAATTACTGTCTTATTTGTCTCAGCCACCAAGCAAGACAAACTACACAGAACATGACTGACACAGACCTGCTCATCTGCAAGAATGCTTAAGTGATAATTACAAAACACTTACATTTTCTGGGAGGTGCTAGAAATATATGGGTGTCAAAAAAACAAATGCAAGAGGAGTTTACAAAAACAAAACAGTGAGTTTCATCATCATCATCATTATTATTATTTGTGTCCAGGCATACTTAAAGAAAACTGATTATGATTCATTCATTTATGTTATGATACTTGCATTCTTCTGAAAAGTGCTCAGATTCCAGGCTTTAATTTGAGCTTAACTTTAACTTTATTGAAATAAATACTGGGCTTTATGTATGATGCACACTGTATGTCTCAAGTCTGAAGGCATAGCATTGTATGAGAACTATAGTGTAATGGGTATTTAAGTCAAACCTAAAGCATACCCGAAGTAACTCTGATGTCTGACAAGAGCCAGTCAGGATAGTTTATTGCCTTGAACTGCAAGCCTTTCTACATAATAGACTACAGTCCAATATTCAGTCATCCCTTTGACAACTGGAGCTATGAGGTAGATAAAATAAAATCCTTTCAACACTGCCAAATGTAAAAGAAGTCCAGACAAGAAAATACAATTTAAAATATACAGTGAAAAAGAGAAAAACCCAGAAAATCATGGCCCTAAACTGTCCTCATCACCTAGAATTCACAAATACAAAGATCAAACTCTGAGAATGTAATGAAAAATAAAAGTATATTCCCATTAGCATTCATAATAACTTGAGATTTCATAATTTCGCCTGATGAGGGGTCAGTGTGTGATTATTAACATGCATTTGTGCATAGCACACTTAGTGTTATAACTCTGGTGCGAAACGATGCTTTTAAACCAAGTTGAAAACTGATCCACAGGGAAAAAATGTAAATAATTCGTTTAGAGAGGAAAAGACTACTAAAAGTGTAAGAGCAACTTTTTTTTATTAATAAACATCTTGGCCTGAGGTTTGTTATGGAATTTTATTCAGTCTTGCAGCACCCCTTCAGCGTTCACAGATCAACAAATTTCCAATAGTGTAAGGTGTTCTACCTATCTTCATATATTTTTAAGTATCTGTACTGGGCACATGCAAGGTTAGTAGGAAATAGATGTGAAAAATATAATTTATCAGGAAGCCCAGGGGCTAATGATTGCATTTCATGGGATTTTTATATAAAATGGATTTTATTGCTTTAACGGCCTGTTTCTGATTCAGTTATCTTAAGTACTGAAATAAGTCTCAAGTGCACCAGGATTGTTCAGGAAGTCCCTAACACACTTACTGTAATCCTTACTGTATTTCTTTAAAAAGTAGACATGTTCAGTAAATTCTGTAAAGTTTGCTTCAAAAGTAATAAAATAAAACCAGAGACTATAATGATCAGAAAACAGTTAAAAAAGAAATAAAAGCAGTCTCCTGAAAAAAAGCACCTCGGTATGACTCTTGTTTGCTTTTAAAGTAGTCTCCGTTCTTCCAGGGACACTGTTGTATAGTTTCATAAAGATTGGTTTGGTCCATTTTTCCAGGCATTTTGGAAACCACAGTTCTTCTGCAGCCTTTGGCTATCGCACTTCTTTCTGTTTGTGCAGATAAAACCAGACAGCCTCCATTACGCTGTCAATCTAAAAAAGTGCTACATTTCTTACTGAGCCATACACACATTGTACATTACATTGTCTTTGTCTTTCTCATATATATATAAATATAAATATATATATATATA
>JAOUQZ010000049.1:9970971-9983608 GCA_028564935.1 Neosilurus hyrtlii | reverse complement strand
TCTCTCTCTCTCTCTCTCTCTCTCTCTCTCTCTCTCTCTATATATATATATATATATATATATACACACACACACACCGCTAGAAATAGATATAGAGCACAGATCTGGTTTGGTTTAAAGAACTATTGACAGTTTTTTTGCCTGTGGTCCGTCGTCCGTCCATTATCAATTCTTGTGGCAGCTAATTTGAAAAAAATGAATGAATGGACCTTGATATTTTGCATATAGTCTAGTTGTGCACCTGGGTATGTTAATCGTTTGCATATTCAATATGGCATGTTTATTTTTCTTGTGCAGCTATTTCAAGAATACCCACTAAATAGAATTTTAAGATATTTTGCTTGCAGGTTCCCCCTATAGTCTAATTGTGCACCTGGGTATTTTATTCACTTTTGTGCATTCAATATGGCTGCAAGAATACTGGTTAACTGATGCTCATGGTATTTTGCATACAGGTTACCCGTATATTCTACATGTGCATCTAGGCGTTTTTATTTATTTGTTTATTTTATCTTATTTGCATGTGGTTCATTTTCTGAACCTTGGTCAAATTTAATGATTCACATTTTAACTTGATATTTTCCAAAAACTATAAATAATTAAAAGAGAAATACCTCCCCGAAACATACCACATGGACACAAAAAAACATGTCAGACAAAATGTTTCAGATACATCAAGCAAAATATATATATATATATTAAAAGGTTTTTTTTTCATGTTCTTTTGTTCCTTATGTTTCATGCCATGTTATCACTGAAGTATTAACTCAGATTGCAAATAGTAGGGATTGCAATAAAGATCTTGCATTAAAATATATGTCTAAAAATTCCTGTTTTTCTTACATACCCAACTGACCCATTTTTTCCTTTGAGGGGTGAGGTTCCATGTTACGACGTTCACCGTACAATTAAGTGACCTCCTAAAGTGTATTTATTTTACACATAGTCAAGCTGTAATTAATTTATTCACCAAAAAAATGGGATGAACTTTGTGTCAATACGTGTATAAATTTGAATGTCCTTGCCCTTTAGTTTCTCTTTTTCTTTGTTCTCCAGGTGCAGGGACAAACTTCCTGAGGCAAAACCAAAATTGCAGCCCGACATCCAACGAAGGTGCCATCTACAGCACTATAGATAGAGTTACCGAGTCTCAGCATGACCTGAGTAGTGTTTACTCTCATGACCTCTACACCAGCTCACCAGTCTTATCCAAATCTGAGCTTGATCGGTGGAGTTTACAGTCTGACCTTAGCACAGCTGAATATGCCCAACTCCAGTACCCAAGGATGGGCAACGGTATTGTAGCTTAATTTCACCTTCTGACCCAACACTTAAATTCTGTTTACCACATACCAAAGCATGAATTGTTGACTCACCCATCTTTTGTAGCATAGACTAAAACTGAAAGTTTAATTTTTGAGTAATCAATATACTGTTTTTGTTTTTGATTTGTGTTTATCACTGTTTTTATTAATATTGTATATCACTGTTATTTTTATACTCTTTCACCTTGTTATGAATTAAGCAGTTTATCTCTTACATACTGTAAAAACCATTTAAAATGTGTTTTTTCATGTCAAGGATAAAGATAAAAATTTTGATATATAAAATGAATTAGTTATATAATTAGTTAAAAAAATGTAACATTTGAGTTGCGCATAAGGGTGAAGTTATATGATATTAATAGAATCCAGATTTGCCTTTACATGTAACATAATTGTGCCAATTTAAGTGAAATTATTAAATGTACTCTCTTATTACAGCCGATGTGGAAATGCAGAACACTCGTGATACAGCAACATATAACTGGTCCAACGTTCTGTCCCTGCCGCAGCCAAATACTCGAGAACAGAGACAGCAGCCCAGGTCAGACCCAGACTGCATATGCCCTGTCTTATATAAAACCAGCATGTCAATGACTAAGATGTACTTAAGTGGAAGAACAAGATTTTAAATATCATATTTTAAATTCAAAAACAAAATATAACACTATTTTTTAAGAGATAAACATGTTTACAAGTGAGTGAAATGTTTGCATCGCCAAAAATTTAATGTGAAGTTAAATACCTTTAATATACATATATAGTATAACACATACATTGCCCAGCAAAAATCAAAAAGTTGCACACTCAATATTTTGTTCGACTGCCTTTATCCTTGATTACAGCATATGGCATTGTTGTCTCAGTTGTTCAGGTCGAGGCTCAGCAACATTATGTGGCAATGAAATGAAGTCAGTTAATGATCTGGATGTACTGAATGACCAGGTTTTCCCATAAGTGGACTTTTTCTTCCTTGATTTAAACAAGAAATGGCACCACAGTCCTGAGTCCTGACCTTAACCGTGTTGAAAGTCTTTGGGATGTGCCAGAGAAGTATGTGGAGTTTTGGTCATTTTGCCAATTTTGTGTCATTAATTTAAGAACCCCAACTCTGGATTTAAATAAATGTTGTGTTGCTTAAGTTGGTAGATAAAATGCCTTGGTAATATTCAGACTATCGGTGCTCCAACAAAACATACCCATAGTATTACAAAATACAGTACATCTGTAAAGTTTAAATATCTTAAATCTTTTGGTGGTACTGTGGCTTTTTGGTTAGCACCCATGGTCCACAAGAATGTTTTTGTGTGCAGATTGCATGTTATGCCTGTACCTCTGTGGGTTTCCTCTGGGTTCACTGGTTTCCTTCACCAGTCCAAAGACATGCACTTTAGGCATTCTGACAATTTCAGATTGCTTCTGGTTGTGTGTATGTGTGCACGCGCGCGTGTGTGTGTGTGCGTGTGTGCATGTGTGTGAATGGTTGTTTGTCTGGTTAGGCCCTGCAATGGACTGACGAACTGTTTAGCCCAGAGCTGGCTGGGATTGGCTCCAGCTTCGCCACAACTTTAAAGAGAATAAGTGGAACAAGTTTTGAAGTGAAATTTAAAAGAATATACCTTAAATTTACCCATGTACAATATATCTTATATATACAAGGTGACCCAATTAACCTCCCACATTTTAAAAGTAAAAGGGGAAAAATAGTTAAGGATAATCAAATTATAAACAAAAAATGTAGCTATTTAATAATTAAAAAATGTAATTATTTACATAATAATTAGATTTCTTTAACCTATTTTTTTAAATTTACATTTGTAATGGTAATGAGATTTTTGGAGTATTTAACATACAATCTAAGGGACAAACACTATTTCACCATATTTGTAAGGTATGAAGAAAGTAAATTACAATAAATATCCTCTTGGTATAAATTCCATTCACACTGTGCTGGAAAGTCAGTCATCACGTTCACGTGTGCTTGTTGAAAGTCCCATTTTTTTCCTCCATTGCTGTTATAATAACCTCACTGTTTTGGGAAAGCTTTTTTGGAAGGTTGCCTTGGGGATTTGTGCTAAATCTACTATAAGAGCATCAGTGTAGTCAGGCATTGATTGTGGGCAAAAAATCCTGGCATACAGTCGGCATTTCAATTCATCCCTAAAGTTATCAGTGGGGTTGTCCTTTCACAACACCCTTGGCAATGCATGTCTTTATAAACCTCCTTCATGCTCCCTAATCCCCAGTGAAGGGAAATCCAAAAGCAATATTATACATAGGCATTAAAGACAATTCTATGCTTCCAACATTGTGCCACCAGTTTAGGAAAGTCCAGTGTATGGGTTTGATGGTCTTCACTTTCTATTGGCCAATTTGTCTTTTTTTATTTTATTTATTTATTTTTTTGATGTAGACCTTTGCACTCACCTCTACGTTGTTCTATAATTTGCAGTCCTGTGTATAATCATTTCACATCCAAATTTCCCTTTGCAGTGTATACTTTTATTTTTTTGACATCTTTGTTAATTAGCTAGCCTTGTGCTGGACTGCTCTCAGTGGACAGAACGCAGGTGGAGAGTAAATAAAGGAGCCATTTTATCTTCTTATAGTGACAGCTTATAAGTTATAATGACAGAAGCTAATGAAGTTAGAGCCCAAGTCCAAGCCTCAGTGCCACACTAAGAGAACAGGCAGGATGAGACACAGGCCACCTGGGCATAGCTGCCTTATAATAGCTTCTGGCTGTGCAATGAGACACATCAACTTAACTTCTTCCTCTTCTCACATCATGTTTGGAGTGTTGCCCTCTGGGATGGACTGAGTTTAAGAGGATTTTTGTTGCAGTGTTCAATATGTAATACCCATAAATCCTATCCTCAAACAGCCCAAGGGTCTGTGGTCTTCGGATGGTTGATCCATTTATTTGCTGGCATGGTTCTTTGTCCTACTGTTGGATAATTACCACCAGGTCTCACCGGGTGTGTTGATGTAATGTTTGTTTTGCGAAAACACTTAAATGGGTCTCCAATTTCAGTAATCCAGGTCAGTTCAAATTGTGGTAACTGTATCCTCTTTAGGATTATAATATGTATATGGTACAGTATCTGCTTTGTCCCACGGTCCTGCAGGTGTGAGGATGATGAAGAATGGTGTGCTCCTTTGCCGGAGAGGACTTATCGGATGGAGGGTATGGAAAGCGCAGCCACATTGCCTCTGAGAGGAGAACGCTGTGGGCGAGCTACCCCAAACACCCAGCCATTCACAGCCACTCCAAATCCATCCTTCAATGAGGAACTAATGCCAGTTAATCCATGCTTGCAGCATTCTGACTTACTGCTACGGTACACACGTAAACATACGCATATTATATTTACACACCTAAATATCAGAATCAAGACTATTCCCCATCCTTCCTGGCCAGCTCTAACATTTCCAGATGGCTACTCTAATGAAAAGATTAATGGCTAGAGAACAATCAGGAGAGATGTTGGCTTTATGCTGTATACCCTCTTGGCATATTAATTAGGAAGGACAATGCATTTCGAACAAGTTAAGAGGCATTGCACTAATGATACTAAAAGTAATAGTGTGCTGTTAATGTTAAAGCAGAAGTGGTTGGTCCCTTTTTAAGTATAAAAATAAATCACTGTAAGGGTTCATTTGAATCCATATCAGATTATTTGCTGTTTATATAAGGGATCAGTTTGGATTTTTGTGCCACCAAAATTCAGACCAATTTGTCTTCAAGAAAAGTCGTATAGCCCAGACTCTAGATTGATGCAGCCTATATAGCCCAGACTGTAGACAAATGCAGCCTAACAGTGGCAGTGACAAGTGTTTACACATCATAAAACACTCCCAGTGTGTTCACATCAGCAATATCAAATACAACTGCTGGGTTAATAAACCTGAAAGGAGAGGAACATTTACTTTATCATCATCATTTTAATGTAATAGTTTCACTGTCAAGCTATTGATATTGAACATTTTAATTTAGCCTTCCTATGACTTTTTCAAACTAAAATCATTTACAATACATATTTACAGATTTTTATAGCATTTCAACTTAACCATCAGTTTTAGTAACGTTGACAAGAAAAAATGTTTATAAAATGGCTGACTAGCTCTGATCCATCTTACTTATTCATAGATCATTAATTGTAGGGCATTTGCTGTTACACTATAATTTATTTAATTACAGAGTGTGTGTGTGTTGATGGATATTTAGTTATAGAGAATGGATGTATGGAGACTGTTGTCCCTTGTCATATGAGAACCATAATTACTAGAATGAATGGCAAAAAATAACTGCATTAAACATTGTAGACCAGGACCAGACCATGAAAAAAGTCACCCACTCTAATATTTTTTTGGATGACCATCATCTTTTATTACAACCAACATTTGCTATGGAATTGTTTTGATAAACTTATGTAATGTTGGTCAAATTTGGTCAAAAGTTGCATAAAACTTCAGCTGATTCCATTTTATTGTCACATAACATAAAATCTTGACCTGACATACTGAAGCAACCCCAGATCCTAACAGGGGCAACTGTGCAGGATGGCTGCATTGCTTCATGCTCTTCCCTTTTTCCACTGAGTCTGATCTTTATGCCCCTCAGCATACTGAAAATTTGAGGAAAAAGGCAGCAGTGTCCTTACAGGTTTTAATAATACATTGGACTGTTCTTAACAGTTTAATAAGTTCAGCAGTCTCCCTTGTTGTTTTATTGGCTTAATGTAGTAATATCTTTCAGTGACCACAGAATACATCTAGTGACATGGTGGTCTGAGAAATGAGAAGGTACTCACTGCATCAATTAAGGTTTATTAACGTGATGCCAACTGAAATAAAATAATCACTGTAGTACTTATCTAGTCAAAGGCTCCTGACTATTTGCTCATTTAAATCCATGTAGGGGTTTTTTTGTATGGCAGTGTATCTGCTTCTAATGAGGTCTTGAAGATCAAGATGTCAGATTTGTCACACTAAAAGTAAGTGTTGTAATCAGGTAGAAAATAAAATGTTCATAAATTTGTCTCTATCCAACAGCAAGGGAACAGGCACACCCAAATCCAAACCAACTATCCCCAACACAAACGGATTCACCAACCTGGAATCGCATAATAGCAGCCTGCCCCGCCTGCCATGCCAGTGGAGAGACATCTGCCAGGTGGAACAATCTCAACACTTAAAAGGTAAACACTCTTCCAGATGAACTGTTTCTAAGCACTATAGCTATCAATGGGATCTATCGTGGGTTAATATAGTCTTACATGTTCTGTAATGTCTATCTCTGATTTTTGTCCATTAATAGTTGAGACTACTTTCTTTGTGCTTGAGAAATCAATCCCTTCACCCACTGAGCAGCTGCGCACCAATAAGACTTCATCCAGAGACGGACCTCGGAGAAGAGAAAGCTCAAAAACAGAAGGTCAGCAAACAAATTGTTCTTTTCACAGAATTAGGTGTAGTAGTGTGCATGTAGCAAACTCATGAGTTTGTTTATTTGTGCAGATCTGCCCCCTCCTCCTGAACCCCCTCCTGCAGAAGGCTCTCAGGTGGACCTGGCAGTCTTGTCGAAAGCCAGAACACAGCATCCCAGCCGAGAATGCAGGGCAGATCAGAGAGCGCAGAGCCAGTGGAGCACAGAAGGTTTGAAAGTCTACTACACACTCACAAATAGGGTCACCGACCCATCCTGTAACTATTGTCAGTTAAGAAATGAATGCCTGCAGGATGGCAGATAAATTTAAACAGGTCTATTCATGTTTAAAATAAACCTCAAAGTGTTTGTAGGGTTTGTAAGATACACGCTCATAAGGTCAGACCCCTAATTTTATTCTTTTCTTTCAGTGCATTCTGTTTGAGTGTAGATTCTGAATGCTGTGTTTATATACAGAGGGGGACCTTATCCATTACAGTGGGAATATGCAGTCCAGGAATAACATGACCAACCAGCGTTCTCCTCCTGCAACTTCTAGCTTTTGCCCTCGTCCATCTACAGCTTCCCACAAGAGGAGGAGAAAAGAGGTGGGCTGAGGATTTGTTGCAGTTCTGTGTGTGTGTATTTGTGAATGTTTATTTGTTGACTGGTTAAAACTAATTTGAATCAATTGAACCAGGCGCCATGAAAGAAATAATTTCATAGATGTAGAAAAAAACATAATTATACATTTATTAAACTAGAAAGCATGCATATGTCAGTCATATACACAAAAAATATATAATTAGACAACCATGTGTGTGTGTGTGTTTTTCCTATTGCTTGGTTCAATAGGCCTAAATTAGTTAATTACAGTATTTACTACTCAAACAAAACACACAGTTCAGTAGAACCGAGATCGTTATGCAGCAATGCGACACGTGGCTTAAACATAAAGGTTTATAACTGGCCTTTCACTGAAAAACAGTAACATCTTTCAGAAGGATTGATGAAGATCTGATCAGGAAAAATATCACTGTTTTTGCAGTGTGAAAAGCAGTCGGCTGCACAGAAAAGCATCTCTCTTTTAGTGCTGTCTGCTGTCCTGCACATCAGTCACACATCAGTAATCATGCGTTTGTTTGCTTGCAGAATGTGATGTGAGTGCAAGATGATGATGAATTTCTTCTCAACATCCTGCTGTGCCATGTGCGCCAACAAACTTTTATTGCAAATGATGTCCAGTAGAACACAAGAGCCATACAAGTGTATGTGATTTCCCATCTGCCTCTTCCTGCTCAGCCGTTTGTTTGTTTGTTTGTTTGTTTGTTTGTTTGTTTATTGATTGTTTAGCCACCATGTTTTGCGGCATGGTGGCATAGTGGTTAACACTTCTGCCTCACAGCAAGAAGGTCCTGGCTGCGAGTTCTGGGCTCGAGGAGAGCATTTCTGTGTGGAGTTTGCATGTTCTCCCCGTGCCTGCATTGGTTTCCTCTGGACTCTCCAATTTCGAAATTCCAAAGACATACACATGAGGCTAATTTGCTGTTCCAGATTGTCCCTAGGTGTGAATGTGAGTTTGATTGGTTGTGGTTGTTGGCCCATTCAATAGTCTGATGAGCTGTAAACCTGGATTGGGCTAGAGGGAGATCCAGCATCCCCATGACCCCGGTAAAGGCTTTCAGAAAATGACAAATTATTTTTTTGTTGATTTGTTTGTTTCTATGAGTTGTTATTTTTATGATTCCTTCACTGTGTTTAACCCCTGCTTTAATATTCTTGACCCTGCTTAGTGTGGGTGAACACCAAAAGATTTTTGTTAGACAAAATGTTTCTGAATGTATTTTTTTTCTCTTCCCCTTTTTACCTCACTGTTTACATTTAATTTCGTGCTGTTTATGTTGCGCAATGCTAGAGTCTCTGCCTCTAAACCATTTTATGGTAGAATAGTAAAGCAGATTAAGATCCAGCATCACTGCTTCAAAACCATCCACACTGCAAAACTGTCATCTGCTCCAGAAAGATGAGTCTCGCCTGCTGAACTGCGCTGCTGACATACACATCACCAAACCGTGCGAGCTAAAGTGCTAATGTTACAAACACTGAATGGAAGTAAGCAGCGCATGTTAATATAAAAATATAAATGAGATGACCATGCTGACCACATTAGTATTAAAATTGTTTATGTCCTCCGTGGTATTTTGGATTGTGAAAGAAACCACAATAAAGCAAATGTGAAAAACTACCTTTTTTAAAATAATAAACTGATCAAGTTTATCTGGAAGATTTTGCATTTACTGGTTGGAATGACTGAATGATGACAGATGAACTTCACTGAGCCCTACTTGCATTCCATCATCATCTGGTGTTCATTATCACATTATAGTTGATAATGTGATAATGAACACCAGATGATGATGATGATTATCATAATTATTATTGTTATTAATCTGATATTTGGGCACAAGACAGTTTTTTTGTGTTCACAAGTGGCACAAAGGTGGGCGTAACATTCAAATCTGTTAATACAGTGGGATTGTACAAACCTATTTTTGTCCATTAGGTGTGTGCGTCACTGGCTTTTAAGATGCGTATTGGTATGCAGAGATATTTTCCTGACTTAGAGTCAGAGTCACAGATTCACTATTCACAGAGTCACTATTCCCATTTCAAGCAAGAATGTTTACAACTGATCTAAACCCCTCACTTTAATATAAATAGGCCAGACTATCTGAATCTTAGAGATACAATGAAAGAGAGAGAGCAATGAAAGAGAGAGAACAATGCTAGCATGGTGTTTGGAGCAGAGTGAGAAAATGTGGCAAGTGAAGTTTTAGCAGTAGTGAATAAACAGTAAAGTTACAGGTTACTTATAGGTGGGTTGCAAACATGTCACCTGTGCTTGTGATTTTACTTTCGGTCATCAGAGTGGAAGTCACAGCCGTCACTGATGTGCAACAATCTATTGTGATTATTTCAGAATTCTTCCACTCTTTAGATGCTAAGACAGGGTTACGATACCAACAAAACACTGCTCTGTTATATTGATCCACACACAGTAAATCTTTATTCTGAATCAGTAATACTTATAACAATGTCTGCTTACTGGTTTCAAACTTTTTATGTATGTATGTATGTATTTATTTATTTATTTGCTTCTGCTGGCACATCAGGCAACATTTTGTATTTATTATTTTAGATGATTAAATAAAATAAACATCAATCAGGACAATTTTTTCATCAGATGAGGATAAATATTCACTGATCGTTTAAGGGAGGCAGTAGAGCTCTTTCTTAATGCCAAAACAGTTGAAAGTTTTGAAAAGCATGGAGACCTGCAAGTTCTTTGTATGTGGTTGGGTAAAGGATTTAGTGATGAAGACCCTGGAAAACAAATCCGGCACGTTTTTGTTCAGGTATATTTGCCATTTGAGCTCTTATTTATTTACTTTTATCTTATTTAGTTGGTTAAGAAAGGTTTACTGATCATGGATTCACTCTCTTCACACTGTCTACTTTTTTCTAATTTTATCAGACCTAATAAACATCATTGTATAAACACTGTCAATATCACTGTATTTTTAAAGATTACTAGGTTTCCCTTTAGGAAACAAGTACATTTGTTTGAGAGGCGAACAAAGCTAAGCACAATATGCTATGATAAACCCTCAAACATCACACAAGAATCACAGAAAATATCACCACCTAACCCAAGTGAAATAGATCAGAGGGATTCACAAACCTTTCATGAAGCACCACAAACATACTCATACTTCGATTTGGCTCCTGTTAACCTAAGCAAGGCGGCACGTTGGCATAGTGCTTAGTACGTTCACCTTACAGCAAGAGAGTCCCGAAATTAATTCTGATTCTGGTTTGATTCTGGAGTTTGCATGTTCTCCATGTGCATGTGTGGGTTCCTCCAGGTGCTCCAGTTTCCTCCCACCTTCCAAAAAAAGGCACAGTAGACAGTTCCAGATTGCCACTAGATGTGAGTGTGTTGGCCCTGCAGTGGCCTAGTGAGCTGTTCAGGGTGTACCTGATCTGTTCTTAGGTTGTGTATGTATAAATGACTGTATGTCTTTTTGAGATTAACTCTCACTTATTTCCCGAACCGCTTAGTCCTATGACAGTTGCGGGGAGGCTGGAACCTATCTCAACCTAAACTGGGCGAAGATGGAGTACACTCTGAACATCTTGCTAGACCATGGCAGGGCAACACACACAACCATTCGTATCTACACCTACAGGCAATAAATGAGGAGTCCACTTAGAAAACCTGCTAAGACAAGTTGTTGAGTTTTTAAGAAAAATCTGATTTTTCTTCTATCGTCATAGAAATTATCTGACAATTTATAACACGAGTTAGCAGGTTTTGAAAGTTATCAGTGTCAGCTATCCGTGAGACATGCACAGGTGCCTGAGAAAGGCTAAATTTATTAGATTTTTTACAAAAGTGAATTTCTCAAATAATTTCCCTCTGCATTTCCTGAATAGGTTCTGGAGCGAAAGTAGGAAAGGATAACACTCAGTTTTCTTTTCACCGCCTTTCAATCTTTTTTCCTATTCATTTGTATCACCTGTCTTGTTAGTTTAATTATCTGTATAAAATGTTCCATGTTCCCATTTATGGTTGGTGTTGTGTATAAAACAATTTATACAATAAAAATCATCGTCAATAATATTGAGACATGCAGTCCAAATACATTTTGCATTTTGATAATATAACGTTATTATATGACACCATAAACAGTTTGATTAATAGTTTTTCAACATTACAGCCACAGTAAAGTGGATTATTGGAATAAATCACACGATTTGCAGCAATTCCTTAAAAACAGGCATGGGAGGGATCACATTTTGATTATTGACCAATGCAGGCAACATGGTCCCACAGTGGGTAACATTGGCCCCTGAGAGCGAGCTCCAGCATCCAAATTTGATCCTGAACCTGGGTTACTGTCTGTATGAAGTGTCCGTAAATGTTCTCCCTGCGGTTTTCCTCTGGTTTCCTGCCACCTGTCAAATACCAATGTCTGGTGATTCCCAGCAAAGGTTGTTAGTGATGATGCATGAAAGACTTTTAACTCTTTATAAGTGTTTCCTTGGAGTGTTATTTCACATGGTCATTACATAAGCCATGTGTATTCAGTTTTACTGAATTTTTCCAAAACAAGAATGTGACTTAATCATGGTTATAACTTCTGAATACTGCTCAAATATGAGTTTAACCTAAAGGCCTGAAATATGTTATTAAAATGGTTTATCGTGTTTACATGTCCTCATTATGCAACCAGTATAATTATACAAACACTCACTGTCCAATTTTATTAGAAACACCTTCCTATTCATGCAGTTATCCAATCAGCCAATCATGAGGCAGCAGCAAAATGCGTAAAATCTACAGGTCACAAGCATCTCTTAATGTTTACATTAAAACATTAGAATGGGGTGGGGGTGTCTCTGGTGTTATCTATGACCAGATGGGCTGGTAGAAATATTTGAAAAACTACTGATCTCCCAGGATGTTCACACACAACAGTCTCTAGAGTTTACACAGAATTGACAGCTCAGAATTCTGTGGGTGGAAACATTTTGTTTGGATTAGAGCAAAATAGCTGAGTTTTATGAGGAGCAAAGAAGGACGTACAACTGTATGAAAAAGGTTGACAGTGACTACAGCTGATTGTGTCAACAAATAAAACATTAGGAGTCGCACATTCGTGGTAATTTTATTAATTTAAATAAACAAAACAAAACAGTCATGTAAGCACAAAACACATGTAAGCACACCTTTTCACACCTTAAAGTCTACAGTTGTGTTCAAAATTATTCAACCCCCACTGAAATTGAATGTTTTGGCCAGTTTGACATTGATTTTGATCAT
>JAOUQZ010000049.1:9958023-9970871 GCA_028564935.1 Neosilurus hyrtlii | reverse complement strand
TATATATATATTAGTTTTTCATTATTTGCTTTTTATCTTTAAATAAAATGTAAAAAAAGAATTGAGTTTTACTCATAATCTTTGCAGGTTTTTATCGTTTTGGTCCAAGTCGCCCTAGAGAGGAGTTAGTTTCTGAAATATGTACATATCCAGAACACAAAGTTATTCATTTTACCAAGTCTCAATATCCCTATATAAAATAAAATACAGTTTCCCTCCAAGACCCACATTTCTAGGCTTAACTTTAAAACAATTACAAGTAGGAATATTAATATTTCCAGTGTTCAAACAAAAAAACTTTATTTCTTTAAACTCCCTTGGATATTACAACCCCATAACTCTTTATTTTTGATCAGATGTAAGCTTCAGGTGATTTATCAACGTTTCCATGACATACACGTGACATCATGTGCTATGGATATGTAAGTGCGGACCTGAAAAAATAGCTCATTCTGGTGTACAAGAAGATCTTGTAAGATCTTTGTACTAAAATGGTGTTGTTGTGATGTTTCTTTCTTATTGACTCATATCCTGATACGCTATACATACGCAAGCCTAAAACGTGAATATGACAGGGTTTGATAGTATTAGGCTTCTTCTGGAAGCACGTGCCACTCGGTACTCAAAATAGTACGCATTGAAGTAGGCTTTACAGTGTTAGGTTGTCAATGTGGTGTGCAGTGTGGGGATATTTATAAAGAACCATCGGTGTCAACATTTTTCATATGGTCAAAAAGCATAATCCATCCATCCATCCATTTGAGGAACCACTTAATCTCACTAGGGTCATGGGCAGGCTGGAGACAACTCTGGGTGAAGGCACAGTACACCATAAACACCTTGGACAATCTGGAATTAGCCTAATAGGCATATCTTTGGACTGTGAGTGGAAATCAGAGTCCCCAGTGGTAACCCCCACAAGCATAGGAAGAATACGCAAACTCCATGCAGAAGTATGCCCCAAAAGGCATCAACAATAAATTAATCTGGAAATGGAGGGAATGGAGTTTAACTGAGTTAGTAGTGGACCTAAGACTAGTTGTGTTACAGCATAGATTCTGATGTGAGATTTGAGCAGCCTTGGCAACAGGCACACTTTCTGGGCCATTGTGCCTAGTTGGATGTGAGTGGTGGGGATACTCAAATGGAAGAAGCGGTTTCACTCTGTCCTCTGTCTCAGTGTACTCACCCAGACTCGGATGAGATGGGCGCCAGCCTCCCTGCGACCCTGATTAGGATTATGCACTTCAGAAAATAAATGAATGAATGAATTAATGCTGTTCCAGTAGAATTCCCTCCAACATTAACATAGTTACCTCTCTTTGTTTTCACCGTCGTTGGTTCGTTTGTTTTTTTGTCTGTCTGACTGTAAACAACATTACTCAAAAACTTATGAACTGATTTTGATCAAATTTTCAGGATGCGTCACAAATGATACAAGGAACAATTGAGTAAATTTTGGCAGTGATCCAGATTATTGTCTGGATGCAGGGAATTTATTAAGATTTTTTAGCGCGGATAACGTAGTTATTCAAGATACTGTGTCCAGACTATACCGAAGTGTAACTTCCAGGCTTGCAATCGATGGTGTAATCTCATTCCTTTACCTTTCTATACAACTTTCAGCCGGATTATCACAAAAATAATCCAGTTATTAATACTTCCTCATCTGAGCACAAGGCCTCTTAATCAAGGCAGGCCCTATACACAATGCAATCATATAAATGGCTGCGCGTTTGCATTGTAGGGCTCAAATAATAAACAAATGTTGCATTTATAAAAATGCTGCATTTCTTACAATGCCATATGGGGGTCCTGAACCGCCTTGGCAGGGGTCTGAAGTATAGTAATCTAATAGTGAAGCTATCATTATGCTCATAAAAAAATCAAAACAGTCTGATCACATGAAGTAAAGTCTTAGACCCCCGTCACACATTGACAATTTAGCCGGCATATGCCGACGTATGAGACATTGGTGAATATGCTGGCATATGTCAAATAAGCTATGGGTAAGTTTTGTGTAAGTTACAGCACACTGTTATAAGTCATAGTACAGTGAGGTTGTCGAAAAAAATTTGTGCTTGGACAAAATTTTCTACTTATGCTAGCGTATGGCTTATATGTTCCACATATGCTGGTCATAAGTTGTTACAAGCATTATTTGTAAGATACTCATAAGCTGAATATAATGTCTAGCATGCTTTGAACCTATGTATAACTTATACCCACAAATACCTATCATATTGTCAGCATTCACAATTTATGCCCAACAACAGTCTAACTTATGCAGCAGTGTATCCTCGACGATTGATCTCGTGACATAGCCTATAAAAGTCTGCCGCTTGCTGATTCAAATCAGATCCGCACTATGCATCGCAGTATCAACATCACCGTCATGCCAAAGAAATCAATGATGTTTTGCAGTCACGGTAATTTCAAACATTTGGAATTTTTGATGATGAGTTCACTAACCAAGCAACCAAAATGCGATGCCGCGAATGTTGCAAGACAAATTTGAGAACATTTAGAGAATGAAAAGTGACAGCTGCACATTGCCATCATGTTAGTCACTTTTCTATCACACCTCTAGTGTGATCACCACTTAAAGTCAGAATTTAGCTGTGTCTTGGATAGTTGGTAGGCTGTCAACTAGGTTTTTTCAGCAGGAAATTGAGGATATAATCAGGTCATTAGGTCAGTACACAAGTTCTTCCCTCTTCTACTTGTATACTTTATACTCTTCTACTTGTATACCTTCCTGTATACTTGCTATGTATAACTGTATACTATGTGGCTATGGCTCCAACATCATTGTTTTTTATCATTTCCTAATAAAACAATAGGCCTTAGCTCAAACAACCATGAGACAGCATATAGGGACAAGGTCAGCACACAGTCACAGTGGTGCCAGGAAAACAACCTCTCTGTGAGTGTTGAGAAAACAAAGGAACTGCTCATAGACTATGCATGAAGCAGGCAAGGACATACAGTGCACTCACAACAAATCGACAGCAATAGAAAATGTTAGCAGCTTCAAATTCCTTGTGGTTCACATTTCTGAGGATATTCCACTGTGCTGAAGAAACCATTTCAACACCTCTGAATAGTAGTATTCTATATCACTACCATTACATATGAGCATCCTGACCAGCAACATCACCTGTGGATTTGGGGATAGCAATGCTTTCAAGTGCAGAGATTTGCTAAAGCGTTGTATGAACAGCCCAGGGCATCACCGGAGGGGAACTTTCTTCACTGCAAAACGTCTACAAGAGATTTATCATATAAGGTGGATTTGAGGATCCTAAAATGCCCTGAGCATTCAAGCCATAGTCTTTTTTACTACTACCTTCAGGTAGACAGTGCTCTAGCATCCGTGCACACATAACACATAAGCAGACCCAGGGACAGATTTATCCCACGGGAATATGGCGCTCAAAAATTAATGGATTAATTAATAATAATGACTGGCTTGCTGTACATTATCCTCCTTATTACATGGCTTTGAACTAAATAAATCAATAATTGAATACAAAATATAAATGATTATATTGATATAAAAATATTAATTAAAAACATTCCACTAATGATGTCGTTCACAGCAGCAGTCTGCTATCCAGAAAAAATAGACCATCCAAGGCTGTAATTTACCAATCAGAATCAAGTATTCAACAAAGCAATAAATAAAATAATAAATCTTTAACAGTTAAGATGAATTCACACAGGAAGCAATGAGCGACATGCAACCATGCAAAGTCGGTGAATGGCAGGGAAATGAGTGGCGACAGGTGAAATTTTCTCAAGTGACACAAAGTGGGTGGAAGCAGAGTTCAACTGAACTCAACTTTAATGTGAGCAATTTGAACAATAACCAGTCAGGCCATAGAGATTCTGTTGACTGACAGATGCTGCCAAACACGGTGTTCCCAAAAACCTTTTGCTATTCACTTCCATGGACAGTGTAAAAAGGTTTATTTATGTACAATAGGTCAAATTTCATGTGCAGATCAGTGGCAAAGCAATTAATGCGTTGCTTGTTGATGTTTGTGTGTATGTGGCTTTATTTTGTGATCGTTTATGTGCTTATATCATCGTATGGCGTTAGCCAAGAAACACGTGTTAGCGGAATAGCATTCTATGTAGCTAGTGGCACTTCTGGCTTTTTCACACCAGGTACAATGTGCTCTCCTCCAGACCCCTAGCATTAGGCCATACTAAAGGATTGCCAAAAAAGTCACATTTGGTGAAAAAAAATTGTAATTTCTGAAACTAAATGTTTCAGAACTAATTGATTTTTTTTGCATTAAATAGTTTAATTCTATATGTTCTTCCTTTTCACATAATCAGTCTTGAATAAATGTAAAAAAAATAATATTAAATTAAAAAAAGCCTGAGTAATGATAAAGAAAGTCTTTAGTGATAATTCTGGTTACAGGATATGAGCTAATATCCTAGGAGTGGATTAGCCAGTCAGAGAGTGCAATTGCTAGTGAACTACAATAGAATAATTAAATGTCTTAATGTGATGTACACAGTCAGACAGCTGCTGTGTTTTTACTCTTTGGTCTAGTAGCCATATAACTGTATAAACCTAATGTAAGTTACACTGTGTTGTCCTATCTTTTAGAAAACATGCCAAAGCAATTAAATATAACCTACATAAAAACCTTTATAAATATAAGTTTAGTCTCCATTTTTCCAGCCAAATTGTAAAATAAAATAAAATAAAAATTTCAAATGTGAGGTGTAGTCATAAAATTGTTTATCTATCTATCTATCTATCTATCTATCTATCTAATCATGTATCTCTTGTATTATTCATGCAAATGAAATGTTCAAATTCAAGTTCAAATTTCATATTTCTAATTTTAATAAAGTTACATCAGTTCAGATTCAGTGAAATTAAACACAAAAGAGAAAAATAATAAAATAAAACAATCATGTTTTTAAATTGTCAATTAAAAGTACTTTGTCATCAGTATTAGTGTGGCCTCTGTATTTAGTGCTAAATGGTTTTGTATTTTCAGCAAATTCCCTTCAGCGATTGACTGTGTCTCTGTCAGCTCTATTGTCCCTCAGTGCCGTGATCTCCTGGTGCCTGAACACGACAGAAACACATCTGTCTATGGTAGTGCGAGAGCTGTTTGTCCTGGTATAACTGAGCCTCAGAAATTTGAATTCAACAAAGTAGGTAAAGAATATATAAAGGTAGGTTTTGGGTGTATGTACATATAAGATAGCTTTAAAATATATGTTCAGAAAGTTTTAATATAGGTGGTTTTTTTCTGGTGATTTTGTAGTACATGTATGTACTTCAGTGATTATTATAAAAATCTGTTGCTGATTTGATTTTTATTTTTGAAAAATCCTCCGAAAAAGTGTATCCAGTAATGTTTCGTCCCTTAAACTAATAAAACTTCTTAATATAGACTGGTGGAAGTACCTAAAAATAATAATTTAAATTGAAATGTTTCTGCCTAGGTTGGTAATGTGTAAGGTAATATTTTGTGTCTAGTATTTTTAAATGATCATCAGAATCAGTATTGTACATTATGCTAACACAATAGCTTTAAGATAAGGGTCATTATCTGCCTTATTTGGTCAACATAAACACATGAATTTAGTGTGGAGCTAATGAATAAACATTTATGGTTATATCACCTACAGGTGCACAATGTACAGCTTTATGGGAGGTGGATTATTCTGTGCTGGAGTTGGAAATATACTACTGGTGGTCTCCACAGCCACAGATTACTGGATGCAATATCGCCAGGCCAGTGGTTACATGCACCAGGGCCTGTGGCGCTACTGCGTGCCTGGGAAATGCATGATACACACTGACAGCATTGGTGAGATATACAAAGCAGTAATAGAAATGTTTCCTTTTGTTCAGGGAATACAACACATCTATACACCTGTTCTCCCCTAACGCAGCTTACTGGGATGCCACCCGTGCGTTCATGATCCTGGCCATCTTGGCATGCTTCTTTGGTCTGCTTATAGGCATCATGGCTTTCATTAACTACACTTCATGGGGTGGCTTCGACAAAACATTTGTTGCTGGAATTCTCTATTTCATTTCATGTGAGTGCACTCAGTCTGTGCCAAACCTCTCTAACATCTTCAGTTTGCTTTTACCAGATGCACATATACTGTAGGTTATTTACATCTTTCCATAAAACATTTCAGCTTTTATTTAGTACTTCTATTACTTTCAGGCTTTTTTGTCCTTCTGGCAATGGCTGTATACACTGGCGTGACTGTGAACTACTATGGGAAGCGATATGGAAACTGGAGATTCTCCTGGTCATATATAATAGGTTGGGTGTCAGTGGTGCTTACATTCTTTTCAGGTATAGCATCTCATAAATATTTAACAGAAATCTGTATACGTAAACATATTCTTGAGTACGTGATTAGTGTGATCTTGTCTTTATTTTTGCAGGAATATTTTACATGTGTGCTTATCGGATGCAGGCCCCAATAGGCCCCATGTCCCGCTGAGGCATCTCATCCTGGTCCCAGTCATCAGTCACACCATGTGATTCTGGATGCTTACATTTTAATTCATTTGTTTACCTCATGAGTAATGATTAAATGGTTGGGACAAAAACATGAGTTACTTTAATTCAAAATAAAACAATCCTAAACAAGACATCACATGGCCTGGTTAAATTACTGCATTAAGAGACCACATAAAATATGTCAAAAAACAACCTCAAAACAAAATACAAAAACAATGTAGAAATGACAGATTTGATACTGATGACAGAATACAGATAGAACATTTCTTATGAAGTTTTAAAGAAAGTCAGACACATGGAACACATGAATAAACATGCTTCTCAGGGGGAGAACTAACAAATAAATCCCTAAAACTTTCACGTCTTTAAAGAAAAGCAGCACCTTGAATATGAATTTGAGAATTGCATTTTAGAAACATGCCAACAAAGAAAAACCGACTGAATTATGAATACAAGTAGGAAATGTTGAAACAGTTTAATCAACTTCCTCAATGGTTGGTCCAGAAGATCCTCCTGCTCCTCCTCCTCCTCCAGGTGCAGCTCCACTACCTGGGAATCCACCAGGCATCCCACCTGGCATGCCACCAGCACCCTGGTACAGTTTGGTGATGATGGGGCTGCACAACTTTTCTAGCTCTTTCTGCTGATGTTCAAACTCATCCTTCTCAGCAGTCTACAAACAAGGTAAGAACCGCACGCATTAAATAAAAACCTCAGGGACTGAAGGCAAGAAAATATAACTAAAGCCCAAGACATGAAATGATCAATAAAAATTACCAGCTCCCTAACTTAACTACTTTTCAGAGAGAGGTTTCCAGTATTTCCATGATGCATTGTAATAGCATACAAGTTGTGTTGTTTGTTATCTACACATTAAAACATGTACCTGGTTCTTGTCCAGCCAGCTGATAACCTCATTGCACTTATCCAGGATCTTCTGCTTGTCCTCATCACTGATCTTTCCTTTCAGTTTCTCATCCTCAACAGTGGACTTCATGTTGAAAGCGTACGACTCCAGGCCATTCTTAGCAGCTACTTTATCTCTCTGTACATCATCTTCGGCTTTGTATTTCTCCGCTTCCTGGACCATTCGCTCAATGTCCTCCTTGCTGAGACGACCTGAAAACAAAAGAATTAAAAACAAATGAGTTATAACACATTCCGATAGTAATAATTTATAATAAGGCAAAACAAATAAATAAATAAAAACCTCATGACACTTGTGCTACCTTTGTCATTAGTGATCGTGATCTTGTTCTCTTTGCCTGTGCTCTTGTCCACTGCAGAAACATTCATGATACCATTGGCATCAATGTCAAAGGTAACCTCAATCTGAGGAACACCCCGTGGTGCAGGGGGAATACCCGTCAACTCAAACTTTCCAAGCAGGTTGTTGTCCTTAGTCATGGCTCTCTCACCCTCGTACACCTGAAAGAGAACCATTAAATAAGATTCGGCTGCAGGGAAAAATTGATATTTCTTCATGGTTTATTATTCACCGTAGCAATTTCCACAGTCTCACCTGAATGAGCACCCCAGGTTGATTATCTGAATAGGTGGTGAAAGTCTGTGTTTGTTTGGTCGGAATAGTGGTGTTGCGCTTGATAAGGGTCGTCATCACTCCTCCTGCTGTCTCAATACCCAGTGACAGAGGAGTGACGTCCAACAGCAGCAGGTCTTGAACATTTTCTGATTTGTCTCCTGACAAAATGGCTGCCTGGACAGCTGCAAAGCAAAACGAAAATAATTACATGTACTCCGCGCAAACCTCACCCAACATTACGACTGTCAGACATTGATTATCCGATTTACCTGCACCATAGGCAACCGCCTCATCAGGGTTGATGCTCTTGTTGAGTTCTTTTCCATTGAAAAAGTCCTGCAAAAGCTTCTGAATTTTTGGGATTCGGGTAGAACCTCCAACCAGGACAATGTCATGGATTTGGGCTTTGTCTAGCTTAGCATCACGAAGAGATTTCTCAACAGGGTCCAGGGTGCCACGGAACAGGTCAGCGTTCAGTTCTTCAAAGCGAGCCCTGGTGATGGACGTGTAGAAGTCAATACCCTCGTATAGAGAGTCGATCTCGATGCTAGCCTGAGTACTAGATGAGAGGGTCCGCTTGGCCCGTTCACAGGCAGTTCGCAGACGCCTGACAGCCCTCTTGTTATCGCTGATGTCCTTCTTGTGCTTGCGCTTAAACTCTGTAATGAAGTGATTGACCATGCGGTTGTCAAAATCTTCACCGCCCAGATGGGTGTCACCAGCTGTGGACTTCACCTCAAAGATTCCGTCTTCAATGGTAAGGATGGACACATCGAAAGTTCCACCGCCAAGATCAAAGATCAAGACGTTTCTTTCTGCTCCCACCTGCAGAGGAGATGTTGAGCATTAAATCAGAAAAAACATAGGAAAGCATATTTGTATAATGAATCATTTCCTAATATTGATAATGTATAACTAGCACACCCACTTTCTTGTCCAGGCCGTAAGCGATGGCAGCTGCAGTTGGTTCATTGATAATCCGAAGGATATTAAGTCCAGAAATGGTGCCTGCATCTTTAGTAGCTTGTCGCTGGGAGTCATTGAAATATGCAGGTACTGTAATAACTGCATTCGTGACAGACTGCAGAAAGGAAAGTATTGGGACCAGTTAAGACCATGCTACCAAAAACTTTTCACTGAAGGCTGAGTGTACACTACAAGCAAGTGTGCGCATTGCTAATGTGTACATAATAAACATATTGGATAGAGCCCACATATCAAGTACTCAGTCTTTGTCCTTGAGTCTATAAAGTAAACATGCATTTCCTAGAACACAAATTAGACATGTTTGGTTTTCATTCTCACCTTTCCAAGATAAGCTTCAGCAATTTCTTTCATCTTTACAAGCACCATTGAGGAGATCTCTTCTGGAAAAAACGTTTTGGTCTCCCCCTTGTATTCAACTTGCACTTTAGGACGTGAGGCATCATTGATTACTATAAATGGCCAGTGTTTCATGTCAGACTGAACAACTTGATCATCGAATCGTCGTCCAATCAGCCTTTTCGCATCTGCACATGAAGCCCATTAAGAAGTAAACAAGTTTCAGTTAAACATTCCATAATAAAAACACGTACATATTATGACAAAGGGAAGCAGGTCTAATGTTTACCAAACACTGTGTTGGTGGGATTCATGGCAACTTGATTTTTGGCAGCGTCTCCGATCAGTCTCTCTGTATCAGTGAAGGCAACGTAACTGGGCGTGGTCCGATTACCCTGGTCGTTGGCAATAATTTCAACTTTGCCATGCTGAAAGACACCCACACATGAGTATGTGGTCCCAAGATCAATTCCTACTGCTGGTCCCTTCGACATGGTTTCTGCTCTCTGAAAATATACAAAGTTTACTAATAAGACATTTTATTTGGTAGTTTATATATATATATATTTCATTTAAAGTATTTGGTAGACACTCTTATCCAGAGCAACTTAAAATTATCATTTTTATACAACAGAGCAATTAGGGGTTAAGGGCCTTGCTCAAGGGTTCCAACAGCAGTGATAGGGTGGAATGGGGATTAAACCGCTGACCTTCGGATCAGTAACCCATCACTGCTCTTTTATATATTCATTCATCCATTCATTCATTTAATGCTAATTAGGGTCACGGGGAGGATGGCACCCATCCCAGCTGACTCTTGGCGAGGGCAGAGTACACCCTGGACAGCTCGCCAGGCCATCACAGGGCAGAAACACGCTGACGGCTATGCAAACTACTCTTGACGAATATCAGCGATGGTTCTTTTACATGTCTCTCACCACAGACAGTGAGATTTGATAACCCAGTTAGCTGCACTGGGGGGGACAGCAGTGACAACCCGTTGATAGTGGAGTTTGAACCTCTGACCTTGGGATCAGTAATCCAGCACCTTACCACCTTTTCTGAACCTCGCTGTGCAGTATCCTCTTCAGCACTGATCTAATGGTCTTTTTTAACTCACTGCCCATCAGATAACACTTACTTTCTTTATCCAGCACCTGTTCAGCTGGTCTACAAACAGATCTCAGCTGTCTGTGAATCCTACAGATCCTTGAGCGCCCACAGGAATAATTAACCTTTACTTTCTTGTATGTAGGCTACAGTTGAAAAGGTTATGTGTAGTTGATTCTTATAATAAACCTTAACAAGGGATTTATGACTCTTAAGTCACTTGCTGTACTATATTCATGACTCAAACACAGTGCAGTTTTACAAACTGAAGAGTCTGAAAATAGTTTAAACAGGTATGAAGAGGAAATGGAAATAAAATACATATTTAATAATACTTATTTTAATCTAAAGTCTATCCTATCTGTAATCATTACATAACAGTATTTGGGAGTGTCTGTCATGGCCTTGTATGGGCAGATTTCGAAACAACCATGAATGCCTTCTGGAACATTCTGCATATTTTGGCACAAACTCACGCCGACTCAGTGCTAGCAAAGCAAAACTACCCAGAACCCAACCCGGTCACTATTAATCCTAATGTTTAACACTCCCATGAAACTAACGCTCTCAGAAAACTAATTTTAACCTGATACCCACCAATTATTACAACCTCTAACAACGAATAACTAAGTATGCGTCATTAACACACCCCTGCCAAGAGGAACACAGTGACAAACTCGGGTGTTTACAGTCCTTCTTACCTGTTAACGCGTCCCACAGCTGACTCTCTCTCTCTCTCTCTCTCTCTCTACTCCTCTGCCGGTTGTCACAACAACACACGTCCTCAGTGCGTCTACGGCGTGCGCGCGCGCTCACACATCTTTTATACCCGCCTGCGAGATTCCGCTCGTAACGCCCATGGAACAGTCCAGAACGTTCAGGATGAGATGCAGCCAATCAGAGTCGAGAACGCAAAACCAGAGCCAGCCAATCAGGAACGCGGGACTGTGCGGGCGGGCTCACTCACGCCTCACCACAAACAGAAACAAACGTCAACTTAACTAGAAGATTCTTGTCTTTCTCATAGTTGATTTAAGTAAGAGCAAAATGGAAGGAAACTTTTAAAAAGTGCGGTTAAATTTTATTAAAATAAACGTAACACCGCTGTGGAATATCACTGAGAGTTGTATGGTTTATTTTGGGCGATAAATTACAACGGATATGACTGTAGCCTCTGAGTTCACTTGATGCAGCCACAATTCAATTTCTTTCTCAATTCAAAATTCAAAAGCTCTTTCCTTCAAGCAGGCCGACTGGAGCGTGCTGACAAAAAGTACTCAGGCAAAAAGAGACAAATTCTGAGGGGAAAAACCGACACCCTGTCTACTGTCTGGTAAAAAGTGCGAAGAACGTTCTAGAACAGGAAACATAGTAAACTTTGTGCTGATTGGTTTGGATAGGATTGAGTGGATTGGTCGAAAGTTCTAGACTTTAGTTCAACCATCAAGTCTGCTGTAGTTAAGTGTTTCTACTGCAGTTCTTGCAATTTGGTTATTTTTTTTATTTTGATATATTGTATTAATCCCACAAGGGAAATGATTGTCTGCACTTAACCCATCCAAAGTGAGCACACACACACTCGGACCGGTGGGCTAGCACACAAGTTGCGGCGCGCGGAGAGCAGTTGGAGGTTAGGTGCCTTGCTCAAGGACACATCAGCCATGAAGGTGGAGGAAGGGAAGGTACAGCTCACTCCCCCACCGACACACATTTTTCCTCCTGGTTCAGGAATCAAATCAGCGACCTTTCAGTCCCAAAGCCGCTTCTCTAACCATTAAGGCTAAGTCCTCTAACATTAGGCTAAGTCCTCTTTTGTGAGCTCCAGTTTGTGAGACCCCTCCTCAGTACAGGCTTACCTTGATGAAAATGTGATATCGCCAAAAACGCACCCTTCAAAGCATAATCTTCGAGATGACCAAGTTCAAATATCTGTAAACACAATCTATACATGCTAAAATACTTTACCAGTTAAGGAGACCAATCCTTTGTCTCATTAACCATCAAGACGGCAGAAAACGTGTGTTTTGTACTAACTTGCTAATACACAAAATTATTAAATAAAAATCCATAGCAAAGTTTACACAGAAAAAAAAAAAAATAATAAAAAAATATGGTTCCTAAAACTTTTGCAGAGTACTGTATATATTCATTATATTTTCATTTTCTGAACTGTTTAATCCTAATTAGGGTTGTGGGGAGGCTAGCGCCCATCTCAACCAACTCTGGGCGAAGGTGTGGTACACTCTGGACAGCTCGCCAGGCCATCACAGGTAATATATATATACATATATATATATATATATATATGTGTGTGTGTGTGTGTGTGTGTGTGTGTGTGTGTGTGTGTG
>JAOUQZ010000049.1:9946556-9957086 GCA_028564935.1 Neosilurus hyrtlii | reverse complement strand
TTTTTTTATATATATATATATATATATATATATATATATATATATATATATATATATATATATATACATATATATATTAAGAGTTTGTTTGCAAAAACTGGTAAGTCCACTTGTTTTAATTATGAGAAAAACTTTTTTTCCTTACCTTTATGTTAAAGCTATTGAAAAAAGTTTTTGAAAACTACTCAAAAAAGGTTTTTTTTTTGTAAAGCTACTTAAAAAATAGTTTTTCTTATAATTATTGCAATTAGACTTATCTGTTTTTGCCAACAAACTCTTCATTTGAATAAAGTGTGTTTCCAGGATAATGTGGCGAGCATTGCTGGTGTGTGTGACCACTCTGACTTCAGGCTGTGAAGCTCAGACAGGCTCTGATATATGCAAACACCACTCTACCTTTAGACAACCAGGTTAGTATTACACTTAGCTATTTCTTTGGCTTATTTTCAATTTGTTTTACAAGGTATTATATATATATATATATAAATATAAATATATATATAAATATACAAGGGTAGAATTATCAACTGGGAATTGTAATACATACAGCTTGTCACCTGTGTAATAGGTTTACCCACTGGGCATTGTAATATACACCTTATACCTGTATACACCTGTGTAGCATAATCCTCGTTATATAACCTCAGTCCACTTCTCAGGGCCATTTATTTGTTCTCATTTCCCAAAAACTACTACAATATTATACAATTAATCAATAAAACCTGGGAAAAATAAATGTGTAACTGTTTGTGGGATCCTCGAGTGATTAGATTATATTCATATATAGATATACATCAATCAGCCATGACATTAACACCACCTAAATGGTTTGCAACTAGTCAGCTCCATACTCTACAAACTGCAATGCATCACTTCACCTGTCAGTGGTCATATGTTTTAAAATACCTACCAAAGATGGTTTAAGGAAGGACAACCAGTAAACTAGAAAGAGTATCATGCCTGTCCAAGGCTCGTTTATGTATGTGGGGATTAAAGGCTTGGTCAGATCCTACAGGATCACAAACTGACGAACACACTGAAGGGTGTCAGAACATGCAGTGCATTGTAGTTTGCTATATATTGGGCTGCTGTAGACCCATGAGGTGGTGATAATATTATGGATGATCTCTGTAGTTCTACTACTATATCACTGAGAAATTATGCAATGATATTTGAGAAACATATATGAGAAAAAGATACTTAATATTTTTTAAACCTTTAAGATTAAAAACACTTAAGACACTTGGACCTTATTATCAATAATTATCTCTTTTTCTTAGCTGTCCAAGACATCACAGTAATGTGTGGAACTGATAGTATCCGTCTAAGCATCCTGCTTTGTCCAGTCTATTATGCTGGCTACAATGAATCTCTTCTAGCCCTCAATGGAAAATTAAACACTCCAGCCTGCCATGGAATTGTAAACTTGAACAGCAGTTCCCCTGTCCTGAAGTTTAATATCTCAACCTCTGCAGAGGAAATGTCCATCTGTGACATTTCTCTTGAGGTATGAACTGTGAATGCACTACATTCCTCTGATACAACTGAAAGATAGGGGTGTTAAACTAGACCTAAGATTCCAAGTTTAAACCATGTGTCTGTCGAATGCTACAGTATACCGTATTAATCCCAGTTGTTCATGTTCACTAAGGAATTTGGTTCTTATTAATTAACATTTCCAACCCCAGTTCCAAAAATGTTGGGATGCTGAGTAAAATGTAAGTAGTAACAGAATCCAATGATTTGTAAATCTCATAAGCACATGTTTTATTCATGATAGAACATCGAAAACATATAAAATGTTAAAAGTATTTCACAAAAAATAGCAAGCAGCATGGTGACGTAGTGGTTAGCACATCTGCCTCACAGCAAGGAGGTCCTGGGGTCGAGTCCCAGGCTTGGGCGCTCCAGTGTGGAATTTGCATGTTCTCCTTGTGCTTGTGTGGGTTTCCTCTGGTTACTCCGGCTTTCTCCCACAGTCTAAAAATATGCACATCAAGCTAATTGGCTTTTCCAGATTTTCCCAGATTGTGAGTGTGAATGGTTGTGTTTTTATTGGCCATGCGATGGAGTGGCGGACTTCAACCAGTGTGAGATAGGCTCCTGCCTCCATGCAAACCTAATATAAGGATTAAGGGGTAAGGCAAATAAGTGAGAAAAATATTAGCTCATTTTGAATTAAATGGCAGCAGCACATCCCAAAAAAGTTGGGACAGGGTTAAACACGTCTGGAAAAGTAAGTGGTACTAAAAAAAAACACACAGAGGAATATTTAGGAACTAATTTGGTTAACTGGCAACAGGTCAATCACAAGACTGGTATAAAAGATCATCTTAGAGAGGCAAAGTAAAGATGTGTGAAAGAAGGTTCACCAATCGGCAAAAAGGAATCTTCAAATTGTGAAACAATTTTAGAAAAATTTTCTTTAACAATGAATAAAAAAACATTAAAATATTCAGAGAGTCTGGAGAAATCTCAAGGGACAAGGCCGAATAATCAAATTAAGATGTTGTCTTGATGGAGGCATAAGCTGCTCTAAAATCTGTATGTACCGTTCAGCATTGAGGTGTTTTTCCAGATGTGCAAGCTGCCAATTATTAATGCAGCCTCATATCACACAGCATTCTAACTATTTTGGAGTAGAGTTATATAAAAATGCTCATGTTGGCTTCAGCAAAACATAAGTGTTTACATTTTTTTGTTGTTGCTGTTGTTTTTGTTTTGTTTGTTTTTTTAATTAGCTTACAGATGAGGTGGGGCCAGGCCAGTTCTCTGATTCTGGGGTCCAGTTTGTTAACATATCTGGAAGCATAATTTCTTGGGAACCAGTCAGTGGCCCTTTCACATACCATCAAAAGCTTATATATCAATTCTCCTGTCGATACCTGCTGCAGGATTTGGTCAATGACACAATCACACAAGTAAACCTGTGAGTATAGATTCACTGTTACAAGGTGTGTGCATTTTAAATACGCCATGCTGTTCATGTTGAGGAAACGTGATGTGTGTTGGCAGGTCAGGTATAAATCTAGCTGTCCGAGAGAACAAAGGAAGTTTCGTCAGAGCACTCCATATAAATCTCTTCTCTGTAAGAGTGTTGTTTAATTTATTCTGAAACCTTTTTTGGTGTACATGACAGCAGCAGGATTTTATAATTATTTGTTTTTATTCCTAAGAATCGACAATATACACAGCCTCTGAAAGTACCGGAAATGGGGCTTAAACTAAAAACTCGCATATATGTCCAGGTCAAAGCAACAAATCTCACTAGCAGGTATTTTTTATTTTTTATATCGGCTTCAATAAAATGTTTGCCCGTGTAAAATATGCACAATTTCGCAATTCTAACTAATAAATGTTTGTGATATTATTTCATTTTAACTCTTTCTGTTCTCAACAATTGTGTTTTTAAAGGTTAAATGTCTTGCTTGACCGTTGCTTTACAACAACAAGCCCTTATCCATCAAGCACAATTTACTACGATCTTTTTGTTGGGTGAGTAAACCATAATCCCAAAAAAAGCAAAATAAATAAATAAACAAAAAACCTCCAAAAAGAAAAGAAAAAAGAAAACCATAAATGCGGTCTGGAATTTATTTTTTAACAACGTTGTAAAGTCTTCTACATTACTGTAGGTGCAGACATGATGGGCAGACCGTGATATACTTAAACGGGGTATCCCAAGAAGCACGCTTTTCCTTTGAGGCCTTCCATTTTGTGGAAAACCAGAACAACATAATCTCCACATTCTACCTGCACTGTATCACCCGACTCTGTGAGAATTCCATCTGTCCCTCCATGCTTTTGGTAACTATATTACTGCAGTGTTCCAGCCTATAGCTGTTTGGATCTATCGGTTTCTGGGAGCTCTTATGTACATTCATTAAACTGGGACAGTGGTAGACGTCTGGTTGTTCTTGGTTAGTAAATGGATGGTTTTGAGTTTAAACCCCAGGTGCATTAGATTTGAAAGTACAGATTAATTGTAAGGGCTATTAATCAGTTCTTAGAACTTTTTGGGATAACAACCATTCGGAGTATATGGTGTGTTGTTTATAACGGTGTAACTCGACAAACTACAATTTGAAGACTACATTAAATTCTTAGAACTCCAGTTTGCTTACGTTTGAGTAAAGTTTCAACAAGCCATAGCTGTCTTACAGCAGTACATGTGTCTGTTCAAATTAAAATTTTGCGAAAACGTTAATTGCCTTGAGCTGAGTGTCAGGTTTTTCTGTATGCAAATTGCATGTTCTCCCAGTGATTGCTTGGGTTTCCTCCAGGTACGTCAGTTTCTAAACACATGTACATTTGACTAATTGGATATTCTTGATTGCCCCTGGTTGTGAATGTGAGTGTGAATGCTTGGGTGTGTTGGCCCTGTGATAGTCTGGCGAGATATTCAGATTAATCTGGCACGGGCTCCTGCCTCCCTGTGGCCCTAATAAAGGATAAATCAGTTCGGCAAATGCAAAATGATCATTTGCTTGTTAGATTTATGGCAAGAGAGCACAGAAATGAATTACTTACCTCTGGTGGTATAAACTGGAATGTTACAGACATTGCCGTTTTAAGGTGCTGTGCTGCTTTTGGTGCTTCAAAATTGGCTTTAAACCAGTCCCAAGCCTTTACTAGTTCAAAGTCCCTAATCCAAGATCAGGCTGCAAATTTTTAGTTTCTTGAATTGAAAATAATTTACTCCTAAGTCTAAACTGAATTGGCTTCAGACTGGTGCCAAATATTAAGGAAAATATATGCGGCTTTTAAATAGCAACATTGTCAGGTTTAAAGAAAATGTCCCCAAAATAATGCTTAGCTTGTTAGATTGTATTAGCAGTAAAGATGTCGATGTAGAGAAAAGAAGCTCCAGTTCAGCTTCATTTTGTTCCAGACCTCCAGGTACATTTACTGAACTAGTGGAGCAGGGGTGTCCAATCTTACCCACAAATGGCAGGTATGGCATCAGGATTTCATTTCAACTAAAATTGAGCCTAATCCCCGCCGTTTCATCCAATTTTCTTCTTTTGGCATGTGGAAGATTCATCATTAAATATAATTTGATGATCTCAACAATGTCATCAAATCTTTAAGAAAAGTGACAAAAAAAGGATATAAAAGGAAACCGATTACACCACCAAGGACTCGCCCAGGAACATACTACAGATAAGGAATGCAGGCTCTTTACACCCAGGAGATCATGCTTCAATATATATATATATATATATATATATACTTATTATCCAAATTATTTTTATCTTATAATTATAATGAATGATATTAGACTACAATTACACATTTATAAATTGAATAAGAATATAGGCTAAAATTAATCAGAAAACAGTGGCTTGCAAAAGTATTCATATTCCTTGAATGTTTCCACATTTTATCACATTAATGTATTTTATTGGGATTTTATGTGATAGACCAACACAAAGTGGAGCATAATTGTGAAGTGGAAGGAAAATGACTCATGGCTTCCAAATATCTTTACAAACAATAATCTGAAAAGTGTGGCCTGCATTTGTATACCCTTTCTTCCTGCCACTTTTCCATAAAGGCCAGATTTGTGGAGTGCACGACTAATGGATGTCCTGTGGACAGATTCTTCCCACTGAGCTGTGAATCTCTGCAGCTCATCCAGAGTTACCATGGACCTCTTGGCTGCTTCTCTGATTAATGCTCTCCTTGCCTGGCCATGTCTTGGAAGGTCTGCAGTTGTGCCATATGCTTTCCTTTTTTGGATGATGAAATGAACGTTGCTTCATTGGATGTTCAAAGTTTTTTTTTAATAACCTAACCCTGCTTTAAACTTTTCCACAACTTTATTCCTGACTTGTCTGGTGTGTTTTTTTGGTCCTCACGCGTTTTGTAAAACAAATTTAAAAACATGTATGGTTTTCCTTCACCTTCACAATAATGCTCCACTTTGTGATAGTCTTATCACATAAAATCCCAATAAAATACATTTACATTTGTGGTTGTAACGTAAAAGAATGTGGTAAAGTTCGAGGGGTATGAATACCTTTGCAAGCCACTGTATACTGTAGGTTACAATCATTTGTACATAGTTCAATAAATATGGGTAAAATATATAGTTTAATTTGACCCTTATCTGGCACACACACACACACGAATTAGAATGTCTGGCTAACAAATACACTGCCTTTTTATTTTCCACCTTGCTGAGTCTGGAGCAATATGGGGGCACAGGGAGTGTGTTGGCCACTGGTATTAGATAACAACCGATGAATTTGCTGGAACTCATGGCAGTCCATTTGCCCCTCGAGTTTTTCTTATCAGCACCACAACAGTGGAGGACATTAAAACATTAAATATAGTACAAGGTGGACTTGCACAGAAACCCTTTTAGTAGGACTGTCCACTCTTAAGCATGTTGAGGACATATCAGCTACCGGGACTGTACAGTAGTGCTGCTAGCACACTAGTGAGACAGCATGTTCTCCCAGGAGAGCACCGTCTGTACCCAGAAGTAGCAAGCTTTTGTTAGCCCTCTTTGCTGATGCCAACAGATATTACTGCCAATTCTGCTTTTCTTTGGGAAAGCTGGATAATCCCCTGGTACAAAATGCGTGGACAACCAACCACCAGTGAGTATCAGTGTGGTCAGGTACTAATGTTGGCCATGGATCGCACTTTGTGTTGCAGTAAATCCTAATTGTGTTTAGTGAGATCAAGGTGAGGACACTCAAGGCTTCCAGTGTTTTGGTGAAGACTCACATAAATGGATATGTATAAATGGATGTGACAGTCAGGTATCCACATAATTTTGGCCAGTTATTATATTTCAGGAAACATTTCATGTAAAACATTTATTGGGACAATTATGAGTGTGAAGTAATATCCAGTTTTTATTATTATGTAGGACTGTCATTTATTTATTCATTTATTTGCCAAACCACTTAATCCTAATTGGGTCTGGATCCTATCACAGCTGACTCTGGGAAAAGGCAGGATACACCTTGAACAGCTCACCAGTCCAACACACACATAACCATTCACACTCATTTGTAGGGGCAATTTAGAACAGCCAGTCAGCCTAATGTGCATGTCTTTGGACTGTTGGAGGAAACCAGAGTACCCAGAGGAAACCCCCACAAGCAATCCACACAGAAATGCCCTTGGCGAGCCTGGAGCTCAAACCCAGGAGCATCTTGCTGTGAGGCGGACGTGCGAACCACTACGTCACTGTCCCGCCCTTTGTCATTTAGTTTTTGCAAGTTTTCCATTGTGGCTTGTGGATATAAAAGATGAACTCATTAAATCTGGTCATGATTAAATCCACTGTAACTGCAGAGGGAGTGAAGTGGATTGCCCCTCACGTAAATGCATTCCTCTCATGAAACCCAAAGAGAAACAGCTTGAATAAGTAAAAGTAAAGTGCTTGATGTCCAGATATGAATTTTTGGAAATAAAGGGAAATTTGAACTCTGCTTATTAACAACCTGATTTTATGACTTGCAGAATTGTACAAATAAGGTAAGAAGGACACTTCAAATAAGTCAGCACTTATACAGTCTGGAAACTGTTTCTTCAGGCCCAATCAGGACAAGAAATGACACTGGTGAGTATAACAACTAACACTGTTTATATTTATATCTGTTCCGTTTAGGCAAACATGCAAATCGATTTAAATTTCCATGATCCTTTTAATCTTATGTTGAACCCTGGGCATCATCCACTCAATGCAATCATTTCAACAATAACAGTGGGTATAAATAAAATCACCTTAATCACCATATATATATATGTGTGTGTGTGTGTGTGTGTGTGTGTGTGTGTGTGTGTGTGTGTGTGTGTGTGTGTGTGTGTGTGTGTGTCAACCTCTGGATTTGCAAAGAAAAAGCTATATCTGAGACTGGTCAGTAAAAGGAAATGATTACGATGAGCATAAGTACACAGACATTGGACTGAGGAAGACTCTGTCCTCAGTGGAATGTTCTCAGTTGTCCAGGTTTCAGCGTAGTCTGTCCAACAACAACTTTTTTAAGGCACAGAACAAATGAAAAGAATGCTGGAGGAGGGATTAACATGTTAAACATGATGGGGAAATGTGATGGTCTGGGGGTACATTTGTGGTGTCTAAATAAAATAATTTCTACAGGGAAAAAGAGTCTAGTACAGGGAAGACTGTCACTCTATTTTGCAGTACTATGTCATACCATGTAGACATTGCTTGATGAGAGCCACTTTCCTCCAACATTAACTCAAATCACAGCTCCAAACTATGCAAGAACTATTTAGAGCAGAAGAAGTCAACTGGTATTCTGTCAATAATGTGGCCAGCACAGCTAACAGATCTTAAACCCATTGGGCAGTTGTGGGAGGCTTTAGTAGCTGCAAATGAAGGATTTTAGACAAAAGCAAAATTTGAAGGATAAAATTATTATTGTTGATGTCTTGATATTTTATTTTGTAACTCATTCGATGGATGTAAGTTTGTGTTTTCACTGAAAATGTTCATTTTTGGGTGATCCCAAATATTTGAATGGTAGTGTATATATTTGTGTGTTATGTCATTTGTCATATCAACTTCATTCAGTGCTCTATTCATTGCTTTCTCCAGCAGCTGCAACAGACTTCAAGTATAAAGACTGTGTGACAGTAGCCATCTTACTCTCTTGCTTGTTCTGTATCTGCTGTATTGGACTGGTGGTGCAGATTTTGTTCTACAAAAGACTTGCATGTTTTGCTTAAATAACCAGAGCAATTAGCAAAACTACTTTATGAAAAAAACATTTATGAAGGAAACACCTTTATTTTTTAATGAAGATAAGCACAAATCAGGAAAAGGTTGGGTCAGTATGAAAAAAACCCAAAAAACAATAAAAACACCTTTTTTTCTAAATGAACTTTGACTTACAGGTGATGTCAACAGGTGATTGTAATCAATATGTGGCATAGGGTCGTGTTATTGTCCTTAACAAAAGTAATTTTTTTCTGTGGTGGCAGCATTCATACAGAAGGTACATTGAGATATTTTCCAGAACCATTTTCCAGAATTAGCCATGCATACATCAACAAGACTGCAAAACAAACATTTTGTACATATTACAAAGCAATGGCCTTGGAATAAGAGGTTGCAGATGCTGAACTGGCCTGCTTGATCACCTCTCCCCAACTGAGAATGTGTGGTGAATTTTATAGGGAAAAATAGGACAAAAACAACCTTGTACTTTTGCACACCTGTTTGCAAACATGTTTGCATGAACAATATCATAAAATAAGACCTGAAATGCTTATTACTTGGTGTCTTCAGTCATTTAACATCTTTCAAGTGTGACAGGAATGGCAAAATTATTAGGTGTTTTATTTTTTGTGGAATGTGTTGCAAGAATTAAGATATAAGTGAAATAAATGTTTGTTCTGAGATTTATAATGTAAAATATTAAATAATGCACGATAGTGTTGTTTAGAGTATTTTAATGTTCACATACAGTCCCAGCTTTTTTTTATTTAGGGCTGCTGTATATATTTTATATGCACTATTCATTCCTTGTGGTTTGAAATATATAATTCATCCATTAATTTTCTGAACCACTTAATCCTAATTAGAGTCGGGGGAGGCTGATTCCCATCTCAGCCGACTCTGGGCGAGGGTAGAGTACTCCCTAGACAGCTCGCCAGGCCATCGCGGGGTAGAAACACTGACGGCAATGCAGCCTACTCTTTTCAAAAGTCAGCAATGGTTATTTTGCATGCCTCTCACCACAGACAGTAAGAGACATGGCCGGCCTTTGATAACCCAGTTAGCTGCAGTGGGGGGCATCAGTAACCTGGTGATTGTGGGGCTTGAACTTCTGACTTTTGGATCAGTATCCAGCACCCTACCACCAGACTACCACTGCCCCAAAAATATATAATAATATAGAATTTATAAATTTTTTATATTCAAACATAAGACTTTACTTTATGTACATTTATATTATTTATAGTTAATAGCAAAAGTAGAAATTTATAGACTATATCCAGTGGAGGGAATCTTACCAAGAAGCACTCTGAGAGCACAAACCTCTCCCAAGCTGAAAAAAACAGAACACAGCACTCCCTGCAGGGACTGCTATAATCTCATGTTAATGAAAAAAATGTTAATGGTAAAATTAAAAAATAAAATAAAATAAATTTGATGAGGTTTCAAATCTCTCTCTCTCTCTCTCTCTCTCTCTCTCTCTCTCTCTCTCTCTCTCTCTCTCTCTCTCTCAGGAAATTGGTTTCTTCCTAACCCTCCCCCATGCTTCATTGAATTTATTTTTCCAATTTTCCTATTTTCCTATTGTCACAAAATCATGTAAGACAGGCTCAGCATTCATTTTCCTGTTTGAATTTGTTTGCAGTGGATAAAAATAATTATGTCAACTGGAGTGAGATAAAGAAATTCTTTAAACTTTAAAATTACATTTGTTTTAGGAAATGAATGTACTACGTCTGAACTACAGTAACATTCATTCATTCATTCATCTTCTGAACCGCTTATTCCTAATTAGGGTCGCGGGGAGGCTGGCGCCCATCTCA
>JAOUQZ010000049.1:9914598-9937891 GCA_028564935.1 Neosilurus hyrtlii | reverse complement strand
ATTCTCAATGTTTTATATTGTCTTAAAAACTACATATTATACTACTATATATTAACCATACTTTGTTACCTTGTATTTCTATTTATTTATTTATTTATGCTAAATTCAAATTCAAAACACTAAATAAATTAATATATATTTAACTTAAACTAATTTTATTATTTTTTATTAATATAGGCATAAACTATATTTGATTTTCATTGGGAATATAGACTAAAATTTCTAATAAAAACTATATTTGATTTTCATTGGGAATATAGACTAAAATTTCTAATAAAAAGCAAGACAGTAAAATATTCATTCAATAATCAAGTATTTATAAACAGATCCATCTTGACCACTTTTCTTAGTATCATGCTTATGGAGAACATAAAAACATAATTGACATGGTTGCCATGTTTTGGGACTAGTAATATGGTGGCCGGCCTGGGTTGGCTGGTTTCATTTCTGAGGCTGATAGGCCGCACACTTAATCCAGCAATTTTTAGATCAGTGTTTCCAACCTACTCTTCTTCTGTTCTACTCTGTAGCCACCTGGCTTGTTATTATTAGTAGTAGTAGGAGGAGGAGTAGTAGTAATATTTTCAATTACTATTTAGTAGTAAGATTACGTCTGCACATGTTTGTTGCATTGGCATCCAATGTGCTATACCATCATGACCAAAAAAAAAAAGTGTTTCTTTGCCGCTCAGTGGCGTGACACTTATACACCAAATTAAAACTTTTCTCAAGAATTCGGTTTTCTTCACTAAACACTTTTGGGTCACAGTGGTTCTGGGGTGTAACCCTGAAATGCTGGATGCAAAATAAGGAACAGCCAGTTCAAGATACAGTGGTCTTATTTATACTCATTCACTCCAAGGTGAAATTCAGCCTAGCCAGTACTTATACAGGATTTGACTAATACAAATCTTATCATGTCATACAAAATAAATCTCGTAATGCTAAATCATATTTGAATCTGTTCTGATGACTAGATGGGTTCATGTAAAACCAACAACCCATCAAACAACACAAAATGAAATGTGAACTCAGGTAGTTCAAGTAATGTGTTTGTACCTGTTCCCAGGCCGAGCCTCAGTCCTCCCACCAGGTTATCAGCAAGTCGCTCACGATCCCACACTGTGAGCTCCACACAGGCCTCCTTCAGGTCCTCTGTACTGAATCCGTCATACACCATTGTGTGGTTAAACACTGGACTTGCTGTTCTCTTTAACACCCGTGTCTTCTGGCAGCTCTTTTTGCTGGTGTCCGGCAGCACAAAACTATTGAAACGAACACACAAAGCACAATAGATGCTCTGAAATAAATATTATCATCAGTATAATCTCAGTAGTACTGAGATAAGAAAATGGTCGACTGAGAGTGAGTTAATTAATAAAATGTAAGTGGAACAAAAACTAAAATTATATATTTTGAACATAGAAGGCATAAATGGAGTAATATATAAATATTTTCAAATATAATTTTGTAAAATGCATTTACAGCTGGTTGCTATTTGCTTAGTTGCAAGTCAAGATGGAGTACTGCAGTGGTTGAAATTCAGTTAAAATTTGCCAGGGAGATGGGATTTTGCAGTTGAAAATGCATGAAGACCCCAGTTTAGGCTGTATGCAAGAATAAGGTATTTTTGCTGACTCCAAGTGCAGATGTTTGCTATTTATATACAAGGCACTTTAACATTAGTAGGGCACTTGAACTAAATCTTAAATACAACAGAATAAATTATTATAACATTACTTTGGGCTAATTATTACCAAAAATGACTTTTCATCAAACACAAACTTTGATTCTAACTAACTATAAATCTATACCACTGGTAAGACACTAACAACAAACATTCTGCTCCCATTTTTTCCATTTTTATCTAAAAATAAAAAGTACATAAAGTCAGCATTATCAGTGATGTTAGGATATCAGTCAACGTTTCTACTTGGTCACATCACTATTTTGTCCATGTAGGACCTTTTAAAAATAAAAGTAAAAGAATAAATATTCAGTTGGAAACATCTATAACACATTATGAAATTAAACGTGCTTGGCTGCTTATATGTACGATGTGCAGTTTAGTTGTCCTGACAGCACAAAATAATAAAAGATCATCAGAATAAAAGCATCAGAGTCATTAAACAATAACTCATGCACTTTGAGGACATTACCATTTCACATATGGGTTTACAGTTACACCTCGGTGCAGAGGAAGATTCTTGCACTCTTTCACCCAGATATGAATTTCACCTGAGCCCAGGACTGATTTCGCTGAAAAGAAAGACAGCAAGAAAATAGAATAAAAGAAAGAAGACATTAACATGATTGAAATCATCTTAACTCATTCTGTTGACCTGTTTTGTTGCCAATAACTTTCATTGGAGATTAATTTTCATTTGATGGCCTTTTACACAGGACTGCACGGTGGCATCTCGGGTTCAAGTCCCGAGCTTAGGCATTTCTGTGCAAAAATTGGCATGGTCTCCTTGTGCTTGTAGAGTACTGCTGGGTACTCCGTTACCTCCCACTGTCCAAAAACATGCACAGTAGGCTAATTGGCTGCTATGAATCACCCCTAGAGGGTGAGTGTGAATGGTTGTATGTGTTATGGCCCTGTAATGGCCTGGTAAGCTGTTACCCCACCTTTGCCATAAGTTGGCTGAGATGGGCGCCAGCCTCCCTGCGACCCTAATTAGGATTAAGCAACTTAAAAAGTGAATAAATTAATTAATTAATACTTTATTATTATCATAATTTATTTGTTCGTTTGTTTGTTTGTTTGTTTGTTTGTTTCGTCGTTCTCCGTGACTTAGTTCTGCCAGTTATCAACCGGTTCACTTAAACGGGTCTTGATATTCTGCTCTGTCCTATGCTTAGAATTGGGTCATGGCTGTGCTCATAATTTTCGATGTTGAGCCGCTAGCTACTTATTGAGCACTTTCTATTGGCTTCTGTTCACGCCATCAATATCCACGAAAAGTCCTTACCTGGTTTTCTGTTTGTACCGGAAACACATAACTATACAGAATCAAATAGAATGCTAACATCCTTTTCACAGGGACTTTAAAACTGTTTGTCTTTGATTGTCTACATTCTACATCTACATTGAAATTATTTCTAATTCCACTGTCAGCCAGAAAAAAATAGTATTCCTTCTGAGTCTGGTTCCACTGAAGGCTCCTCTCTATTTTCCTTGTCACTGTCCCTGGCTTGGCCAAATATAGTGTTGTGACAGTCACTAAAGAAAAGCAATATACAAATAAAACTGAATTTGATTACATTTAATTAAATAATTCAGTTTAATCTATATAGGACTAAGCTCACAATATAGTTCATGGGGAACCCTGACAAGGGAACTTTCTGATTCTAGATTTGAAAGGACTGGAAAATAAAAGAAAGGAAATATGTAGACAGGATGTGGCTCCCAAAGAGTGGATTTAAAATGTCAAGAAATTTCAGAAGTAGTAAAATCATCAACTCTTACAGAAGGAGATATGAGGTAAGAAACGGATGGCCAGTCTCATCTCGCCTCTGTCACCTGTGGACAGGATGCTGGTCGTGGTCTGAAAGAAGAGGTGTTGAGAAAATACAAAGCCATTTATTCTGCAAAGATTAATCCAATACCTCATACGTAGTTTCATTTCTCAGAATGGAATGAGCTGTGATATACCCTTGGTTTGAGAGATAGACAGTTAATCTGAGGGTTTCTAAAGTCCCAGTTGGAAAGGTCAATCTCTGTCTCTCCCAGGAAACTGTTGCGACCAAATGTGTCATTGTGCCAAACAGACAGGTTAAGGATCTGGCTTTTTAGGTATTCCATCCGAATTCTATACTGTATGAGGTTAAAAAAAATGAATAAATTGTGGTTAAAAGGTATAACAGTGTTTAACCTGCTGAAAAATTCAGCCTGGTCTGGAAATAGTTTCTACAATTACTCATGCAAAGTTGTAGGCAAACATTTGTTGACCAGTTTATAATTTCTTTAAATTTGCTTCATTGTTGTGTAATTCTAAAGCAATTTTAAATAACAAAATAATTTGTTGACAGTGTTGCATTTTTCATTTTTTAATTAATTAATAATAATAATAATTATTATTATTTTAAAAGCTATTTTTTTAATACTTACCCTTAAAATCTCATTATAGATTGGGTTCAACGTCTTCTTTTTTATTGATGTTTTCCTTTTCCCCAAATTAGCAGTGTCAGGTATAAGATAACTTTTAACATACCTAAACCAAGAGCAAGTATTAGTAAGTTTAATTAAACCTACACCCAGTTTATTAGGAACATCTGTACAGCTTTTCATTGCTGTTATCCAATCATCAAATCATGAGGCAGCAGCGCAATGTATAATTTCATACCCTAACAATGCAAAAGTAAAAACACCACACTGATTAAAGAGGACAAAAACAATGGCAGTGGTACTGTACAAGCTGCTCAAGGAAAAACTTTCACATGGATGAGCAGAAGACCACATTAAGTTCCACTACATTTGCCACAAAGACGAGTCTGAGGCTGCGATGGGTACAGGTTCACCCAAACTGGACACTATTGGACAAACTTATCCTTTTTTTTCACCTGTCCAGGTTTAGTGGTTCTGCTAGTTCAATGTTTTGTGTGTTCTTTGATATTTTTCTCTTCAGCATGGTTGTAAAGAGTGTCTGTTTGAATTATAGTAGCCTTACAGTCAGCCTGGACTCCATGAACACAAAAATCCATGTCCACCCACAGAACTGTCTGTGTGTTTTTAGCAGGATTTCATAAAAAATATATGCAGATTTTCATTAAATTTCTACCATAGCTTAAAAAGGAAGACTCAATTAGATTTTAAATATGACCAAAGGCAAATTTAGGATCTAGGAATTTTAAAAGAATTATTTATTATTGTGAGATAGGATGATTTTTGACAGTTTGGATTTCTGGGATTGGCAGAAGTTTGCACTCTCTGAGTACTCTTGCTTTTTTGTTTGTTTTTTACAAACAGATTGTTGGGCATGAAAATCAGAGGAGACCAGCCATTTCTAATATACTTAAATCATCTCAAGTAGCACAAACAACCACGTCATGGGCTGAAGTCCCATTTTATCCCGATTCTGAGATTTGCTGTGAAGATCCAGTAAAGCTCGACTGGATCTTCACAGCAAATCTCAGAATTGTTGGGCAAGTCAAACAAATAAATAAAATCATGCATTTATTTGATATGCATGATTTTTATCTATTTGTTTGACTTATATGCATGATTTTATTTATTGCACTGCTGTCATGATTGCTGTTCATAATAAAGTGTGTGTATATCACAGATAACATGCAGAATGACAGTACAAAAATTCTACTCACGGGTCAGATCGATTCCTCTTCACATCTACTGCAGCCAGATTTTGGCACTGAACTACAAAGATGTGGAACTCCTTCAGCTTCTGGATGTAGTTGATTGAAAACTGGATGGTGCCTCGAACTTCAACATTTGCAAAGTCAACACTGGAAATGCTCATTATGCTCCCGCTCATCTGTGGGGATCAAATACATGCCATTTCACTGAGACGGAGAAGTAGTAGTAAAAGTAGTAGTTGAAGAAGTATTAGTAGTATAGGTAGAAGTGGTAGTAGTAGAGGTTGTTGTAATAATAGTAGTAGTGGTAGTTCCAGTAAATATATAGAAGTGGTAGTAACAATTCTCCTCATTCATTCATTCATTTTCTAAGCCGCATAATCCTAATTAGGGTCACCGGTGGCTGGTGCCCATCTCAGCCGACTCTAGGTGTTGGTATTATTAGTGGTGGTGGTAGTTGTAGAGGTAGTAGAAGTAGTAGTAGTATAAGTTGTAGCTGGTAGTGGTAGTAGTAGTGGTGGTAGTATTGGTAGTAATAGTGGTGTAGGTAGTAATGGTAATGGTAGTGGTTAGTAGTAGAAGTAGCTCATCTGTGGGGATCAATACATGCTAGTGCACTTAGAGGGAGAAGTAGTAGTAGATGTAGTAGCAGTAAAAGTAGTAGTTGAAGTAGTAGTAGAAGTAGTGTAGTGGTACTAGTGGTATTGGTAGTAATATTGGTAGTAGTGGGAGTAGCAGTAACAGATATTGTAATACTGAAAGCTACTATATACTACAGAGACAATTAACAAAATAATCCTCTAATCTAAAACATTAAAGAACATTAAATATATAAACTTTAACATACTGTCGACAATGTGGACACTCGTGAGTTGCTGTTAAGTATAGCTTTAGGGCTGCTGTTCTTCCAGTGCGGGCCACTGTGGGAGCTGCACTCCGAGTCACTCTCATTTCCATCATTCTAGACAATAAGCACAAACAAATCAATATTTCCTTGTTGGTAATCAATATTAAAACACTGACCCATGCATTACTGTTACTGCTGAAGTCTGTAAATGAACCCCCTCACACATCTCAGAGTTTTATTGTGAGCTGTAAACCTGATTCGTGAAATTATTTTCAGGGAATCATACTGCACCTTTTCCTCCAAAAAAGATGGCACAGATTTGCTAATTTTTCTCAAATGCTGTTTATCTGAGAAGGAAGACGAGGGTGGAGATGGACTGCTGGAGACTATATATGTATAAGAGAGCAAAACATATAAAATAATATTAAATAGTTATTTCAGCTCTACATTATCAAATTAGCAGAATGTTTAATGGTGGGGGGGCTTTGTTATTTTTTATGTACAAGCAAACAGTGTCATACTTGCATAGCTGCTAGGCATGAAGTCATCCATACGTTTGCTTTTTCTTGCTTGTCCTTGGGAAGATTGGAATAGAACACATTACATATTGAAACATTTAAAAATATTAAGTTAATTCTGTATGCACTATGAACATAGTCATCTTTTGGTAAATATTTTAAAAGATTATCATTACATCTGCCAAAGGAAATCCCATGTGACTCAGATTTTGTGTCACAGTGAATACAACTAATACTAACTTGGTACTGCAGTAACGTCTTCAAAGCTTTTATGGTATACAGGTCGGGTGGATGCCCGTCTCAGCACTTCCTGAACTTGGCTCACCTCAGTGACTGCCATATATGCAAAAAAGAATTAAAACAGCAGTTCTATAAGAAAAAGTATGTTAAAAGAAAAAAATTTCAAATTTTCACAGGGTGTACTTATTTTCTTTTACGTAACTGTAAGTCAGGCTTCAACTATACCTATAGTTACATATATCAGCTTTCAAAAGCATGAAAGAAAAAATTATATCTCACAGTTTGCACTTTCCCCAGAGAAGGAACTGGTGCTGTTCAAGGTCACGGGGTTGATATCTTCACCAATTTGTCCACTGGGTCGCTGTTCCAAGCTCCCTTTCCTGGTGTAAAGCTCTGCACTGTCTAGGTGCATGTCATCTTGCTCTGCCCAGCAACTCACGCCTGTCTGAAAGGGGGTGCAGACTAATTCACTTCTCATCTCTGTAACTTGGGGAGAACTGTACTTGTCTCTGTTTTCTTGGAGTCCGAGGTAATGCTGGAAGTCGCGAGGAACAAAAGACCCTGCAAGAGATTGAAATTCCGAATCCGCCGATGTTTTTCTCAGAGTGGATTTATGTTTATTCTTGGTGCTTTCTGGAGACTCTTTCACCAGAAAATCAACCTCTGGTGTTCTTGTGAATGAAAATACTGTATCTTCTGTTGTCTTTTCAAGCTGTGGGATAACCGTATCAGATACTTTCTTGGACTGCAAAGGCAAATCTTGACCTTGATCTTCCATGTTTATTGTAAACATGCTAGTGGCACGTCGAAGTGAATTTCCTCTTCCATTTAAAGTTCCTTTGCCACTACTCAGATTCTGTTGTGATTCTTTATTGAGCATCCCTGGTTTAGGATTTGCTATTTCATTTGGAGATAACTGTGGGCCACTGATTGGCTGAGGACAATGAGATGAACTCAAAACACCTGGCCTAATTTTAGAGATATGCAGGTTAGCTGTGGTACCAGTATCAGGATGTTTAATAACAGTTTTCTCTTTTAAAGATGAATGTAACCCTTCGTCTATCTTCAGAAGCATTGCATTTCCAGTATCATCTCTATCTATCTGCTTTGGGCAAACATTTTGGATGGAGGCATGCTTTGCGTCCAGTGCTTTGCTTTCTAGCTGAGATCCTTCTTTATGAGATTTTGCATGTTTAACTTCCTGACTTAATGAGATTTGAGTTTTGTTTTCAATACTAGATGACTGCTTGTTGGATCCTTCCCAGAAGTCACGGAGCATCTTGAACGGTAAACTATTCACAGCTTCTCCTGTGACCATCTTTTCTGTTCTATCTCGTAGTGGAAGAATCATCAAATCTGTTTCTGATTCTGTGCCAATAGATCTAAGGTCATATTCTGATTTGGTGAACCTTTTATTCAGTTTTGTAGATGATGAAGATGGTTTTGCATCTGTTGATGACTGCAATTTCTCTCTTTCCCAGAATGATCTGAGCTCTTTTATCCTTTGTGCCCTGTTATCCTTTTCTTCTTTTTGCTTTGCTAATAGGACTTCATTGTGTTGTTGTGAGTAAACACCAGATGTTGCTGTATGTTTAAATTGTAATTCTTTCTCCAGTACTGCTGCAGTTGTAGGGCCTTTGTCACTACTACTGACACTTTCTCCAACAATTTCGTTGCTTTGGTCTCCTATATGGAGCCCAAAATCTAGTGAAGATGAGGATTTTTTTACCAAAAGCTTGGAAACATCTTTATCTGAGGTGGTCCTAAGAGCGGGTTTATCTTTCGTTTGAATTATTTTAGTTTTTGGTGCTTGCGTATATTTTGCTTTATTTCTGACACTGGCTTCTTTTTTATTTACATGTTTATAAATGATGTCATTATATTCCAGCTCATCAGCAATAAATGTGTCCTTTACATTTGCTTGTTTCTTGTCCTCAAGTACTAGATATTTTGGACTGGTCTCAACTTCTGTTGGTTCCTCATCATAGTCAGTGCCCTTCACTCGGTCAAAGTTTTCCTTTTCAGAATTTATGTTTGGTTTGTTTACTAGCATCATTGATTCCTCTGTGGTTCCTCTGTCCAACAGTGATTTCGAGTTTGCAACTTTAGGTGTCTGAATCTCCTCAAGGTCTTCCAGTTCTTGGTGAATGGGTTTACTGTCTGGAATTCCTGCCTTGTCAGAATTTCTGTTTTCTTCTTTTTTGCTAGATTTTGCTTGCACTTTCTCTTTTGGACTTGTTGCTTTTGGGTCCACCAGTCTACTCGTGGAGTGTTTTGGTGATCTGTGGTTGAATTGATTAGAAGACTCCCGGGCAGAGATAGTTTCAGCCCTGAAAGGCTTAGTTTGACTAACTGGTTCCTGATAATTTACAGAAGGTTCTATTTTATCAACCTCTGGCGCTACTGCTAAATCACTGTCTTTTGCAAATACATCATTCATGACAGCAATGTCCCCATCTCTTTGTTTTGAAATGATTAAGTAGAAATTGTTTTCTGGTTTGGGTCTTGAATCGACCTTATCTTCAAATTCTATGTCATCGATTTTGATATCATCCACAGTGTCTTGTATAATATCCTCACAGTCAAGTCTCTCGCTGCTGTCTGAGCTTCTGCTGAACCATTCTAGGACTTTAGCAATGGAGTCTCCTTGTTCTTCAGAAGCCTTGGGGGAATGGGAGTTCACAATTAGAGGATTTTTGCAGGCTTTTGTTTTCATGTTAGTGTCTCTAGTTATTTTATAACTAGTTATATTGAATGGACTGTAGTCACTTTCACATTTCAAAAGGGGATCATCAGTCTTATTAGAGACATCAGTTGGGTTGGTGGCTTCATATAGAAGGTGATCTGTAAAATGTAATTTATTATTAAATATAACTGAGGAAAATCAAATGTGACTCACTTTTTAGCCTCTTTTTTTGTTTTATATATATATATATATATATATATTATTTATTTTATTTTTTTACAAAATATAGATGCATTTTACAAAGCATGCTAATGAAACCTAGCTTTTCTTTTTGTAAATGATGCTTAGCAAACATTAAGTTAGCATTATGTCACAGTAAAACCACAATTGTCAAAAAATAAGAAAAACAACACCTGTGATTAATTCATTCATTTCATTTAATTTTTTAATCACTTTATCCTTTATTAGTGTTGCAGGCAGGCTGGAGCCCATCCCAATGAACTCTGAACAAAGAAGGGGTACACCCTGAACAGCTCACCAATCCACCACAGACAAACATCCATTTCCAATCTTACTCACACAAAAGGGCAATAAATAATATCCAATTAGCCTAATGTCTCTGGACAGTGGGAGGAAACCAGAGCACATGGATTAAACCCATATGAGAACAGGGACAACATGCAAATCCACACAGAAACATTAGTGCTTAAAGTTTTCAATGTTGACAGTATTTCGATTTTCCCTTTACATGGGTAAAAAAGAAACGGGTATCTGTTGTGTGTTCATGCTCACTTACTCTCACTCACTCATTTGCCGAACCATTTAATTCTACTGTGGTTGCGGGGAGGCTGGAGCCTATCTCAGCTAACACAGGGAGAAGGCAGGATACACCCTACACAGCATGCCAGACCATCGCAGGGCCAACACACATACAGACACAACCATTCACACTAACACGCACACCCAAGGGCAATTTGAAGCAGACAATTTGGGAGGAATGGGGAGACGCAGGTTCACATCCACAAACCTTCATAAGTATGGCCATGGATGTTTGAAAGCGTCCTCTGGTGGGTACACCAGTATATATTGTATTGACCTTAGATAAAACAATAGTTTGAATGATGCAGTTCGTTTAATTAAAAATAATCACAAGCGGTGGTGTAGTCCAACAAAACCTAATGAAAAAAGAGAGCAGGCTTGTTCCTTGTAACTAGCTTCTCCCTAAACAATGTTTAGAAACAGAATAATATGGTGTATCATACCTGTAATGCTCAAAGTATGGTCTCCCTTTTCTTTTCTCTTGTCATGCTCCCTCTTGGTTGTTTTATCGGCATCTTTCTCCCTGTTCCTTGAAGAGATTTGAGGGGTAATGCCCTCATTTAATGGTTTGGCTAACAACGCTTCATATGGTGACTTGACCTTTGTTCTAGGAACGAACACAGGTTCCTTAATGATACCATCATCTATATTTTGTTTTTCAGGTTTTGTGAGTACTGAGTTTAAAATATTTTCACATTTCTGCTGAGTGTGCAGTATGTCTGAGTTTTGTTCATCATTTGACTGTGTACTGGAACTCAGACTCAGTCGGTGCTGAATTTTTGGCTTCTCTTGAGCTGACTGTGTTGGATTATTTAACATCAGTGAGGATCGGACTGGTAGTTGTGACTTTGGAAATGTAGACTTCAGTGGAGAAGGGGGCTTCAGTGGTTCTTTCTCTTCTAAATTCAGCAAAGGTTCTACTGTCCTCTCCTGGGGGATTGCATTCTCCTCAAGAATTTGTTTATTATCAGTCTTGGTGTGAACTATATTGAAGGATTTGTGGGGCTGAGCCAGCTGGTTCTTGATGTTGGAGTCACTGGAGCTACAGCTGGAAGTGTGTTCGAGGATATGCTTTGATGGAAGAGACCTGATTTCTGAGTTTGTAGACGTGCTCTGACTGGACAGAGTAGACCTGCTTTCTGAGTTTGTAGACATGCTCTGGGTTGATACAGGGGACGTGGTACTGGAGCTTGCACTTTGTGTGTAAACAGAAGAACCTGTAGACACATTCCGGGTGGATATGAAGCTGGTGCTGTCTACTGGTCCTGAGTTCTGGGGTTGAAAAAGTTTAGTTCTTTTTTTTGGCACAGGTTTTTGACAGGGGGTTATTTCTTGTACAGTATCAAAGACCTTGTCCTTGGCTTCTTCTCCTGTTCTTTCATGGGTCTTTAGGGTAGGAAGCTCTTCTGCTGGAAAGGTATGCAAGTAAATATAAATGAACCACCATTTAATGAAAAAGTCATATACTGCACAGCCAAAAAAAAAGTCCTGCACACTAATATTATTTTGTGGAATCACCTTTAGCCTTGGTTACAGCGTTGAATCAACTTGGCATTGTTGTTTCAGTTGGACAGGTCAAGGCTCAGCAACATTATGTGGCAATAAAATGAAGTCAGCTGCCAATCTAAATTAATTAAATTATTAAGTGGACTTTTTCTTCCCTGATGGATAGAAAATTGGTGTTCAAATAGTGAAAGAGAATAGTGAAAGGTTCTGGGAGCATGAAGAATCATTTTCACACATGAACTGGCTTCAGGAGTCAGGAGTCCTGACCTTAACCTTATGTAAAATCTTTTCATTATGAGATGTGCTGAAGATGACTCTATGGAGTCTTTTAATTTTTCCCATCAATTCAGATGTTGGTGAAAAATGAACCCAACTCTGGATGGAATTAAATGTTGTGATGTTGATTAAGTCTGTCATAGCGATTATGGGCTGTAATCAAGGCTAAAGGGGTTCAACCAAACATCTTTTTTTGGACTGGGCAGGGTATTTAATAAGTTACATCCATGCTCTAAACAAGTATCTTAATTCATACACTCCTGAAACATCAACATGAAACAGTTATTTGTTTTGGACTGATGCTACTATTGGTTAGCGTTTTAAAAACTTGGCTTGCTAGAGAGCCACGTCCTAACCTCACATGTTTCTGCTTTCCCAATGTCTACACACTGTTTGTGTTTGTAATGTCCCGTGTCATGTTTCATCTTAATCAGTGTACACACTGAATACACCGTTCCCATGACGTCATGAAACACTCAAGTGCAGTCAGCCATTCAACTCTTTTTTCTCTCATCTAATTAACTGTTCAATTAATTAAAAATGTGCATACAGCCATCCTGTTTAGTGTCAGCAATGCAGGCCAGAATTGGGTGTGTTTTGGAGTGGGGAGAGTTTTTGCAGATTGTTTGCAGATTGACACAATCATTTCTATGCGGTACAGTATTACCACACAACAGAATCTAGCATCATGGTAGATCCATAATTTATGCTTCTAAAAGCCCAATGAGGTAAAACATGCTACTAGATAAGTAAAACAAACGCTGATTATTACAACTAATAAACTGAGAATGGCATGTATTTCACATAAGCAAGAAGGTTATGTTTTATGGGTTTATTTGTTTGTTTGACTGTTTGATTGCAACTTGATGTCCACAGTTTTTAACAGATGAATCTGAAATGTTTCTGATGGGTTTGTGATCACCCAAAGATGGTACTACAGCAGGCCCTGCATGGGGTGTTATGTATTTAATTTTTATGTCTTGGCAGAGGGTTGCACTCCCTGAGTGCTCTTGTTGATAATATAATAGTTAATTTGTACCTGGAGGATCCATAGTTTCAGGCAGTGAGGCTCCACTGGTTAAATCAAGGTCAAGATCAGGTGGCACATTATTAAATGGATTGTGTCTTTGCTGGAAAAAAAGAATGAAAAAAAAAAAAAAAGAATGGAGCAAGATTTGATTACAAGTGGGCTACAGTATATCATTACAATGTTTTGTGTTTATTTTTTGTTTGTTTGTTTGTTTGTTTGTTTTTAGGACCTTCTTAATTTTCAAATAAAATGTATCACATTACCAATAAAACATACAGAAGAGTCTAATTTTTTCAGTGCTTACACAAATATCAGTGGAAAAAATAATTTCATAGTGAAGTGTAAGCAGTTTTCCTACCTTGTTTAGACCTTGCTGAGTCTCTCTTGGTCTCCTGTTACATATACAAAGAGAAGGAGAGCAAATACATTTTATTCTTTGGATCCTCTCTTGACATGTTCAGTTTTCATGCAATTAAAAAAAAAAGTACTTTATCATTTATTGGGTTGTGGGGATGCTGGAGCCCATTCTAGTAATCTTTAGACACACAGCTATTCACAATTACATTCACAACTAGGTACAGTCAAGAATATCCAATTAGCCTAAGGTTCATGCCTTTGGACTGTGGGAGGAAACTGGAGCCCCTGAAAGAAACTCATGCGAGAACAGGGAGAACATGCAAATCCACACAGAAACACCTTTGCTGGGCACTGGGTTCAAAGTGGTAACCAATACGTCACCATGCAACACCAACTGTAACTGATGTTAGTGCTTAAAGTCTTCAGTCTTGACAGAATTTTTATTTTCCCTTCGAATATGTAAAGCTAGAAGACTGAGGTCTACTAAAACCATGTGATGCAAGTCGTCTGTTGACTTTTGTTTGAGTCATTTGAACCATAAGATTTCCACGCCTAAGAAACACACATGAACAAAGCAGGAGAGGAGGGAGCTACTCAAACAGCAATTACTTGCCTTGCACAAGTTTTTTGTAGCATAGGCAAAGAGTATAACTTAACAAACACAGAGGGTGATCAAGTTTATGAGCTTGATTTATTTCTATAAGCAGGGAATGACATACAACCTACTATATCAACCTTTTGTCCCTGTTACAGTATTCCCTATATTTTTTTTTTTTATCAAACTCTGTGTGAGTAGGACTTAATAAAAAAGTATTTCTGGAAAGCTAGTTATCACCTCTCCATTAGCGTCTCTGTTGACTTTGGTTGTGGTGTCATGAGACTGTTGTTAGTTTTAATGGGTTGCTCTCTCCATGACAAAAACTCTAAAGGGAAGGGAAGAAAAACATGCTATTGCAGAGAAGGTTATCTTTGTGTTTGTCTGAAACTATTCCAGCACATAACCTACTTCGGTGGAATTAATGCTATGAAACGCACCTAATGTCAAGGGTTTCTTCTGTTTCATAGACGCCATGATGATGTCCGAGCCGTGAATTCTGTCCTGGTGTCTCTGAGACTTTACCTTATAAAACCACTCCCCGGTGATGTACTTCAGTTTGCCCTCATCAGGGTCTTGCTTTTGAAACTGCCTAATATGCAAATAAGAATAAGAGAAACAGTTTAAAAGTGTGAATGTCATTACACTCAGGTGTAACAAAGGAATACTTTAATTAATTAATCTAATTATTTATTTATTTGTCTGTTTATTTATTTATTTGTTTATTTATTTATATATTTTTTGCCATTTTTATTGTATCATGTATGGAACTCACTATGCAGTCCATTGCACTTTTTTCACTATGGGGAATCTAATTCAAGCAAGCTCTTATGCTTCACTAACACTTAGGTCAAGACTTTGACATCTTTGATAAGACCTTATCTATCTGTATTCCTATTTCATAGCTTGTGATGCATTTTTGTGGTTTCTGTTGCAATGCATGTTTTTGCTCGAATGGGTTGCAACCCCTCTGCTGAACCTATTCTATAGGACAAACATTTGTTCACACTCACATTTACACTTATAGGCAATTTAGAGTAGCCAGTTGACTAATGTGTATGTCTTTGGACTGTGGAAGAAAACCGGAGTATCCCGTGGAAACCTTTGCAAGTTCAGGAAGAACTTGCAATTCCACACAGAACCGCTCTAGGGGAGCACAGGGCTCAAAACCAGGACCTTCTTCCCACCCTGTATGTGGTTATAAACTTTAAAGTATAATTCCATATGTTATTAATTACTGATATATTTGCAATGACTGAAAATCTAATCCTGTTATTCCACTCAGCTAAGGACAAATGCATTATTTCTTTTTTAATGTCATGAAAAGGCAGGGTTCTACTGAACTTGTTTCTTACACACTCACTTGCCTAATCACTGAATCCTACCAGGGTTGCAGAGATGCTGGATCCTAGCTCAGCTGACACTGGGCGAAGGTGGGGTACACTCTGAATAGCTCGCCACATCATAGCATGGCAAACACAAAACCATTCAAACTCACACCCCGGGTCAATATGGAACAACCAGTTAGCCTAATGTGCATATCTTTGGACTATGGGAGTACGCAGAGGAAACCCACACGCGCACCGGGAGATCGAACTTCACACAGGAACGCCCAAAGCCAGGAATTTGGAAAAATTTTGTTTGTATTGTACATTATTTATTTTTGCATGGTTTTAGTATATGGATCCTGAATGGCGCTTGTTAGCTACATGAAAACATCAATAAAATGAAAATAAACTAAATTCTGTGCTGAGATATCATAAGATGTTTATGCACCATACACAAGCTCCTGAACTTCCTGAATGACTAACATTATTGACAGTCTGGAGACAATTATGTTAGAACACGGTGTCACACAAGTAACATTAGATTCAACTCCAACTTTGGCCCAGAAGTCCCATGTTTCCAACTTTAGGGTTTAATTTAACTGTTAAAAACTAAGGTTCTAAAATGAGGAAAATAATTTATGAAATATTAATAAATCAATTTATTAAAAAAAAATTAAAAATGGAAAATTATTTTAGCTTAAAAACAGTGAAATTCCTACAACTTAACAGAATTTTAAATCTCCTGTAATTAATCAAAAATGATTTAAAAAGGTCATAATCCGAAATCCATAATCTCAGCGATACATGTAGATCAAAGCAATTTAAATCATAATTCTAGACATGGCCAGTGGAATACATTCTCAATTTCAGGGAAACTGTGCTGGTCATGTGAAATGTAATGGGCAGGGCAATTATTCCACAACGGTAGACTTAATCCTTTTATCCATGGTCGAGCAAAGCAAAGGAATCACCTAGTTGTGGCCAGTTTCTGCATTCCTCCTTTTATGTCCAAAATCTTCTATTACATGCACAGTCTGTTTAGTACTGGATGTTCATTATGGTTCAAACTTATTAGCAATGTAGAGAACCACTTCAGGTTCAATTATATGTACAGTTGGGCACCATCTGTATGTTTCTCATGTAAAGCCAGAGGTAATGTAATTAGTCGACTCACCCTGTAGCAGTCCTGTGAGTGATAAGAGGTAAATGTCAGGCTGAGCTTTATTACATTCCAAGACAAACATCACTATTTCACTTTGGCTTCTGCTCAAGACATTAAAATGTTTTATTTGGATTGAATTATGTTCCATGTTAGTCAAGGAGACTTACCTGACACGTTCTTCCTCTGCCTTCTTCAGCTCTGCATCCCTCTTTAACACTGCCATTATCGTCTCCTGCTCCTCATCAGTCAGGTAGCTCAGATCTATCATGATGTTCAGTTCAGAACTTAATCTTCCCAATGCACTCAATGTTCTCCTCTCTGGTAGGCACTGGTGCTCGCGCTGTAGTTCCTTTACAGTTCCAGCCTTTAAAATCCTTCATCACAGACCACTGAGCAGCGCCATCTAAAAAACACTTAGCCAGAGTGTGTAAGGTTCAACATTGTCCCTGGAGCCCTAACCAACTGATCAAACATTCTTTTAAACATCAAATAGAAGCAATGATTATTCAACCTCTTGGGCACCAGAAAGTGCTTGACTGAGTCTAGTGTAATTAAAACTGTAGATTCAAGAACCAATTGTTCTGAAATGGATTTGCCTATACACAGAATGCTCTAGAACGCTCCGTCCTGGGCAAAACTCCTCTACTTCTAAATCTAAGGCCTAAATCTAAGTAGAACCAACAAGAATTTAATGTCACACATACTGTATAAAAATGTATTGGTACAACTTATTTTATTGTCAACAGACCATACGTTTTTGAATTTAAAGTCACGATGTACAAGGTTTACCCTTCTATATTCAAGGATTCCTCAGTAGTACCTTTACTGTCAAATTTTTAAAGATTAACTTTTTGAAATAATTACTACTCAGTTAAAATGTTTTAAGCAAGACTTGTAAGCTACACCTGCTTCAGTGAGTCCCAAATAATAAAACATTCCACAAGCCACAATCCAACCTCTTGCATTCAGCACTAACATATACCCTGATTGTTAGCTGAACAAATAATTGGGCAAAGATGTCAAAGAGATGCAATTTGCTCAGTTTTACATCATAGGCAGACAGAACAGCAAGCTAAGAAAAAAATTAGGACTAGAAAAAAAGCATTCTGGTTTCTCATTAAATTAAAAAATTTAAATTAAACATTTATTTTTAAAAAAAATAAATAAGGAAAGTGTTTTGTTTTGTCTTTTGGGGTTTTTTTTTTTGCTTGTTGTTTGTTTTTGTTGTTTTTGTTGTTGATTTTTTTTGTAAATAAAGAAATGAGGTCACTGTCGAACCCCTAAAACTTATAAAGCTAAATGTAGGTAAGGTGACTGAAGCTAGGAACTTGAGGTGACTTCCAGCAATTTGTTAAGAAGATTTTTGAATAAATAAACAAGAGTAAATAACAGGAACCTTTTAGAAGTACTTGTTTATTTAAATTTTCTGCTGCACAATACACCCTGGATAACCAGTTTTTTACATGTACATTCAACATGTATTAAACTCTGAAGCCCTGAACAACCGTCTATAGAACAGCAGCCTTGCAATTCCAAAATTCTTTAGAAAATCGAACTATTTCAAATAGAACTAAACCAATCATATAATCACAATCACAGCATTTACCACAGAATCAATTTCTGTGTCGTTTTTACGTTGTCTAAGGCGTTTTCTGAGGTTTTAAGTGTGTTTTTTTGGGGAGGATGAACTCATCAAGATGTGATCTAAACGTTCATTGTTAGCTTTAATCAACAAAAACAAATAAGATTTATTTCAATAACAAAAAAATTATTGATTTAAGTGCATTATACAGTGTGTGCTTTATATAATATGTATGCAACAATATAATATGTATACAATGGGTGTAGACAAGAATCAGTTCAGTATACCCTCTTGCAGTGAGTTGGATGTGCTAACCACTAGGCCACCATGCCGCCCCTTGATACTTTAAAATTAAATACAATTTGAGATTTTTTATTTTTTTTTGTATTGTACATTAATTTATTTTTGCATGGTTTTAGTATATAGACCTTGAATAGAGCTTGTTAGCTACATGCACTAGTTCTATTTCAGGAAAATAACCTGAATTCTGTGCTGAGATATCGTAAGATGTTTATGCACCATACACAAGCTTCTGAACTTCCTGAATGACTAACAATATTGACAGTCTGGAGACAATTATGTTTGTTTAATAAAGATAGAGAACACTGTGTCACACAAGTAACATTAGATTCAACTCCAGCTTTGCCCCAGAGGTCCTATGTTTTCAACTTTAGGGCTTAATCATTAAATAATTCATTTAAAATAAATTAAAAAGAAAAATAATTTTCCTAAAAACAGTAAGACTCTTTCAACTTAACAGAATTCTAAATCAAATGTAAAACTGGCTGTAAAATGTAAAAATTTCAGTGCTTGGAAGTGCAGGTAAAAATCAAGGCAAGGCATTGTCAAAAGATCTCAGGGATAAAGCTGTGGACAGGCACAAATCAGGAGATGGGTACAAAAACATTACAAGTATTTATGAGTCCCTAGGAGTACAGTAAAGTTCAGATCAAATCAAGATGTGGAAATTGACTGATAGTACTAGGAGCCTTCCCGGGTCAGACCATCCCACTATACAGAGATAAGTTTAGGATTTAGGCAGAAAAAAAAGCATACAGGACACATTGTAAAGAAATTATACAGTATACAGAAAGAGATGAGATGGTGCGTAAACATCAGTGAGGCTTTTTGAGTGGTAAAGAGGCCTGAAAAAAAATCAATACCAAGACTGAGCTTGCTGACAGGTTAATATTCTGGACAGTAGGTCCTGGAGCTTGCTCATCACAGGCCAATTTAACAGACACTAACACATCATTATCATGGCAGGAATAGTGCTTTACTGGTAATAACAGATTACAACTAATATTAGGTCAGATGTATTAAATGGTTTTTATTGTACTTGATCCTGAATGGGGTAGAGAGTGAATACTGTATTGTGAATGGCACTAAGGGACTATTGTCAGTAAATGTATATAATTACATATAAAGTGACCTATTTTGTAGATTTACCTGATAAAATGCTACATAATGTAGACTACTGTAAGCTGAGGCTACAGAATTGTCCTTACAGAATCTTATATACCCCTAAATGTCTTCTAATCTGGTACTTCCTCAGAGGCTTAGGTTACAGTCTGTGTGGTGTCCACTCATTCTCTGTTTCTGGTTTCATCCATTCACTTATAATTGAACATGCATTTAAAATATGCACTTTTACAATGGTCCCTTTATCTCTAACAGGCAGAGCCAAATGAATGCATGTATACAATAAAGCGGACGCTGTAGATAAAGGCTACATAAATGAACAATACTGAATTGTTCGTATTCTCTCAGAGTGCTACCGGCACTGGAAGTGCAACTTAATTGTGAATATGGAATGTGAAAAGCTGTGATGAGATCCTGTGACTCAGGATGGATCGATCAATCCAATCCTGGTGGTTTAGTTTTGAGAGCCTTTAAAATCATCTTATAAAAATATTGTAACAGGTACTGAGGGAAGCAGGGTGACGTAGTGGCTATCACTTCTGCCTCACAGTAAGAAAGTACTGAGCTCGAGCCCAATGCCTGGTGAAGGTCTTTCTGCATGGTGTTTGTGTGTTCACCTTCTGCTTGCATGGGTTTCTTCCAGGTACTTCACTTTCCTCCCACAGTCCAAGGATATGCACATTAGACTAATTGGCTGTTTAAAATAGCCCATTGGTGTGAGTATAAGTGTAAATGGCTGTGGGTGTCTTGGCCCTGCACTGCCTAAAAGCAGAGCTCTGAAAAAATGTACTTCACCTGTTTCAATGTGTATTTGTTTTGATAACATCGATGATACCCAAAGTTTTGATATTTTCTGAAAGTGTTAGGCTGTTTTTTTAAAGATTTCTTTAATGGAAACCCAGTGTCACTACAGGGTAGCGAGATGCCATTCAACTGGATAGGTTTAGAAATGTCATGTGCTTCCTCAGCAGGCCATGTTTCCCACTGTCTGTGGTGAGAGGCGTAAAAGAACAGTTGCTGATTTTCGTCAAGAGTAGGCTGCATAGCCGTCAGCGTGTTTCTGCCCTGTGATGGCCTGGCCAGCTGTCCAGGGTGTTCTCTGCCCTCGCCCAGAGTTGGCTGAGATGGGCGCCAGCCTCCCAGTGACCTTAATTAGTATTAAGCGGTTCAGAAAATGAATGGATGAATGAATGTGCTTCCTCAGTGTGATTGGGTTAAAAGTCGTTCTATTCAAATGAGCAATGCATTGCAGTAATAGTTTATTTAAAAAAAAAATACCTACTGCATATCGCACATAAAATTCTGTTTAAGCTGGTAAAATGTGTTTTATTTAATGAAAAAAGTATTATTGATTTATTTTTTTAAATTTAACTTTTTTGTATTTAATTTTATTTAAAAAATCTATTTTATTTTATTGGAAAAGTTTATTTTATTTTATGGCTTGAAACAAGTAACAGTTTGGAGGGGAGAATACAGTAGAAGAAGTTACTTTCACTCAGACATTCATTCATTCAGCGGTTACATACACGAACTCGTGCACATATACACGAGCATGGAAAGACAGACATAATGTTCGCGACACAAAAATATCAGGCCAATGCTGTACCAATTTTTATTAAGTATGGTGCTCTGTAGAGCTCTGCTAAAATACAATGTCAGCTATGAACTTTAAGTAGTGATTTTATTGGCCATACTTTTTTAAGATTTTGTTTAGAGCCTTGATACTTCACTTCCCATAGCTCAGGGGAAGGCAGTAGTAAGGCATCCAGAGATCAGATTCTGTCAGTTACACAGCCAGTAACACAATAGCAAAAAGAAAATGAAATATTGTTTGGGGAATAACACATGAAGAATAACTCACAAAAAGGATATGAATATGAATATACAATTGTTGGACATTCCCGAACAGCCCTGAACTCATTTTGCCAAACTGCTTAACCCTACTACATCTCAGCTGACACTGGGCAAAGGCCAGGGCACCCCCTGAACAGCTTGCCAGACCTCCACAGTGCCAACACTCCCACGCAAGCACGAGGGACTCGAACCCAGGACCTTCTTGTTGTAGACAGACATGCTAACCACTACACCACTGTGCCATCCCCAGAATGAACTTGTGTTTTATAATTGCTTTAATATTTTTTCATAATGCAAAAATTTGTATTTACAACACGTGTCTGCATTTACCAACTTTCACTACAGAAATCAATCACAAAGATTTACTATTTTGTGTATACAAGAAGACTTATCAGTATTAATTTTTGAGCCAGAATATGAGCCAATTTATTACTTGGTGTTATGGTATTGGATCAAAATTTAAATTAGTGGCATCAACCATCACTTCTAATGAGTGGTGTAGCTAATTTTAAAGCAAACAAAAAGACCCTCAACTTCTTGCATATGTTGCTGCTGAAATAGTGAAGATGATTCTGGATCTTTTTCACCGAGTCATTTGCATCATTTAACCAATAACTGTCTCCTCTATACTTAGCTATGGCTGTGAGCATTACTTTGTATTTTATTGAATACATTAAAATGATTTTAGAATCTGCAAAGCACTGAAAATGCGCACTGAAAAAAATAAAGTAAGCTTGTAACCCTTTAATAAAGTAAGTATGCCTGTGGTATTTATGCTTCATTAAGATTTACTTCCATTTCATTCCAATAACTAATTGCCTGTCTTGCACTTCACTGTGTAGAATACATCATAAATTCAGATTCTCTGTAATGTTGCCTCATACTCACAGTTGAGCGTGAAATGCATGTCTCACACCCAGCCTTAGAACCAGCTCAAATATTGACAATGTATTAAATTGAAGATTTGTAATATTTACACATGTAACAGTACATCTATTAACCCAGGCTGGCGTTGTGTGACTCTTAGTGTTCACATTAAAGAGTCATATGTGAAGGACGCACCGATACTAAAAATTACATCATTATAACTGATCTAAAAACATTATTTAAACTTCACCCTCATTTATTCCAACTTGTGTCCCTCTTTTACTGTTTTCAATACTATAAATTTACATTTACAATTTATGCATTTACAATGTATGCCACTAATTCTATAGTTAGTAATTGAAGTCTGAATTCTAATAAACATCCTTATGTATCAATAGAGCTCTTATTTGTGGAACTCTTCAGGCTTTAATTAAACACAGCATATGTCAATAACTCCAACTGTATACATACACATTCAGTGCTGAATTAACACTTTAGGTGTTAATTGTAAAGATCGTCTTTAAGATTAGTTCTTCTCCTTTACCCATTTAACCCAAACAGAAAGTTAAAACCAAGCCAACAGGTTCAAAATGTGAACCAATTCACACATAGTATTAAGTTGCGTCAAACAGAAATACTCTCACAGTAAGCATTTAAAAACTGGAAAATTCCCATGTCTGTTTTCAACTCCTGAATGATCATTATTTCCTCACTGTTAGCTGTTCAGTTTTTAATGTTTGTTTTGTTCTTCAATTATGAACTAAGAGCACTTACCTCAGCTCCTTTGTGAGATCCTGCTGCACGTTTACAATGTAGATGTGTGTGTGTGTGTGTGTGTGTGTGTGTGTGTGTGTGTGTGTGTGTGTGTGTGTGTGTGTGTGTGTGTGT
>JAOUQZ010000049.1:9900119-9914498 GCA_028564935.1 Neosilurus hyrtlii | reverse complement strand
ATACATATATTATCTGTGTGTGTATGTATATATATTTGGTGATGATGGGGGTTAGGGCAACTGGGCAATGGTCATTCAGGCAGCTCAGTGTGCTTTTCTTTGGCACTGAAATGATGGTGGCTGTCTTGAGGCAGGTGGGAATCATACATTGCAGTAGCGAGAGGTAGCTCTGATCTGGTGCTGCAGCAAATGGATGGGGTCACCCCTCTCTGGAAGAGCAGGACAGGTGTGTGCCTCACTGTTGTGTTGGTTGAAGCAAGCAAAGAACTGGTTCAGGGTGTTCAGTAGGGTGCTGTCCGAGATGCCCGCTGATGTGTGCGTGTCCTTGTAGCCAGTGAGTGTCTTGATCCCCTTCCACATATTCCTGGTGTTGTTATCGTGAAAGTGCTCCTCGATGAGTTGTTTATATTTGCGCTTGGCTCTTTTGATGCCTCTTCGTAGGGCCTGGCGTGCCTCTTTGTAAGGTTGCTGGTCTCCTGACCCTGCTTTAAGCAGGGTGTACACCTCACTGTTGAACCACGGTTTCTGGTTCGGGAACACTTTAACAGTTCTTGTTGTGGTGACATTTATGTAGGAAAGCACAGCTGGGCTCCCGAGTGGCGCATTGACAAGGTGCGCCACTATCAACCCGGAGATCACTTTCCTGTCACTCACAGCGGTCACCAGCCAATCATGGGTGTCTGTGAGCTCATTTGTACAAGGGGGCAGATATCGCTTTCCCTCCGAGTGTGTTAAGCCGCCCCCAAAAATGCATGCGCAGCAGTTTGAAAAGAGGCGGGTGGCAACATTGCATGTCACAGAGGGGGCATGTGCATGCTTACGCCACTCCCTGGTCGGTGGTGGTCATGTGATAGGAAAGGCAAAAGGTGATGGGTGGGAATTGGATATGACTAAATTAGGGGAGAAAAATGGGGGGAAAAAATCCCTAAAAAAAAGGAAAGAACAGCTGATGTGTGACCCTCCAGGTCTGTCTCCAATGCGAATATTCCCCAGTCTGTAAAGTCAAACAACCCTGTAGAGTTGTGGTGGATTCCTCAGTCCACTCCTGTTTTAACTGCTGGTCTTTGGCTGCAGATTTTATAAGCAGGAATCAGGGACAAAGAGAGATGATCTGAGAGTCCGAGATGTGGCAGGGGGTGGCTGTATAAGCATCTGGAATGTAGGTGTAGACCTGGTCCAGTGTGTTTCTTCCTTGTCGGAAAACTAACATTTTTGTAGAATCTAGGCAGGAGAGACTTCAGGTTGGGATGATTAAAGTCTCCTGCCATGATTATAACACAGTCTGACTGGTATGGCCTTTCTGATCTAAACCCAAGGGGTTTTGTTACTGAAATTCTGTGCTAGTCATGGACTGTCCATAACATCATGTTCAAGCATAAAGTGATTCATATGTCAATGATCGACTTTGTAGTTGTATCATCGGGTCTGTAGTGTATATACCGAACACTCAGTGAAAAGAGGGACGAAGCTGTCAACTGATCACCACCTGGTAGGGAGTTGGATCTGGTGGTGGGAAAGACTGCCATACAGAACTGGTAAATCCCCACGTGTGGTTAGGTTCTGGTGGAGACCCCTGAGATGAGGATTAGATCTACAACTCACACCTCCTTAATAGCTTCTTTCATATTCCAGGGGTGTTGGGGATGTGGAATCTATATGATGCATGTTCAGGGTCTCAACAGTGGATGGAGCTTCCAGGAGCTGTGGCAAGGAGGTCATCGTTGCCTGTTGCGGTGGCAACCTGAGAACCTGCATGTGGATACCAGTGGTGGAGAAAGCTGAAGAAAGGGGCCTTTCAGGCTTGATTGTCCCAGAGGCCTTCTAAGGCAGCTATCAAGAGGCCAAAAGGGTTGCATCTTCAGCAGTTGCAAAAGCAAATTATGGGTAAGGGTGATGTCTGGGAGGCAACAAGGAAGTTTTGGCAAACTGTTCGGTGGCACTGGGCAGGAAACCGCTGACCCAGACTGGGGATTAAGCTATACATAGCTATGGTTAGAACGTTCCTCAGTGACAGGGCGCAGGGGTGGGCGAGATTAGCCCTGAGATGCTGAAAGCCCTGGATGTTATGAAACTGTCTTGGCTGACATGCCTCTTCAATGCTGCCTGGAGGTCTGGGACAATGCCTGTGTAGTGGCAGACAAGGTTAGTGGTCCCTTTTTTCTATATATTTTTGAAAAGGGAAATGCAGTGCGTGCTTCAACTATTGTGGTATCACACTTCTTAGCCTAAATGAGAAAGTTTACTCCAGAGGGTTGGAGAGAAGGTTCAGACTGATTGTTGAACCTCGTTTTCAGGAGGAGTGTGGTTTTTGTGTGGTTCTTTACCCTTGCAAAGTTGCTGAGGGGCTCATTGGAGTTTCACCACCCAGTCTACCTGTGTTCTGCGGAGGATGCTGGGGAAGTACAGGGTACTGGGGCTGTTGTGGAAAGCTGGTCTCTGAATAACCAATGTGACAGCTGTGTCCGCATTCACAGAACAAAGTCGAACTCGTTTTCAGTGAATTTGGGACTCTGCCAGGGTTGTCATCAATCCTGTTTGTGGTATTCATGGACAGGATTTCAAGGCATAGTCATGAAGTGGAGAGTGTCTACTTTGGGAACCTCAGGATTGCATCTCTGGTTTTCGGGGATGATGTGGTTCTGTTGGCTTCTTCAGATCATGATCTTCAGCATGTACTGGAGCAGTTTGCAACTGAGTGTGAAACAGCCAGGATGATATTCAGCGCCTCCAAATGTGAGGCCACAGTTTTTAATCAGAAAAATGCTTCGAGTCTGGTACAAGCCTTTGCCTCCAGTTAAGTTGTTCAAATACCTTGAGATCTTGTTCAGGAGTGCCTCCTAGTCACCTACCTGCAGAGGATTTCCAGGCACGTTCAACTGGGAGGACACCCCAGGGCAGAACAAGAACTTGCAAGGAATGCTTCGGGACCCCCACAAGGAGATGGAGAGTGTTGCCTGGGTTTCCCTCCTACACTAATTGCCAGACTAATTACCTGACCTGATAGGAGGAAAATCGATGAATGGAAAAAAATAGAAAAAAAAAATACACAGTACTTTACCAACTTTGTAGTAGGCTGTATAAAGAAAACAAAGGCATTCCAATCAGCCTCACAATATGCTTGTAGAATGATTGGCTATATAAGTTCAGTAATGTCTTTACTCACCATGCTCTTGCCCAGAGTCAGCTGATCGGGGCGCCAGCCTCCCCACAACCCTAACTAGGATTAGGCAGTTCAGAAAATGAATGGATGAATGAGTCTCTTTAATCAAGTCTCTATCTCGATTTTCTTTTGTAGTATAGATGACCAGAGAAAAGTGTATGTATCCATTTACATTTTATGCTCATGATTTATTGAGTGTTGACGTGTTTTGTTCACTGAATTTACACTTGAAACAATAATTTAAAGTTACATAGTATAATCCTGTGAATAGTTAGAAAGAATAGTCTCTTTTCTTTTAAAAGGATTCCAGAGGTATTTCTTTTAGAATGGAAAAAAAAAGACTTCATTTGATAAATAAAATAAAATCTAACATCACGCGTTGAAAGAAGACAGCATGTGTTGTGGAAGCTGCACTTTATTTGAAAAAAAATTACACTAGTATTCTTACATTTTTAAATATGTAAACAAAAGGAAACAATCTGTGAAGACGACAATATTCAGCAGAACGTCAATAAAGTCAGATTCAGATTCAATCAAATTGCTTTTACATTTCAATCCATCATTTAGCTAAACACCCAGTATTCAGTATATACATAACGCACTGGTCAACAGCGCTCAGTGTTTCTTTTGGTCAAGACGTTCGTTTTGTATGTTACATGATAGATATACAGTGATAAATATGACCTTTGTCCATTATGATATCAAATTAGTCAAGTGGGCTCAGCCAGCGCTCCTGGGGGACATGGCTTGCTTCAGTCAAGTCTGAAATATTAGGGCAAATCTTCACATTCAGAGAGGCAGCCATCTTGAACTCTGTATGTGAAACAATGGCATGCCATGCATAATGCACAAACACATCTCTTCCCAAGTGCAACACCTGGCAGATACTTTGACACCTCAGTTCAAAAACCCTCGGCATGGTTATTGGTTATATAGATCAGCAAATCAGGTTGTAAATCTTCTCCGCCCAATACTTCTGGGTTGTAAATGCTTGATCTACAAAGAGTATTTCTAAACATGAAACAAAGAGAATACTTAGTGTTCTATATCATTTAACTTACAGGTGTAATTTTCACATAGCTAGTTTAAAATCTCTAATTGCTTTATTCGCCTTATACAATCCAACACCCAATGTTAAATTATTTAAAGTTTTTCCAATGCATACACATTCATACAATATTCTCATTTTTTGAGTATAAACCATAAATAAATATCAACAAACAAGTGAGGTCTATTTGTGAACATAATTAAAAAGACAAAACTAAACAAAGTGGTAAAATATCACTGTATTCTATTTACTGGAGGAGTTTCTGACTGAGTTAGGGAGATTTCTGCCTCTCTCTCCTGGTACAAACAAAAAGATACAAAAAGAAAAGGAAAACAAAAGAAAACAGCAACAGGGAACATTAACTTAGTGCTTCACACATAATGTTAAACTTTCTTAGTCCCATTTACCTATCTTTACAGATTATAAAATGCATGAGGAATCCCCATCAGGGTAGAACAGCAGCATCACTTCATATCGCAGACAAATTACAAAATGAATTCAAGAAGCTCTCAGTCTTATTACACCTTCTGTTCCTGCACTGTTGACATTTTAGACATGTGTAGTTCCCCTGAAGAGCAGGACAGCACAGACCACAGAGCTGTGCCGGACAATGCTTTGACTTCGGGGAGTGAATTCATCGTGTGTTACATAAACTGCATCTGCAAGCAAAACATTTAAGGTTTCATTGCACATTAAGGTGATATCTACTTAAACAGAAATCACTATAATGTATGTATAGATACTATTGTGATGGCAATCATCACTGAGGGCCCCACTCAGGCTAAAGTTCAAAGACACTCAAAATACAGACACCAGAATTTCAAACACACTGCATGAAGTAGGCATTCTGTCTTTCTATTTGTCTGGATTTCTTTCAAGGTCTAGGTGAGGTAAAAGGTAAGGTAAAAGATTAAATTTATCTTTGTTGGGATGTATCTTTTAACTCACTAAAAGCAGTTTAAGATTTGACTGTGAGATGTGACCTTGATGCAAGTGACCCTGTCATACATAATGTTGCAAGTGTAAAGCCATCCATATAGAAAATATGGCCTAGTATTATATAGAAAATATGGCCTGGACAAAAGTTATTTTCTTGTTAAAGGTCAAGGTCACCGTGACCTACTGTTGGTAAGCGATGTTGGTGACCTGTTGGTAAATGTAAATGTCTCATCCTTCTGTTGTGGTGCTGGTCAGCATCTTTTCAATGCGTTTGCAGCTAAATAATTCTGAATTCATTACGAACTTTTCGTTTGCAGCAAATTGTCCGCAGTGTCCATTTTACTATCCGAGTAATCCTATAAATCCTCATGTGTGTACACGTCATTTTCTTGTGTACACAGAGGTAATCGAAACACATACGCCAAATGGCTTTGTTCCCTATACTGCTTCTAAGTCAAGTGATAGATAAGTAAAAAAAATAATATAGAACGCTAAATCTAAATTCACATACAAACTATTAGTTCACATAGTTTCCACAAAAACATTCTAAGATCACCCAGAAAGCCTGACAGGCTGAATGTTTTAGCAACCAAAGGAACTAAAAAAAAAGAAAAAGGAACATTCAGAAGCATTCAGCTAAGTCAAAAATTAATAGTTTAATTTAGGGCCTTAAAGATACCCATTCACTCACCAAACATAAAATACAGTGTTTTATTATATGGCAAAGACAGGACATTTGATTGGTCGACGTGTGGGTAATAAATCACATATGGACCAGTGGTTATAGAGTTAGCCGATAGCTAGTTGCACTGTGCGCTATGATCTCTAGAAGCTTCCACGGGAAGGTGTACTAGCCAGAAACTACCTGTCACGAATGCATGTGGAGACGAGATATATACAATAAATGAGGATTAAAATGGAATATCGTCCAGTGTCTTTGACACCAATTGCCTTTTCCTACATGTGAGTGTCAATGACCAGTATCTGGGTGTGATGATCTAGACAATATAACAAAATGTAAAATTGTACTCTCGTCACCAGATGGTGTGTGCACGGACTATCATTAATCAAGATGGTGACCGGTAACACAGACACGGTTGATGCAAGCAGTAAAAAAAGGTAAGTTGTAATTAGCTTAAAACATGTCGGATGTCATGTGTGTGTGTGTGAGAGAGAGAGTGAGTGTACAACTGAAAAAGAGAGAGAGAGAGAGAGAGAGAGAATAATGTGAGGATAGTTTTATTTCTCTTTAAATTATATGCATTCTTCCATTTCCTAAAACCTGATCTCTGACTTTTCTGCTTTCTATGAACTGGTGTTCACTGCCGCTGCTTTTTCATGTATACTTTGTTGTGCATGTACAAGATCATTCCACCAGTCATGTGGCTTTGTTATTGTAAACAGACACTGAACCAAATCAGGATGTAAAACAGGTGAATAAGAAACAAGGACAAGAACCGGGAGAAGGGGTTCAAAGGAAAACTATTGTATTCAGCCAAAATGAACTGATAATAGAAGATAAAACACATCAGCTATTGGCTTGTGAATGGGGTCTTTTAAACACCTCTAATCAGTCGATCATTTTTTTCTCTACCAGCTTCCAACACAACCAAACTAAGAAGACCATTATAGCTGGTTTATATGAGTTTGTAGATGAGATAGAACAAAAATGAAGTTATGCAATACCTAGACAAACACAAAGGGATCATGCTTGAAATGACACAAAACACTGGAGCCATGCAGCACCTAGATTAAAAAACACAGGGAGCATGTAGTACCTAGACAAGAGAGGAGGTTCTACAAGAAATCCTTGAGAGAGAGCTGTGAAAACGGATCTTGTCCTGGAGCTCGAAGTGGGCTTTGACTGGAGGGACTAGAGGCAGCAGAGGGCTAGTGAAGATATCATGACACAGAAAGAAACAGAAAAGGAAAGAACTCAGACAAGGGAGAGGCCTGCAGTCTGGAAGAGAGGACTATGGGTGTCATGTGTCATGGTCAGTGTGAAGACAGAGGTTTAGCGTTATTACAGAGAGCTGCCTTTACACAGAATATATCAACACTAGCACTAGAAATTCCACAGTGTTGGCTATAATTTAATGTATACACACAAGTAGAAACAGATACCTGTGCACTTGACACGGATCCAAATGGATTGGACGGCCTCATCACAGGCTGTGTGTACATCATAGTGGGCTGCGTCATCATGGCCATTGAGGGCAACTGTGGGGGCTACACACAGTCAAGCTTTGAGAAACATGTCTTTAAGAATTAACGTTTCAATTAGTAAATCTTAATTGTTACTCCCTGAGTTAAAAAAGCAAACATTACAATGTCATGGGAACACATCATGAATAAACAATGATTATTGTTGCAAGAGCATAGTTTAAAAGACAATATCAAGGCTGAGATGCACCGCAAAACCTCTCATTTCAAGATAATAAAGGAAAATACTTTGCTCTCGCCTAGAAGTGAATACAGTTTCATTATGAGTACTCACTTGGTCACTTGAAGCACTCAGTGGTCTGTTATTACTGTATACCAGAGCTTGCTGTGAGGTGGATATGCGACCTCTATGACACCATGCCACAGCTTGCATGATATTATTGATTTCTTTAGAAAATAGCTATACGCTAAGCAGGATTGTGTACAGTTAGCCACTCATTACTGCAAAAATAATGGTGTTGTATAGCACTGGAGTCCTCATAACCCTGTATGTTGTTATTTTGCAACTAGTGGGCAGCATGCTGTATGTGCATTATCGGTTTATGTACAATCCTAATGATAAAAAAATGTGAACTTTTGGCGTTTCCCCCCAATTCGGCATAGGGGATCTTCAAATGAGTGACTTCAGAATAAAGTTAGGAAATCAATGGTATCTCAGGACTGTTGTTATATTTGAAATTAAGGGTTGGTACAGAGATTCCAGAGTAGAAAGGGGTTGGACTGCATTGTGTAAAAAACATCTATCTCCATCATGCCCCAATTTCAGATTAAACAGGTCAGACTACACGATGACTGGCAGGAGGTGACAACGAATCAGAACAGAAAGTGAGAGGAGTATGAGAGGGTCAACAAATTAAACTGAGAGCATGCATGAGTGCAATACTGTAAGAGTGGAGTAGTATTGAACGTTGTCTTGTAAAATAGATAAGGTAGTATATGATAGTGCTAGTCAGCTAATTTATCCTTCTTGAGTAGATTGTCTTTTAACCTACTTGTGAAACTCATGAGTGTGAATAGTGGCTAATGCAAGGTAGCGGTGACTTTCACCAGATTTATTTCAAAATGTTTCAGAATGAGTTTTAAACTAGTGCTTATCTGATCTGCATCAGCCGTGCAAGGATAAACAGTGCAACACAACCCATTACATTTTCTTCCACAAAACTTGCAGTGGCATTTTTCTACCAGAGGATAAAATTCACTGAGCTCTATATAGAACTGGAGTGATCACTGACCCAATAAGTTGAAGTCATCATCCTCCATATTTGGGCTCCTTATCAGCAGTAAATAATTAAAACCACTGCAAGTAAAACCCAGATGATTTTCTGATACATTTTATGTGTCGGAAATGAATTACACAATCGGTACTTGCTCATTTGTGATATGAAAGTTGTACTTTTCTTAAATATTTATTCATTATTTGTATCGGAAGACACAATAGACTGTAAGAGATTAATATGCTCACTTTGTCTCTTGTTGTGTAATACTTTTTCCCACAGTCTTGAGCATGGGTATCAAACTCATTTTCACAAAGGGCTCCATATGTTCCATATGTTTTGAAGTAAGGCCGAATAATCACTCAACATCTATTCAAAAAGGGTAACCATGTAATCTGTATGTCTTTCCACTTTTCCTTTACTCACTTTCCTTTTTGGACAGTGCTTGACATTGACCAGCCAGCTTGCAATCTTTCCTGAGTCATGAATGGCGGGATGTTCACTTAAAACACAATTAGACAGTTTCCTCCGTGATAAATAGTTTTCTGATCCTGATTCTGAAATAGGTTGGCTCCACCTAGTGGATGGATGATGAATTAAATTTCATGGTAATAGTTGATGCAAAGAATGTACGATAATCATATACTTTCAAAGTTGCTGGACATGTAAAATGGGTTGGAGAACCAGATTTGGCCTGTGGACCTTGAGTTTGACACCTGTAGCCTACAACATGCAAACTGTTTATTGTTGCAATCTTGCGCTGCACACACAAAGTCCTACACTGTAATATTTTATTGGAGTGCCTTTAACATTTATTAAAGCACATAATTGGCATGATGTTGGTTCAACCACATTTTATTTATAACATTTGATTATTATCCAGTTTTGGGTTCATTTTTCATCAAAATTTTCAGTTGATGACAGGAAAATTGAACCAATCCATAATGTCTTTTTCAGCACATACCAAAGACTTTCAGTAGGGTTAAGGTTGGGACTTCTGCACTTGTTTGTGCAGCTCAGCGCTGGCCGATAATGTGTTTTGCTAATCAAGCCAGTGACCTGGCCCAGACAATCCAATGCGTTAACATAATTACCGGGCTGGAACAGCCAATCAGAAAGGCAACATGTCTCTGAGCATGCCTAGAGTCGTAACACTAGCCTGCACTTTAGTAAACGGGAGTGGACTGATGCTGCCGGAAGGATCCTCTGATGTTATACGTGATCGTTTTAACTAGCTGTTTAATACTAATTCACCACAGGTACCCTTTAATGCACAACACTTCTGCAGAACTGTTTCCTAAACATCAGTCCCGCCCCACTTTTTTTGCAGTACAATGTCAACCCCTTGTGTTAGAATTTATTGCCATTCTTTTATTAGGTTTGGGTTTAATTCAGCTTTAAGCTTAAAAGTACATACCAGGCCATATCCCATCATGCCTGTTGGGGTTGTTGCAGGGAAGGCCATAACTGATGGAGGCTGTAAGACAAAATGGGCACTAATGAGACCATAATCAACTGACTCTGGCAAGCTTCTTATAATGACCAAGCTCTTAAATTTACCATTGAGACAGGGTTCCATGTAGTGGAAGGGGCCGCTTTGGGTTGCCAGTTCATTCCCCCTGTCAGTTTCTTTTCTCCTGGCTGGTTCCAGTGTATATCACTGACATCATAGTAAGTGTTAGTTAGTGCTTTAAAACAACTTTACTTTAAAACCATCTAAAAATACAATGAACTTACTTTTTAGTGGTGCCATTTCCAATTCCCAAATCTGAAATAATTGAAAAAGAGAGTATTAGGGATGTGACATATGTCAAATTAATGTTAAATGATGGCAGTTGTGGGTAGAAGAAGACTTACTTCCAACTAGATTTGCTAAGGAGGAGTCTAGGTCATTTGACATTAGCTTTTCTGGGTACTGAGAGGAAGCCTGATTTGAGCTGGCCATTGTGGGCTTCAGAATCCCACCTGAAAGGTTTTCCAAATCGACAAGGAATAAACCATCAAGTCAAGTGAATAGCTTCAATATGACACTTAAAAGAATGGCTGATTTTTCTAAAGCCCAAAGAAACAAATAAAAGCACAGTTATGTAGTAATGGTGTAATCGTACATAGAGTTAAGTGTATTATACCATTGGTGTCCAAGTTAGTAGAGGAGGCAGCTTTATTTCCAAAAACAGACTCAAAGTCAACATTTAACTCCCCTGCACTCTGTGGAGGATGAGCCTGTGGAGGCCCATATCCTGGAAAAGATAAAATAAATGTTACTTGTACCCATTTAATTCACTTGGCCTAAATTATAGAATTGAAAATAATTTTACATGTCATCAGTAGAGTCTGTCTGCTTTCTAATGCTAATATTGTTGACTTAGGTGTCCATTTTTTGACTACATAACTGAATACATTCCACATATTACTTTTTAACCAGCCAAAATTAAATGTTACTTTAGTATCTCAGTAAATATATTACTTTATTTAAAAAAAAAAAAAAAAAAAACCCTCCCCAAAAAACCCTAATGCTGGCTTGGAAACAAAGTGTTTAACAGTCTAGCAGTGTAAAATCAAAATAAAAAAGTGTTAAGCCAGGTGTTGTCATATCAAATATGCCCTTTGTTTAGTTTATTGCACTATATTTTGTATAAATCATTTTAAGAAATTAAATAGAAAACACATTTTTAACATTTTTGAATGCGTCTCTGTTTTACAACATTACAGGTTCCTTTTGTACAACACTGTACATGTAGCACTTTAAACACCTGCAGCTGTACAAACATCTGCCACACCTTTACTTAACATTTGTTTTGTTCATTATCAATGAATCTCATTAACTTACTTGTTAACATTGACTGTTTTATTACACCAAATCAGAAATATTTGGGACGGTGTGTTGAAACTGACTCTAAATTTAAACTAAAAATAATTTAAAATTAAGGAGTATCTTAAAATTAATAAGAATATACTTTATTTGCTACAGTAATATACCGTATGATTCTTCTGCAGTAAATTACCGTAACTACATAGCATGCCGGGAATTTTCTTTGGCGCTAAGTATCCGCAGCTTTCCGCACACGGCTTTGTCTGCATTCATAGCACAATAAACTTTCACAGATTACCAAGTGAGTGCAACCGTTACTCACACAGTAAATCATATTAAACAAGGGCTAAAATAGTCAAAATACCTACAAAATTGCTTCAAAGTGTTTGGCTGTTATTTCTGCAAGTGCACAAACTGACTGGATCTAACGTTATAAAAATACTGGTTAGCATCACGGGGAAAAACTCTGCAGTAGGCCTACACGTAGGTTAATGGCTTCTTTCTATTAAATGTGTTGTAGTGCTGCGCTGGGTGAGGAAGAATTATTTATAGATAAAACAGGATTTTTATTACTTTAAATGTCCTTTGCATCAGATGGTCATTATATGATGTATAATAGTTATTATATTATACCATGCAGCAATATGGTGCAGAAGAACTAAGGTTTCCAGTTTACAGATACATTTAAAGTTGTAGGGTAGTGGTGGCTTAGTGGTTAGGGCGATGGGTTTCTGATCATTACTGTTGGGCCCTTGAGCAAGGCCCTTAACCCTCAATTGCTGAGTTGTGTTGAAAAAAAAAGTTTCTCTGGAAAAGAGCATCTGCCAAATGCTGTAAATAAATGGGGGAAAAGCAGCGTACAAATTGCATGTAATCTACTGTAGCATATATTTGCGACAAATTTCTTAACATAAAAATTACAGTAATTTACTGTAGCGTATATATTTACTATAAAGAATTTACCGTAAAAATTACAGTAATTTAATGTAGCGTATATTTACGATAAATTTCTTACCGTGAAATTACAGTAATTTATTGTAGCGTATTTCTTAACGTAAAAATTACGGTCATTTACTGGTTCTCTGCTGCCAGTAATTTTAAAAAAAGCTAATGCTTTTGGAAATCAATAAAAGCTCCAGCTTTCAAGAACCACATTAGTACCTGTCAATCCGTGCAAGATAAAACCTAATCCCATTTTGTGATTCATCACCAAACTCACCACTAGCATTGTCCATGCTAACAATCTGATCTGTTCCAAATCTGTTTGATTTTGACCCTGACTTCAAAACTTAAGCTTTGTGCCAATCTTTGCCTTTTTCATGTTTTTTTATGATCATTATTATTACTTTGCCCTTTTGTTTTGTTCTTGTGTTGATATTATTAAACATGGTACCTGTAATCCTTAGTCAGGGAACTGTAACAGTTCATCGTATTATATTAATTGTGAATAGAAATCATTTAGAAAAATTATTATAAACTGAACAAAGCTCAATCAGGCAAGTGGAACATCAGACAAAATGAAAGTGGGAGAGGTGCATGACAGGAAATATGGAGACATAAGGAGCCAAAAGAATAACAAATAAAGCAAGCTGGAGTCACAGGCCCTACCTCGGAACAGACCTGCTACAGTGGATGGCTCAGACGGGAAGGGAGAGGGGTTTGTGAGATGCTGGATCATAGACGCTTGACCAAAAGAATCTAACACATGAAGAGAAGGAGAGAAGGCATCTCGGGCATTAACGACACCTGAAGAGTGATGCATTTTATGTTAGTCTGAAGAGTGAACACTAGAGTCACTGTCAATATTTGCATGTAGCAGATCACCAGTACGCAATAAGTTTCCATGTTTGTCTAAGAGACACATGGCATTCAGTAGAGATGATAAGCATATCATGTGCTTATGATCATCCCGTTTACACTGACTCAGTGCCCCATGTTTCCTGAGAACATAGCTAGGGATTATATTCTTATGAATAAATAAATGTTTATTAGTTGCTATTTCTTAGTTGCTTTTTTCTTTTTTAAGAAATAGAAGCAGGTTATAAAACAATAAGGATAGTAGGCTATTAGGACATACTAATATTATAACATGTAGATTATACGCTGCACTGTATGAAATTATATTTTTATCATACAACATTTATGTTGAGATTTTTTATCACATGTAAACCAATATGGCATGTTTCTCTAACCATTTCAGTAACGTCTGAATCAACTGTCATTTAAAATCAGTACAGCCACTCTGGCACTAGGGAGCTCTCTAAGCATAAAAAAAAGGTTGTAGTAATAGTAAAGAAGAAAACAGAAGAAAATCTGCTTCCCACCGAATCACTCATGAATCGACTTGAATGGTAATAAGGTGTTTATAACACAGATCATACAGAGTAGGAGGAGGAAAGCAAAGTGTGTTTACCACTGAATAGCTCATGACCTGATGTCCTAGAGGGAAAACTAACACCGTCAGAAGACACAGCAGGTGCATCAACATGTTTGGTTAGAAAAGGGTTTAGGGTTGGGATGGAGCCTTCGACAGCTTCAGAAGATGAAAAAGGATCTGAGCAGGCAAAGGAGAGAAACAGAGAAAGAGGAAGAAAAGAATAGCACCATCAAACAGGAAAGAAATCCGAATGAAAACATGGAAAGGAACAGATTGTGCAGAATGGGACACTAACACACAAAGATGGACGAACGTGTGCCCTACCTCCCCATGGTGTGGACTGTGAGGGTCCAGGCGGCATGGAAGGCTGGAAGGTGCTGTTCATGTCAAAGAAGTCGCTCTCCATCTTCAAGGCTCTGAGAATAAAACGAACATCTTTAAAAACCATTAAATATTACTGGAATGAAATTGGACCGATTCAAGATAACCTGTTTATACTATTTCATTTTATTACCTTATAAACGACACTGTGTGCACAATTATTAGGCAAGTTGTATTTTTGAGGATTAATTGTTATTGTACTATACAGTGTTCTTGGTCAATCCA
>JAOUQZ010000049.1:9873720-9900019 GCA_028564935.1 Neosilurus hyrtlii | reverse complement strand
TAGGCCACACCCTCCCTCGTTAAACAAATACACATCACCTGATATGCATTAAATCCAATAAGCATTCAAGTTTATACAGCCTGGAGTTGGAAATTATGGATAAAATGATGATATGGTCAAAATAATCACTTACCTAATAATTGTGCACACAGTGTATATTTTAATTGTTAATTTTACTTTGATTTTATACCATAAATCTCTGGCCAAAATAAACTGGACATGATTTCACAAATATTCAGGGTGTATTGTAAATGATACAGCATTTACCTACAATTTCATTAATAGTTATATTTGTTATAACATCACTTCTAAATGAATATAACCATTAATTTCATTGGTTATATAATGGTCATTGGTGTCGGCTGAGACGGCTGCAGCCTCCCTTCAACCCTGATAGGAATAAGTGGTTTGGAAAATGACTGAGAGAGAGATATTAAGTTCAGATTCAGTGAAGGGTTCACATTATTGAGAATCACAGCAACATTATTTAAAGAAACAGTGGTTCTGACATACTGACTCTGACATCGCATCGCTATGCATTTAGAAGATCTGAAGCAATTAAATCTGATGGTGCAGTGGTTAGCACGTCCACCTCACAGCAAGAAGGTTCCAAGTTTAATCCCCGGACTCAGGCGTTTCTGTGTGGAGTTTACATGTTCTCCCTGTGCTTGCATGGGTTTTCTCTGGGTACTCCGGTTTCCACCTACAGTCCAGAAGCATGCACAGTAGGCTAACTGGCTGTTCCAATTCACCCCTAGATGTGAGTGTGAGTGTGAACGGTTGTGTGTGTGTGTTGGCCCTGCGATGGCCTGGCAAGCTGTCCAGGGTCTACCTCGCCCTCGCCCAAAGTCAGCTGAGATGACTAGCCTCCCCGCTACCTTAATTAGGATTAAGCAGCTTAGAAAATGAATGAATGGATGTATAAATCAGATGAAGCAGATTCTTTGTTTGATGCTGACTGAAATGTTCAAGCCGTGTAGGTTCTCCTGCCACCTAGTGTCTAATTCATACGTACATGACACACCCCAGTTTACCCTCATGTACATCTCGGTTACATGAAACATGCTTTTATTTATGCACGCAAGTCAATATAAGAACAGCTTTAGCAGGGTGCTGGCTCTTCCACGATCCAAATAAAAAAATAAAAAAATTATTAAATCATTCCAAAAAGTGAAATTAGCAGTGCTTTTTTTTGAGGTGAAATCTGGTATCCTTTTAATGGGCTTGAGCACCACAAGCAAATGCACTGCACGTCGCTTGGTCAAGTTCAACCCAAAACACTCATAAGTTTCTTTCTCTTCTCCACTTTGTTTCATATGGCACCATGGTTACTTTCAAGAAAACTGGAACAGGGTCTCCGCATAATAAATGCAGATTTACATCAGAACTTTATGGAATATGGTTGCTTATAAACCTTGAGCCACTGTAGTAGAGGACTGCTTCATTAGAAGAGGACTTGAGTGTTAGCAAGTCCTAAGTAGTGCAGTGTGAGGTGTGCCTTGCAACAGGCCTCCATTATGGTATTTTCACCAGGAAGGAGCAATAAACGAGGTTTAAAAAGCCTTCAGTGAACACATTCTTCAACATTCTGCCCATTCCCCCCCTTGGACACCACACTTCCCCTCACATTTTTCAAAGGATGCTTTCAAACAAATCATTGTTATTGATGGCTGATATGTTGGGAGTTGAGATCACATCACTTTCTAATTATTAACGACACACTGTGTAGAATGATTTGGCAACCTGAAACAGGAGAAACTGTCAGACGCCAAGGAACAGATTCAACACTATACTGCTTTGTGGCTTGTATGTTCACCAGACATGTGTGTACAACAATGTGCATCATACAGCAAAATCCATGCCAAATGTGTCAGGGTACCCAAGTTTCAAGTATTATTTTCATATACAAGTAACAATGGAACATCATTACTAACAATGAAATTCTTGGACTCAGAGCCCCCCTAATATTGCACATAAAGCAACAAATATTACACATAAGTAACATATTAGATAAAATATAAAGTAACCAAGATAAAAACAATATAAATAAAAAATAGAATATAAAACTACAATATAGAAGTTGAAAATATCGAAATAGAATAAATACAGAGTACCAAAAATACTGAAGTGGCTGTAGTGCAAAGGTAATGGTGTGTACATGAACAGTGTGCACAATGAGTGAGCACATTGTGTGCAAACTGTTGTGTGCAGATTGTCCAGTATTTCAGCAGTTCAGCGCTGATGGCTTGCGGCTAGAAACTGTCCCTGAAACTGCTGGTGCGGGTCTGGATGGCAGGAGCATGAAGACAGTGTAGCTGGGGTGGCTGGGATCAGAGAGGATGTGCTGGGCCTTCCTCCTACAGCGCTGTCTGTAGAGGTCCTGAATAGCTGGCAGTTAAGACCTGATGTCTTAACTTGATGTCTCAGTCGCCATCAGAAGAAGAGCCGCCGTCTCACTACTTTCGTGATGACACCTAAGTGATCACACCAGCTCAGATTCTCACTAATGTTAATCCCCAGGAACCTGCAGCAAGTGACTCTCTCCACCTCTGTCCTCTCAATGTGGATAGGGGTGTGCCCTCCACCCTGCAGTCTCCTGTAGTCCACGATGAGTCTTGCTGACGTTGAGCAGCAGGTCATTGTCCCAGCACCATGATGACAGGGCCCTCACCTCTGCTCTGTAAGCAGGCTCAACGCCATCTGAAATGAAGCCGATGATGGTGGTGTCATCTGCAAATTTGATGATGGTGTTGGAGCTGTGTATGGCCGTACAGTCGTGGGTGAACAATGTATACAACAAGGGCCTGAGCACACATCCCTGGGGGGCTCTGGTGCTGAACGTCAGTGTGGATGACGTGACACTTCCACTCCACACCACCTGTGGTCTGCACGTCAGGAAGTCCAGGATTCAGTTGCATAAGGAGACAATGATGCACAGACCGGAGCTTCGTGACGAGCCTGTATGGGATTATGGAGTTGAAAGCTGAGCTGTAGTCAATAAACATCATCCGCACATATGTGTTCTTGTGGTCCAGGTGGGAGAGGGCAGTATGAAGAGCCAGTGCTATTGCATCATCCATGGATCTGTTGGCCTGTAAGCAAACTGAAATGGGTCAAGTGTAGCAGGCAGTGAAGATGTGATGTGAGCTCTGACTATACGCTCAAAGCACTTCATGACGATGGAGGTGAGTGCTACTGGTCATTGAGGCAGCTCACATTAGATTTCTTCAGGACAGGTACGGTGGTGGTCCTCTTTAGGAACGAAAGGACTACAGAAAACAGCAGGGAAAGGATAAAAATGTCTGCGAAGACATCATCCAGTTCCGGAGCACATACTTTGAGAGCATGACCTGAGATGTTGTCCAGTCGAGGAGTGTTCCGTGTGTTTACTTCTTTAAAGTGTTCACACATCTGCCTGAGGGCACAGAAGGTGTTCAGCTCCTCAGGTAGAGAAGTAGTCACCTCCCCAATGTTGTAGTTCTTCTAAGATGTTTGTAGTCCAGCCATGTTGACATGTGGCTGATGTTTCCACATGTGCCTGATGTTTGAGCTCCAGTAGGATTCCACCTCTTCCCTGTACTGTCCCTTGGACATTTTTATTGCTTTTCTGAGAGCTTACTGTGCTTTCCTGTACTCAGATGGACCTCCAGATTTAAGGCAGCTGTCCTCACTCTGAGCACAGCGTACACCTCTCCGTTGACCCATGGCTTCTGTTTGGGGGAAGTCCATACAGTAACCCGTGGTACGACGTCATCGATGCATTAGTATGTCAAAGACTATGGAGTGTGCTGAAAAGTGGAAACATCTAGATGGTGTACAACCTGCTGCTGCTGAAAATGTTAGAAACTTTTGAAGAGACTGCCAATTTAGATCCACTTGGGTATCATACACCATGCTACAGGAGGTTCACTGATAAGACTAAGATAGGCTAAGAAAAGGCTGTCAAACACTGTGCAAAGTAACACCAACCCTGATGATGTCATGGCAACTCCACCTCAAAAAAGTGCAAGACTGTGCTCGAATCCTTCATGTTCTGCTGGACAAAAGCAAATGTCGGCATCCAGAAGAAGCAGCTATGTGGTACCAGAGCAGTGTATAATTTGTAAAGGAGAAAAATACACCAAAGTTGCCCATTCCAGAACTCGAACAGCAGTCCAACTGTGAATTTGAATCAGGTAAATTCTTAGGCACAAAGCCACGAAACAGTCCAGAATGAGAATTCAATATGCCATGATACTGAACCCACATCATTTTGTACTGAAGCATGTGCGCTCCTCCTGCATGTCATGCAGTCAACTCTCCACCATACCTGCAGAACTCCACCTCTACAAAATGATGATGCAGGGCCTTCGTGGTGTCCTGTCTTACTAATCCACTGTGGCTTCCCAAGCAGATATTTGGAAAGTGCAGTTGCTCAACCCATCCCTGCATAAATCAGAGCTATAGGAAAGGAGGCAACTTAACTTTGATTTAGTCTGACCAGTTATGTACCAGCCACGGGGCCTATATTTCTGTTTCTCATTAAAATTTTGATTACACTCTGTGAAGGACATAAAGTTTTTAAAGTTGGCCTACATGTGATGGTAAATTTTCACTTGAGAAAATTTAATTCTGAGATATTACCACCATCTGTGAAATTGTTTTCTAATTCAAGCAGTTTGAATTTCAGGCGGATTTCTTCTGCAAGCTGCCAAAGCACTGAATGATGACTGAAATAGCTGGTCGTGAAAAAGCTTGTTTTGCAATAGAAGTACGTTATCAAGCTACACTGGGTCTATGACGAGGGAGGAGAATCATGACCTGGAGTCTAGGCATGGCCCATCCGAGAAGGGCTTCGATGAATTCTGTCGAACTGTGATAGAAGATCGGATTATCAACAAACAGTTGATAGTTACTGAGACTGACAAGAAAGAACTGCATGTAAAAACTGTATGAAAAGTGGAAAATACTGAGGACACTATTGAGATTCAGACTGCTATCTTAAAAAGAAAGTTAATGAGACAGAATTCTTCAAAGCCTTTCCTTCCTTTAGGCCTTCAAAGTGCAAGGCCTCTGAGATAGTTTGTGCGAAGGAAAACAAGGGTGTTCTTGTTGATAACTCGGGTTCTACTTCTCGGGTTCAGAACTTGACTTTAAAAATGAACTTGATCACAAAAATGCTAACTTAAGTAAAAAACCCCTATCTACTGTACATGTCAGATCAGGTTTTGAAAAATGTGAATGCTGATGTTCCTGGTTTGAATAACCTTTGGCCCCCAACAGCAAGTGACGTAAAGAAAAATAGTGCAGAAACATTAATTCCACCCCAACTGTTTAACTTCCTTGTTTGGGTAACTGGTGTTTCAGATGAGGTAGTGTTGGGAAATAATGTCTCCATTAGTGATGATTGCAAGTGAAAGCTTCTATGCTTCTGTGCACTTGTCCTCAAAGAGAAAGAGGGCAATGCCAAAGCATGTTGCCCTTAGCTAGACAATGCGGTACATGACCGGCTCTTCAAACATCCTAGGTATTTTGAATGGTTTGGGGCATCCAGCCAGACTACACTGCTTGAACATGACACAACAACTAGAGAGAAAATCACTTATAATCACTTGTTATGATACATCACTACAACACATCACTGTTACTTTAAATTGTGAATAAAAAGTTATCTATTGATTCTACGTTTTCGTTTCTCATGGATATACCGCTCATTAACGGCTAATTACTAATTAAGGAGCAACTATTTTTGCAGGAACTTCGCATTTTCAGATAGTCCTGACTACTACAGATCTAAATCAAATTAAGGGAAAATTTCATGCTCTCTGAAGGTTACCACAAACTCAAAAACTAAGCCCCGGACAGACTTTGTCCCAGGTCCTAATACTTTTTTCGAATACGGAGCAAGACAAAAAAGAGAAAAGATTGATTTTATTTAACATTTGTGTTTTGGAAGAATGCTCTTGGGCTTATGGGAAAATTTCAGATTGTTCAACACCCAATCAGATCACATGTATTATTACTGCCATGTAATAAAACACTATATGGTGAAAAACACATTGAGGAACAAGAGGTTCAGTTGTTCAGGCCAATTTTGGTGATTTTTAAAGTTTCAATATGGGTAAATTATATATAATCTTGTAGTTTAGGGACTGACCTACTCAAAATCATAAAAGTTTTAGCACAAGCCTTGTTATAAGTAGAGAAAGGTTGGCTCTAGGTCAATTACCCATGGTTAAGTAAAGTTTCAAACTAATTATTGAGATAGCAAAGATTTACATTATTAATACAATCCAATTCACTTAAAACACTTTACAAGTGACACATAATTAATGATGATAAAATACAGTAAATATATTTCCAAAAATAACCTAATCATTTATTCACAAGGGGCTTAATTCCAAAAAGTTATGCTTTAAAAAATTTATTCTTATTCTTATTCTTATTATTATTGTACATAATAAGTATAGTAATTATAATACTAATTATAATAATTAGTAACATAATTATCTATTAATAATAATAATAATATATACAGGGTTTCAAATTGTTTTCATCCACAATGCGTTCATTCCATGACAAATCGGAGTATAATTACCTGGAAGAGGTTTTCATTCATTAAAACTGGATATTTATTATCAATTTTAGACACGTAAAAGACTAGATCAGCTTTCCAACTTTAACTGATAAGGTTAATTCTCAGATTTTGAGCGGCGAGATTATGTGGGAAATCCAAGCTGAATTATTGATTTCAGGAAAGTAAATAAAAAATACGGCAGATCACTGAGTAAACAAAATCGATTACTGCATAGCCAATATATATTTCCCGACCATATTCGACTTTTTCCCCCCTTCTAGAGCAGACATCCAAAATGTGCGTTACTCTCTCTAAAGCCAGTGGAACAGAGTTCACAAGTGTGCAAATTATCAATTATATTTTTATTCCTACTACTCCACCTAGTATAATTGCAATGAATTGTGACTAGAACTATGAGTAAACTCAATACAGAACACCTCCCCCCGTATATATTGTAAGTATTGGGGCAGCCGTGGCCTAATGGTTAGTGAAGCGGGTTTGGGACCGAAAGGTCAATGGTTTGTTTCCCGGACTGGCAGGAAAAATGTGTGGTGGCAGAGGGCCCCTCCCCTTTATTGCTGAAGTGCCTTTAAGCAAGGCACCTAACCTCCAGCTGCTCTCTGGGCACTGCAGCATGGCTGCTCACTGCACCTGTGTGTGCTCACTGTTTGTGTGTGTGTGTGTTCACTTTGGATGGGTTATATGCAGAGATAAAATTTCCCTTGCGGGACAAGGTATATAAAAATTACATACACAACATGCATGATGTATAAATTTTTCTTCTTAAATGTGAAAACACAGATTACGTCTGAAACACATCTGCAATAGAACTACTGTCTGGTAGTTATATACCCCTGCGTGGTATACAAAGAGGATAGTGAAAAGTGTATGTAGTGTTGGGACAAGAAGTGCAGCAGTGACATTGACCTCTGACTCAAGACCCATAAAAACCTAATCAGATCATCCTTGAGTCAGAATAGACTTTTATGCAAAGTTACAAGAAAAACCCTCAAACCATTCTTGATATCTCGTTCACAAGAATGGCTCTGACATTAAGGACGAAACCTGAAAACATAAAGCCTCCAGCCCCCACTTTCGCTAGGGCATACTAAATAACACATTTCATATTCATTATATAAGCGGTAATGACTAGACATATATTTTTAAAAGCTCACCCATTAGAGCAGCTCGGGGTGGAGAACAGGTCAATGACAGGAGCTGTGCTGATGCTGGCTACTGTGGTGGACACCGGAGATGTATCTGTGGTGGCAAATGAGGGCCTTTTAGAGAGCTCTTTCAACCTCTGTTCCTGGAGAGACACACAGCAGTTCAGATAAATGGCTAGTGAAGACATTACAATGTCGCCGCCAATCAAATTAAGTGCTACCAATTAAAAGTGTGCCATATAGAACTGAACATGCTTTCCATTCCATGTTTTAAAATGGACATCTGTGTCTGACAAATGTAAACAGGGAAGCATAGGAACATTAATGCTGATGTATGAATTAATTTGTTGGTCAAAATGTATTTGAATAAGTTGCTTTTTTTCTTTCATTTTTTTCTTTTCATTTATAAATCTTCACAGTATAAATCTCCTGCACTACACAGCTTATCGTGCAATGCAGGAATACCCCAGTCCATCGCAACACACCAACCCCACACTCATTCATGACATTTATACTTAGGAACAATTTAGCATAAGCAATCTACCTATAAGTTTTTGAGAGTTTTGAGAAAACTAGAAAATGTAGAGAGAACCAACATGCATAGCAGCTGAACATACACACAGGCAGTAAACTCAGCTTATAATCAAACCTGTGGATTCTAGACCTGTGCTGTCCTTGCCCAAGTTGTTTTTACTAAAAACTATGTTGTTTCCCAAGGTATTAAAAAAAAAAAAACCTTGCCAGCCAACAATGAAGCTTGTTAAGTAGAGTATAGTTCATCAAGAATATTTGAAAAATATTTTTGCCATTACCTAACACACTTATGATGCGGTCACAGAGCTCATTTGCTTCTGTCATACTTAAAATATTGCTTGGATGTCACTGAACTGAATAGTCCCCTTAATGTTTCGTCTTGTGCACTATTCAGTGACAGCCCGTACTAAATATAGTTTTGTTTAACACTTAGCTAGGTCACTGCATAATTCCATATGTATTATAATACATGATATATTATTTCTTCATTATCATTCTGAAAATAATACATTTTATGGGCAGGGGTGTGTAATTTTTTAACTGGTTGTAGAATTTTATATACCTACATATATTTATACATATAAACAGATTCTCAGGAAGAGTCACACTTTCAAATAATTCCTGTAAATTCCTGTAAATTGTTGTGAGTACTCACCTTCAGCGCTTTCAGACGTGCCTGCTCTTCCTCCAGGGCCGCCTGTTTTTCTCTCTCATCCACTTTGGTGAAAGACATGCCAGTGTTAGCCAGGGATGATACAGCACTGGACAGCGTGCTTGCCCTGTGATAGCCAAATACAGTCAAAATACTGCCTACTACAGTTCTGCAAACTACACTACGAATTCAGCAGCTACACTGACTAAATTGCTGACTAAAAATATCGGGCATGGTATTCTTATTCCTGTTACATACTGCCTTAACCAGGTCTGCATCAAACAGTCGGTTTTAATTACCTTCTTACTGAGGTATAAACTGATCTAGCACTGTGTTCTCAAGTTTGGAGATTTATAGGAGTTTTTAAAACCAGTTCTTTTAAAAAGTAAAAAATGGTTAATGAAATCATGCTGATTCTGAATAACGTGCATGCGGAGCCTACCTGCTGGCCGCAGTGGAATCCTTGACCTTTTTGCCCTCCAAAGAGGCCAGGTGCTGCTCTAAAGCATCCAGAAGACTGCTGGGAGCCTAAGGCAAAGCAATTACTCAGTTCAGCCATGTGTTCAAGAGACATAAACCAGACAATAAATGTCACGAGCAAAAACAATCAAATAAACTATAAACTCTAGCAGAAAGTGCAGGAAAAAAGTGAGTAAAGAAGTACTTACACATACTGTAAACTGAAGGTAGACAGGAAGTGGAAACATAAAGATAGATACAGAATATAAAGGTGGTATTGATCAGAGTTCCATAATTTTTACTTCAAAGCAGTTTTTTTAACTGTTTAGCTGTAGTTTTTATTTCTATTTTATTCATTCAGCCGAACCGCATAATCCCACTAGGGTCACACTAGGGGAGGCTGGAGCCTACCTCAGCCGACTCTGGGTGAAAGCAGTGTACACCCTGAACAGCTCACCAGTCTGTCACATCGCCAACACACACACACACAACCATTCACACCTACACCTAGGGGCAATCTGGAGAAGCCAAATAGCCTAATGTGCATGCCTTTTGACTGTGGGAGGAAACCAGAATACGTAGAGGAATTCCACACAAGCACTGGGAGAACGTGTAAACTCCAAAGAGAAATGCCCTCGCAGACCCCAGGACTCAAACCCAGGACCCTCGTGCTGTGAGGTGGATGTGCTACCTACTACACCACCCTGCCACCCTTTTCGATTCTATTACACAGAACAACAATTGTGATTTCCTGTCGGGCCTAAAACGGTTAATTGGTTTTGGTTTGAATTGACTGATTTGACTGTTATAACAGCATTGTGACTGCTACTCTATAACGTAGTCTATAAAAACTATTTTCAAAGAGTAGTTTTCCAATCACAGTTACAGCTGCACTCAGAACACCTTTATGTGCTGTAGTGGAAAGTTAAGAAAAGCAAAGAGAAGTTTTTCAGTTCCATGCATGTCTTCAGTAAGCTTCATGCATTTGTTCCCTTTTATCCCAGTGAAGAAAACCATACTAGCAGAAATTTAGGGAATACTTAGGTCAGTTACTAATACAGCAAAGAAAAGTTGCAGGGAAAAATAGGAAAAATAAATTAGACATGGGCACCCCTGTTCTAGATATTCTCAAAGGAGCTAGTGAACGGCAGATACGTGCGGTTTTACCTGAGACAGGTCCGGAATGTCTCCTCGGTCTATCCCCACCTGCTGTCAAAGGACAAGAACATAAAAATTGCAATAGTGCTCAACTTTAGCACTTTTTCATCAAACTACAGCCTGAGAAAGTCACCTCTGCCACTTTGAGGAACTCGGAGATGCGGGTCATTCTAGTGAGGAATTTCTTGTAAATGTCGAGTCCTTCTTTGCACTGAATTTTCTTCATGTCGAAGTATTTCTCTATGGATAGAACACACACAAATCAGGGCATTTCATAAAATAAAACATATGCTAAGCCGGAAAAACAAAAACACACTGGCCTCTATTTCTAAATCTAATGTGGAAACCAGCACAGATCCAAGCACAGAAATCACCATATGACAATCACATCATACGAATAATCCAGTGTAGATAAATATGGTGAATGAAAACCTTTGTCAACCACCATTTAAATATTACACTCCTAAATGTTCATGGTTTAGAGACTGCACCGACACAGAGACGGGTATTCGTATTTCATTTATACAGCTGTGATAAGCTCATCCTGCGTACTGTATACGTATACAGTAATAGTGGTGACTTAGCCTATCATCCTTCTCCATTAAAATAAATAAATAAAAATCCTGCTGACCTTGACGTTTTGATGAGTGCACTAGTTTATAAATAGGTGACTGAATAAGCATCTACACTCCGTCTCACAGTACAAATCTATTGTCCTTCTTTCATTTAAAGGAGTTGTGTTGAGAGTTTACACAAGTTCAGTTGCCAAAAAGTCATGTAAATTTACAATGAATGTCCAGAATAATTGTCTATATTTGGTAAAAAGCGTTTCAGCTTGCAAATCAGCTTTGAAGAAGAAATCTTGGGTTGAATAGTTTTCAAAGATTGAAAACCCCAAACAAATTTAATATGTGAACACAACTGATGTCGAATATCCTTTGTAAACCAAATATCCATCTATATAAATAATTTTGTCTTGTTTGATAACACCATTCATGATATTTTGGCTATTTTCTTCAAACAACCGTGACACCGCCCCTTTGTTTGCTTAAAGGGAAATTAAACCCAACCTTAATAAAAAAAGCTCATACATTGTATACGTCTTTGCATTCTTGCTATTACAAGCTTCTCTATGAGGAAAAAAAGAAACTTAATAAATCTGCACACAGGCGTCATCATTGTACTGCAATGTTTACGCAATGATAGACAAGGAAGTAATTTGCATATGAATGAACAGCGGTGTATATACCATTGGTTCCTATAAACGAGCAGATGATGTATGTAAACGGAAGCTCATATTATGTGTAGATGACGTGGCTTGCGTTCTCGCGAGAGTGAAACAAACTCCAAATGGCAATTTTCAAACAGGCTACTGCAAATTGTTAAACAGATTTTAGCTGATTGCAACCACCTGATAATGAAAATATATTTACGTTCCTGTGTAACAGTACAGTTTGGAAGGCTTGCCTTTCATTTTACTTCAGTAATAATTGTTTATAATTATGTTCTTTAACAAAATGTTTTACTTCTACGTGTGGTTAATACATTGATTAGGTATGGCAGGGTTTTTACAGTCCAGTGCAATTCTTTGCACCAGCCCTCTAAAACAAACATCTATTCACAGTCACATTCACACCTCGGAGCAATCTGGAATATCCAGTTAGCCCAATGTGCAGGTCTTTGGACTGTGAGATGAAACTGGTACGCCTGGAGGAAACCGGAGCTTAAACCCTGGACCTTCTTGCTGTGAGGCGAGAATGTTAACCACTACAACAACCCCATGCATTACGAAATGTTATCATGTGATATCATGATAACTGAGGGCATATGTGGATGTGTTGTGAGTTTTACCCAGCAGGTTGATTATCCCCTCGTTGTAAGCTGCAAAAAGCCTGATTGAATCCTTGAAGAGGAGCATGAAGGCTGCGTTAATAACTCCATTGGTGAGCTCGTTGGCATTGACCTGGACATAAAACAATCATTCGACTTTCCTTTCAGAAATATTAGCTGCTTAAGTGCTGTATGAATGGTAAACACATCAGAAGGGATTACATTAAAGTCTAATAGGGCGTCCATCTGGTTCTGGATGATCGGGATGGTCTTAAGGAGCTTCTCTGTATTCATGGTTCTCATCACTCCATCAACACTAGTAAAACATTATGACATTATTTCAGTGGTTGGTGCTGAGAATTACAGCCTACTAGTGTTTTAATAAAATGGCTTTATAGAATATATTTTCTTAAATTTCTTACCCACGCTTTACTTTTGTAAAATCAAACGCAACCTGTCGATATGACACTGCTTTTTCATTCAGATACCTGCTGTACCGCCGAATAAAAGTTGACATGTCGTAACCTATGAGTCCAGAAACAAAGACTCCATCAGTACAGTTTGTTACACAATCAAACCTGCCAGACATTCCATCATTATATTCCTAGCATAATAATCAAATTATTCTATCCAGACCCGCTGGATATGAGCAATCATGTGTTCTGATTGGCTGATCTATTACTAGGATATCATCTCATATACCATTAGTAGCTCCATCACTACAGAAAAAAAGAAAAACTGGAGCGTTCAAAACTAACACCAAGTTAACCACTAAGTTAACCGACTTTTCATTGTAGACTTATTCTATGAAAAGCACACAAATTTTCATTGAAACTATATGATGGTAAGAACATTTCTCCCAATCCAGTGTGTGAAGATAGAATAAAACAATTATTCCACTAGCTTTGATTCTGTAACCTGAAATCCACCTCAAGCTTGAGGAGCAAACATTTAATTAACAAGCAAGTTATATATTTACTGAATAGAATTAATTCCTGAAACTGGTACACCTAATATTATACTGGAATAACGGGTATACCTTGTAGTCCACTTTTGTCCAAAAAGTTACTGAGGTTGAATAGCGTATTCCTGGAGGCCAGATACTGAACAAAACGCTGCGAAACAGAATAGTGCTTCTTAGTACATGAACACTGAAATAAATAACTTGAATCATGGGAAATGTTGACATCAGCAGCACTGACCTCATTCCCATAGACCATGAGGTGATGTGTTGTAATGAGGGATTTAAAGACGACCACCCAGCTGGTGTTGGTGGTCCTCTCAAACAGTGAGTCAGCCAGCTGAGGAATGTTCACATTCATCTCGTTGGTACAGTGGATGAGATCTATAAATGAGACCAAATCAATGCGTCAGTTAATAAAAGGATGTGCACCTCATAAAAACCAAAGGAACATATTTTTGTGTTGTTAGCCTCACAGAAAATGTCAAAGTATAACAAGTTCAGTGAGGCTTCACCTCTATGGGATCCAGATAGTGATAAACCTCCATTTAATCTACAAATATGAAGTAAAATGAGTTACATGGACATCTTTTAAATCGGCTACGGTTTTGGGAACAGGTTCAGTTAAGCCCTAGAAGAGAAAGTCAATATAGTGTTGTTGCAGTTTTTTTTAATATTCCTGCCCTTATTGAATAAACAAAGAAAGAGTGCAAACGTCTTAAAAATATTTATTAAAAACAAGCCTCTATCATTCACTATACAAGTGGGCTGTTCAATAGGCTAGTGAACTGTTCAGGGTGTACCCTGGCTTTGCTTGATGTTGGCTGAAATAGGCACCAACCTCCCATGACCCTAGTAGGATTAAGTGGTTCAGTGATGTGATGAGAGATTATTTGTACAGCTTGGAAGCAGACCCCTACTGAAACATAAGAAGAAACTGTAAACAATTGAAAAGCATGGTGGCAGCCATTAGATGAAAAGTTGTAATCTTTAGCAAATCGCAGTCGTATATACAGGTTGAAATAATATTTCATCCCAGACTATACAATTATACAAAAATTATCCACTTTGGGGTGGTCACGTATCAAGCCACTCCAGCATGGACTATCGTGGCATGTGGTTATGAGCCTTTTCACAGTCTTCTAGAGCACTGGGGAGACTTAAAATGATGGTTATTCTTCCAAAATCTGTACGTATTATGTAAAATTTCATATATGAATAGTACCTTCAAATAAAAAATAATGAAGAAAAAGTACCAGCTTGTTTTGAAAATATACACGGAAGTTACCCACTTTAAACATTCTCAGGATTCCAACTGAAATAATCGAAACTGAAAGTTCTGAAAATTTTCCCATTCAAAATTAGATAAGCGTGTGTCGTTTAACTAAATCAAGCATTGGTGGCAATGTCCTCGATTTGTTCTGCACAGGGCAGATCTGAACACGTGCCAGGAAGTCCAAAAGTGTCCGTTCTGAAATCTAGGTTTATGCCATCAGCAAATCAACACAAAATATATTTCTACCAATAAAAGCTCGGAAAAAATATCCATTTGCTGCATATTTTAAATAATATACATTTAGAATCTTACAGGCTGCTGATTTGGATACAAGCCCACACTGAAAGTGGAAGAAAGATCTGTCCACTCCGAACCCTTTTGTTACAAAACTTAAGGTGTCCTATATTTGTTGTCAAATATTATAAATAAAAAGTCACTCAAGTGATTATGACGACTGAAGTGATTTGGAAACCCAGACTACATGTATAATATATCATTATTGGTAAACAGTCTGAATGAACAAACAATTACTTCTTTACTCACGGAATAAAATAGCAAAATTGCTTTATAATATCCTCATAACATCATTTGAAAATAATATTCAGTGAATAAAGCGCTTCAGGATTTTTAATTTTCTTTAAAACTTTTTTAAAGATTTAAAACTTCCTGATATACAGCAGCATTTGTCGGACTGGACATTATTTGGAGATCTCGCAGTGTTTGCCATATTTACATCTTGAACGTGGGCATGCGTATGATTTATTTTAATGACTACTAAAACGTGCATGTGCATCTACTAATCTAAGTTGCTTTCTCTTGCAAAATGTAATGCTTGGCTTTTCTTACTTTGCTATTTCTTGCTATTTCTTACTTTTGGTGACGGTGTCAGGTGTGGGTTTTGTGTGTCTTTACAGGTGCATGGGCTTGCTGAGTCTAAGCAAGAATAACTGGACTCTACTTTACTACTACTGACAGTGATAGTGTTTAAAGAAATTTTATTGTTTTGGACATGCATACTTTCAAAGGCCATAACTTCCAATAAAATTACATTTACAGCCAAAATTTCAAACGTTTTTATAACCTTGAACATTTAAGAAAATTACTACTTAAAAAACTCGCAAATTAAAAGCCCTTATTTCTGACCCCTTTGTGACTGATTGCTCTAAGAGACTGTGAAAACGCCCTTATCTAAGTCACATGTTACCCATTAGTTAATTTATAACTAAATATGAAAAGTGGGATATTAAACAAGACACTGGCTGAACTGAAGAACAAGCTGCAATACAGCAATTACGACGGCAAACATGCGTCATATGGAAATCAACATAGTATTCATTCTCTTTTTTCACACACAAAACAATATGAATTATGAAGAAGTATATCACGTATAGAGCATCATTTAAACTGTGTGGTGTGTCAGATGAAAGTCTTTAACAGTGTCAGACACATCCCCAAAGCTATATTCACATGCTAAAGCAGGACGAATTATCACGACAAAGCAAATTATGAAGGCCTAACTTTGAATGTTTTTTCCTTTTGTTAAATTTACATCATGCTTTTATTTGTGTAATTTATTCATTCGTTCATTTGCGGAACCACTTTATCCTATTAGGATCGCATGGAGGCTGCAGCCTATCTCTGCCGATCCGGGGCAAAGGAGGGGGAACACCCTGAACAGCTCACTAGTCTATCACATCCCCAACACACACAATCATTCACACTCACACTCACACCTAGAGGCAATTTGGGACAGTTAATTAGCTTAATGTGCATCTCTTTGGACTGTGGAAAGAAACAGTAGTACCTGGAGGAAACCCACAATCAGGGGGAGGATGTGCAAACTCCACACAGAAACGCCCTAGCAACTGTAAGCACAATCAGGACGTGAAAAAATAACCTTCCTCTGTGTCTGCCAATCTGTGGTCGTCATGGGCTCCTGTTTATGCTCCCAAGTTTCAGCTGTAGTCTAGTTTGCACTCAAGTTATGTTTGTTCTTGTCTTTAGTTAGCTGGCTATGCTCCAGAGTTCCTGTTTCTCAATCTGTTCTTGTTCTTGTTCGGTTGCCAGTTCGCTAATAAACTCCTTATCCTGCATTTGCATCTGTGTCTACACCTCCACCTGAGACAGAAACTACATATAGCAGTATCACTATCATATGCACAAAACTAAATAACAAAAGAGCAAACAGTCCCCACTAGAGAAGGGATAAAAATTATTCAATTACGTATCATGCATGTTTTGTCCAAAATCGATCTTTTTCTTTTTTTTTCTTCCATTTTTTATTAATATGTTTGAATTTGAAGCGGTGAAACATTGCCGCTCCTCTAGTCAGGTGCACTACAAATTATTCACAGGCTGGCAGGCAGCACAGCATCCCGTGTGATAGGAGTGAATTATTTACTAACTTTGTGCAGAAATAACAGTTAATTAACTTATTTTTAACATGTTTAATGGTTTTTAAAATTGAAAAAAAAGAAGAAATAAAATTGTAATATCGATATTAGGATATCAGGGTATTTCTAGAATCACGATACCCACAAAATCGCAATACAAACCGAATCAGGACCTGGGTATCGTGATAATATTGTATTGGGTGGACCCTGATGATTTCCCTCTCTAATGAGGACCAGGAGAGAAAGGATTCTGCACATGGTAAATATTAGCTTTGTAAGCAATTCCAGTAATCAGTAAGCCCAAACTTTGTAAATATTAACAAAATATATTGTAATAAATGATGGGAGGGAAAGAGGAACCGGCGAGCAGTGCAATATGAAACAGGTGACCCAGAAGTGGACTAGCATTTAGGTGACAGGGATCTGTGGTGGTGTTGTGTGGTGGATTTGTCAGCTGAGACGGTCACTAATACACAGTAAAGGCACCATCCTGATATGGGATTTCATCTCTTTTAAATAAAGGTGGACCAAGCCTATCCATTCGTGCAGAACCGTATACATGAAGCCGCTTAAGAGCGAGCTTGTTTTATAGCTTTGTGAATGAGTGAGTCTGACGTTCTGAGAACGCGTCTGCTCGGAGAGGCTTGAAAACGCTGCCAACTTTGATTCATGTTGATACATGACTGCTGCCTCAGAGGACAAGCGATCCATCACCATTCATGGTTTATAGCTATTAAAATAGACCAAAACGCTAAACAGTGCTGTAATAGTGTAATAGACCTTCAACAGCAAATCAGCAGTAGACCAGAATGAAGCGATATCATGAGTCTAGCAGTGAAAGAAACTTTTCCATTTTGGGGAAGAGGGAGGATACTTAACAGATGCAACCACTAAAAAATAATGTTTACTATTAACTGAAGCTGCCGTGAGTCCCGTCACTTCAAGATGCAAATCTCACTTCCTGGTACAGAGCACTCTGTCCACACCCAGAAAACTCATAGTGTTACACAAATTCACAGAACAGAAATCAAATACATGGTTACATACATACACAGTACACAGTTATAACTGCAATGCAATCGGGATTTCAGAAATTCTTTGCCATTTACAGACATCACGTGTAGGCGTATCCCTGGGATGAATTACATCATACTCATCTCTATCCTGTAGATGATTTGAATGTGTTTGCATTTTCCATGCACATATACTTTTACAGGCCTGATTCAGCACACGACACGCATCATAGTCCAGACATAAGCCCTAACAGAAGTTTAAAAGTACAGGAACTTCCTGCAGCAGTGCAAACTTAAGATGGCTTGGTTCACCTTCCCAGAATCCCTTGCCCCAAGAAGCAATAACAAACATTCTGCTACAATTCAGCAACATTCTAGGCCACAGAACTTAACTGTAACATGAAAGGGCCAAATGTATATTTTGGGTCCAGCCCCCAATTCATTCTATTTTTAATACATCAATTCCACTATAATGGACCCAAACTCGCCTTGGACACCTTACTATTGGCTACGGGGGTTCGGGGACATATTTTGTTGAAAGCTTCCACGTATGACACACGGACGACGAAAGAATTTAAGATGGTTTTTCAGGGGACCACTAACTGTGAGTTTACTGATATTGTGAGCTAGCAGGTAGCAGTCACATGCTTTTAAAGTAAAAATAATAAAATGTACTCTGGAAAGAGTGAGTCGGACTCACCGAGTCAAAGCAGCTGTGTCATGATTTTTCCTCAAATTCAGTTGGCAAAAAGTAATATAAATATGCCAAGAATGTCCAAAATACTTGTCTATATTTGTTAAATAACCATTTGAACTGAAAATGAAACGGAGTGAAGAATTTTTGGAGCAGATGGAAATTGAGTACGATATTGTGTTGCAACTCCTAACAAACTTAATATATAATCCCAGTTCATGTTTAGCATCTTTCATACGTCTAATTTCCATCTATGTAAATGATTGTTTTTGAAAACACCATTCATGATACTTAGGCTGTTTTCTTCAAACAATCATGACTCTGCCCCTTTAAGGTTCTGCCTTTTGGCAGGTATATACTTTTTGGGGTGTCTCGGATGTAATATGACCAACAGGAAAGAAACGCGTGATGTCTTTGGATATGACTCCAAAACACTGGTCCTGTATCCCGTTGTGAAAGAGTCAGAAAGGTAGCCGGTCTTTTTTTTATTTTTAACCAAAGATTAGGACAGTATCAGAAATTCGGAATGATCATCTCACAATGCGACGGCTTCAACGACAGGATTCTGACCTGCATCATAGCCAATGTCATCGTCGTACAGTCTACATGCACTCAGTCATCACTTACCTACTAATGCTGAACCACTTAATCATACTCGGGTCGCGGGGAGACCGGCACCTATCTCAGCCAACAATGGACAAAGGCGGCTTACACCCTGAAGACCATTGCAGGGCAAATACACAGACAACCATCTACTCGCTCACATCAAGGGCAATTTAGAACAAGCAGTTAGCCTAATGTGCATGTCTTTGGGCTGTGGGAGGAAACCCGAGTACCCGGAGGAAAGCCAGACAAGCATGGGGAGAACATGCAAACTCCACATAGAAATGACCTCGCTGAGCTCAGGATTCAAACCCACTTTTTGGACCGTCTTGCTGTGAGGGTTGCCATGGCGCCGTCTACGATTTCGGCAAACCTGAAATCGTACTCATTAGACCCATGTGTAACTGTTTAGCTTGCAATAAACTTGTACGAGCGCTGAAATCTGACAGTCTGAAGACACCATCCGTGACTGAAAGGATGTGAGCTCAAGTCCGAGGCAATGCTTTACTTGTTTCTTTTTTTGGCAAAAATAAATAAATACAAGTCAAATGGATAAACGTAATCTCCGTCTGCTAAATAATATAATCTCTGGGATGTCCCGGACGGGGATTGTGAAGCACTGCACAAGCTGTCCAGATATAAATGCAACCATATCAGCACAGCAGGGATGTCCAACCTCCAGCATGGGCAGTTTGGGAAGAAAATGGGTATCAGTGACCTGTAATCTCTCTTCTGCTGCCTCATAATACACTGGAGTAGCCTGGTACCTGAAACTAATCCAGCCTGCAGTACAGTAGCCCTCAGCCTCGCTCAGTCCTTTCCAGATGCTGAACAGATGTGAAGCTGATTCGGTTTCCTGCAATGTACAATCCTCAGGAGATTCTTTTCATTTCACGTCTACACAGACTCTATGTGGGCCTGTATCACCCTCGTGTGCACATATACTACATTATTAAAGGCTCCAATCAAAAATTCGACAGAACTTCCCTGAGAAATGATTATTATTGTTATTATTCTTGTTGTTGTAGTGACTATTAGCTTAGCTGCCTATTGTAGTCTCTGTTAACGTCGCCATAACAATACCAGGCTTCACGAGCATCTTTCCACCTTCACTGCGATTAATGTGAAGCCTGTCAGCTCGGTTGAATACTTACAGTCCAGATGTTTCTTTTTAGGGCCCATGATTTCGTGTGTGGTGGCCTTGCACAGGGTTTTGGACACGGCCGAGCCGGTGACGCTGTGCTGAGCGGCCGTGATCCTGTCCGTAATGCTCTGGCCCGACATCTTCAGCGCGCCGCGGCGGGGAAAACCAGACAAATGACGGGTTTAAAAAAAAAAAAACACTAATATGCCGCCAGTCCGTGTCTGAGCCCTGGCCGAAGAACAGGGTATGTGAGAGAAAATAAAAATGAAGTATAAAGGTATGTCAAGCTGAAAGGAGACGTCGCCTGAGCTCCACTTCACGCACCGAGACGCCGCGGCGAGATAAAAGCGCTGTGCTAACCTCACTAACGCGTTACATTGTTCCCAGTCTGACAGGAAACATTTCACAGCTTCTTTGATTCATCTCTCATCTCTTTCTCGCCCCAAATCCCACTGTTTTCTTCCCCTCCTCCTTTTTTCTCGCCACCCTGCAGGCGTGTTAAAAGGACCAGAAAGGCGTTCGGTGAAATGGCGGGCCTGTGCGGCTTCCTCCGATATAGGACACTGCGCTACAGGCTGATCCTGGATCAGGCGAGGGCTCGATCCCAAATTACTCCGTGTTCCCTACACACCTGCACTACAGTGCGGGATACGATAATGCATCTTACGGACTATGTAGTTTCCTATCCATCCTGGAGAAACTCCTTTGAGACCCAGCCGTCAGAACTAGGCTCCACACCTCAGTCAGGAAGGAAACCATTAATGTACTTGCTCTAATCTAAACAATGTCACTTAGTTCCCATCAAATAAATTAGGCTAATGACATTAATTAGGATTACTTTCATGCTTTTATTGACACTGTAGAGTTAAATGCGTTTTGACGTAGACTTTAGCCATTATTCTAATGGCTTTCAGCCTGTTGCCTCTAGAAAAGGTAATAATTAATGAATATCACCATCATCATCTGCTCAACCACTTTATCCCACTATTAAGGTCGCAGGAGGCTGGAGTCTATCTCAGGCAACACTGGGTAAAGGCGGGGTACACTCTGAACACCCCGCCAGACCATCGCAGGGCAACACACATCCACGATCCACTTAGCCTGATGTGCACGTTTTTGGACTATTGGAGAAAACCGGAGGACCCAGAGGGAACCCACGCAAGAACTGGGAGAACAGGCAAACACCACACAGAAACGCCCGAGCCCGGGACTCGATCCCAGGACCTACTTGCTGTGAGGCAACCACTACACCACCCATTAATGATTATTCAACTGGAAGATAAATCAGAGTAAAGAAGTGGGTTACAGAGACAGGTTCCTTTTGAATAAGGACATCATAATAATTCAAAGCACCCTGTTGTAACTTCACATCCACGAGAGGGCGTTGTCTTCCCATCGTGCCATGCACAAAACCCCACTTCCCACACAACCTTTCCATTCCCCATTTATTACATTTCATTCAGTGGCTTACTAGTAAAATACACTGCAAGTGTTTATAAGCTCAGTAGTTGAAGTTTAATTCTTGTTAATAACACAGAGATATTATTTATTATACTGTAGTCATTACAGAAGTTTTTGATTTAATTTATTTTATTTTCTGAACTGCTTTATCCTTTATAAGCTTCGCAGGGAAGCTGGAGCTCATCCTAACCAATTCCACGCAAGGGAGCATCCCTGAACCTCCAACCCTGAACAGCTCAACATCTCAGGACCAACACACACCCATGCACATCCAAACTCCACACAGAAACACCTTTGACGGGGACAGGGCCCAAACCAAGGACCTGGCTGTGAGGTGGACGTGCTAACCACTACACCATAACGCCGCCCCCTTTAAGGAAAATTCCATTCTGAAATTTGTCAAATGCACTCAGTGAACAGTTTATTTGGAATATGGGCCTTTACTAATTAAAACAGTCTCAATGCTTCAAGGCATGCATTGGACAAGATGTTAGAAACTTTGATTTGAGATTATGGTCCATCTCTTGCAGATTTTTCAGGTGCATTTTAATGCGACAAGTCTCCTGTTCAACATTCCCATGGTGTTCTACTGAATTTATATCAGGGACTGCGAATGCCACTGAACAGCACACTGACAGGTGCATGATACCAGATTGAGATCATTTTTGTTTCGTGACATAGTGAATTATCATGCTATTATCAGGCAAATTGTGGACATCCGCAAAAATAATAAAAGCCTAAACCATTTAATAAATTATTGACTGGTATTAAGGGGCCCAAAGTGTGCCAAAAAAAGCATTGCCCACATCATTACACAACCTCCACCAGCCTGGACGGTTCACACAAGGCATATTGGGTCCATGGATTCATGCTGTTGGTGCCACAGCAGAAATTGAGATTCATCAGACCAGGCTACAGTTTTGGTGAGCTGGTTCCCACTGCAGCCTCAGCGTTCTCTTCTTGACTGACAGAAATGGAACCCCATGCAGTCTTTGCAGCTCAGCTTTTTCAAGGTTTGATATGTTGTACATTCTGAGAACCACAGTTGCACAGAGTGGTTATCCAGCCTGTGTGTATTCCTTTTCTCTTATCATCAAGACATTTCAGTTCACAACTTTTTTGAATGTCATGCCTCAGTAAAATATATTTAAAAAAATAGTAAAGTAGTTAAACCAGTAAAAAATCACTCAGATTACTTTTTCCCCATTCTGATGCTGGAGACCTCCATATGCATGATTTCATGCACCACTGCCACACAATAAGCTAATTGTATAATCACATGAATGAGTAGGTGTAGGGTTGATCCTAATAAAATGTTGGGTAAGTGCATGTTATTAGTGGAATATTTGTGGTTGTGGTGCCTATTTGGTTGGGTAAGAAGTTTTCCTGATATAAAGTTAGCACTTGTCTGCCGCACTGACTTCATATGGTGGCCATTACTTACTGATGCTGTTTAATAGGAAAAAAGTTCTTAATCATAAAAGAAACAATCAGGTTTCAGTGTAATATTAATGAGAAATCCACTGTAAAAATCATGGTAACAACAAATACTGGACGTATAGGTTCAAAAAGAAATGGCTGTATACGACATAGTTATTGCACTAATAGGTTCATTTACCAATCTGTAAGACAACAAAGGTGATAGCATTGATGTTGGTAATAACACGAAAGTTAAAGTTGACCAGTTTTAGAAAAGAGAACAGCTGAGGAGGTGAGAGAGCCAAAGCACTAAAACTCTGCTGTAGTGGTCTTTAAACTGAGATTAAGCAAGGGTTAAATCTCACCGCTAGCATTATCAGCAAGTGTTGTTAGTGATGTATGCTAATCATAGTGAAAATAGACCATGTTGATGTAATATATTTAAAATAAAATGATTCAGAATTTTAATTAGGAATTCCATTCATTCGTTATCTGTAACCACCTCTATCTCACATCCGAATCCGATCTCACCCAACTTCAGGCAAGAGGCAGGATACACACAGACTATTGCAGGGCGAACGCAGTGACAAACAACCATTCACACTTTATTTTGAATTCTTTTTAGTGTGTCATGCCACACAGTGTCATACCACTGCAAAAGAAAAAATCTTTCAGGAACTTTACACGTATAACAGTTTACTGTTTACAGTTAGGTTACTATACTGAACAAAATTATAAAGGTTTTTTTCATTTCTAAATTGAAATATTGAGATAATATTGTTAATGTTAATATTGCATAGACATGTAAAGTTTGTTAGACTGAAATGATCGAAGGAAGTCTTCTCAGTAATGAGCAACAGACAGATGTGGCCAGCTGAAACACCGCCTGAGCAGTGTCATCAATATACAGACACACCTCATGTTGGGGACCTACTTGGTTCATCTGAAGCAATTTTGTGACCATGTAGAGTAATGGTTAGTTTAATGATTAGTTCAATTACTGGTAGATGTCACTGTTTATCAGTGCTCATGATACCTCATGATCACATATTTTTGTATATGTATATGTATTTTTTCCAATGAAATTTCATTGGTGTTTTTTGTTTGTTTGTTTGTTTTTTTGCAGAGGTATCACAAGACTTTCCAATGTTTTCTTTCATTTAGTTTTTAAAAGTTATGAAATTTTAAAATAGATCAATAAAGCATATGTAAGACAGCAGAAACATCTTTCTCAAGGTGAAAGAAGATACTCTGATGAGTTAGGGTGTACATGACTTTACAAATAGTGGAAACTCATTCACACTTTATTTCATCTTCATTCATCTTCTTCCGCTGCTTCCGGGGTTGGGTCACAGGGGCAGCAGTCCAAGCAGTGAGGTCCAGACGTCCCTCTCCCCACCCACTTCCTCCAGCTCTTTTGGGGGGACGCCAAGGCGTTCCCAGACCAGCCGAGAGATGTAGTCCCTCCAGCCTCAATTGGCTCCTCTCAATGCGAAGGATCAGCAGTTCTACTTCGAGTTCCTCCAGGATAACGGAACTTCTCACCCTATCTCTAAGGGAGAGACCTGCCACCCTGCGAAGGAAGCTCATTTCAGCTGCTTGTATTCGCGATCTCGTTCTTTCGGTCACTACCCAAAGCTCGTGACCATAGGTGAGGGTAGGAACGTAAATTGACTGGTAAAGTCACTGGTACTTTACAGCAGAGGCTGCACCGATCAATAGCAGAAACTGAAAGTAGATATTCATTCACATAAGCCCTGAGTTCTCTTAATCCAATATTACATTTCCTCATCCTTATAACCTAATTGAATTCCCTGCCGTTGACTATGATGGTATGATATTATTTTCAGGTGTTCATGTATGCTGCTCTGTATTATAACATCATCTGAAGACCAACTGCTGGTGTGTTACCTATAATAATAATAATAATAATAATAATAATAATGGCTTTTGAATGTATACTCAAATGTGGCAAACCTTGCAAGTACTCTGATTGTATTACCCAAAGAAAAAGGGAGAGTTTACAAACAAAGTCTAAAAATTGGTCTGGGTTTGACCAACTCTGATATTTGGAGGTGTTTACAGCAACATCTTCATAGATAAATGAGTCAGCTGGTTATTACATGCATAAGCCATGTCATATTACTGTCTCATCTTCAGTCCATCCTGAAAAGATTTGACAAATGAAACAGAAAGAAAACTGAATTGCTTTTTAATTGCTCAGTGTTTCAGCCAGGAATCAACCGCCGCCACTCTTCTACAGGTGTTCTTTACAGGTTGGGCCTCTCCATAATAAAGCATAGTGTGTTTGGTACATGAAGGGTGACGACACTCACTCTCACACATTTATTTGCCAAACAGCTTAATAAGACTAGGGTTGCAGAAAGGCTGTAGGCTATCTAGCGACACTGGGCGAAGGCGGGGTACACACTGAACAATTCGCCAGACAACCATTCACACTCACACAGGCTGAGGACAAGAAGCACCCAAATAGATCGATGGGTAAGCTGTTTAGACTAAAAACACACAGCATGGCACACCTTCAAATGCCACACAGTCCTTATAGAAGATAGGGAGCTGAAGAATCATATAACATGGCTCGTCGAGTCAACATCAGTACTGTCAGATCCTTTTGCAATTTGTACCACCATGGGTTCTGGTTGAGGTATATCTGCCACACACAGTTAAAACCAGATAATGTAATGCATCTTTAGAATGTGTGTCTTTCAGCGATGAGGAATTTCATCTTTAGACGTATGGATTCCATTATCTTCAATGAGCACGAAAATGACTACAGTCTCTCTGAGCAGATTACAAATACAATCAGTGACTATGGTGATGTCAAATCATCACATCTCTCATAATTCATTCATTTTCTGAACCGCTTGTTCCTAATTAGGGTTGCGGGGAGGCTGGCACCCATCTCAGCCGACTCTGGGCAAGGGCGGGGTACACCCTGGACAGCTCGCCAGGCCATCGC
>JAOUQZ010000049.1:9853412-9865068 GCA_028564935.1 Neosilurus hyrtlii | reverse complement strand
CCCCCCCCCCCCCCCCCCCCCCAAACACACACACACACACACACACACCTTTACTTTAAAATTCCAGGAAAATCTGCACCTGTTGTAGGAGAGTTTCATTTATCATGTTATTTTTACCACAAAAAATTTTTTTTAGAAGAGTGTGTGTGTGTGTGTGTGTGTGTGTGTTTGAGTAAGACGGTGAGGTAGTGTGAAGAGGGGGTTGGGGGTAAGAGGCGTTGGTTTCTTTCCCCCAGGCTTGCATGTAAATACAGCGTTTGCCAGGTGATGAATGAATGAATATATTTTATTAAAAAAGTGCCGACATGTAAATCCCTAAATATAAATTATTCAGAACGTACATGTATACACTTGGATAAAAAGGAGAACTAAAATGAAAGTCATAATAAATAACATTACTTATTCCTATAGTTGACCATAAGAACTGAAAAGGCTCGTGCTGAGAATGGCGTGTGTTCTGGAGACTCAGTTATTCAGCTTCATCATCGGGGTCCTGTGCCAGGAACGGCGGCATCATGAATACAGCACTTGGCACGTAGTTGAAAAAGATGAGCCTGTTGATCTTCTGTTAGTGCAGTTCATGGTTTAGGCTCGAGGTGATGTCTGTTTGATAACAGTTTTGTCTTGTGCTGAAAGATTGTCGGTTTGTCCTGCCTGTAAGGGCGACATGCGTGCATGCTGTGCGACCCCAGTGCCGATTGAACCCCGAATCCCACTGGAGTGGTGCAGGGCGAGATGCACTCAACTTTATCATCTAAGCAAGTTCTACTAGCTGGAAAACACTGAAGACTTTTCTGTTATCGTTTTTGCAGTCTGCGTATCTGTTTATGCACGTTTGAGTATGAAGTAAGACAATGATTTTGCTGATTTTATTGTGGTCCTTATCTCAACTGTAACAAACATATCTTGTAAGACAGCAACAGTTGTGCCAGACCGAATAGGGGCCATTGATGGAGTCACAGAAAAGTGGCCTTGGTGAAGCATCTGTTTTTTGTTCTTGTTGCACTTTGGTTCTCCCCCACCCCCTCGGGTCACACACACACACACACATACACACACACACACACACACACACACACACAAATACGCAGGCATACACATGTACACACCGCTGGCGGAGTCACACCTGGTCTAACTTGTTTGGCTGGTGGGATTCTCTTGGCATGCTTTCATTTAAGAATCCCCCACTTAAAGTCGTATTCACACGTCCTTTGGCACTGACATGGATTTTCTAAAATGTTTAAATATTTAAATGCATTAGTGATCAAGTTTTTGTCAATCATTATTTACAGGCTTTTTTAATGAATATATCAAGTTATAACGTTTTATTTGGCTCAAATCACCAAGTGAAACGTGTGCTCTAAAAAAATCGTCCAGAGCGTGTCGAGTGTTTTCGGTGACTCTATTCTTTAACATTCTTGAGTATACATTGTACAAAAAAGTAAGTTGGCAGAAATGATGAAACAAAACTTGTTAGTCCCAGCCCCCTAACAGCAATATCTCTGAGCTGTTTCCTGGCAGTGTACTTATTCATAAGCTCTACGTTATCTGTTATCAGGCAAAACAAGAGAGCGATTGTTTCGGCATCCAAAAAGGAGGAGACGTGTTGTTTTTTTACGACCGACAGAAGGACAGCTCTGCCGCTCTTGCAGTGCAGGAATGGCTGCTATTGAAATGCGCGTAAGGTGCTTTCTAGAAGCTCCAGTGCTCCTGGAGGTCCACCCTACATTGGACAATGGGTCAAGTTGTTCCCCTCCTTTTGTTATGCACTTTACCCCTGTGGGCTGCATTGTCCAGTGGGGTTTTCTTAACCGGCGCATGTATCTCCAAGTGAGTTCTTTTCTCAGATTTAACACAAGTGTATACACCCCCACAGAGAGGGTCTTATCTCTTCTGTGTCCTTTATTTCCCTTATTTGGGGATCTCGGGTCTCATATGGATGACTGTGCCTCACGCAGCTGCAGGATCTTCGTCTGAAATATGCCGTCAGGTCCGTTTACATTTTTTGAGAGTGAAGTGACCGGATTTGTTTTGATTTGCAGTAATTTGGCGTGATCTATTAAGTACCTGCCCCATGAGGCTCAGCAGGCTTTATTCTGATTAGGTAAAGAAAGAAAGTGAGAGCTACACCAATTGTCTCTCATGTTATCGCCTTAAAAACAGCTTTATGTAGTGGTTCAATTTGGTTACTGAGTACAAAAGATCTTCGCTACGATTTTAAGACCTCATAATCCTTCTTAGGGCGTGTCAGGGTTTAGGAGACAAAGCCAGTTCTTACAGTAAATACAAGATAGAGAACATGTTTCTTGTCCCTAAGTAATCTTCAAGAGGTCTCTCTGACAAAAAAAAAAGGTACTAACATTTTATTTTAGAAATTTCCTTCATGAGGCAAGAAACAAATCTGATCAAATCTAAATATGAATTATTGTTTTGATTGTTGTATGGCGTTTAAGAGTTTAGTAAATGTCTGAATCAGGGTCTACCGTTATTTCTGCTATTGATTAAATTTTTTACGGTCATAATTAAATAATTGATGACTTTGGGAAAATGTTGAGCTCACTCTTTTATAAGAGTGTGATTTATATTAAAGAAGATCTCTAAATAAGCAGGAGGGAAATATTTTTAGACTAACGACTACTATGTGTCAAGCAGCTCAAGCCCTCAGGCTTGCAACATAAGTGATAAAAACACAAACCTGGCCAGCCACAGTGTTAAACTAAGCAAGCTACTTCCTGTTAAACTGGTTGGGGGTGGGGGGTTCACTTTGCTTTATTTAAAGACACATATTCTACTTATACCCCTCACCAAATCACCCCAGTTCCTATCATGACATGGATATTGCTAGCTGTAGTTGGTCTGGAGGTGCAGCTTTTGGGGCCATGTTCACAATGATGTTTTAAGTACAACATGCTAGAGCATTTTACACATCCTGCAAAGGGTACTCTAGATGTGCTGTGCTGCATGTGGAAGATCGACGCTTAACTGAAGGCGAAAGCCTAAATATGGGACACACTCGCTCGCTTGCTTGCGGTTGGCCAAGAAAGAGGAGAATGGCTGCAGGTGGGGCGAGCTTTCATTGAGTTCAACTTTGATGTCGCTTTGCTTTGTGCAAGCCACCACAGATTGCTTCTGCAGTTTGGAGCAGACGCACCTGTTCCAGGTGTGCGGTCCCATGGTTCAGCATGTTTGAAAGTCTTTTTTTTTCACCATTTCAATTGTCTTGTGGCTTCTGTGTTAGTCCAAATAGCACTATTCCAACAGGGCATTTCCTGAATGGTTTCCTTCCATAGGGTGAAGAGTTAGCTGTAGTTATTCATTTATGAAATTGTAATGTAGGTTTCCTCAAGTTGAGTCATGTTCGCTTAATAAAGGTTTATGAATGAAACCGTATGAAATGAAGTGCACAATGCACCCCTTAGACCTTATTTTAACCACATGCTTGAGAAATGGCTGGGACAGAAGCATTAATGTTGTAGGTGGGTTTTATGCTGCAAGGTGAATACTCAAGGCAGGGAAGATCAAGGTGTAGTAGGCAGGTTAAGACCTGCACGACCCTGTAACTTCCTGTTCGGGACAGACCCCTAAGACAAGTAGGTATGTGAAATGAACCGCAGCTTTCACAGCGAGACATGCTCAGTTGACTTCCTTAGGTCACGTTGAAGGATTTGTTGCACATTACCATTAAAACACTTTGAAGGTAAGAATAAAGGCATGCTGGGATACCATGAGCCAAAAAAATGCCACATATTTTGGACACCATTACTTCTTTTTTCCGTTCTGCACAAAAGATCTTTCTTTTACGCCGCTTTTGATTGTGTGGCTAACGTTGATTAATTATTTTATTATCACTGCCCTTCGCTTTTAATAAAAGGGGTCTGCAAGTCCAGAGAAAGCGTGTCTCATAACGACTTAGAGACCTTCAGGTTTGGCACCCTCTGTTTGGCAGCTGCGACTGCCTCGCTTTGTGTCCCGTATGCAAATGCTGACAGTATCAACACGTGCAGCTTGGCAGGCCTTGAAATTCAAATGTTCTATCTCAGAATGCATTTGTACTGTAGATAGAGGAACAGTGAAGAAAAAAAACAAACCTTATTTTTTTCTTTTTTTTTTTTTTGTTTAATTTGATGCAGTAGCCATTGTGAATAAGCTCGTGTAGTCACCAGAAGCTGAGTGTATTTTCTGTCTCTTTGGGTTTTAACGACTTCTCATTAATGGCAGACATTGCTGGATTTTTAATGCATTCTGGCCCCCGGGGCATCTCCCATCAAATTCATAATTTAACACGTAATGGATGTGATTCCGGAGTGCACTTATCTCTTATCCTGCTAAATGGCTTTTGTTTTTATGAAGCATCGGCCAGACATCCACTGACTTAATTTATGGCAGCTTTTTAAGCTTTAATGGCACATTTCTCATTAGATTGACAAGAGGACATTCTGGAAAGTGATATAGAGTCAAAATCCATTTCTGTCTGTCGGCCTTTTAAAATTGTTACCTCTATTCAAGACCAAGTCTTACTGAAGTCCATGATGGTAATAGTTAATACAGATAAACCCGCATCCTAGAAGCTGTATCTGCCTCTCATTGGGAGAGGAGAGTGTTAGAGATATAATTTAATGTACAGTGGCAGCTGCTGATCGGGATGTTAGACAGGAAGGTGAAGGTGTATGCATAACAATAATGAAACTAGAAAGGGATGGGCAGTGCATTACATCACTAAGGGCTAAGTGGTATAAGAGCACACACTCACCCACTCACATACACACGCACGCTAAAAGGCAGGTGCATAATTACATTTTTTTTGGGTGTCTCATGTTCATAGAATCCAATTGGGCTCATGCTGTGTTTCCTCAAGCCACACGATGATGCCACCCTAATCTTTATGAACTGCCGAGAATGCGTATTTGGGGGCACCCTAACCTCACACTCGGAGCAAAGCGTTATCTGCCCCTTTGTGTGAATGAGCTCACAGACGCCCATGATTGCCTAACAATCGCTGTGAGTAACAGGAAACGCGGCGTATGCTCAGCCAGTTAGCTCCCGTGGACTCCAGGTTGCAAATGTCACATCAACCTGGATTTGAACCTGCGATCTCTAGGTTGGCCTCCCGGAGCGGATAACTTCGAATTTTTTTTCTTATAAATATATAAATGAATCCTATGGTTCTGTCTTCTGTCTCTTTTGTGCATTTTATATTTTGATTGGACACCCTATCCTTATTCTGTCGATTTTTATCTTCTCCAAAGGTGTTTTGGAGAAAAGGATAATAAATCATTCATTACACTGTTACTGTATTGTTCCTTCGCTTTTTTGTGCATCAGTGAAGTAGGATGCAAAATATCAGGCCAAATGTAGATGAAATCTGCAGGGCGTTTCACTCTGTGTAAAAACCCGAGACAGTCAGTGATTGACTGTGTGAATTGGCTGCAAGCCCTCGCGCTATCGTGCTGCTTTTTTAATTTTTGGATTTTTTACCACCGTTTGTGGTGTTGCTGTGCTTGGCTCCCCAGAAATCCATGAGAATATTGGCTCCATAATAATCTAGGTAGCCAGTTATGAACAGCAAACAATCAGATATTTCTGCCAAAACCAAACAATGGCTGGTCTTTTTTTCTTTTACCACCAGCAGCTTCCATTGTATAAGTTCAAATGAGGACTTTAGGTGTTGTGATATGATCCGTGTCTTCATTAATCAATAATAATTCAGTAAGGTAAAGTAACATGCTGGTGAGATCATGAAGCGTAGAGTGCAGAGACATGTTATTACACAATCTTAGCAGCATGAATTTTTCAGATAATTGAATGTGAATCTCTAGCACAGGGTGAGTTTGTTAATGTTTGGGAGTGTTTTGTGTTGTGTTTGTACAGTTGAGAGAAGCAATCAAGTGCTGCGCTGTGTTCTGGTAACAGACGAGTGATTGATGAGCGTAATGTTTAAACAAAGCACCTGCTTACAAAAGAGTGAATAAGGGGGATGGGGTGGATTTGTTTACTTCACCTGCCCCGCAGTCATGAGCTCTGTAGATTCAGCACTGAACACTCGCAGATCCCTCTTTGTGTGCTCGTGTTCTCTAATGTAGGTGTTATAGAGTGTTGTGTTTGTTGAATGAGATTAGATGGCGAGTTTTTTTTTTTTTCTTCTTTAAACAAACATAAAGGCTATTCCAAACACTTGTGTAAAATGGGCAGCTGTTGCGTAGCAATTCAGGTAAAATGAATCTTCTTTTACTCATTTTGCTCTCATGCCATGCTATTCAAGTCATGACAGCAGAAAAGAAAGAAGCACAGGTCAGATTAAAAAAAATGGGAAAAAAACACATTGTGTATCTCATTAAAATATTTCATATAAATCAGTGAAGATAGGGTTAAACCTTTCATGTGTTTGTGCCACCTAAGTTACGAATGTTGTTTATAAATCTTATAGGCTTTACATTCATAGTACTAGGTTGGAGTCTGCTGGGCTTTTAAATCCGAGCCTACTGGCTCATCCGGCCGGAGCTTAACCCCGGTTTCTGTAGCGTGAAGCAGCTCGGAGTTCAACTAGCTAGTAGTCTATTGGAGGTTACCTTATCAGAATTTTAATTGGTACCCATTTATACCGCTGGCGGAACACACTTGTGGTTAAGACCTTGCCCAGGTCTTTGTCTTAGCATGGTGGGGGATTAACGGGGATTCAAACCCACAACCTCTCGATCATGAGCCCAACGCCCTAACCACTGTACCACCACCGGCCCCACACTAGCTTGAAGTGCTACTTTAATTGGACATTCATGTACCCCTGCAGGGAATTCCAAGGGAAGGACGCATTCATATTATATATTAAAGAATATGTACCATTTACTGTGACTAATATAAATCGTCAAGATGGAGAGGTATGATATGAGCAAAACATCAGAAGCTTGTAATGTTAATGCACAGTAGCTTCAACTTCGGTTATTCGAAATGAAGTGTTGAAAGTTGATTTATCAGATAAAATAAATGGTTTTTTTTAATGCTGTATTTTTAAAAATTCACATGTCGGTACAAAGAGCTGTTTTGTAACAAGTCTGTTCAGGTCATAAATCTAGAGCAGATCCCTGAGTTGACAGGTATGACAGACGACTGCAACTGTGTTTGCAGGACAGTGAGTCCTTGATGAATTTAGACAGAGGTATGCAGAGTTTAAGGGTAACGTTTGTAAAGTAGAGCTGTAAAATGAGATGGGTGTATAGTAGTTCTCCACAAACTGCTGGATATAGAAAATATAATGTGTGGTTGAAGGGAAAAGGATTGCTGTGCTGTCATTTTAAAGTTTAATCTCGACTGTTCAGAATGTAAGGGTGTGATCACACTAGAGATGCGAAAGAAAAGCAACTGTTGCGAATAGATTTATTTACATTTTTTTGAGAATTTTGAAATATACATAAATATGTTTTGCGACTCGCAAACATCCAAACAAATATTTTGCGGCTTAAATATGTATAAATTGCACAAAAGTCGCGAGAAGGTTGCGCGACAGTTTTTGTGACTGATTTGCGAGTAATTTGCTATTGGTTTGTGGATGTTTGGCAGAAAAAGAATGAATCCCCTGTCGCAAATCAGTTCCGTTTTCTTTGCTGTTTGTTCTCAAACATTTCACTTTTTATTTGTGTGTTATTAGTGCCAACAACATGTGGATAAAACATGAACTATGACAAAATATACAGGATATGGCAGATGCCAGCAAGTCTTAATCTTTCCGTGTGAAAGTCTTCAACTCCAAAAATGAATAATTTACGAGCAAAACAACAATTTTGCGACTTTCGCGCAACCTGTTGGGCTGTTTGAGAAGCGTTTGAGACTATTCTGCGTCAGAGCCTTGTTCTGTGACATTCGTGGAAATTGAAGACGTTTGACATTTTTGCCGATGATTTCACAAACCAGGCTAATGCGAATGAAAGGCGACAGCCAGTCACTTTTCTATGGCATCTCGAGTGTGATCACCCCTAAGCTGTAAACATCAACAGTAATAAACTAAAGCCTAAAGTCTAGAATAGACAGAAACACTTCGTGGTAGATGACAGTATTGTTTTTGCCTTCCAAGAGTCTACCACCACTATCCTGTATCTGTTTAAGTTATAAGTTAATATGAATTTTTTATGAACCTTTTTCCCATCATATTAAATCTCTTGACATAATAATGTTTAATGCAGAACAGTATTTCCGGTGGAAACTTCTGGAGAAAGTGTTAAAAGTTCCATAAAATGGTGCGTTAAATAATTAATTGATATTTTTCACAGCACACATGAGAACTTAGCGTTGTGGACATAACTGTTGGTGTTCCATCAAGTTACATCGAGAATAACGGTAGTTAGCAAATAGAGACTTGACCCAAGACTGCATGGTCTACATTTTCAAAGATATTAAATCCCTATCCATCTGTGTGTTGAATGAATTTCGTTTGCATCAATAAGACCTAGAGATTTCATTTGTGGCTCATTCAGCTACTCTATCATATCACTGTCTTGCGTAATTTTTTACCTGCGTGTGGCTCAGACTTGCAAGTCTACCCAAAAAATAACAATGGGATCTTTGGTCATGTGTATCCTGATATAAAATGTAACTACAGGTTATATTATCAATATTGCTGTTGGTTTTATGGCTCTCCAATGTGGAGACAGAGTTTTGATTCCTTTGATTTATGCGCAGCTTGGAGGAAATGTCTGAGGGTGTTAGGGAAGTTATCTAGTATGACTCATTGTTATATTGTTAAATGTTTAACAGGTCTAAGTATCATGAATTGTATTAAACATAGTAAATAAACGGAGTCTGAAAAAATCTTATCACCGTCAGGTAGTACCTGCTAACTGTGGAGAATTAGTGTACGAGCATACATATAGTACAGTATACAGTACAGTACAAACTTCTGTACAATATACACTACTGAACCATAGAGTTCGAACTGTATAGTGTTCGCTCAATCACTTACTCATTTGCTGAACTGCTTAATCCTACTACTGGGATTACGGGGAGGCCGAGGCTATCTACTGCAATTACACTTATACCTTATCAACAATGAGGCACACGGTGGATGATTTGTGGTTAGCTGGGTATTAGAATGTGGCTGCTAACAGCTAGGATTCTTAACATGGCTTCATCCAAATAAATCAACCATAACAGAAGTACGATGTTGGAATAAATATATAATAACAATGGTTACCTGATATTAATGTTGTTGACTAATACAACTTTTTTTACTTTTTACACGTCGCCTTCAATATAGTAGACAATTCATTTTTGAGTTTTCATTTGACTAACAAATGTATTTGTTATTGGGGAAAAAACCCTAACATTAGAAACTTTTTGATTTTACTTAAAATTGCCTGGAGCAATTTAAAGTCTGAGAATTGGCCTAAGCGACAAGGAGCTAGTAAACACATCATACCCAAACTGCACTCTCATTCCTGATAGTTCAATTTGCTATTTAAATTTTGAACATAGTCCAGACTGTTATTATTCTTGCTCATATTGTTAATACATAATAAAACAATGGGGTTATTTTGCAGATGCTACTTGAAACAGTGAACTTGGATTATATATAGCATCCAGCCTAAACATACGTATAGTGTCCACAATATACTGTATAGCTGAATATGTTCAGCTTCCTTATAGCTTACTCTGATGAATCTGTACAAAGCCATGAGAACTGCAACTCAGAGCAGTGCATTTTTTTCAAAGCCATGGTATCATCTGGCTTTATTTTAATATTCAAAATCTCAGACTGTTTTGCCTGACAAGCAGAAGAGGACATTCAGCATCATCCTGCAAGATTCGAGTCTGATAGGAGAGGTTAAACCCACGTGTGCTGCTTTTTGTATATCTAGCACCCGTTAAATAGCTGATACTGATTTATGTATTCGTTCATTTTGTGAACCGCTTAATCCTAATTAGGGTCATGGAGAGGCTGGCGCCCAGCTCAGCCGACTCTGGGAGAGGTACATCCTGGACAGCTCGCCAGGCCATTGCAGGGCAGAAACATGCTGACGACAATGCAGCCTACTCTATGACTCTACTTTATGAAAGTCAGCAATGTTTTTTTTTTACATGCCCCTCACCACAGAGAGTGAGAGACACGGCCGGCTTTTGATAACCCAGTTAGCTGCACTGGGGGGTACAGCAGTGACAACTCAGTGATAGTGGGGCTTGAACCCTTGACCTATGGATCAATAATCCAGCACCCTACCACTGGGTCACCACTGCCCCCTTATTTATTTACTTGCTTACTTACTTTTTTAAAATTATTTTTACATTTTTATTTATGTGTTTATTTATGTGTTTATTATGTTTCATGTGCTCTTATTATACCAAATTGTTTTGTTCTGGTAACTGAAATAAATTTCCTGGCCCATTTCTGGAACCATCCCACAACCTTCTTTTGTTTTATTTCAGTGAGTGGAAACCTGTCCATAGTGGGCAAATATGGCGAACCTGTGGTGGTGCCTTGCAACAAAGGAGACATCAAACTAGAGGACATCATTATTGTCAAATGGAAATATGTACGTATATTCTCACTTATAGTCCTTATTAGCAGTCTAAGCCCAGCAGGGCTGGGAACCGTTTTGTTTTCATTTTTTATTTTTATTTATTTTAAATTTTTCTTCGTTGAATTTTTCCGTAAATAAAACGTGTTGCACTGCCCAAGTATATTGACCTACAGGTGGCGCCTCAGTATCAAAAACCTTATATCCACATATTCACTGGACTAAGCAGAATCACATGATGTAAGCCACGCCCATTTCTGTATAGAAATGGCAGCTTTTTCCTAATCTGCATGAAACTTGAGAGTGACCTGACAAAAAGTTATTAAAATAATTTTTCTAGTTTCAAAAATTTGCTAATTTTTACTGAACAATTTTTATAACTAGCATGCTAATTACAAAGGCTAGGATATATTGGCTATAGTAAAATAGCAAATTATGCTCCTCCTGGAGTTTTTGCCTGATCTGCACACAACTTTGCACCTGACAAAAAGTTATTTAAAGAACTTCTCTAGTTTGCAAACGTGCTGTTAATGAACAGATTTTTGTAGCTAAATTCCTTGTCTTACATGTCTTCGTCATAGTAAATGCTATCAACATGAAACTTAAGATTCTTCCTTGTCATAATACTTTGATGTAAAATTTATTCTGCATTGGCCACTAGGGGGCACTACAAAAATGGTCAGGTCCAAACATATAAGTGTTTCTTCCGATTTGTTCAAAACTGTGAGTATGGCTCCCGAGTGGCGCATCGACAAGGTGCGCGACTATCAACCCGGAGATCCAAGTTCGAATCCGGATTGATGCCACAGCCATCCGTGACCAGGAGTCCATGGGACCTAATTGGCGGAGGGAGGAATGGCATACGCTTACTTCCCTGTCACTCATAGCGATCACCAGCCAAACATAGGCATCTGTGAGCTCATTTGTACGAGGGGCGGATAGCGCTTTCCCACCGAGTGTGTTAGGCCGAATATGCATGCGCAACAGTTTGATTAGAGGCGGGTGGCAGCGTCGCATATCACGGAGGGGGCATGTGCATGCTTACACCCCACCCTGGTCAGTGGTGGTCGTGTGATAGGGAAGGCAAAAGTATATGGATATGCTTAAATTAGGGGAGAAAAATGGGGAAACAAACAGCCCCCCACCCACCCCCCCAC
>JAOUQZ010000049.1:9826214-9853312 GCA_028564935.1 Neosilurus hyrtlii | reverse complement strand
CCCCCCCCCCCCCCCCCCCCAAAAAAAAAAAAAAAAACAAAAAAACAAAACATACATACATAAATAAATAAATACTGTGAGTGCATACTACCCTCTCCTGTGGCCACCTCCACAGAGGTATTATAACTGCCCAAAGTGGGCATGGCCTATTATGCAAACACTTGTTGTTCTGAGAGAAACACAGTGTTTAGAATTCACACTCAAATATGCAGGTTAGATAGACAATGCTTCACTGGCCTAAAGTACCAAATATGGCACATTTGCATGGTCGGCTTGAACCTCGTTCATAACTGCTTGCAGTTCTAGTATTATTTAACAGGTATTAGTATGTCAGAATATTGGGACATGGTTTAGTGGCCTGGTTGTGAGTTAAATTTACATTTTAATTTGCTTTTGATAAAAGGATCTGCCAAGATGTAAATTTGTTAGCAAAGATGAAGAAACTGACACGAGAAATTCATTAATTCGTTTACCAATCCGCTTAACCCTACTAAAGCCATGGGGAGGCTGGAGCCCATCTCAGGAGACTCTAGGCAAGGTGAGTCGACTGCTTACCTCCATCATCTAGAGTACGCAACCATTTATACTCATACCTAGAGACGGTGTGGAACAGCCAATTAGCTTAATATTTGGACTGTGTGCGGAAACCAGAGTACCCGAAGGAAACCCACATAAGCATGGGGGAAAACATGCACGCTATACAGTAACGCTCTCGCCGAGCCCTGGACTCAAACCCAAGACTTTCTTGCTGTAAGGCGGACGTGCTAACCACTACGTCACAGTAGTGAATACTAAGTTTGCACTATTAATATTACATCAGCACATCAAATCAATAAACAAACTTGGGAACCTGTTTGGTCACTTCTACATACCTTGAAAGAAGATACATACCTTTATTTTGGCTATTTCTGATTCATTGAGGAAAAGGTGGGTGTGCAAGAATTAATCCTGTTTTATAGACTGGCAGCCAACTCATGTAGGTGGAACCTAAAATGTTACATCTAAAGGTGACCGCATATTTACATGACTGCCACAACCAGCATTTTTTTTGTATAATCATAAAATTGACTAACTAATAATCAAGATTAAACCATTTCCATTTTGCTATCTGAATTCTATCAAATTACATTTTTAAATTTACATTTAACTTCCTTGGACAGCATGGTGGCATAATGGTTACATGTCCACCTCACAGCAAGAAGGTCCTGGGTTTGAGTCCTTGACTTCCAAGGGTGTTTCTGTGTGCATGCGTGCTGTGTGGAGCTTGCTTGGGTGAGCACTCCAGTTTTCCCTCACAGTGGAAAGACATGAACATCAGGATAATCGGCTGTTAGAAATTTCCCCTATGTGTGCATGTAAATGGTTGTGTGTGTGTTGGCCCTGCGATTGACTGGAGAGCTGTTCAGGGTGTACTGAGATAGGCTCCAGTTTCCCCGGACTTGAGTAGGATTAAACGGTTCGGGAAATTAATGAATGGATAAATTTAGGATCCTTTCTTTTATGTTATACATCACCCCATTTGACAGAAATGGATGCGATGTCTGGTTTGGGACTCTCAAAAAAGATGTTTTTCTGCAGGATATTTTGACATGTCGCATAAGAGTTAAAGATTTTGCGTTGAATTAGCATTGCCTGAAACTGAATTTATTTGTGATTGGATCATTACACAGTTATATGAGTGATTATAACCAATTTAAGTAATGCCGAATTCTGTTCCCCAGACCAAAGTGGACGGTTCCATCGGTGATCTCCTGACAAAATCTCACAGTCAGAATGTCTCATTCTCCCAAATTGTGGAGTACCAGGGCAGAATCAGTCTAACAAAAGACCTTAGCCTACGAATTTCCAACACAACAATGGCTGATCAGAAGAGATTCACCTGTATGGTGGTGGCAGGCACAGATATACATGAGTATCCGGTTCAAGTAACAATTCAGAGTAAGTACACGCTCAGATAAAGCTGAACAATACACAGCATGCGTAAGCAGTCATGTTCATTAAATGATATAATCCGCTCTTCTCCTGCAGAGGCCCCTACTCCGCCCACAATCAGAGATCGAGCCGAAGTGATAGAGCTCGGCAAACCAACAATGGTATGTCATAAACTTCATGCAGTAATGATTTTTTCTCATTTAAGGTGTGGCTTGTTAGGAGTTCATGGAAAGCATTCATCCCGAAGCCTGGAGCAAAATTAGAATAGCTTTTGCCTTTTCATTGGATGTTTGGCTTCTTTCTGAAAACGGTAAAACCAGAATAAGTCTTAAGGGTTATGAAAGGGTGGAGACCAAGAGTTGTTCCTTACTTGGTATTTGTCAGTTGTGGTGGACTACAGTTCGTCTAGAATAGTGTCTTTTTCTTATCTACAGATAGAACCCAGTGTATTGCAACATTTGCAATACTGTATATTGACTTTCGTCTAACGACATTTGTTTTACTTGGCAACACGTTTCTCCGTCATCAAACACAGGACAGCGCGTTTGCTACACTGGAAAGAAACATGGATTGATATGATGCGTAGCTCTCTCTGTTTTTGCCCTTCTTTCTATTATATTACAAGTTATAGACAAGTCCTGTAATGAATTCTTCCTTAAATGTATCTTTGTAATTTTTTTTTACTGTTTTATTTTGCAATTTTTGATTGTTAAAGATATTCTGCACACATTCATGTCATTTTATAGAAAATACTAATACTGTACTGTGTTGAAAAACATCAGTGCATCTAACAAAATGACAGCTTTTTAAATTAAAAACGACACTTAATAGGTTAAAAATAGCTCAGAAATCTATTTACTGGTTGCATTTTCCTGACCATTGCAAGCTGGTGTAGAGTCAACCATTTGATACGTTTCTACATTAGGACATTTATATGTAAAAAAGAATATGAGCAGCCTCAAATCAGAGATGGGAAGCCCACATCCCCCAGCCCCTGCTCTTGAATGGGAATCTGTAAAAGCTTGCTCATTTTCAAAAATATGGTGATCGAGACTCATTATTCACAAGTGTTTATGACCCCCCACCCTACCTACCCCCAGCCCCTTAGCATTTTTCTAAATTATTTAGTTGGGCAGAGTTAGCCTGGGAGAGAAGTTACACTTGAAAGGGCTATGAGTCTCTCAAAATGTTAAATATAAACTGTCAGCATATAATTTATAATTTACATTTTAATATTCTCTTTATCTTATGAAGTTTACTCTTTTGTGAGGCACTGGTTTATATATTGTATTATAATTAGCTTTTCTTTCCGTACTTTTAAAGCTGGCTCAATGTTCTACTCAAGACGCCAATCCAGCAGCTAATATCATCTGGCTGAAGGACAACATTCCACTCAAAAGTGATGAGAAAGGTAGGAAGTCTCTCCACTCCCAGTTTAAATAACAAATGGGCTTAAGAAATAGGACTTGTTACATTGGGTTTTTTTACTGTTGTTTTAGTGGTCATAATCGCATCAAATGTGAAGACAGACAATGACACCGGCCTTTCAAGTACATTCTCCAAGCTTACGTACACAGCTACGAAGGCAGATGTGAACTCTGAGTTCGTCTGTGCTGTCAAACAGGAGAGCCTTGCCTCAGATCTTGTGTCTATTCCTATGACTTTCATCGTCCACTGTAAGTCTCCTTCCTCCTCTTTTAAATTAATATGAAACATTATTAATAAATATTGTTAATAAACTAATTTCTCAGCTTGAGTAAAAATCATGGACTAATCTAATCAGTTTTCACTCATACTGGAATATCAGCGTTTACTGGCTGGATAAACTGCATCCAGAAAAGCATGAAGCAGGGACGTTGAAGCTTGAATAAGGCTTTGTTGTGGGCCTCAAGGCATGATTACAGCCAGCCCTGCCCTGCTGCTTCTCTCAAAAGCTCTCCTCAGTTGGGAAAAACTTCTGCTCTTGAGGCTGAGCACCTCTCAATGGTTCATTATGACCATCTGCTTAGTGGCTTTATCTCTTTGCCCCTTCTGTAGCCTTCCATATGAGCTAATCCCTCGGTTTCACACCTCTCCCCTCCACAGACCCCAGTGAAAAGGTCAGCCTTCAGGTCGTGTCTGCGGTCCCGATAAAAGAGGGAGACAACGTGACACTGAAATGTGCAGCTGATGGGAACCCCCCACCGACAAACTATAATTTTCATATCAAGGTAAGTGGAGCACGTCTGGCTCTTTTCATTCTCTGCTCACTCTTAATGACAAGCTGCTTTTAAGTTTCATGTGGGCTACTGCATAATTTATGCATACTAGTATTACTTTTATCAACAATTCAGCGTCTATTGGCACTGGGGAAAGGGCAGATGTGGTTGCCCATATGTTCATTTTTGTTCGTTCATTCATCTCCGGTAGCTGATTCTCTCGGTTGGGACACAGTGTTCAGACCTATCCTGGATGCGACTCGAAAGTTCTGCTGAAAAAGAAGCACAAATATCACTAAGGACTTAAATTTAGTTATTTGCTTAGACAAGACGGTCTTAGTTTTTTGTTCTCTCTAAGTTAAATCATAAGTATCTTGTATCTGTAAAAAAAAAATTAAATACATTCATACATTCACTCATTTGCAGAACTGTTTAATCCTTCTAGGGTTACAGACAACTACACATAAAGGCAGGGTACACCCTGAATAGTGCCCCAGTCCATTGCATGGCCAACACACACATACACAGCTGTTCACACTCACACCTAGGGTCAATTTTAAACAGCCAATTAGCCTAATGTGCACCTCGCAGAGCCTGGGACTCGAACCCAGGACCTTCTTGCTGTGAGGTGGACGTGCTAACCATCATGCTGTTTTGCCGTGCTGATTAAATACGTGTTGCATGTTAATCATTATAAAGTTCGATCTGATATTTCTCTGATTTAATCATATTCAGACTTAAGATTTCAACTGTCTGTGCGGTTAGAGCAGATATATTTCAGCTTTTTATACAGTATTTTACCGTTAAATCTCTGACATGTATTCAGCCATGTATAATTAACAGTGAGACAGAAGCCTGTGGTGTGGAGATGTAATGCAAAGGTTCAGGTAGGGGTTTGGTGAGGTCTGTGCTGAAACCTATTAACTGTGCTCTAATTAAAATGTGCAGAAGAATGTGATCACAGAGAACTCGGACACTTACACACTGACCAGTGTCACCCAGGCTGACAGTGGAGAATATAAGTGCTCCCTGGTGGACGACGAATCGAAGACCGGCTCTACCAATGTGACTGTTATGTGTAAGTCATGTAAATCTTTTTAAATTAGATCTGCACCCCTTTGATATCTGTACCCAGATCAGAACGATATCAAATCCATGAAGAAGCTATCAGTTTAATAAGAAGTAGGTTAAAAGTTTTGGGTTTATTTTCACAATTCACTGGATGTGCTCGTATCACTACAGGAGCTTATTCTGCATTCACAAATCCTGTAATGGCCACAAATCATTTTTAAATGAAGGTTCACGCCAGTTGTTTAGCAGGGATAGACAACTGTGCAGAAACACACACTTATTTGGAAAATGTATGCATGTGGGTTGTTTTCACATTTCATTTTTCACATGACAAACATCTATATGGAAAGTCCAGCCGATCTGAGACTTTCCGTATATAAAAATTAAAATATGTGGCTAGTAAAATGAATACAAGAGCATTCTCCTTTGTAAATCCACTCTTATGGACAGGATTAAATGACTCAGAGATATGCTAAGGGTAATGCATTTTCACATAAAATAGTTATGTTATGGGTAATAAAATATATAGAGATATAGATTTGTTTTTATGTTTTGTTTTGCTGTAGATCTGAGTATCACCAACGCCACTACAGGAAGGATTGTTAAAAAAGTATCCGAGAGCTTTCAGGCAATGTTAGTGGTGAGCGCCTCTGAAAATGCACAAGTCACCTGGACAAAGGTAAAAAAGAAAACAAGAAACACACACATTTGCAGGAGTTTTCAATTTGATATCAGCTCTGTCATTTCTAATGACTAACCCTGTTACAGAACAACATCAAACTGGATGGAAAACCCAAGTTTGACAAGTTGAAGTACTCAGACTCTGGAGTGTATGAGTGTGTGGTTTCCATGGCCGGACTTGTTAAAAAAGCAACATTCGAGCTGAGTGTCCAAGGTAGGGGTGCCATGTTAATTTTAATCTTACAGAAACACCATACTAGTATACTTCATCCTTTAAAAAACCTTGAAATTAAGCTGCAGGTCTGTTGTGGGTGTCCAGAGTTCACTGCCAATATTCAGTAGGGTCAAGTAGGAGACATTGACAATCTGGTATTTTTTATAAATTTTTACAATTATTTTAAAAATAATACATTTTACTATTAGACAAGATAATTTTAATTAAACTGACATGTGCAGTGCAATTTTTAAGTTAATATTTAAATTTAAGGCTATAGCGATTTATCTAGCTAATATTCATTCATCCATTCATTTTCTGAAGCGTTTAATCCTAATTAGGGTCATGGGAAGGCTGGCTGGGCGAGAGCAGAGTACACCCTGGACAGCTCGCTATTCCATCGCAGGGCTCTATCTAAAATAAGCTACTTATTACCTGAGTGTGAGGTCTATACTGCAAAATTTTAAGCCCGAGGTCTTGAAGTTCAGACTAAGCCAAGAGGCATTTTAAAGGCATCACATGACATTTTAAAATGGCAGCTTTTTTAAAATTTACTTTAGGTGCCATTACATTTTTCTTCAGAATACATCAAATCAAACATTCCACAACTTCAAAATTTGGCATCAGCATGTTTTATTCTCCCAACTTTTCTCCAGTAAAGCACTTCACTAAAAGGTTATTTCATTCTTTGATGGACGAGTAAATGGACTAGTCTTGAGCAAGGCATTTGTGTGTGTGTGTGTGAGGGCTTTATAGCTTCAGCTGTAATCTCTTACCTTTACCAACAAGATTTCCCAGCGAGCAGTGAGCACTTTGCAGAAGTTTGTAAACTGTTTATGCCTTAGGATATTCCCTGTTAGGCTTTTCTTTTCAACAAAATACTGAATGCTTCTCTGAAGGCAGTAATAATGTTTGTAAAACATCCATTTTCAATGGAAAATTTACAAGGAAGATGGTCGGGCTTGTTGGTAGGTAACTTTTTCATTTCTGTGCCCGGTTGATTGATTTTTTTTGGAGATATCTGTGGAGAAGGTTTGAATCTGATTTAGTTTGATCATGTTTTTTGTTTCCTGGTTGGCAGTTAAAGCCTCAATTTGCTATTGATTACTTGTAAACATCTGTTGTTGGTCATCCAGATTGTCATGATAAAGAAATATCTATCTATAATATCTAGGAGATTGTTCCTTCTCAACACTAATAGTGATTTAAAAGCACATAATATAACTGTGGCTGTGTGACCACACCCTGCTCCTCAAGATGGATACTTAATTTAGTGAGAAATAAACCCACAAAATGATTTGTTATTGTGCAAAAAACTGTTGTAGAAAACTCACATGACGACCAGTCAGATTGTGCATACTGCCTTTGTCGTATAATAAATAGATCGTTGGCAAGTTTTACAAAATCTCATGGCGTCTGTGTCATCTTCTTTTTTTTTTTACACAAGACTTTGGGGTTCAGTTGAGAAGAATGCCATATAGAAGCATTTACATCACTGTTCTCTGAGGTTTCGGACCACGCTGTATAGTATGCTCCCATTGTAACTGTTATTTTTCTTACTTCTATCCATTCAGTTGAATCCGACTCTTGTGAAAACGATCTTAAATTAAATTCTACTGTACATAATAGCAGGGGTGAGTGATTAGCTCTCTCATCTCATAGAAAAAGGTCCTGGGTTTGCGCCCTGTGTTTGGTAACGCCATTTCTGTGTGGAGTTTGCATGTTGCATGTTTCTCTCCAGGTACTCTGGTTTCCTACCAAAGACATGCACATTAAGCTAATTGGCTGTTCCAAATTGCCCCTAGGTTTGTGGGTGTAACTGGTCCTGCCTAACCATGCAACTGTTGCAACACAGGTGCATGCTGGTCCCTAAACTCATCTTTTAAAATTGCATCCTTTAAATTAAACCACTGTTGTATGTTTGATGACTTGTACTTGTATGTAGGTGCTCCGGTTATCATTAAGCTGACTACTGAGAGCCGTAATGGAGGCAGGATTCTGAAGTGTGAGGCTGAAGGTTCACCTAAACCCACTGTGCAGTGGAGCATCAATGGCACTGATGTAAGTCTGAAAGCAGGAAACACACACACGCTCCATATGTGATTTTAACCTTAGAGTCAGTGAGAAAAATTTTAATAAAGCTATTTAAGGACATAATGTACACAATTACAATGTATTTGCATGTGATTTAAAAAAATTGTAGTTAATGAGTAACAAATTCACCAACATTAACCGAAAGTAGGTTTTCCAAAATTTCCTTTATATATATTTTAAAGTGAAGATACAATGAACGGTAGACACAATTACAAAAATGTGATCTTACTACAGCTGCCTTTAAAGTAGGCGTTTGACAAGAAACAAAAAAAAATCTGAAAAAAATGACCCATCAGATAGCATATGAAAACATGGTTTAACAAGAAAGTTAATTATTTTAGCCTTAAATAGACAGAAGATAATTTCCCTATCAGTGTGGGTGCCTGGTGGTAATTTTCAGGCATTTAAGAAGCTTTTTCCCATCATCAAAATGTAATGATACTGGTTAGTTTTAGAAGGATTGTTAAAATAAACGTCTGTCTACTTTATATCAACATTCATTCATGGAAATATGCCTTATTCAGTTGTATAATGATGGATGACACAAGCTGCCATAACCCGCAATGTCTAGCAGCTGAAGATGCCACGTTTGTCACATACCATTTTAAAGTGGTTATGTAATGTTTTTGATGCACATAGACGCTTTCCATCTTTACCTGTATTACCTACCATATGGTCTGAGATCATCAGAGCAACACATCCCATGTGTTAGGGAAGACAGCAGAAGAAATTGAAGGTGGATTCTGTGGCAAAATAATAGGACATAGTACTGTACTGCCCTTAAGTGGTGCCAGGTGAAATCACAGATTTACACCAACAAACTGAAGCAGTGACAGTGTTAAAATTGTTCTTTACTTTGTTACCAGCAAGAAATTATTTAAGCCTAATTAAGTCTGTTTTGTAATTACAGGCCTCTGAAAGTCCTCTTGTGGATGGAGTGGTCACTTACAGGCTCACACTGACTTCACCAGGCAATCTCACAGTCAACTGTACAGTTTCTAATGAGCTGGGCTCGGACACAAAGAGCACAGACATATCCACATGTACGTAGAGTTCTGTTCTACAGTATTATTCATGTTTCACTTCTTAAACTGCTGTTTGAGATAGGAGAAAATCTTAACAGATACACGAGAAATGTTTTTAGGATTGCTGACAGTGAAAAAAATATTTCAGTGATCATGTTATTGAATATTTATATAAAAATTAATGTGACAGCAGGTGGTGTAAGGAGTAGCATTTCCATGTCACCGCTTCAGGGTTCCTGGTTTGATTCCTTTCCAGCTAGTCAACTGTTTCCAGTTAGAGCGTGTAATTATATAAAAAAAATGTTATCTATGTGTGCATTATCTCTTATTCTTGTGTATAAATATATAATTTATCAGTATATTTATAGCCCAGCTCTGATAAACAGTGTAATCACAGATCTGCCCATTGAAGGAACATGTCCTGCTATATTAAATTTTGATTATAAATTTACAGTCGGCTACATATCACTATGAGTATTTTGCATACTACACTTACAATTTACTGTCTACAAACATTTGAGAACACACACCAATCATATGCTTTTATCTGATTACAGCTGTGGAGGAGACAATAGTTAAGAAAAGGGGTGAGTTTACAAAGCTTTATAAATTCAATTCTGTCAGCAAATAGTGAACACTGTGCAAATGATTTTAAATAATGTTCTCCAGTAATTGGAAAAATCCTGGGATTACGACTATATTGACCACTCAGAGCTTTACCTGAAAATCTGACTATCATATACGCTTACAATATCACCAAAAATCAAAGCATTATTTAATATATTCACAGCTTTTGTCTGCAAACACATTGCAGATTTATTACAGATATCTTTATTTCTTTTTTTTTAACTATCTAAATCACTTAAGGTGTTTTAATGTCATTGTTTTAACCACTGAAATGGGTTGTGTAGCAGAGCAGTCGGAAGACTCTAAAGGTCAGTCACAGGCAGTAGTGGGTGTCGTCATCGGCCTGATTGTGGTTGTTGTCGCTATTGGATTGGCCTGCTGGATCTACATGAAGAGAAACAGGTAATACCATAACAGCTAACTGTTAAGTACTACAATACTGAAAAAAATCTGAAATGAAAATTGATTCAAGCAAAGTTACATTTACAGTTTTGTCCGATATATAGTTTTATTACAAATATTACCAAGCCATAAAACAGATACCCATGTAATAGAAAGTTCAGGATTATCTACAGTATTCAAATATTGTTATGCCTTCGCTCATCATAGTGATGATTCTTCCCCATCTATGCACATGCCCGTCCGTCCGAACTTCCTTGTGGACATTTCATCTTTTAAATCTCTTAATGGATTTTGATTAAACTTTTATCAGTTACTCACTACTAAAGGCTCATGGACTGGTTCAGGAACTGAGGTCAACATACACATTCTGAACATTACACACTCTAGAGACTGCACGCCTGCATGGATTTGGATCAAACTTTCACCAGTTACTTGTTACAAACTTTCCATGATCTGGTAAAGATTTTAAGAACAAAGGTCAAAGATCATTGTCACAGTTCAAGCACACCCTAAAACGGTTTATTGCATCGAGAACTTCTGCATTTCATTTGAACTAATAATCATTAATAAGAATGTGGTACACTGTCACTATGTTTCTTTTCAATTCCCCCCTCAGCATTACATTGAGGTTGAAACCTGGGCTTTAGGACATTCTTTTGCCCCATTTATCCCTTTTGAGCAATTCTTTAGAGGATTTTTTTGTGCTTAGGATCATTTTCTTGTTAAAATGTCCACCTCTGGTTCAACTTCAAGTTTCAGTCAGATGGCCTCATATTTTCTTTAAGCACTCTCTGATATGTTGCGGAATTCCTAGTTGAATCAATGGCTGTAAGTTGCTTAGTCCCAAAGGTATTGAAGCAACTCCAAACCATAACATTTCCATTGCAATGCTCCACAGATGGTATGGGGTTCTTCTTCTGATAACATGTGCACTGTGACTGTGGCCAGACAACTTTTTATTTAATTTGTTTCTCCAGAACATATTTTTCCAAAAAGCTTGGTGTTTGTATGTCCAGTGGTATTGTAGTGTTTTTCTAACTGCTGTTTAAAATAATCTATCGAACATTCCATTGAACAATTTTCTTGCTGCAATTAAGAGTGTTTAGTGAAAATACATTTTTGTTTTCTCATAACGTATGTATATATTTGCAGTTTTGTCCATTTCCGTTTGAGGTTGGAACCCTACTAAATGGGCAAATTTTCAAAAGCAAGTCAATGCTCAGTGCAGTGTAATAGAACACTGCTACTTGTTTTCTGCAATTTAGTCATGATGATATATGGCAGGGTTCTCCCTGTGGGGAAAAAAAAGGGTTTTCAAATACATATTAATAGAAATTTCGTACTAATAAATCTGGATTTATTGAATTACTGGAGTAATATGGAATATCTTTTTAAACATGAATTTGTGCCATCTATTTAGGGAGGGCTCCTGGAAAACAGGAGAAAAAGAGAATGGTACTCTGGAGGAAAGCAAGAAACTGGAGGAAACTCAGAGTCAAAAAGCTGATGTGTAAAACCAAAGGATAATTTCAGAGAAAGAAGGTGAGTGTTTCCTCCAAGTATGTTACCTTGCTAGTACTTTTTCTGTGACTGATAAACTGCTGTAACCTTTTTGATGCATCATATTACAGTATTAAATATGAAATGATTTGTTTTAATTTATTTGCAGATAATCCAGTTATTGCTGTTGGCGAGTCATTGTTTAAATGTTTTTCAGAGGAGAATGCAGTGTTGTAGCAGACTGTATTGCAAACTAGGGAAATACGTGGGAAGCTGATACGAGACTCAAATTTGGTTGAACAACTGTTATCGGATCCAATGTGTATAATGTATATCACCATCCTGCTTACAAGTGGGAGATTTAATAAAAAAACAAAACAGTGTGTTGTATAATTGTGAATCCCCGCACTGAGGATTACATATGGGATGAACCTGTTAGAAACCGAAATGTTATTGATATTGCTGTTAAATATTTGGTGCGTTTGACAGAATAGTTGCTTTCTCCTTTATTAACCTTGGGTTTACCCTGGGTCACGATGTCCGCAATCTCTGCGATTATAAAAAACGCGGTGCTCCAAGAAATATGAGCACGATTGGGGTATAAAAAGGATGCGGGCACATCCAGGGGATGAAACTTGAAGGAATCGAATTGCCAAGTTCTTCGAGATCCCCTACAATGGCACATCAGGGTCTGTTACAGTCTGTTAAGGTCTGTTAAGCTCTACTGCGCTCTGCCGTGATTCCCACGTACTGCCACGATTGGTGTCAAATTGTAATAAGTCAAAAATTTTGCCATGATCAGCACGATCATCATGATTCCTTGAAGATCCCTCGAGATCATCGTGATCATCCCCACCCCCAAAAAAATCCCAGATTCTCTCATATCATGAAGATCGTGTCTCAGTGTAAACCCAGGGTTAACACAGATTTTAAAGGTCAATTCACCTCAAAACTGGCCTGTAAACTGTGACTCTGTTTGTGTTTTGGAATGAGAGTTGTGTTATTGTTCGTTTACTAGGATTTTTTCTGCTCAGTGTCTAGTACTGTACTCAAACTGTGACTACAGTGAGCGTTTTCTTTTGCAGTTCACTGAGCACTTGGTTATTTTCTTCAAGATGTGATGGTAGTTCTGAAATAAACTATTTTGGAAGGTAACATTATACTTACATTTGACCAAATCCTCTTAGTATGAGAAGCCAAAGCTCTCACAGTGAAACAATACTAAACAATACATTCAAAATCCAACTTTCTACTGTTAAAAATTGTAATGAATTCAAGAATTAAAATGCCAAGGGCAAATGTCAACGCTAAATGTTTCCTGCTTGGACTGTTTTTATGTTGACCATATCTAACGTACTGATAATACATTTGTTTAATTTAAAACTAATGTTGTTTTATTGGAATTCATTCCAATCTGTTCTTAAAGATTTACTATCTCTGAGTTAGATAACACGTTTTACTAATTTTATTTGCGTTTACAGAATCTCAGTTATCAGTGTACAATAGTGTGTTTTACCTTGACATATAATCCTACTACCCTGATATCACAACTCTGCTTGTGTATAACTACACAGGGAGGAAGTTTCTTAAAAATACCAGTAACTCAGCTGTAGTCTTTAGGGTTTTAAGCTGCAGCAGTGGAACTTCATGCGTCTGATCTGATGTATGAATGCAGAATGCTAATAACTTAACATGTTTAGGTAGTTAATAGGAATACAACAGGTTTGTTAAACTATGAAACTTCATCACAGTACTGAGTGGTGGATCACATCCTAATCCTGTGTTGTCAGAGCATTGTTTCACAATTTGTTTAAATCAAACTGCTGTAGAGATTCATCCTAGTTCTTTTTTGTGTTGGATACATATTTGTAATGTTCACCAGATGTCAGCTGGTGACTTTCTGTTTGCGGTTATTATGCTATGTATATTGTATATGCTTTGGATGCCTGATTGTGTTACCTTTCCTTTACTTTTTTAAATTTTTTTATTTTTTTAACTCATGGTTGAGACCAAAGAGGGTAGCTGTTAAAGTATTGTAAATACTTCTTTTTCTTTTCTTTTTTTTTCCTTTTTTTTGGCGTTTGCTTAAATAAAGTGTACATTTTAGAAGAAAAAAAAGATGGCGTAGATGATGTTTGCTTTACCTAAATTTGGGGGGGGGGTGATTTTTATTTATTTTTTTAATCATACTTGTTCTAGTTATAAAGTAACACCATGGGTTATACGGTCGCATAGTGGTTAGCAGATCTGCCTCACAGCACGTTTTGAGCTGCGTGCCTGGTAAGTTTCTGTGTGGTCTTTGTGTTCACTGCATGCTTGTACGGGTTTCCTATGGGTGCACTGGTTACTTTGCATAGTCAAGACATGCACATTAGGTCAATTCATTTTTCCAGATTCACCTTATTTGTGAGAGTGAATGGTTGTGTGTTGTGATTGATGAATGGTTGATTCCGCTGTGACGGGCTCCAGCCTCCTTGTGATTCTAATAACGACTAAAGAAGTTCAAAAAATTACTCACGCCTGCACTGGAAGGTCACATGCATCCATCATGATACTTATTATTTTTAAATAAACTATTTGTGGTATATATTAAAACAATTATGCACCTCAGGCTGAGTTAGATAGTTCACTCTTCTCTGTCTCGAGGACTATTCAGTAATAAACAACTCGCTTTTGGTGCATAATTAATTATTATTCAACGAACAGGGCCGTAGAAGGGCATCAACCCAACAGCATGTCAGGTATCTGCTCCTTTGTGTGAGAAGAAACAGGAAAAACCAATGTGAGAGCCCTACAAAATTACCTCCCACAAGCATACGTGTGCATGTTTCTGTCTAAACTGTCAAAAACTGACTCCATGAGAGCCTGGCATCCTCTAGTGGGACCTGTCTTTACAGCACAGCACCATGCAGCTTGATCTGGCATTTGCCAGAAACCACCAGAATTTTAAGCTCTTCCATCGGTGTTCCTTACGCTTCACAGATGAAAGCAGGTTCACACTGAGCACAAGCAACAGGCGAGAAAGATTCTGGAGTCCCGGTGGTGAACACTATGTTCCCTGTAACATCACCCAACATGATTGATTTGGTGGTGGATAGGTGATAGCCTGGGGAGGCTTATCCTGACCTTAGAGGGTTGCACAGACCTCCGTGTCATAGTCAATAGTACTCTGACTGCTGTCAGGCACTGGGATGAAATCCTCAGAGCAATTGTCAGACCTTATGCTGGTGCACTCTGTCCTGGGTTCTTCCTGGTATAAGACAATGCCTGGCCAGAGTGTTTAGGGAGTTCCTGATCAAGGAAGGCATTGATTCCGCTGTCTGGCCCTCTCATTCCCCTGACCTAATTCCAGCTGCGCACCTATGGGACGTTTTGTATAAGTGCATCTGACACTGCTAAATACCGCCATAGAGCTTTAGGAGCTCACTGATGCCCTGATCCAGGACTGGGAGGAGATCCCCAGGACATCATCGGGATCTGGACCCAACTTTGTCAAGCGTGAAAATAGGCACACGGGGCTGCACAAACTACTGAGCAACGGTATAAATGCTGTAATAAAATTTACTTACATTTACTAACATTTCAGGGTGATTTTGAATTCAGACGATTTGGGTTTCCAGTGATTGTTGTTATGACACTGCTCTTAATAAAGTATACAAAGTACACATATCAAGATTTTCATCTTTATAATCTATATATTCATATATACATATACACATCCATAGCTCATGAATTCCCTTTCTGAAATTTGACATAAACATTAACTGGAGCAGTTACAGTACTGGCTGATTAAATAACTGCATGAATGTGCAAGCGCATCGATATTCCTAATAAAGTAGACAGTTAGTATAAGTGTGTCCCAAAAAGTAATCGAAGATTCAGACACCAGGTGGGAGGAAATAAATCGACCCTGTAGAACCAGCTTTATCAATAACAATACGAAGTAAATGTTTTCTGTAAGATTTTATCAGTCTTTCACAGAGGTTTAAGATATTTGATTATGCTCAGCTCCCCTAAAGTTCCCACCATAACCCCATCTCAGTGGGGTTTGAGTTCTGGACTTCGACTGGGACATTCCAACATATTGACTGTCTTTAGCCATTTAGGTGTTGATTTACTCCTGTGTTTTGGATTATTGTACCCCTTTATAGACTCAATTATGACTCAAAGACAAGCTGCTGGACAGATAGCCTCACAATTTTTCTCTTGAATATTTTATAGTTCATCAGTCTTAGTGACTACAAGTTTCCACGGCCCTGTGGCTGCAAAACAAGCCCAAATGATCACTCCTTTACCCCCATGCTCAACTTGCTATGAGGTGTTTGTGGCCAAACATGCTACTGTTCATGATGACCAAATATCTCCACCATGCTACCATTTTATTTTTGTCACAATTCCAAGAATAGCATACTTTTTCAGCTTTTTTTCTGTCATTAACATTTAGGCTGCTTTCTCCGTGGCTATATCAAGCTTCTTTTCTCTATATCTCTGACCACTGGACAGTTTGAACTTACCATGAGGGGGTCATTTGCAGGGACTCCCAATTCTGAGATATACAAATGTCTTTAAAGCTCTCTGCCTCTAAACAAAGTTTCTCACTGTAGGATACTAAATTTTAAATTGTTTCAGGATGGCCTTCCCACATTCATGAGATGCAGCAATGGCTTGAGGCCATGTGTTATCACTGGCAAAATGCAGACCCACACCTGAGTGCCATGGAACACCAAACTGCCAAACATTCTGCTTTCGTAAAAGTAGTCACACTCCGTGTTGATGAACTAATGGTTGTAGAAGTAGGAAGGGTGTCCTTATTTTTACCCACCTGATTACTGAGCCTTGGTTTACTTTTCTGGAAACAAAAAGGATCACATATTCATATAGCTATTTTGTCACACCTGGGGTTATTTGTTTATTTGTAGATGTTAATGAGGACCACGTATTTTTTCTTATCATTTAGGATGAGCTCATGTTCTTATAAAATCATTTTAGGACGGCAAAAAAATCCCACTCATTTCTGTAAAGCTCTGGCCAATCATGTGATGAGGTTTTTTTTTTGTTTTGTTTTGTTCTTAAACTCAATTATGAAACCAAACCCACTGGATCATGTTTTTTACTGATCGGTGTCATGTTTATAGTGCTTGGAGGACACACATGCAGGAGTTATACACAGTGAAATAAAGTTTAACTGAGCAAACACAAAATATTATGGAAAGATGAAGACTCACAATCCTCCACTAACCAAACAGAGTCACTAAGGACACTTTCTGAAGGAGTTTGTGGAGCTGTTGAGAAACAGGACCAACAGAGGAGTGATGGGGTGGTGTTACAATCTGATCAATAAAGTAGCAATAAATAATTCTTGACACAGCATAAAATTAGAGGGGCACTCATCCAGGGTTAAGTACCTCCGCCACGCAGCATGGATAATGTAGGAAATAGGTCATATATGGGTATTGGTTTTAATTACCCAATTCCTCATCTCAAGATATCTTCTATCATGGAAGTGACCAAATTATGAAAAGAAAAAACTGCCTTATTTATAGGATTTACGGGACGTCTGGGATTTGACCTTTCAAGGTCACTCAAAGTTAAAGGTAATTGTCTCATTTGAAAGTCCATATATGATTTTCTGTTAGTGTATCATAGTAGTGTCTTGGCACTTGTGTTAAATTATAAATGCAAAAAATCAAGGTCAAAGGTTATTCATACAGCCTATATTCAGCCTCCCCCTTGCCCTTGTAGGGTTAAGCAGTTCACCAAATGCAAGAATGATGAATGATTAACCTTTGACCTTGATTTTGCTCATTGGTTGTGTGTGTGTGAGAGACCTTGATTTTGCGCATTGGTTGTGTGTGTGTGTGTGTGTGTGTGTGTGACCTTGATTTTGTGCATTGGTTTTGTGTGTGTGTGTGTGTGTGTGTTGGTCCTGCAATGGTCTGGTGAGCTGTTCGGGGTATACTTGGAGGAAAGACACACAAACATGAAGAGGACATGCAAACTCCACTCAGAAATGCCCTCACTGAGCCTGGGTGCTAAGCACTATGCCACAGGTCTGACTTCAAGGTAATTGTCTCATTTGAAATGGTCTAATTTCTATTGGTACTCATTCCGAAGTTATAAAACTTTGGGATTATCTCTCTGTGACCATGCTCTGACCTTCACCTTCCATGTTCCAAAATCAAATCATTTCTGGGACTCATGTAGGGTAATGTCCCTCACCAAGTGAAAACCTGTGCTTGGGTGTGGTCAGGATTTTGTTCACAGACAAACTGAAAAACAAACAAACAGACAAATGCCAGTGATTACTCTACCTCTGCCAAAACTCACGACTTTTGCTCTCCTTTAGGCTGAAGATAATAAACCTGGCCACTGAGTCATACTGAGTTTTGACCCCATGATGAGCCCCCTGCCCCAAAAAATACTTCTTTGCTAATGACTCCCTCTTGTGGTGAATCATCAGCTTTCTAAACGTATATGAGAGTGCTTGAAGGTGTGAGTTAGAAATCCTGATTAATCTAACAAACATCTCATGAAGAAAAAGGTTTAAAACATTTAGTAAAACAGACACATAAAAAATGTCCAATCAACTGAATGAAAATCCACAAATGCTACAATGACAATAGTGTATAAATTACTTTCTATATTAGCAAATAGAAATGTGCCGCTCCTGTCAGCCTAAACGTAGCCCATTCTGTACACCCAGTGTTGCTGTCTTTGATTATTAAAACTGCTTGGCTTTTGATTACAAGTCAAATTTTTACCCATCATAATTTGCCTTTTGGGGACAGCGTGGTGACATAGTGATTAGCACTTCCGTAGTACAGGGCCCGGCTTCGAGTCCTGTCCCTAATGAGGGCGTTTCTGTGTGGGGTTTGCATGTCATCCCTGTATTTGCATGGCTTTCCTCTGGGTGCTCCCTCACATTTCCTCCCACAAGCCAAAATTATATTTTCTGGATTGCCTCTATGTATGAATATGGGTGTGACTAGTTTGGGGTGTGTGTTGGCCCAGCAAATCTCCTGAAACCCTATTAATCCTATTTGGGTCACCGGAAGCCTATATCAGCCAACACTGGGTAAAAGTGGGGTACACCCTCCCAACATGCCAGAGTGTACTCTGGCCAGCACACACCACCATTCACATTCACATCTACAGGCTACAGCAAAGAATATTTGGAATAGCCAATTAGCATAGTGTGCATGTTTTTGGATTGAGGAAGGAGACCGGAGTACCTGGAAGAAACCCGGATAAGCATGGGGAGGACATACAAACTCCATACAGAAACTCATATTTTTGCAATCCACCTGAAAAATGGCGGTAGTCCCAGTGAAGGTGCTAACACATCAACCATCCATGTGAGAGTTAAGTGTCTCTGAACTGAGAAGGGCGGTTGATCAGATCTTAGGGAGAAGAATGTTGTCCGATTTTTGCCTGGCATAGGATTCTGAGTGCTCAACAGTGTCCTCTTGTCATATTTTTCATTTTAGGATTCTCCAAATGTTTTGATTTGGTGAAAGTCAGACCAGTGCGGCACATGAACTCTTGTACTACAAAGCCATGAAGATGCAACAGATGAAGTACGCAGTTTTGCTTTGTCTTGATGAAATACGTGAGGTCTTCCCATAAAAAGACGTCATCTGAATGGGAGCATGCTGCTCTAAAATCTGTATATACCTTTCAGCATTTGCAGTGGCTTTTCAGTCCTATAAGCACTATTGCACCCCCATTCCAACAGAGATACAGGCTTTTGAAGTGAGAAATAACAAACCAGATGTTCCTTCTTTTTAGTCTGGAGGACATGGCATCCATCTTTTCTGATCACAAAACAGTTTTCCACTTTGCCTCAGTCTATTTTAAATGAGCTTTGGGCCAAAGAAGGCTGTGGCCTTTCACCTATGGCTTTTTTGTTACATGATTCTGCTTTAATCTGTATTTGTAGCTGGCCCAAGCCAACCGTGTTCACAGATAAAGATTTGTGGAAGTGCTCCTGAGCCCATGCCGTGATTTCCATGACAGAGTAACGCCTGTTATCAGTGTACTGCCATCTGGTGGCGTGAAGATCACTGACTTCCAGTAATGATTTTTTGGCCTTGTCCCTTGTGCACAGAGATTTCTCCAGTTTCTCAAAATCTTTTGATGATATTATGAACTATAGGTGATGAGATATTATAAGATAAGTCTCCACAATTTTACATCCAGCAAAATTATTCTGAAATTGTTTCACAAACTGTAGACATAGTTTTTGCATATTGGTGATCTTGATATCTGTGAAACTTTTTATACTTTTGTTGCCTCGCCCATTTTTATTTACATTTTTTTGGAGACGTGTTGCTGCCATCAAATTCAAAATCAGGTCATATTTTTAATGAAATATTAAAATGTCTCAATTTCAACATATGGGGCAGTGGTAGTCTGGTGGTAGGGTGCTGGATTACTGATCCCAAGGTCGAGGGTTCAGAAACTGAATGAATGAATTACAACATTTGATATGTTTTCTGTGTTCCACTGTGAATAAAATATGGGTGTATGAGTCCAAAACACTGCATCCTGTTTTTATTTACATTTCACTCAGCATCCCAACTGGAAATGGAGTTATTTGTTACACGCTACATGACCAAAGTATGTGGACACCTGGCCATCATATTCATATATGGTATGTGCTCACTGAACATTCCATTCCAAAGTCAGTCTCCAGTTTATGGAAATAATGGCCTCCTCAATATCTTGGCACATGGCTGTGTGAATGTCCCATGAAGCCACCAGAGGATTTAATGAGATTAGAAGAGAAAGCCTGGGGCTAGGTTGGCGTTCCAAATTACCGCAAAGGTATCAAGTAAGGGTTGTAATCAGGATTCTGTGCAGGCCACTAAAGTTCTGACAGGCCAAACTTTGGTAAATCATCCTTTCTTGGAGCTCATTTTGTATACGGGGCCATTGTCATGATGGATCATTTGAGCCTCTTAATTAGAGTGAGGGGAAATATTAAGGGTGCAGCACACAACAAACTTATAAACAATTGTGTACTTTCAACTTTGTTGTAGCAGTTTGGGGAAGAACTACTTAAGGGTATAATAGTCAGGTGTCCACAAACTTTTGGCCATACATTCATCTATTTACCAAACCACTTAATCCTTCTAGGGTTGTGAGGAGGCTGCAGCCTATCTTAGCCAAATCTAAGCAAAGGTGGGGTACACCCTGGACAGCTCGCCATTCACACTCACACATAGGGGCAATTTAGAACAACCAATTAGCCTAATGTTCATGTCTTTGTACAGTGGGAGGAAACCAGAGTACCCGGAGGAAACGATCAATTAGTGTAGGTGGCACGTTGGTGTAGCGGTTAGCACGTCCGCCTCACAGCAAGAAGGCCTGGGTTCGATTCCCAGCTCGGGCATTTTAATGTGGAGTTTGCATGTTCTTCCCGTGCCCTCCGGGTACTCTGGTTTTCTCCCACAGTCCAAAAAACATGCACAGTAGGCTAATTGGCTGTTCCAAATCACTCCTAGGTGTGAGTGTGAATGGTTGTATGTGTGTTGGCCCTGCAATGGCCTGGCGAGCTGTCCAGGGTGTCCTTGCCCAGAGTCGGCTGAGATGGGCACCAGCCTCCGCATGACCCTAATTAGGATTAAACAGCTTATAAAATGAATGAATAGATTAGTGTAGCTACCTTAGTTGTCTTTTTGTCCTTTGCTAGAATTGCTGCTAAACAGATTTTCATTGTTCATGCAACAGTTGACACAAAAGATCTCTTTAAGGGCCCAGGACTCGAACCTAGAACCTTTCTACAGTTAGGCGGACGTGCAACCACTACACCACTGTGCTGCCCTTTTGGACCTATAGCGTGTGATTATTTTTCTCAATACCTACTCAATGCTTTCCATCCATACACCATATCTATACCGCTTTCCGGTACGGGTCATGGGGAACGCCGACCCCAGCTGACTTGAGGTGAGAGGCGGGGTGAAGAGGCCGCCAATCTATCGGGCAGACACAAACAGCCGTCCACACACAAACTCACATCTATGGGCAGTTTAGGATGGCCATTTGATCTCATGTGCATGTCTTTGGACTGTGGGAGGAAACCCACACAAGCGTAGGGAGAACATGCAAACTCCATGCAGAAAGTCCCTTGGCTGAGATTCGAACCCAGAACCCTTTCAGTGGGTTTTTTTTTTCATTTAAAAATGAAGCATAACACATCTAGTTTTATTGCAGAGGCCTATAAAGAGAGGACTGTCAGATTTCAGAGCCATCGGTGGTGCTGAGTGACAGCTTACGACAGTCTTACATTGTCTTTGGTCGTCATAGCTACATCCGGGACTGTTGGATTTGATTGACAGTCTCCATAGCAACAGTATAGGCAGTCGCCATTTTGTCGGCAGTTTTTTTTCCCCCACCTTTCAAATGTTTTCGCTTCCCGCCGGAATAATGCGGTCGTTTAATTCAGAGCGACAGCTCCGCGTGAGAGAATTGTTCGACTGCTCTGGAGTGGGACACTTTTTGGAATAAACGTTTGGATATGTTCGCGGTAGATTAAGCGGAACGGAGCTCTCCTTGGCTGGTAGCCGTGTCTGGGGTCTGCCGGGCCGGTCCGCTGCGCAGGTTTGGAGCGCGCGCCATTTTGTGAAAATTGACACATTCTTGGTGGGAAAAGTGAATTTTTAAATGTAAAAACATGTCCGTAGCACATTATGGATGAACACTAGTAGCAGTTTTGCCGTTGTTCACCGTTCACTTTTCCCCTCAGAGTGTTATATTCTGTAACTAAATTTAACCGGGGAAACATTTTGACTTTGGAGCGAAAGCTAACAGCGGAAGCAGCTAGCATTGAGCTGATTAGCCACATCGGTCAGTCAGCGACAGCTAACGTTAGCAGAACTAGCGCTCGTGCACTGTATACAGCGCTCGCGCGTCTGACCTCCAATGGCTGGTTTCACGTACAGCCGGATTTTAGCTTGGGTCTGCCGTCTGACGCCTGTCAGTTAGCTTGTTAGCTGTGTGTGTGTGCGTGTGTGTGTGTGAGTGTGTGTGTCTCGGAGTGCCTCACTCAGTGAAGGCGTCGTAACCAACGTCACAGAAGCTGGATCATTGGCTTTATTTTTCCGGATCTGGGCCTTTAAATGAAGATCACACCATTAAAGGTAAGAGGAAATAGTTTCCTGTTAAACCCTTTTAAGTGTCTGTATGTTTTGAGAGTAGTTGGTTAGGTAATCAGCTGGTTAGCCACTTAAACCTGTGTTGCTAGCTTGTATCACTGTACACCGCTGGCCTTCAGGTTAACACTGCTGCCTGTGTAGAAATGTTTCCACTGTCAGGGTTTAAGCAGTGTACTGTGAAATCGTAGTTGTTAAACTGGTTAGTCAGCTGAGTCTGGTGTGCTAACTGACACATAAAGCTAGGCTAGTTGAGTCAGTTCGGTGTGACAGTGCTAGCACCCCCTCCACAGACAGCTAGCTCGCCCAGCCAGTGTTGTGGGTGGAAGATTAGCTCTTTGGTGGCTGCTAGTTGAATTCTTAATCACGTTTAGTTAACACGTTATGGTCCTCATGCGCTTTTAACTAAACACAGCTAGCAGTAACTGACAGATGAGTGTTTTACTCAAGGCTGACAGAACTGTTGTCTCGATCCAGACCAATGTCAGTTAGCTTTCTGTGTTCATTCGCACTGATTAGTACACCCCAGTCTCAGATATGGTTTTAAATCGCCTTTTGTATGAGTCTAGTCGTTAGCAGTGGTACTGTTTTAAGCTTTTATAATCAAGCTGTTTTTTTTTTTTTTGTACTAGACTGCATGGCAGACAGGTAATTGCATTAATCTGCTCAGTCAGTATATGAGATCATCCAGTGAAGGATTGACTTTGGACTTGCCAGACAAGCACATGAGATGATGTGATATTAGCTCATCAGATGTTACCTGACACTCAATCACTTGGTAAAGAGCTCAGGGACGGTTTATGTCGATCACAGTGAACAAACTCCAGCACTGTTTGACTGACCAGCTACTGAAGCTGATAATGAATTGACGAGCTTAGCGTATTAGACAAAGGACGGAGCCGGATTCAGGCCCGGACACTTAAGATGCCGGATACAGAAAGGATTAGAGATGAATCATAAGTCAGTGATGAGATTAGATATTGGATGATAAGGAAATGTTTGTTCGTTCATTCATTCATTCATTCATTTTCTTCTGGGTTCGGGTTGCGGGGGCATCAGCCTAAGCAATGAGGTCCAGACGTCCCTCTCCCCAGCCACTTCCTCCAGCTCTTCTGGGGGGACGCCAAGGTGTTCCCAGACCAGCCAAGAGACATAGTCCCCGCTACGTATTCAAGATCTTCCACATTATAAGGAAATGTGGAAGATCTGAATGGATCTTGTTAAACTGCTTGTAATGTTAGTATGAGTTTTGCATGGAGTACACAGAAGAGGGTATAAGTCAGTGAGATCCAGTGAGAATCACTGCCTTTATATTTTGAAGACACACGAAAATCCTGTGTAGAGGATTGTGGGATTGCGTGTAGACCGAAGCAGGCAAGAAAAGTTACGAATTTCTCCGCCTCTCGCAAATAAGAATCACATGTTGTCAGCCAATCAGATTGCTTAAGTGATCACGCAAACAGTTGGGGTCCATCTCAACCATCAGTGCAGTGCAAGATGGACGACAGGAATCACAAAGCTGTACCAACTGCTCTTTATTGCGTAGTGTGCCTGCGGAAGTGAATGCAAACTTTGAATAGGAAAAACATATATATTGAGTAATTAATGTATTTGCTGTGATGCAGTAAATATCTCTTTATCTTTATCTCTTTGCAATCATTCACTCACTTGTTATTTTAGGGAAAAGCCAAAGAACTCATCTTTTTTAATAAACTTTGATCAGTGTCATGACCGTGTACAACCGTAGTTTTTAGTCTAGGATTACTAGGTGGCTCCGCTATACAAACCCCTGTGTATGAACTGTTACTGTAGAAACAATAATGTATTATGGTAAGCGCATCAGTATTAACCTTTCATTAATGTTACAGTCGCAAATACACTCCGGGTCATGCTGTTCAGAAATAATGCACACCTGCTAACCAGTTAGCTTTTGAGCATTCAAATGTGCTGTGATATAATTAAACGCATGAAATGCAAACAAGGCGGCACGGTGGTGCAGTGGTTAGCACGTTTACTTCACAGCAAGAAGGGGCTTTCTGCCTGTGTTTGTGTGAGTTTTCTCTGGTTAATCCGGTTTTCTCCCTCAGTCCAAAAACATGCACAGTAAGCTGAGTAGCAGTTCCAAATCGCCCCTAGGTGTGAGAGTGAATATTTGTATGTGTGTTGGCCCTGCAGTGGCCTGGCGTGCTGTCCAAGGTGTACCCCACCCTCGCCCAGAGTCGGCTGAGATCCCTGCGACCCTAACTAGGATTAAGTGGCTTAGAAAATGAAATGCAAACAAGGATGTGAATGCATAAAACCAGTTTATATTTGACTGAAACACAAATCTACCTTTACTCTGGACATCTCAGCCTGCTTGCTTTTCACTTGGTCTGATGCCGAAAGTTAGAAAACTTTAGCAACATAAAGTGGCTGGGGTTCGTGATGCAGCAGAGTTGAAGCAGAGACTTCATGTAACATTGAGTTGGTGACTAACAACACGTGAGGGGGCGGTGGTATTTGTTTCCCCTTCGATACCACAACTTGGGTGTTATGTGGTTCCACATGTTTGTAGCTCTTAGGCCCCTTGGTGAGACTTACTGGGCTGCTACGGTGTTGTTCATATGCAAATTAGACTAGCACCTGCTCCAAATATTTCCAAAATGTGAATGTATGTGTTTGCGGCGCAGGTGATTCTAATCAACAGCGATGCATGCACTGTAGATGAGTAGTTATGCATGCATGCTATAGATATTCTGTACAGATGTGCTCACCTGGTGCTAACAGTGAAATCATGGCAGTTAACTTAAAATAATATTCAGCACAGAGTGACATGCAGTGAATATTTACTATCAGCTTGAACATATTTTGTGGATAGTTTGAAATTTTATTCGGCTATATAGATTTTTGATAATTTTTTTTCTATGTGCTTCTTCTTTCATTTCTTTCTTTCATCTTTTTATGAATGTATCATTAATCACATTACAAATCAGACCTTAGTTAAAAATTTAGAGCAGAACTCCTGCTCTGGGACGACTTCCATCCTATATTTAGTTCTTGAGGCTTGTGCCCAAACAGACATCCGGTGCCTTGAGAGTGTCAGTTTGAATGAACCAGTGTATTATACGTCAGAAAAGTCCCTCTTTATACAGATGTATCCAGACTGCCTGCTCACCTCCACTGTGATTAGTCAGCATGAAGGGAAACTAGCAACAACAAAAAGCAAGAATTCACTCCCAGCATTTTTTAGTGAATTAACAAAAATAGCTGTTTCAAACAACACATAAAAAAATTAAATGTATACTACATTAAGAGGACAAAAATGCAAAAAGTTTTGTAGCAGGTGTTTTGACACATTTCCCTAAAAGACATTCAAATCTCTTATTTAATTAAATTAAATAAAAAAATATGCAAAATAAAATGTAGTTGTTTAATTATTGCAATGAATAAAATGTATGTATTTTTTGAAAGAATTTTGTCCGATTCATTGTAGTTAATAAAAGCCTGTTAAGTTTCAAGTTTATTTGTCATTTACGGGTAATGATGAAACATCACTACCGGCAGTTAAATTCTTGGACTCCAAGCCACCTCAATATTGCACTTAAGAAACAAATATTGCACATAAATTTAACATTGAAATAAAATTAAATAAATAAATAAAAATATAAAGTAAACATAAACTATATAAGTAAATATATGTGTGTGTGTGTATATATTAGGGGTGCTGGAAAAAAATCGATTCACGTCTGAATCATAAATTCTTATTTATTAGCATTCTGAATCGATCCAAATTTTCAAGAATCTATTTTTAAGAACACGTTTTTTTCAAGCATTTCCAACCTTACGTACTGTTTGTCCAGACACGGCCTCCGCCGTGAATTGTTCCAGTGAGTGGCGGGTACAGAACTAGCTTTTAACCTAGCTATGACATGGATGAGGAAAAAGAAATACAGTCAGCGCCGTCTTCGCTCAAGGCAAATGCTTGCACATCGGATTTTACAATTTCCGGGTAAGAAGGTGCTTGACATGACATATGCGGTAAGCAAAATAAAAGTCAAGTATTTCGGAACCACTTCAAATCCCCGAGTCCACATCTTACGCCATCACCCGGAGCTAAAAGAACCAGAGCAGCAGCAGCACAACTGACTCCTGACCAACACACACTCCATCACTTCACTAAACTCCCAACCAACTCTGAACGAGCAAAGCGGATCAGTACATC
>JAOUQZ010000049.1:9807269-9819795 GCA_028564935.1 Neosilurus hyrtlii | reverse complement strand
GGCTGCACCGATCCGCCTGTCAATCTCCCGCTCCATCCTTCCCTCACTCGTGAACAAGACCCCAAGATACTTAAACTAAAAGATAGCCTAAATAAACAAAATGCATTGTTTTACTTCAGGATTTTCCACTATGAACAGCCTTTTCCAGGTCCTGCTACAACAATTCAATCGGAGCCTGGTCAGGACTTTTACAAGATGTCCCCACCCAAGCTATTCAGACCTGGATGTGGTGATCATCCTTCCCTCAGTCATGACCCCCAGGCTTTGAAGTAGCAAAGCATCCCCACAACGTCACACTTCCACCATGTTTGACTGTGGTCATGATGTCATTGTGCAATACAGTATTATGTCAGATAAAGCAGAAAGCATGTATTTTTCAAAAAGTTCCATTGACTCATCATTCCATAAACCATTATCTCAATATGTTTTGGTGTAATCAGGGTGTGTTTTGACAAATGTTGCACAAGGCTTTGTTTAGCCTAGCAGTTGTTTTTACCTTGCCATTCTTCTGTAGATATCTTTTTGTTCATTGCATTTATAAAGGTTTTGCTATAAAAACTCGGCTTAACTGAGCTGAGAGAGGCCTGCAATTCTTTTAGATATTTTTCTGGGACTTCTCAGATGAGTTTTCTATGTGCCCTTGCAGTAATTTCTTTTAGGCTGGCCACTCATGGGCATGCTTACCACTGTTCCATGTGCCCTTCGTTTGGAGATGGATCTCATGGGAAATTGCTGGAGTCCCAGAGTTTGAGAGATTGATTTGTAACCCTTTCCTTATTGATGTAGTTCATTAACAAAATTTCTCGTTGGTTAAAATTTAAATTCAACAGACAAAATTAAATCTTGTTTGAGTGAATAAGGGGCAATTACTTTTTCACATGGGTGATATCGGTTTTAGGAGTTTTTGTCCTTCAGTAAACCAGATCATTTGAAAACTGTTTTTGTTTGTTTAGGTTATCTTTTCAGTTGTAGTAAGTTTGTTTGGAGATTAGAAACAATGAAGTGTTATGAATAACTCTTACACTGGGGTATGATGTCTGCGATTTAAAAAAGCACAGAGCTCCACTATTTATGAGCACGCTTAGAGCATGATTGGGGTATAAAAAGGAGGCAGGGTGCATTCAGGAGATGAAATTTGAAGGAATTGTGTTGCAAAGTTTGTCAAGGTCCACCTTGATGATGCATCAAGGTTTGTTATGCTCTGTTAAGGCCTGCTAAGATCTGTTAAGCTCTAGTGCATGTTAATGAGCTTTCCACGTTCTATCACAATTGGCGTCAAATCATAATACATTGGAATAATCGTGCCAAAAGTTTTGACCGTCATAAATTTTGCCACGATCAGTGGGATCATCAAGAATCAACCAAATTCCCTGAAGGTTATCACGATTCCATCCCATGACATCATGCCCCAGTGAAAATCCAGGGTTAGCAAAAATGGAGATAAGAAAGGGTGACTGTTCAGACTGAGTTTTTAATGCTTATAACACAGAAAAGATAACATAGACCCTTTTGACGTAGGGTGAAACATGTAGACGAAAGGCAAATCCATTTCTGGGATATGCAATGCGACATTTAGCTGACAGTGAAAATAGATGGTAGTACATTTTTTTCAGCTTGCCTTTTGACTGTCTTGAACTTTACCATGACAGAAGTTATGATGATTGTGGATTCACATTTGTCAAAACAGATTGAGGGCCCCCCCCCCCCCCAAAAAATTTCATTAATTCACATGACTCAGTAGAACTACCTCTTCTCACCTTCCCCCCCCCATTTCACTTGTTTAGATAAATGTCTCATTAAATCTTGCTATATTACAATATACCATGAATCACCCAGTTGACTCTCCAGATCTATGAATAAACTCCCTGTGTTTACTTAAAAAGCTGACTCATTTGTAAACAATATTTAGCTCCTCAATACTGTTTTCAATTCAACAAATCTCAGTCGACTTTCAATTCCTGCTGTCTTTTTGGGAATCAACTCTCTTCGTTATCTTTTGCAACTGTATCCGGAGGGGGAAAATACAGAGAGTAAATGTTATGTAATTTCTTTTATTTTGATGAGTAAATAACAAAAGCTGTCGTAAAGCCATGAGCTCGATTTTTGTTTTCACAGCTGTGCTCACATGCCCACATTACCAATAAATGTAGAAAATGGTGGGAAAAACATAGCGTGCACACCTCCGCCGTCTTCACGGTTGCTCTTCGCACCTTATTCTATTACTTTGCAAATTTAAATTTATATAATCAAATACAAAATCATACATAGTACAGTATGCATTGAAATGCTTGTTATGACTGTCCTATATGTGAAGAAGAATAAAAAATTGTCAATATTCAAAAAGGAGAAAAAAAAGTACAATAACTATTTAAAGGCATTCTAATCAGATGCCCGAGCCACCTCAACTCTCCGGTGTGGTGTTTCGGGCATGTCCGACCGGGAAGAGACCCCGAGGCTGGTCTGGGAACGCCTTGGCGTCTCCACGGAAGAGCTGGAGGAAGTGGCTGGGGAAAGGGACGTCTGGAAATCACTGCTTTGGCTGCTGCCCCCGCGACCTGACCTCGGAACAAACGGAAAAAGATGAATAAATGAATGAACTATTTAAAGGACACCAATAGGTAAAAGTCACATATAGATATAAAAATATAAAATACAAATGTAGTGACGATTTCGTATGCACGTTTCTGTAAACTTACCCATCAAAACGTTTTCGGAGCTAAATATTTATAATACTGCTGTGCATGTTCCCAAGCATCCTAAAACTTTGCATTTGTGAGAAAAGTTTATACACAAGTCTCAGCCTTACTTTAGTGAATAACCTCACCTGGACATAGTAGACTTGGACCAGAGACATATTCACTCATGTTCACATTTCACCACACATAGTACCACTTTCTTTACTCTTCCACAGGTATATATTGTAATAATTACTAGTCCAGTGTCACCTAGGACGGGATGCGTTTGCTTTCTGATTGTGCTCAAGGTTTCTTCAGTATTTCTATTCAGATTTTTAAATACAATGTCAAGAATACAATGTAATAGCTGAATTGAATCATGTGGAAACATCCACTTTGCTGGTTTGACATGCTGTTTGTCAGCGTTTTACACCATGCTTTCAAGAGTGGAATGTATATGAGATAAGAGGTCGATGGGGAAGCTCTTATCTCTGATTATATGGTTCATCGTAGTGCCTGCATGCCTACCTGATGAGAGGAGAGCTTAAATATGCAAATTTACTTCCATTTCACCAAGCATGTGTGCATACATGCAGCCGCTACATGAGTGGCGTTACTCATGTACTTATTTGTGTATCTTATGTACATCTAGAGAATTAAATGTGTCACATCAGAACCAAAGGATCCAGGATTCTGTCTGAAATGTACTACGGTCTTTATTAGTTTTATGCCCATAAAGAGAAAACAAGCACTGGTTCTCCTAAAGCTGTCTAAAGCCATGTCGTGCACATGTGTTCTGTTGTACACTCACATATCACTCAACTGGAATACTGTTAAATTTCTAATACTGCTCAGAGTCCCTTTTGCTCTTCGCACAGCCTCAGTTCTTTGTAGCACAGATTCCACAAGATGTAGGAAACATTCCTTTGAGATTCCGTTCCATGTTGACATGATTGCATCACGCAGTTCCTGCAGATTTTTCATGCTGAGAATCTACTGTTTCACCAAATCCCAAAGATGTCCTACTGGATTCGAATCCAGTGTCTGGGAAGGTTGCTGAAGAATACTCAATGAACTGTCATGTGTCACGCTTTCAGTGGATTTCTGTGAAAAAGCATGCCTCATTTGACGCTGGAAATTATCTTAAATATATTTTAAAAAATTTTAATAAAATAACAAAGATGTTTTATTTCTCACAGTCCAGTGAGTGTGGACAGGATAAAACGGTTATTCCACTCTCTTCGGGTCTGTCTGATAGCATTGATGTTGCACACCTTGCCAGGCTATCAGTGAATATCTGACTTGAGCTTGTGGAACAACTGTTATTTATTTTAATCATACACACTGGGTAAGAGTAAATCATGTGTTTTGATTGGCTAATCTACTACTAGGATAACAGCTCATATACTATTAGTAGTTACATTACTACAGAAAAAAATGGAAGCTAACTTCTAACGAAGGTTCCATTCATTCTAAACTTAACACGGAAGCTGCCCAGGTTTGGAAGTGATACTAACAGGCTTAAGCAAATTGTGATGCTACTTTCTAAGCGATAATTAATCAATCTAAATGATGTAATTTTTTGTCTCATCATGTCCCGAGATGGCTAAATCAGAATAATTAATTAATTAATTTATTTATTTATTTATTTATTTATTTATTTATTTATTTATTTATTTATTTATTTATTTATTTATTTATTTATGCAAACTGTAAAGTCCATGTTTTGCAAATATCTGTTTGTTGATTAATCTAAAGCTAAGGATTGCTAAAACTATGAATAATTATAAACATGATGAAGTATGTACATACTTTCAAATATCAATTAACGTTTATTCCTTTAATATATAAACATAGAATTCCTTTAATATATAAACACATAATAAACATCCCACATACACCAGGAAAGCACTCTCCGAATAGTTTTTTTTATTTTTTAATAAGTACACATTAATTACGGCAATTGTTTATGGTCAGATTATTTGCATTAATCGATTAATTGACTCGCAACAGGCCAACATCTATAAAGAGTATAATTCATGTAAAGGTAAGATGTTTATTTTTGATGCTGTTCCCACACTGACATGATGTCATTCTGTAAATGAGGAAGAAACTCAGACTTGGATCTGTGAAAGACATGCTCACCATTTTCTCTGTTGAGAAGGAACAGTCTACCAAACTGTGCAAAATAGTAATGGCACCATCTATAGCAATGAGTGCAATTTTTTAAAATATCCTTTGTTTTCCTTTTATTTTCAGTTCCATTATTTACGAGAGTTTTGCATTTTGTTTACGCTATTTGAAATTAATTTTTTTATTTTCTTCAAACGTTTATACTAATAAACAAATATATAATTACACAAATCAATAAATTAGCTGTACCACACCAAAATTTAAACTCCTCAAAAAAATAAAACAATAAATTCAAAAGGCAACCTCAAGGATCAGAATGGTTTTTGAATTTTGAAAATTCATCAATGAATAAAGAAGTTATGGGAGTTTTAATGTTGGCAGTTTCATTGTTTTATAAACAGATGAGCAGTACAAAAAACTATACAAGGGTTAGTTAGAAACAGGTCCTTTTTGAAAGATTTTCTTTTATATCAATATAATGCCTAATTATGGTGATAAACCCCTGAAAATTGGCACTTATAGGTTTTGGGGTCTGCTGAATCTAATGTACATTATTTGAAATGTGAAGAAAAAATATTGTTGGCCTGTCTGTTTATGGGTTATATAATTGCCTGTAATACTTTTAGCTCTTTTGTTGTCATTTTACAGGACATCTACGATTTTTAACAGTACAGTTTAAATTTTAAATTATGACATGTAACTTAATGCTGTCTGGCATTGTTTTATTATCCTCATATAAACATTTTTATTGTACTTTTATTTAGTAGTTCTATGTTTGTATATTTGCTTAAAATTTATACCGTATATACTTTTGATAAACCTCTGTGATATCTAGTCATTTTGAGCATTCATTATACAATTATTTAGCACTTACACATTTAATTACATTTATATTAATAATATAATATACTTATTATAATGTAATATAATATAACATGCTTATAATAATATAATATATTATATGTGAATTAACTGTACCAGGAGATATAAATTTTGGTAAAAATGTATTGAACAGTGCTATTGTAGGCAATGAGAATTAGTTACGCAGTTATGTTCTTTAAAAACGGGCCATATAACATTAGATCATTAAAATTAAATACTTCAGGATGACAAAAGGAGAAGCTATGTATTTATAAAATTGATTTATGTGAAAGAAACCGCTTTCATAAATAATTAATTGTACACTTGACAGTGAACATTTTCCTTGTTTGTCCTGCTAAATCAATGTCAAGGTAAACCCTAGGAACGCTGTACAGTGCATTTAGTTGCTCGGTCTGGATTTAAAAAAAAAAAAAAAAAAAACGACTTCTTTTTACAGCCATAATAAAGATCTTGAAGGCACTTGATTGCCAGTTCTGCACACTAATTTGTTTTGGGAATTTCCAATCTTGATGCTTTTGGATTCTTAAACTTTTTTTTAACTGAGTTTAATGCCTTTTTTTGATCCCCTGATTGCTACATCATCTTGTTTCTTTCAATGGAATAAGCACTTTTTTAATGAGACATTATTGTAAAAAATTAATACTTGGAGATCTTTCAGGAGTATACTCTGAAACAGTGACTGAACTAAAATAAATAATTACAAAAACTATTTGGTCACAAACACAACACACAATACACTTTTATATATATGTTATATATATATATATATATATATAAAACAATCAGATCACACAATTTGTATGTAGTATATGACTCACGTTTATGCACCAGGTAGGCTATTTAATTCAGCAACATCCTCTGGGCCTGAGGTGCATCGTTGTTTTAGATTATTATTCACGGAAACAGAAGCCAAAAGGACACATTAAAAATGAGACGCAGGTAACTGAGCAGGTGCCTCTTTAAGAGTTTAACTATACAACAAGAAAGCAATGAAAATCAGATTAAATACTATTTCTATAGTTTATATTTACATATTTTAACCATGACACAGCGGCAGGTCAAGTGAACGCAGCGCACTTTTCTGTTTGGATGTGAGTTTTATCACTGTGAAAGCATGACTGCTGTCTTACATCTTTTGCACTTTTACATTTACATTACTAAAGAAAGATTTATATTTGGTTTATTCTTCAAGTGCATTGTTTTCATGTATTCCTTTAGACTGATCTTAAATTGCCCCTTGTTAAAATTAGAGCACCCTTTGCAGCATCAGAATGTTGACTACCACTTGAGTTATTTAATTTTTCATGAGTCCTCTCTGGAAATCAGCTTAAACAAAATAGAGACCTGTTTTTGGGGTGCATTTCCTGTGAGTGCTAGGCATGATTCGAAATGCTGGGATTGCACCATCTGTTACTGGTGCGGGTGAATTCGCCCAATCTCAGCCCGCTCAGATAAATCGCTCTCTCACTTGACTCCCTGATATCTTTAGTTTGCTCTCAGCCTCTCATGTGCCGGATGTTACCTCAGTGTACCAAAGTTCAATTAATTTTTTTTGTTTATTTCTTGTTTTCTTATTGGCAAGTACCAGACGCTCTGCCCTGGCAACAAAAGTAGTCTATTTGCATACTCTGCTGTGATTGGGTTGAACATTGATGGGCTTGCCAAATCACACTGTATCTTGGTGGTGATAGGCTATGCTAATTGGGTGCTGTTGCTGGGATTCTGAATAATGGTGTGGTTGTGCGGCTGTGACACATTGTGCTGCCTGCTGAGGGATGCTCATGTACTAGCATTCTCTTAATAATCATTGGAATTTACTCTTAAAAGAGGGGAATTTGTCAGGGGAATCAATATTTTATTATTATTATTATTATTAAATTTCTGTCCTTTATATCCCACTAAGTTACTCAGTAACCTAAAAATGTTAAATGTGGTTTCATTTAGTGTTTAATGTGCACTGCGGAATTCAAACCTGTATTCCACATATTTCACATATTTCGAGAAATTGGAATACGCTACAACCCCCCCACTCCCATGTTTAGACATTCTGTATTAAAATAGGTATAAATACTTTAAGCATATAGGAACATGGTTAAAAGAGACTAATTCATGAAGTAAAAGCTGTATGGTGATTTGGGATGCTGCCCGACAATAAGCACTAATTTTTGTTGTCTGAACTTTTCTTCTAGGGGGAGAGACCTCAGCATGCCAACCCTGGTCTGGCCGGCTTGCACGCTCTTTTTCTTTCAATGCTGCTGGGATTCACATGGCTGCTCCGATGCCTCATTCACACCCGCAGCACAGTGACTGTCACCAGCAGAGTACAGGGCAGTCTGGCACTGTACTACCATACAGTGACCAGACACATGCGCTCACTGCCCTTCAGGTATTAATGAAAACTCATGTACACATGTACAAAAGTTTTACAGTTTAGTCAAAATACAGTATATTTCAGTGTAACAGCATTATTCAAACTTTTAAAAACACTTAAGCTTTTGTTTTGTTTTTAGAGTTTTCCAAGCAATTTTTTCCAAATGTTTGTCAGCGATGTACAGAAAGCTGAAAGTAATGAAGAACAAAGAATTTAAAGGTCTACAGTAGGTTGCAGTGAAGATTATACACCACCACTTTTGTCTAAAAGGACTCCTAATTAAAAGAAGTAAAAAAATGACTTCTCTATAATTTCTTGGTGAAAATATATTAAACAATGCTATTGTAGACAATGAGGACAAAAAATTAATTCCAACAGGTATACTGCAATAAGTAGTATTTTTTTTTTTTTTACTTTTGCATAGCATGTATGAACTTAAAATCATTCAAAATGGAACAGTTTAACGACTGAAGAAATAAAAAAGAAAATATGTGAGCACTACGCCTGAAAGGTTAAATGCTGTAATCAAAGTAAAGTGTGGCCACAATAAATATTTTCCTCAAAAAAGAGGCTATTTTTGTTTTTACTATATACTGTTTTGTTTACTTATTCTCATCAATACGATCCAATATTACATGAAATAAATACTTGAATAGTACTTGGTTTCTGATTTATCTTCATTTTGTTAAGTGTATAATCATCACTGCATCACTATTTTTTATTTCTTCACTCGCTAAACCATTCCATATGGTTTGAAGTTCATTCATGCTATGCAAAAAAATTGTGACACCTTTCAATTTTTCTGAAAAATTGGTATTTTTAATGTTTTTATTTATTAGCCATACTTTTACCTCAATATACTTGTCGGATTGATATTGATAAATTTTCACCAAAAAAATTATAGAGAAGTAATTTTTTACTTCTTTTAATGAGGAGCCCTTTTAGACAAAAGTGGTGGTGTATAATCTTCACTGTACACTACTGTATAACTGCAGATCGATAAGTAAAAATATGCTAATGTTTTCCATTCTACCAGCTCAGGGGTTTGAATTTCAGACTTGATTGAATTCCTTCTTTCAAGGGTATTTTAATACTAACAACAGTAGCATTGCTTAGATTGGCTAAACCAACTTTTTTGACCAAAAACGATAAACCCCATGTTTTGTAATGTACTTATTAGAGATATAACGATTTGATTTCTGTTAGGAGGGTTTTGATTTTTTAGTTTTTTTTGGCGTAAGTGTTAACTGCCAATTCAGGTTTTTGTGAATTCCAATTCTCTTTTAAACATCAGTAATTGACAGTATATGCAAACAAAAAAAAAAACTGATTTTCTTAAATGCATAATTAGTTTTACTAATAATGAGTGAGAGTGATCTTTTGGGACCATTTTTCATAAAAAAAAGTGAGGTACGCTAATCTTTTTTTAAACCGATCTTACAATGAAGAATACCTGAAAACATTTTTGTTAATCAGATAGAACTGTTATTCTTAAAGGACATGTCTTAATTAACAATGGAAAATCGTGTAAATTGTATGGACAGCGTATTTAAATACATCCATGGCTTGTTTTGACCAGTACACACTGCGGTTATTAAAGCCAGCTGAGAATCCGAACATTCCCGAGTACACTCACATTGGAGCCGAAGTTGGTCACGTGATGATGTGACGTAGATTCCAGAAAACAACAGACTAGCTTTGCTGCAGTAAAATGGCGGCCAGCGATAGAGAAGCTTCTCCATTCCCTTCGGACGAGTCTTTTAATGATGGGAGTGAGGACCTAAACAATTATTCAGCCCCCCACTTACATTGGACAGTGATGAAAGTGTTGGTGGGGGATTAAACGATTTACAGGCCCCGGTTATAGAGCCTTATCGGTTTGAACAGGTAGCTCCTCCACAGGCTGTAGTTGCTAACAATGCAGAACTCCCGGTCAAGCTCATGGATGCAAATGATGGCCGTGAAAATCGTGCCAACAACATTGACTGGTAAGAATTATTTATAAATAGCGTTATTTATTAATTACTCCTACAAACATGACAAAACCAGAGGCTACATTATGCACTGTGCTAGTAATAGTATTAGTACATGTAATGTACACACACACACACACACACACACACGTATCTACTACTGGTATGAGGGCCGATTAAGCTGAGCTATACATAATTAAAAGTAAACGTACCTTTGTAAAATTCAGCCTAGTCGCAATCGTTCTCCGTCTCTTGGTGGTTGGCTCACTAGAGGCACCTCGGGCTGTGCGTGGGTCGGTCTTCACGGGGCAAATAACTGGGTACTGCATTTCCTCGTGGATTCCACAAATCGTTTCCACTTCACGGATATTACAGGGTCAGGCACCCACTGATGGAGAGAGACAACTCGGTGTGGGTTGTAACTGTTCTCCGAGTAGTTATTGCTACACCTGCTAACAACACAAGATATCATCATTTCGAATGAATCGTTTCCGCACTGAAGTGTTTTCTGTAAGTGACGTCAGCAGTGAGTTTCGGCTGAAAATGTCGAAGAGAGCGTTTTTGTAAACATTCGGAGAGCGGGACGACCGGGTGCACTCTAATACTAGCATTATCACTTTATACTCATAATCGTGGTAAATAAAAAGCTTAAGACATGTCCTTTAACAATGAACTTTTAAACAGGTGTTTCATTTCAGGAAGGTGACCTTGCACAGGGGTATTTTGCCTCCAAATATGACCTTAGAAAAATTATGTAAAAAATTCAAATAGGACATTAAAAACAGCAATTCTGAAACTTCGGAAACTTGTTGTCTTATTTATTTTTTATATCTTATCCTATAGTAACAGACTAGATCATATATTTAAAAATTTTTATATCACTTGCTAGATTTTAATAGGACCCAGTAGCATATTGTTACTCGAATTTCAACTTCCGCAATGAATCAAGGAATTTCCTACGATTTAAATATATGGGTGAAATTATGTGTTTGCGTCTGTCTCTCTCTCTCTCTCTCTCTTTCATTTTCTTCATTCATCAGCTTGTCAACATGGTTTCCACTCTCCCAGAGCTCTCTCCTCACTTGTCAGCACATTACCATGTGTGTCACCTATCGTGTGTTATGTCTTTGCCTGTTTGATCCCTCCGCCTGGCCAGTTATAATAAGTCGCTTTCTCCTTCCTTTGTGTTTAGCTTTTTATACAACTCATTAAATGCCCTTGTGTTAGATTTTGCCACCACTCTCCTCACGTTGCAATGCATCTCTTGTCTGCTTTTTTCATCATTTCTTTTTCACTAACTTTGTGTCCTTAATTCTTTCCCTGACTCCATCTTTCCACTTCCAAGTGTCTTTGTTCTCCTTCCTTTGTCTAGAGACCAGAACAAGTACTGTCCTAGCTTTCCCCCTCACCACAACTTCTGTAGCTGTCCAGTCATCCAGCATCCCCTTGTTTCCACCCAATGCCTTTTTCACACAGTAGTCTTTAGCTCCTTTAGCTTCCACCATCTGAGCTTTGATTCACTTCTCATGTTCTCCCTCTTCTGTACCTCTAATTTTATCCTATGGACAACTGTTCAGTGTTGTCTAGAAAAAACACTTTCCCCTGCCACCTCCTTACTGTCACTAATCTTGAGGTACTGTCTCCATAGGATGTAGTCTACGTATGTAGTGAGCACCTTACAGCACTCTTGTATGTCACTTTGGGTTCCTCCCTCTTTAAAATATATGTATTCACATTTGCCATTTCCATTAATTTCCGAAAATTTCTCACCGTCTGCCCTTTAGTGTTCCTCTCCTTGACACTGTTCCTGCCCACACTTACCTACATGCCCATTAAGGTCCACTCCAAACACCACTCTTTCATCCTTGGGAACTCCCTCAAGCACTTAATCTAATATTGTGTCCAAAAGTTATCTTTCTCCTCCCTTGTACGGCACTGTATGCCCTGATGAAATTTAGTATAACTCCTTCAATTCCTAGCTTGACTCAGAATCACTCTGTCAGACTTTCTCTTCACTTTTAGCACACTCCTGGTAGGCTCTTTCTTTAGGGTCATCCCTAGATCATTTCTCTTCCCATCCACCCCATGGTAGAACCATGTACCTTCAGTGTTCTTGGCCTTACTCTTTCTCCATCTGGTCTCTTGTACACAGAGTGTGTCTACCTTTCTGCACGCCGTCATATCCGCCAACTCTGTCCCTTTACCAGTCAGCATGCCAACATTCAAAGTCCCTACTCTGACCTGATCATGCAAAACCTTTCTCTCTGTTTTTAGATGTGTCTTTTCACTCTTCTCCTTGGCACAACTTTCACCGGTATCCTGCTGGCCAACAGTACCGGTGGCGGTCATTATTAATCCAAACCAGTATGAACAATCTGTTTTGAGTCCACGTGTTTGATTTGGCACAGATTTTATGCAGGATGCCCTTCCTGAAGCAACCGTCCTCATTTACTCAAACTTGGGACTGGCATTAAGAGCACACTGGCTTGTGT
>JAOUQZ010000049.1:9783011-9807169 GCA_028564935.1 Neosilurus hyrtlii | reverse complement strand
AGACCTGTCACTGATCACCCCTGTTTGTCCCACTCTCGCACCTCATTTAAAACTTTTTTTTTGAGAGAGACTATATTTTATAAGTACTAACAGGGAATGAATGCTTTCGTTAATGACAGTTGCATAGTTGGCTAATCCACATATGGTCCTTGTGTGCAGGCTACAGTTTTGCTGTATACCTCAACCTAAAGTTTTTTGTGTGTGTGTACTTGTACAGAGGCACATGCCCCAGTGTTTTCGTGAGCCAACTGCAGCTCCTTTGAGGAAGCTCTCTGTTGATTTAATCAAAACCTACAAACACATTAATGAGGTAAGTGCAGGTGCCAAAACTGACTTGTTTTAATAATGTATAAGTGAGGCAAACTCTTAAATGCTTTTGTGAAAAATATTATTACAGTTATTTATCACTGTCCTGTTTCTATCTTTAACGTGAACCCAGAGCAATGCTGCCAATACATGAGCTCCACATTGCTTGGTAAAGGTTCCCCCTTTTCATTCAGTTTGTAGGATTGTAACGTGCTTGGTGATAATTTGAAGCCCCCATTATAAAAACCAATAGTCTCAGAATGAATGAACTAGCTAAATTAAATCATTTTGAAGTAACTTATAGGCAGATCAGTGAAGTGCTGATTTATGGCCTATATTTATGGATTTTATGTCCATAAGTATGTATTTTTACTGGCAGGCACACGTGACCTTTACTGTGCACCTCAGGTCTCTACTGGTGTAATGTGTGGTTGGTGGTTGGTGGTGATGTAAGTCCTGCCCCTTCTTGATCTGGATTTTACTGAGAAAGAGAAGTAATGTTGATGAGTTTAAAACTTAAACTATTTTCAGCAGAAAGTGCTCCGAGTGCAGCTGAAGAAAAGTTGTATGCTGAAGGATTTCAGCACTGAACTTCATTTTATTTGTACAGAGAATAAATTCAACAAGCACAAACAATGCATGTGGTGGACACGGGCTGTTAGACTTTTGTGAACATACAGTGCTGTGCTAAAGTCTTTGCCCCCCTTTTTACTTTTGTTTATTCAAAAATTACTGAAAAAAACCCCCCACATTTGTATAATACAAAACATGTCATGAATAAACATGGTCTTGTGACGTATTGAAGAAAAAGAAGGAAAGGATTTAATTCCGCTTTAACAGACATGGAATTTAATTGATTCATGAAGCTTTTCTCCAAGGGCAGTCTTTAGGAAAAGCTTTAAACTATTTGGAATGCAGTGTACAGAAACTGCAAAAATATGCAAAAACAATGGCATCAAGAATGCCTGCTAAAGTCTAAAGAAAAGTGAATACTTAAAATGAAATTAGTACTGAGGTTTGTTTTTCATTATTGAATTTTGTGTTTTACATTTTATTTTACATTTGTTCCGGTTGGCACGGTTATTTAGTGGTTAAGACACAACCATCTCACAGCAAGAAAGACATGGGATCAAGTTCTGGCCTCAGTGAGGGCGTTTCTGTGTGGCCGTTGCATGTTCTCCCTTTCCTTGCATGGGTTTCCTCTCAGTTGTAAGGACATTTTTATTAAATAGTAACTTCAAGAGTAAGAAAATAAGAGAGTATGTAGTAACCTGGTTGATTTACAGACACTGTTTTGTGCTGTGGGCAAGTAAAAGCTGATGTACTTGTGGGGGTTTTTGTGGGAAATATTCATTCTTTAATTTTCTAAGCGGCTTAATTCTAAGTAGGGTCACGGGGAGGCTGGCGCCTATCTCAGCCGACTCTGGGCGAGGGCAGGGAACACCATAAACAGCTTGCCAGACCGTTGCAACACACATACAACCATTCACACTCACATCTAGGGGCAATTTGAAACAGCAAATTAACCTGCTGTTCATGTTTTTGAATTGTGGGAAGAAACCAGAGTACCTGGAGGAAACCCACACTAGTACAGGGAGAACATGCAAACTTCACACAGTAATGCCCCGAGACTGGGACTCGAACCCAGGCCTTCTTGCTTTGAGGCAGACATGTGAAAAAAACAGGAAATATTTATTCTTTCATTATTTTATTATCAGTGATGGCACCTCTGATAATATCACAGGTTTGTACGTAACTCACTTAATATCGTGGTAGATGTCAAAGTTCAAGAACCAACTGAAATATACTGAGGAAACATGTTGTTCTCAATGTATTGAGTTACAGTGAATGAGAAAATGCTCACAGATAAAAAGTGAGCATAAAAAGAATAAATACATTTATGGCATTTGGCAGATGCCCTACAGATCGACTTGCATTTTACATTTAGTAACACCAAGGATAAAAGGCCTGCTCACGCACCCAACAGTGGCAGATTGGTGGTCCTGGGGCTTGATGCCCTGACCTTATGAGTAGCAAAGAGCCTCCACCATCACATATTGAGTAGTTTAACTCTTAGTTAAATTAAATAGTTTGTAGTTCGAGAGCTTTACTCTCATTGGTCGCTGCCTTTTCAGACATCCATTATATGATGATTAACCAATAATCCGTTATATGTTGAATAAAAGACTGCTGTATTTATTTATTAATTTTATCCTTTGTTCTGTGTTAGGTGTATTATGCAAAAAAGAAACGTCGGCATCAACAGGGTCATTGTGAGGACTCCAGCCATAAGAAAGAGAAGAAAGTCTTCAATGATGGCTATGATGACGACAACTTTGATTATATTGTTAAGAATGGAGAGAAATGGATGGATCGTTATGAAATCGACTCTTTAATAGGAAAGGGTTCATTTGGGCAGGTACGCTCCCTAACATACAGTTATTTCATGTGCAGCCTGCAGTGCTTTTAAAGACTTGTTTGTGTATTCACTGTCTTTTCAGCTGAGACAGGGATAGCCTGGTCCAGCTCTTCCTTATATTATACTCCATTTTTCAGTGTTTTGGCTGCTGTCATTTAAATCCAAATCTAAAAACCCTACTTTGGTTTAAATTTCAAAGTTTAAATGACTGTTTAAATTCTTTGTTTTATGGATGCTTGTTTTAAATGTTATTTTGCTATTGTTTATCATACTCTTCATTAGTAAAAATATAGGAATATTTGTGACCCATCACAGCAAAGTGGGTATTCAGTCGGAAATGAGTAATATTGAGTTATTGGTACCATTTTGTAGTTGATATCCTAAGCTTTAAAATGATAACACATTTTCTAACATGTCACTAGTTTTGTAGTCACTAACCAAAACCTGCCAGAAATTTTCAGCTGTTTAAGCATATGAATCTGGAGAAAATTGTGTTTAAAGTTCAACAAAGTATTTAACATTTTCTGACTTAATACCCACTTAACTGTGATGGGTCATATTTGTATAAACTGACCACCTGCCACATTCTTTTGAAAGTTATTATTATTAATTTTCAATCAGGTTTTTTTGTTAATATAAAAATGAAATAGTGACAAGTCCCTTTTAAGCCATTGTAGACATATTTTACCAATACAACATGTAGAGTTTTTATCTGATCTTTAATCTTGCCCAAGTGTTCTGCAGCAAAGATCAGATAAAAAGTCGGTTTAATTGCAGTGATAACCTGAAACAGTCTAAAAGTTTGCTAGCTAAGAAAGATTTTTATCATTCACCAAAACGTCACAAAATTCACTAAATCTTGTAGGTAATTCTTGATGTCAGGTACATTTTCTAGGTGTGATGCTATATAATTTCGTTTGTCTACGTAACAGTAATTATACAAATTTCTTAAGGTATTTTTGATCGTCTAATGCACTTAGACATACAGTTTTCTTAAAATAGTCCTCTGATATTAAACCCACATGTATCGTACCACACTTATGACACACTTAGTTTAGATCATGTATGTGCGGCGGTCTTGCAACAATACCTTATCACTTGCGTATTATCGTAGTAAGATTCGACATACAGACCTGACCATTTTTCAGACATACAATGCAATTCCGCACCTTTCAATTCCGCCTCACTCAAATCTATGTCAGCCCCTTCTGCCATAACACTCAATAATTCATACAACAACAAAATCACAGGTTGGTTATAAAAGGGGCTTTATTTAACTGATATAAGCCTAATCATTTCAGTTTGTAATAGGATGCGGGATGTCTAATTTCCTTCAGCTCGTTTGCTGCAGTCTGACTTGAACCGTTAAGTTTGAAACCAAACTGCAGAAAACACACTTCAGTTCATGTTCACTAAAGAAACAGCCATAATATTGCTTACTGTCTGTCTTGGTATTTGAAAACTTATTTCTCCTCAAGAAGAAAAACTTGTGATTAAAATAGCAGCGCATGTTGGGATGCCTGTGAACATATTCACACATGAAATATATACTCGGAAACCTGACTATTGAAACCAATATGCTTATGTTGAGTGGTTATAAATTCATAGTGTATAATAATTTTTATCACGTCATAATACACCACATAATATTTTTATGTAATGTCCTTAAGATTGCTTTGGAGCTTCACTTAAATTTGTACTGATGTGCCTTATAATTGGCTTTTTCCAGGTTGTTAAAGCTTATGACCGTGCTGAACAGGAATGGGTAGCAATCAAAATCATCAAGAACAAGAAGGCTTTTCTGAATCAAGCTCAGATTGAAGTGCGGCTGCTGGAGCTGATGAACAAACATGATACAGAAATGAAATATTATATAGGTATTTAAAATTCAGGTTATATTTTGAATCTTGGGATACATGGTGTATTGATACAGTCGATCAATATAGGATTGTATTGTAAACTGTAAACTCTACTTCTGTTTATATTTCTGTGTGTGCATCACATTTTTTTGTGTAAAACTGGAATTTTAACCTTTGAGTACTCTATTTCTTTTCTCCCTTTTTATGTAGTTCACCTGAAGCGCCACTTCATGTTTCGGAATCACCTTTGCTTAGTGTTTGAAATGTTGTCATACAACCTGTATGACTTGTTACGAAACACAAACTTCAGAGGAGTTTCTTTAAACCTGACGAGGAAATTTGCCCAGCAGCTTTGCACAGCACTGCTGTTTCTTGCCACTCCTGAACTCAGTATCATCCACTGTGACCTCAAGCCTGAGAACATCCTATTATGTAACCCCAAAAGAAGTACCATTAAAATTGTGGACTTTGGAAGCTCTTGCCAGTTGGGACAGAGGGTACAGTTAGAAATTTTTTTCATCGTGTGTGTGTGTGTGTTTTTGATTTAGATTTTTTTCATGATTGTTCATATGTAATTGCATTGTTTTCAGATATATCAGTATATCCAGAGTCGATTTTACCGCTCCCCTGAAGTGCTGTTAGGAATGCCATATGATCTTGCAATAGACATGTGGTCACTGGGGTGCATACTGGTGGAGATGCATACAGGAGAGCCTCTGTTCAGTGGTGCCAATGAGGTGAGAAACATCTAACCAAACAGTAAATACTTGAAGGTCCGTGTTTTAAAATCTAAGATTTGTAATAAATAAACTCTGGCACAGTGAGGAGGTAATTCTAAATAGAATGGTGCAACCTGATTGGTCCGCTGTCTGGGAATTGAAAAACATTATCCTGAGTGCATATTGCTTGAATCAAAATGTTAGACACTCACAGTTTGTCACAGTCGCTTGGAACAGGATGCATCATCATCATGCATTGAAATGGGAAAAATAAATTCGGGTCGTCCCCGAAATGTATTAAGTTCTTTTCAGGCCCAGGCTCCACTCCTCCACCAAAGTTTGGTGAAAAAAACTCTCCGGTAGTTTTTGCATAATTCTGCTAACAGACGAACCCACACTGGTGAATACATAGCCACGTATTGAGCTTACCTGACCTGCCTCTGACTAGCTGACCAGCCTCCTCACGACCCTAATAAGGATTAAGCTGTTCAGAAAATTAATGAATGAATCTTGATTTAGTTTTCTTTTTATATTTCCATATAGTATATAATAGAACAATTATTCAGTCAGGCTTGGTTGATGTCGCTGAATTGAATAGTCCCTTTCATGTTCTATTTTGGGGATGTTTTAGTGATACCTGCCTCGCTTGCTGCAGTTAGTTGTTAATTATGACGTTTTTTAAAGGAAGTGTATAGTATATTCAGCTTGGTGTCATGTTTCTACTTTGGGCCTAATTGTTAATGTATACAGTATGTATACATGTAGAAAAAATAAACATATTTTTTTCTCTACACAGGTGGACCAGATGAACAAAATAGTTGAAGTGCTTGGTATCCCGCCAAGTCACATAATGGACCTAGCACCAAAAGCCAGAAAGTTTTTTGAAAAATTGTCAGATGGGACGTGGAGCATTAAGAAGACCAAAGATGGGAAAAGGGTGTGTTAACTACTAAATGTTTTTTGTTTTTTTATAGATGACAGTGAATTTCATTACTTAAGTTGTTATTGTCAATTTCTCTCACAGTACAAACCTCCAGCATCTCGTAAACTCCATACCATTTTGGGGGTGGAGTCTGGTGGACCTGGTGGTCGAAGAGCTGGTGAATCTGGCCATGCAGTGGCTGACTACTTGAAGTTCAAGGACCTTGTGCTTAGAATGCTGGACTACGATCCCAAAACTCGAATCCAGCCCTACTATGCGCTTCAGCACAGCTTCTTCAAGAAGACTGCAGATGAGGGAACGAACACAAGCAGCAGTGTTTCGACAAGTCCTGCACTTGAGCATTCACAGTCCTCAGGGACCACTTCTAGTACATCCTCAAGCTCAGGTGCTCTACAAATAGTATTCTATTTTCCCTACTCAGTAATCCCTTCTTATAGTAAACAAGTGACTACTTAAGTGCTGTAAAGAGCTTTCACCTCCCTCTGTGAATGAAAATATCAGAATGTTCCTTCATTCAGTGTTTAAATAAATGCTACTGAGGCTAGCCTTATAAAGCATGTATGTTTTAACGGTGCACATACTGTTTATGGATTGATCCCGATAGGTGTTGTTTTACCCAACACACAATAAGAGAATATAAACTGCCTTAGATTGGACACCTTGCTTTAAGGTATTCAGACATGAAGGTTGTATCACCTACCTTGTTAGTTTAATTATCTATCATCAATTATCCATGACAGGTTTATGCTCCGTATTGCCGCTAATGGTCCAGGTTATTTTGATATAAGAATGAGAGACTGTCTTACTCAAGCTGTTCTTATTAGTTAATAGTTTTATTTATCAAGAAAAAATACTGAAGTTCTTCCCTCAAGTTTAGTGGTACGAATACCCACAGACACATACCCATAAGTTCATCTTTTAGAAAATGTTTACCTGAAGATTTTTTTATTTTTATTTTTTTTTATAAAGAGTTTTAACTGAACTTGATCACTGGCTGGAATGTTAATTTGTCACTGCTTAAAATGAGGGGAAATGAAAACATGTAATTGACTAGGGATGGGATTCCCCAGGGTCCACCTGCGCAATATTATCATAAAACAGAGGTGCTGGTTTTGTATTGCACCCTATGTATAATTCATGTTTACAAAAGCTTAAGTCATATCTCTAAAGCTTTAATCTCTCAAAACTTTATTCAAGAGCACAAACCAAGTGTAGCATTTAACCAATACAAAATTTCTGCAAATACAACAAATAAAAATTTGATTTTGGAGCCAGTATGGTGATATATGAATTGCCACACAAAAGAAACACCGTATACAACTAAATAGACACCCCCCCCCCCCCCCCCCTCCTTCATCTTTATAATTAATCTCTTTAGCAACCTGTCATAGACTGCAATCAGAAGAATTTATTTTTTAGTACCGGTACGAATTCCTGCCCACAACAATCTCATATACATTACTAAAAATAATTTAGATGAAAAAAACACTGGAAAAATGATTCTATTTCCCTTCTTTATGTTTACTGTGTACATACTGTACAGAGTTTTGTATTTCAAGGTTATATGTGAAACATTTGTGAAATGCAACTGCAAAATGAACTTTGCAAATGTTCTGTGTTTTAAGGAGGATCATCTGGAACGAGCACCAGTGGTAGAGCGAGGTCTGATCCCACTCACCATCATCGGCACAGTGGGGGGCACTTTAGCACAGCAATGCCAAGCATAGACTGTGACAACCTCCGCCCTCAGGTCAGTGGAGTATTTTGAACGACGCAGTTCTTTAAATACGTTAAACTCAACAAGGCATACTGCGAGCCCAATCAAATCACTTTTAAATATTTGTTTTTTGTTGTTATTTTTGCATGTGTGTAATGTGAATGGTCTGCCTGCATTTCCTTCTCTCACAGAAAAGACAGCCTTACCATCCTCCTGTAGTATGGACTGATGGTGTTGGCCCTGAAGTTGTCACTGTAGAGACGCATCCCGTGCAGGAGACCACGTTTCATGTGCCTCCCCAGCATCCTAAAGCATTACACCCTCATCACCACCACCACCACCACCACCATCATCACGGACAGGTCATAACAGCGTTCCCTCGGTCACGGCTCTACAACTCGCCCACCAACAGCGCCTCCACACAGGACTCCATGGAGGTTGGGCATGGCCATCTGTCCATGACATCGCTGTCTTCCTCTGCCTCCTCTTCCTCCACCTCTTCCTCTTCCACAGGAAACCATGGCCACCAGGTGTACCAGTTCCGCCAGGGGCCCACCACAGCCCTGGACTTCAACCGAATTGGGAGCATGGGTTTGGGTGCCTTCTCAAATCCCCGCCAAGAAACTGGCATCGCTGGACATCCACCGTTCTCGGTTCCCTCCAACACGGGACCCGGGCACTTCATAACAGAGGGACATTTGGGAATGAGACAAGGCATTGATAGAGATGAGTCTCCGATGTCTGGAGTCTGCGTTCAGCCAAGCTCCATGGCTAGTTCGTGACTAATCTGAAAATGTTTTGTTTTCTGTATGTGGTTATTATAAATATTTTTTTCTAGGTGATATTTTCCTTTTCTCCTATTTTTAAATGGTGCATAGAGAACAAAAAGCTGCTCACTTTTTAGGGGAGATATCACTGAAACGCTACAACTGAAGAGTATTTAAACTATATGTATTTCAGATCTCTTTTTTTGTCCCCATTTAACAGACACATTTGTAATTCTGCAAAAAGACCATCATAAGATTGCGTGTGCCAGTTCATTCACTACACATAGTAAACCAGTCCCATGCATTGTACGTTCATTTTTTTAACCTCTTTTTAGTATTTCAGAGCCAAGAACTGCCACACAGCTATCAACATGTAAAGCAATGCAAAAACATCCACTTAAGTTCCAACAGTGAAAGATTTCACCTTTTTTTTTTTTTTTTTTCTTCTTGATAATTTATTTACCCTTTATTTGAAACCTCTCGAAGGAGCTGTGTGTTTAAAACCTGTAGTGTGTGTGCAGGACAAAGTACTCGCAGTGGTCTTTGGTGTTGTCTGTATTGTGTAAGTGTGAGAAGCGCGTACTCAGACTGCGGGCGCAGAACGAGCCACAGTAGTGTTCAGGCTGAGACACGTCTCACTATGTGTTCCAGTTATGGGGAAGATGCACTGAACGGGGTCAGATCCAGATTAGGGGTTCTTGTCAAGAACTCTTTTTGGCCTTATGGTTTTTGAACATTTGAATGAAAAGAATGGACAATACTGTTTAGATGATAAAGAGGATGTTCCTTTTCGCTGAAATGAAATAATTCTTCAGAGGAATGCTGATTAGAGTTAAAGTAATCAAGAGGTTATTAAGAGGCCTTTATTTAACAAAGGGACTTAAGGGACTCATAATTACAGGGTCAAGTGTTTTAATCGTGACTTCCTAGAATTCTTTCTTATCAAAATAGGATTTCACTCTAGAGTCAGCCCTGAATGAAATGCTTGATTTTTATTTATTTGTTCCTTTTCCTTTTGATTGTACGCTTTCCATTGAACACTGTTTACTTCAGTTTACTTATTCACATTTTAGTACAGAAATATTCGCTGAAATTTGTGACTGCCTTTCTCCCCTCTTGAATTATGCTGTGAACTCTTTACACATTTTTTTAAATACCAAAGTAATTGGGTTTTTTAATGGTTCTGTAACAAATAATGTAGCAGTTGACCACTCCCATCACAGTGTTTTATTAAATGATCAGTTTTGTCCGTACCAAATGTCTACCAACTACAGACATTTTGCAGAGCTTGGTTGAAATGTTTGGTTAAACATAAATCCCTGTTGTTATTTTCTTTCCTTTTTTTCCCCCCTTTTTTTGTGGGGGTGCATAAAAACATCAAGCAGTTGGGAGCATAGCTTGGCACAACACTGCTGCTCTGCAGGCTACGGAGTAGCTGTGAAAGATTACAAGGAGGAAAAAATGCTTTTTGTTGACGGTTGGTGGGTAATGCTACTTTTTTCTACTTATTTTGAATGACATGCTAATTTTTACTGAAGTGTCATATTTCAGCTGAAATATTCAGACAGTCTACTGTAGCTACGAAGAGTACAAGTTGAGTTTGTCGAACATTTGTTTGGTGCTTGTTTCCCATATACTGTTTTAACCGAATCTAAATATATGGCACTGAGGGCACTGGGGCACATGCATGTTTCCAAGAGATTCATTGTTTTCAGAGTCACTTTGCAGTTACAGAAGCAATCTCACCCACACTTTCTAGTGAAATGCTCTCCACCTGTGATCCCACTTCACACGGGGTATTAAGAAGACCGACTCCATGCATATTACCAATGAATCTTTAGTATCATGCTGCTCAGTCAGGTAACAGGGCACTATTGTACATGAAAGTGGTGTTTATTTTGCCGACTGCATCTTTACCCTCTTATGAAACAAATAATGTTTGATATATTTCCATATTCTCAGAAGAGTAATGGTGACGAGGAATGGTTCATATAAATGTTAAATGGCTTTTAAAAATAGTTTTTATAAAGGACCCCATTTGAGTGGGGACTACAGCAGTTTGCTGAGCTCAAAACATTCCAAAATAAATCTGGAAAAAACAAAACAGATATTAAGTGTCTACCTGTTTTAGCTCTCTGATTTAGTGTCGTTTCCTGAAATGCAGCCCATTTTAATAGTTGAAATAGACTTGATGTATATATATATTTATATTTTTTAATAAAGGAAATACAGAATTCGCTACATTTCTCCTGGTATATAATTACAACTGTTTTGGTTGTCATTTTTTAAGAGTTCTCCTTGGGTCAAGTTATAAACTTCTTTCCAGCCAGAAATCGATTTTAATCAAATATTTTAGCATAGGTAGATTCTTTTCTTTACTCGCACCATCTTCCTTTTCATTTAAATAGTTTACTCAGTCAAAAGTAGTCTTGGTCCACACTCCTACTTAGAGATGCGTCTTATGTGCTCATGACCCGGGAGCTAAAAACCCACTGTAGCGTTTTACTCTTAGCATTTAATGATGTTCATGTGTGATGATGATGTTTTCATTTTAAATGCCGTGGAATTTAAACGGCAAGAAACAATTCTTGTTTCATGATTCTTGAAGTGTTCAGATGCTTTAACAATAATTAAAGTGCATGTACTGTGTATAGCCTGGCACTTTTTAGGAACATCTTTACACCGGCCTTTTTATGCAAATATTTACAGATCGTGTATCTAAGCATTACAAAGTATAAAAACATACACATAGATGTTCATCAAGAGGGGGAGATGGGTGGGATTGACGTGTGATGTAATTTGAGAAAGTCACTGACTTGAATCATTGCAAAAAAAAATATTTTAAAAATGCAGTAAATAAGTACTTGGAGATGACAGGAAGGGTAAACTGGACGGTCGAAGACCAGGAAAATCATCGCCTTTCTCTCCACTCAAAACCAGTTTAACCATTCTCCAGTTAGATTTTTCATTAACGCCCTACCCTTCACCAACACCAATAACCATTCTATAGCCAACATCACTGAGAATACATTTTCTCCCAATTCCGACGTGACATGACTTGTGTATGATTCGCCTGTGTACGGGTGTCACTAATAAGCTGTTGTAAACCTAAAAGTTATACAGGAAATTGACTTGTTTCTATTTGAACCTTCTAACACTACGTGGCCATAGGTGTGTGGACACGTAATCATACACCCACACATGGTTCCTCCAAAACTGTTGACACAAAATTGAAAGAAAAAAAAAACACATGATGGCCTTGTATGATGGAGCATTACAATTTCCCTCGACTGAAACTAAGAGGGCCGTGTTTGTCCTAGCATGGCAGTGCACCTGTGCACAAAGCGCGGTTCAGGGAGAGAGCTGGTGTGGAAGAACTTGAGTTCCTGGTCCTCAGCCAGTTTCCCCAGACACGAGTCAACTGACTAATATTACTGTATCTAAATAAACATCATTAAAGTACAAGCAGGGACTAAATCTGAAAAGCACATGTGAGTGTGATGACCAAGTGTCCACTTTTACTTTTTTTTTTTTTGACTCAGGACCTGGTTTAGCACTAAAAGTGTAGGTGGCGCCTCTAATAGGATATTTATGACATCAGCACGCGTGGTTGTAGCACGTGGCTCGTTGGTCTAGGGGTATGATTCTCGCTTCGGGTGCGAGAGGTCCCGGGTTCAAATCCCGGACGAGCCCAGATTTTCATGTTTATTTTAAAATAAGTGAATGACTAAAATATGAACCTGTATGCTATGGGATACTCGTACAGGTCGCCCGTAAAATAAATGTACAGTTTTTTGTAACATAGTGGCTTTAATTCACACTCACTCACTTTTTAATACAATTTAACGCATAAAACAAGAATTAACGTGGGAAAATCTAACCGGGTAGAACATTTATCACCTAACACCGTTTGTGGAGGTATTTATTTCCCGATATTCTATGAAATTAGATCACATTTGTCGGGTGTTCGTTTGATTTGGTCTCTTTTTCAACAGACAAGAGGCCGTAGCATTATGGGACGTGTGTCGAAATGCATTCTGGGATATTAGTTCAGTGCTTTGTTAGCCGTTTAGCTAGTTAGCTAGCCGTGAGGCGACTGTGCGGTGATTTAATGGTAAAATAAAACAATATAACATTTTTACACGATTTAAACGATGCGTGGATTGTAAATAGTAACAGTCCCCCCCCTAGTAATATTCGTGTAAACAATGCCAAATTTTTGCGCGGCTCCAAACTGCACCCGGAAAAGCACTCAGTCGGATCTGGCTTTCTTTCGGTTTCCAAGAGACCCTGAACGGTAAGTCGAGTGGGGTTGATGTTATCAGATTAACACGTTAAAAGCAACACACCCAGTGCCGATATACTAATAAGAAAACAAAAACACGCTTCTTTCAGGCAACCGGACCGGGACAGGAAAGATTAAAAAAATACTTTTTGAGGTATCTTGAGAAGACACGGTTAGCTATCATGTTTTTGTTTTACCACCCATACTCCGAAAACTTCGCTTCCGGATCGCGCTTTCGTGCAGTCTCGTAATTGGCGCATACGTTGTTTTGGTAATGGTGTCAGCCAATCATAGCGCAGGAGGCGGGATCCGTCAGAATACGGGTGTCTTCCCTGGAGGATTAAGCAATTGTGAATTGGAGAGATAGTGAGATATTTTCTGATTGTGTAACCTTTCTCTTCTAAGCCTTCCAGTTTCCCACCTAGCAGTGCTTTATGTTTTTGGTTGGTTGGCTTTTTCTCAGCTTATCACCAGTAACACTGTGGAACCTGTGAACCCAGTACAACAGAGTATCATGCCCATTTAAGCCCAGAGCTGGCCCTGTAGTCGTCCTCTAATGCTAATAGAAATTATAGTCAGGGACTGAAAGTGTGGAGAGCAGAAGATGGGCTTCACACTGCATTCATAATCAAAACATTTGTTAGGTTTGTATATTCCTGGGAAACCTCTTCTATTCTCCGGTCAGAAATATGGTTAAACATTGCTAAGTCAGTGCGTGTAGAAATCCAAAATTACCCAAGCACATAGTCAGTGTTAAATAAGTCATTACTCTCATTCTCCAAACCGCTTAATCCTACTGGGGTCACAGGTTTCACCCTACACTGGATGAAGACAAGGTGCTCCCTGAACAGCTTGGCAGACCATCGCAGGGCCAACACACACAGCCTTTTACGTGTAAGCGTTTAAATTGCTGTTAGAGAAGTCTATAATTTACTAACGTAAACCTTTTGTGGTACATACCCAGTGCTGTAGCTGCATTCTCACCTGTCTACATGAACTTCCCAAAGGGTGAAATGCACTAGGATTTTATTCAGATGGGCGCAACTCCGTCACTAGATTTAGGAGCGTGCCTCTATTAGAAGTTAACTTTCTGTTAAACAAATTAGCTGTTAGAAGTGAGTCTGAGTACAACACATTTGTAATTTCTCTACGTTTTGGACAGATGCAGGCTGTGGGTCGAGAATTGTCGCCGTGCAGATCTCGAAGAGAAAACTCCCGATCAGCTCAATAAACATTACAGACTATGTGCGAAGCACTTTGAACCGGCATTGATTTGTAAAACGGTGAGTGTGGTTTGTTGAACAACTGTTTAATTCTGAATTTAGGTCTGGCTCTGTACTGTGTAAATTTAAGGTTCTGTGTAGGACTGACTTTGTAACTGTAGGTCTGACTCCGACTCTGCGACTGTAGAACCGACTCTGTCTGCTGTTTGTATACTGAGGATTAAGTGCTATATTTTGATAGGGTTGTGTGTCAATGTCTCATGTAGTGTTGCTTTGTGAACTCTTTTTGAACTGTATGACCGACTCTGTGGCTGTAAGACCCAGTCTGTGGCCACAGGACCGACTCTGTGGCTGCAGGACCCAGTCTGTGACCGTAGGACCCACTCTGTGACTCCTAGGATCGACGCAGTGGCTGTCGGACCCAGCCTGTAGCCGTAGGACCAACTCTGAGGCCGTCGGACCCAGTCTGTGGCAGTAGGACGGACTCTGTGACTGTAGGACGGACTCTGTGGCGGTAGGACGGACTCTGTGACTGTAGGGCTGACTGTGTGACTGTAGGGCCGACTGTGTGACTGCAGGACAGACTCTGTGGTAGTAGGATGGACTCTGTGACTGTAGGACCGACTCTATGACTGTAGGACCGACTCTGTGACTGTAAGATTAACTCTGTAACTGTAGGATTGACTCTGCATGCTCTTGTATGCTGAGGATTAAATGTCATATTTTGATTGTGTTGTATGTCAGTGTCTCATGCAGTGTTGCTTTGTGAACCCTTTTTCTATATTTCTGCACAAAAGTAACCCAAAACATCATTAGAATTTTACCTAAATCCTAGAAGTGGAACCCAATTAAACCAATGACGCAAAAAATATTATACAACCTCAATTTCAAAAAATTGGGTCACTGTATGAAATGCATTTTCTTTTCAGATTTTATTAACCAAAGAACACAGAAAACATATCAAATATGAAAAAAAGAGAATTTTGCAACTTTAGTTAACTGGCATCAAATCAATAACCTGATTTTATGTCACCACTCTGCAGACACAGCATCTACGACTTGTTAACAGTTTCAGAATACTGTTTCTCACTGTAAAATTTCATGTACTTTGAATATCACGTCATCTGCGGTCCATATCAAAATATTCGGAAAATCTAGAAAAATCTCTGACCGCAAAGGACAAGGCTGAAAATCAATATTAGAAGCCCATGATCTTTGGGCCCTCAGGCAACACTGTTTTCATACCGGCAAGATTCTGACGTGGAAATCACTGCATGGGCTCAGGAACACTTCCAGAAATCACCGTCTGTGAATATAGTTTTCTGTGCCATCCACAAATGCAGGTTAAAGCTGTGTCATGCAAAGAAAAAGTGGTAAGTGAACACAGTCCAGAAACTTGGACATTTATTCAGTGAGGAAAGTTCTCCAATATTATAATCATTGCAGTGAAAGAAGTATGTAACCCTAAAGGATTAGTAGTTAATTTTAAGGTGAAACTGTATACCATTGCACTGGCAGCCATCACTGAGGATGCCACTCTGGCTGAAATACACAACCACTCAAAATATGTAAACAGAATTTCAAGCACACTGAACCAGACACGCTGTAGGAAATATGGCCCAGACCAGCTTTTTCTTTTAATCGGGGTCAAAGGTCACAGTGACCTATTGTTATTACGCAACACTCCCCGTTCTGAAGATGTATAAGTGTACGTAGATGGGTGTGTGTGCGGGTAAACATATAGACCGTTTAAACCTGGTACACCTTTTGAATTCTACAGTTAGGGAGGTGAGAACATGCAATTTTGTAAAGTCATCCAAAAAAAGGGGTTGCAGTAGGTCAGGACAGGGGGGTCAACAGAGGAATGGTTTAGGTTTTGAAGTTTTGTGTTTAAAAAAAAAAACAAAAACAGTCAGATCCATGGGGTCAACAATCCATGATGTGATTTTGTCTAGATTTTTCAAAAATTGCCTCTTCATGGGCTCCCGAGTGGCACATTGACAAGGTGTGTGACCTCTCACGGGAGAGAGGGATGGCATATGCTCACTTCCCTGTCACTCACAGCGATCACCAGCCAATCATGGGGGTCTGTGAGCTCACTTGTACGAGGGGGCAAATAGTGCTTCCCCTCCGAGTGTGTTAGGGCACCCCCAAATACGCATGCGCAGCAGTTCGAATAGAGGCGAGCGGCAGCATCGCTTGTCACAGAGGGGGCGTGTGCTTGCTTACCCCCCTCCCTGGTCGGTGGTGGTCGTGTGATGGGGAAGGCAAAAAAATGTGAGTGTGAATTGGATACGACTAAATTAGGGGGGAAAAATGGTGGAAACCCCCCACCCAACACACACCCAACACCCCCCACACTGGTCTCTTCGGTCATATTAATGCAGAAATACAGACTTTTTTTTTTAAGCGTTCACAAATTTTGCAGCACGAGTGTATAAGTGAATGTTGAATTTTCTCTTTTCATACAGAGCCCATACAGGACTGTGCTCAGAGATACTGCCATCCCTACTATTTTTGATTTAACCAGCCACCTCAGTAATCCACACAGCAGACATCGGAAACGCATCAAGATTTTGGTACCCTGCACTTTTCTATTATTTAATATAACTATTACTTATACTTTTAATGAAGCAAGAGAAAGTTGTGGAAGAGAAACATGTTTCTGTAGGTTTTAACTTCTATAATAAAAAGTGCAAACCCGAGATTAATACGTTAATTAAATTTTCAATAATATCCTTATTTATACTAACCCCATTATTATTGTTAAATTTTTTATTATTGTGGTCTTTTACCTTTTTTTTCCCATTTCTGTTTTTAACTTAGACTGATGAAGAGGTACAAAAACTCAAAGAGCGAAGACGTAAGTATTCATTATATCACTAAACATAACTGTTGGATGTCAGGGCTAAAAACATTTAATAAATAAAATATTTGTCTTTCTTAAAATTGTTTTTAGTGGAATCTTCACTAGAGCCGTTACTTTCCAAAAAGGACAAAACAACTGGTGAGGATGAGCCAGAGGTTGATGATGTACCCCAGTTAACTCCTCATCAGAAAGAACTAAGAGAGTTCTTAAGGTCTTTGTTTGAGGTGGTTGTTTTAGTAGGAAAACAAAGCATCCCATTGGGTTACCAGTCAGAAGACGAGCCGCTGACCGTGAGCACGTTTCAGGCTTTGTTGGAAAACCGCATTAATGCTGGGGATGAAGTTCTTAGAGCACGGTTTGAAGCAGCAGCTGTTAATGAAGAATTTTGGCCACAGGCGCAGCAGAAGCAACTGCTGGCTGTTTGTGAGAGATGCGTTCGAGACGAGCTTCTGCAGGAAGTACGAGAAAGCCGTTTCTTTTCGCTGGTGACTGGGGAGCTGGTGGAATTTCCTGAAGGTCAGCACATGCCAGTGTTCTTGCGCTTTGTGGACCAAAGCAACACTCTCAGGGAGGAGTTTGTCGAGTTCCTCATGTTTGAAGGAGAGGAGCAGTCTTTGGCGGATAAATTGGAGTCGCACATCACGAAGGAATGGGACCTGAGCATGGAACACTGCAGAGGCCAAGCACACGCCGGTTGTGGTGTCTTTGGAAGTAAGATGAAAGCTGTGGCCAACCAACTGATTGAGAAGTACCCAATGGCCGTGAATACACCATGTGCAACCTGTGCACTCAACGTGCACCTTGCTAACAGTGTTCCGCTGACTGGTGTTCAGGTAGTGATGTCGGTTCTTAAAAAGACTGACGCGTTCTTTAAGGCTTCTCCGCTCCTGCAAGCTGAACTGGACAACGCCATCTCCATACTCTTTCAGGGCAACATAGAGAAAGGAGACGATCTCAAAGAGAACTGTCGTGCCGCCTGGATAGAGCTGCATAATGTGTTTGAGATGGCTGTTGATTTGTTAGAGCCACTTCTGCTCTGCATGGACAGCATACATGACAACGAAGACTGGAAATGGAACGACCAGTTCACCAGCGACGCTTATGCTATTTCAGAGGCTTTGGCTGACTTTGAGTTCATCGTTACTCTGGTGGTAATGAAGAACGCGCTCTCATTCACAAGAGCCTTTGGTAAAAACTTGCAAGGAGAGACTCTCGATGTGTATTTTGCCGCCAGCAGCCTCACAGCCGTCCTGCATTCTTTGCATGAGGTTCTAGACAATATTGAAGTTTACCATGAATTCTGGTTTGAGGAAGCTGTAAACCTAGCCACAGCGATGGAGATCCCAGTCAAAGTGCCCAGACTGTTCCTCCGAAAGCAACGGGCGATTGAAGCTTTAGAAATACAGGCTGAGTCCTTTTACAAGGAATACCTGACTCTTCCACTCATGGAGCACATCACTCAGGAAGTGAAGGACATGTTCTCAGATAACCATATCAGGGCACTTAAGTGCCTGTCTCTTGTTCCGGCAGTCATGGGTCAGATGAAATTTAACACCTCAGAGGAAGCACATGCGGACATATTCCGAAGCGATCTTCCGCAGCCGGACACGCTGCCTGCGGAACTTCACTGCTGGAGGATCAAATGGAAACACAGAGGAAAGGAGGTCAATCTGCCATGTACCATTCATGAAACACTGCAGCACTCGGACGTCAAGTTCTTCCCAAACGTCAACGCATTCCTGAGAATTCTGGCCTCTTTACCTCTGTTTATGTTTGCGGATCAGGGAGGCTCTGGACAGAAACGTCTACAGGCTTACCTTTCAGACACGCCACTGAGGCACAGGTCAACAAGCTTGGCTGTGCTCAATATCAATTATCATGTTAAAATCGATCTCGATGAAATGGTTGAATGTTACATCAAAAGTTACCCAGAAGAAGAAGAGAGGGAGTAAATGACCAGATGGTTTTACAGAGACTGGAGAAATTATTTATATTTTTATAACTGGTGTATATAAGTTGACATTTTGCAGGAATAATCTTTTGTGTCCTGTAATCATTACAAGGTTAAATGTATTTATAATATTTTATATTATATCAAACTTATGAGCCCAAATTCATTTTAACCAATGGTTACACTCGGATCAGTTATTATAATAACACCACCTGAGTGGTGTGTGGCGAGGAAGCCCCGTACACCGCAATCTGACATGCTAGCCTTCACTCCCCACATGCATCAGTGATCCTTGGTCCCGTACTTCGTAGCTACTTACCACTGCCAGACAGGGACACCTCTATTATTTCAGTGGCAAGGAGTGCGTTGTGTTAGGCTGAAAGGAAAGAGTCTGTTCTTGAAGTCGATGTGTTGGAAGCAGGAAAAATGAGCAAGTGAAAGGAGATGAGCGACCTTGACAAGGGCCACGTTGTGATAGTTAATCACCTGGGTCACTTCGTCCCCTAAACAGCAGGTCTTGTAGGGTGTTCCTGGTATGTAGTGGTGACTACCTTCCAAAGATGATCCAAGGAAATACAAACAGTGAACTGGCAAGAGTGTCACGGGTGTCCAAGGCTCATCGAAGTGAGTGAAGGCTGGTACATCTGGTCCGATCCCACAGAGACTGCTGACTCTGTTATTGCTGGTTATGACGGAACGGTGTGTCAGCACAGTGCATTGCAGCTTGATATGTATGGGGTTGCCTTGTTGCAGACCAGTCATGTGGTGTAAATAATATGGCTGATCAGAGTAACGTGCTGTGTATAAATGTCAGCTGTGTGAAACTGGACTAATATGTAAAAGTGAAAAAGTTAACAGTCTGGAATATCCAGAAGAATGTTGCATTGTTTTTATTATTGTACCTCATTCACAATGTAAATAAATGTGACTGATTTTAATATGGCATTCGGACTATTTCCATGTGTCATATTTTATTTTTATATTTTAAAAAAAAGAAACAAAAGATTATTTATAGAGCTTTTAACAAGAGACGCTGTCACAGAACCTCTTGATAGGAATTCAGGTAGTGATTTAGATTTCTACTGAACAAGCCACAAGAGACCGAGGCATTAAAAAAAAAAACCCTTTATGAGATGACTTGATGAAGAAATACTGAAAGCAATCAAACACCGAACAGTAAATTTAATTTCATTGATTTAATGTAAATGTCCTCGATCAGTATTGGTGACTCCAGAGAACATGAACCGTGATTTTGTATCTTTGCTCTGTCTCCTGTTTCCAGACTGCTGCTCTGATCTTACCACTAGATGGTATCGTTAGTGTTTCTCTTGTAAGATTGAAACAAAGGAACATGGGTGTGACTCATCAGCCTTTGAGGCATATAAGAACTTATCCCGTCTCTCTAAGAGTGTTTCACAGCTCCAGTCCTAAATCATGGATGTCCCGCACATCATTTTATCTGATGATAAGTGTGTTAAAACTAAAATCACTAGGCTGTAGGAGCCTGTGCAGCTTAACAGCATGAGCTTGGTTATAGATAAAGGGTTCCAGATGAATGCATACAACCCAAACAGACAGTCGTGCAGGGTGTGGCAGCATTTAACATGATATATTTGATAATATTGAATCTGGCTTTCAGTGCCTAATTGTGCTGCATTTCCCCACTTTTTTCTAATGAACACGGTACTCTAAAATAACCACAAGTCATAGACTGCTATTTTTATATTATTAGTTAGTTAATATTATTAGTTAGCAAATGGTGCAGACAGAAGAGACTCTATCTCACTTTCTCTGCTTTTCACATGTTGGGTTGAAGTGAGATAGCTGGAAAGACACTTAAATGTGCAGGATTAGGGTAGGAAACTTGTGACCTCTATACAGTATTAGTGCCGTAATACATACATATTGTTATGGCTGATAGGTGTATATAGTCACTAAACTCTACAAAAGCTTTACATAAGGGTTAAAAACTGAACTAATTACTCTGTTTTTTTAATGACTGCAGTGAAGGTGTCTCTAAGGAATAGGGGAGACAATAAGTGCAGTTAAGTCCTCATGACAAACATCCATGAAAGTGTGGATGGAAGCCAGTCACGGTTTTAACAAGGACACCAAAAGGATTTTATTTATCTATTTTAGATAAATATTTAAATACCAATTTAGTAAAATAAGTTTGAGATAAGTTTTAGCTTTTAAATGCAATTGTTGGCATGTAAAATATATATTGGGTTTGTACTGGTCTTAATCACCACCAACAGGATACTGAACGGTGGCCTTGAAATCCACAGAGAAACATCAGATATCTATAATATCAAGGAATGTCATCTGTGCAACGTTATTTGTATATTCAAACACTAAAAATATGAAGTTACTAACAAACCATTAGAAAATAATATTAGGTACAAAACAAGTTTGGGATGTAAGGTGGATACAAGACATTTCTTGGAAACATTTTCACGTTTTGATTCCAAGTCTTTTTAATTAATATCAGCATTATTTTACAATAAAGGTGTAATTTGCCTGGCCACAAAAAAAAGTGCTGCTGGAAATTTAAATTTCCCCGAGGGAGTCATCCCAAAGGGATCAACAAAGTTAAGTCTAAGTCTAAAGTCCTGCGCACATATACACAGGGCGGCACGGTGGCGCAGTGGGTAGCACGTCTGCCTCACAGCAAGAAGGTCTGGGTTCGGTTCCAGGACTCTCAAGGCGTTTCTGAGTAGAGTTTGCGTTCCTCTTTGTGCTTGTACGGTTTTCCTCTGGGTACTCCGGTTTCCTCCAACAGTTCAAAAACATGCACGGTAGGCTAACTGGCTGTTCCGAATCATCCTTAGGTGTGCGTGTGAGAGGTTGTATGAGTGTTGGACCTGCGTTTGCCGGGCGAACTGTTCAGGGTGTACCCCGCCCTCGCTCGGAGTCGGCTGAGCAGGGGCGCCAGCCTCCCGGTGACCCAATTTAGGATTAAGCTTTTTAGAAAAATGAAAGAATGAATGAATATATATACAAATACACACACCATATAAATACTATAGATAGATAGATAGATAGATAGATAGATAGATGTCAATAATACTGAAATGTAATCTATAGATAGATAGAGATAGGTATCAGTATCTCGGAATTTATTACACTTGATGCATTTCAGTTACTATAATTGAGCCACTATGGTAGGCTATGAAAGTGCAGATCAGAATGAACAGACAATAAAAGTATTATTTTTATAACTAAACAGGAAGTGGTTAAAATGGGGGCGTGGCCTGAGGGTGCTGCTGTCCATCCGCAGCCGGCTGCAGGTGACGGGCGATTTTACGCAGCAATCCTCCCCAGCCAGGCGGGGCTGCGCGCACACTCATCAGGCCTTTAAAGCAACTATTTGGAGTTGTTTTTGCGCGGACAGCCTGGAAGGTGATTAGAAGAAGATCATTCTGTGGTGGAATACATCGACAGGCTTTCATTCCCTTTGAGGGAGACCCATCCGGAGAGGAAAAGCCGCGCTCTTCTCCGTTTTAAGGAGAGAGAGGAAAGCGGATGCTCCATCCCCCCTGATCATCCATCAGTGCTGCAGCTCTTCAGCATGGCGTGGCCCTGCATCACCCGCGCCTGCTGCATCAACCGCTTCTGGAGCGAGCTGGATAAAGCGGACATCGCCGTGCCGCTCGTCTTCACCAAGTACTCGGACGTGGCTGAGGTGCGGCACCTCCATCCGCAACCGGGCCCCATAGCGCAACCCCATCATCCCTGCGCGGTCGCCATAGAAACAGAACCCGCCCACACCGCGCCGCTAGAGTCGGCTGCAGCATCAGCACCATCTTCAGCGTCGCGCGGCTCGTCCGTCACGCGCCAGGACTTCAAAGCCTGGAAAGTCAAACCGGAGCCGAGCTGCAAACCCAGGAACGAGTACCGCCCGTGCCAGACACCGTTCGATAACGAGACCCAGTACCGGAAAGATTACAAGCCGTGGCCTGTTCAGAAACGCGGGGATCACCCGTGGATCCCGAAAGCGGACAGCAGGAGCCAGAAGCAGGAGCACGTGACCTCCGAACTTGAGAAGTGTGAGATCGAGGAGAAGGTCAAGGAGAAACAAGATGCCAAAGAGGAAGAAAAGAAGAAGCTGCCAGCGAAGAAGGAAGAGGATGCTGAGACTGGAGAGAAGAAGAAGGAGCAGAGAGCGGGCTCCAGGGGGAGATCAGCAGCAGATGCTCGGAACAGGCAGATCAAGCAGGAGGGAACCTCTGGGAGCTCCTACAGGTAAAAACAAACAAACAAACAAACAAGAGAAACTGAACCGTTTTACACCCCGTCCCTGCTGTATTACAGCCATACATTATTTGTAAATGATTAAAAACAAAAGATTTCTTGAGGGTATATTGGCCATAGTACTTACACACCCCTCCCCGTCCACTGCACTCTTCACACTATGAGTGTAGGATGTTCTCCAACACAAGGCTCCACTGTAGACCAAGCCTCTGCGCCTCTCCACTCAAGCTGGGACAATATTGCAGAGTGAGAATAAAACAGCACCGGAGGGTGGTGTCTAAGGTGGATAAGAAAACCATAAGCAACAACTCTGAACCCTCAGCAAATATAGATCCATCCGTCTATAGAGTTCATCCGTCAGGGTCTGATTTTCAAGATACACCCTGAACAGGTTAGGTATTCAAGGGCTATCCAAGACACAAACTATCATTTAAAGCTTTTAAAGTAAGCAGTTGGAGGTTGAGGGGTAACCAGAGTATCCGGAGGAAACCCAGTGAGAACATGAAAGGTCCAAACAGAAACAGCCCATTCAGGCATGAGATTCCGTGTTAATCACGAAGGAAGCCGCAGTACCTATCATGGGGACAACATGCAAACTCCAAAAAGAAACGCCCTCACCGAGCCTGGGACTCAAACCCAGGACGTTCTTGCTGTGGGGCAGATGTGCTCACCACATGTTGCTCATAAAATTAACATCATAAAAGACTGTTAGATAGACAAGGAAGTAACACATGCATGACACTAAATCACGGTAATATGTTATTATTTCGGCGGCACGGTGGCGTAGTGGTTAGCACGTCCGCCTCACAGCAAGAAGGTCCTGGGTTCGATTCCCAGCTCGGGTGT
>JAOUQZ010000049.1:9741429-9758090 GCA_028564935.1 Neosilurus hyrtlii | reverse complement strand
ACAGTCGTACTAAGCATTTCACTGCATATTGTACTGTGTATAATTTGTATGTGACAAATAAATTTGAATTTGAATTTTTGTGATGTTTTTCAGATTCTCTTACTTGTGCCCATTGTGACAAAGGCTTTGCTAATGAGAGACTGCTGAGAGACCACGTTCGTCAGCATGGTTTGTTCTCAAAGGATTTTAACTTCAGTTTATATTGTGATTTGTATTCTTTCAGATGGTCAAAATATTAAGTTTCATTTGGAGATTCTTTGGTAGAAACATGATATTGCAGACCCCGAATTAAATAATGGCGCCTCCAAGCACCTCATAAATTTAACCTGTCTGAACGTGGCCTGGCTGAACACGCTTAATAAGGACTCTAACCTATAAAACTAAGGGTGTAATTATACCCTGCTGTTATTATAGCCTCCTTGGTATTTTGGAAGTGTTGTGTCTGTTGCCTGTCTGTAATAAAATGCTAAATTGTGCAGCACAGGGCTACTCCACGACCAGAAATGAGATCCACTATGTTAAACTGGTTTATTATTCCTGAAATGAGAAATGAATTGATATGGACATTCCTTGTATGAACTTTTTGTTCATTTTTCAGTTAATCATATAAAGTGCCCACTCTGTGACATGACGTGTACATCCCTCTCCACCCTGAAGATCCACATCAAATTCCGCCACTGTGACGAGCGCCCGTTCCCCTGCGACTTCTGCGAGAGCAGGTCACGAATCACGACGGTTCATCTTATTCTGTAACTTTGTGCTTCTTTTTTTGGGAAATTCTAGAAAGAATGGAACTGGAGTGAAAACTGCCTTCCTTTTTTTTCTCCTCTCTTTCTTTTCAGCTTCAAGAATCAGCACGATCTCCGGAAGCACATGGAAACCCACAACGAGGGAACAGCTTACCACTGCACTGTGGAGGGCTGCGGTTACTCTTCTCGCATGGCTCACACCATCAAACAGCACTATAAAAGAGTACACGAGGTCAGACAACAGGGGGCGCCATGAGCTCATGTTCCAAAGGTTTCTGTTGTATCTCATGCCAGAAGTTCAGTCTTTATATGTGGTGTGGTATTGCTGTTCCAGCAGGGGAACATGGTGTCCAGATACAAATGTCATCTGTGTGACAAGAACTTCTCATGGTGTTACACCCTGACCCTTCACCTGAGAAAGAAACATCAGCTCAAATGGCCATCGGGACATTCCCGCTTCAGGTATGCTGCACACGAGCAGGGGTGTACAATTAAAATGAATGAAGATCCCGTTAAAAAAACTCTTTGCTTTCTGAAAAGGTCCAAGTAACTAACCTCAGGGAATAGTGAAAAGTTATCGTTTAATTCTTTTACATTGTTGAAGTGTGAAGTGGTTATATTTTGTTTTGTAATAACACCTCACATTACAGCTAGCGTTTTTATTAATCAGGTCATAGAAAGTTTGCTTTAAAAAACCTGTATGAATACAGTTTGTGAAAGTTCCTCCTTTCTGATGTAAACTCTGTGTAGTAGAGTAGTGTAGTGTGGTTTTAAAGCCTAAATTTGGTTGTATTGAAAGCTGCTGTGTTAACTGAAGCTACACTGTAGGTCAAAAGTAAAGCCAAAGCTATCCTGTACACGCTGCTTCTCCGTCCATAGGTTCACTTCCCTGCTACATATATTTAATAATTATTCACAAGTGATTTGGATGTTGCTGAATAGTCAGTTAAATAGATCAATTCATTTGCAAATCGAAGCAAATAATCGTTGTGCTATATACTGCCCAGGAACATAAACAAAAAAGCACTAAAATGTGATGTTTAGGGTTTTCGTATATATACTACACAGAAACAAAGAAAATTTAAAAATAAGGTTTATTTTAAATCATTCTCTATTTTTATATACACTTACCATGGAGTTTAGGAAGTGTAATAGGAACATCTGTACACCTGCTCATTTATGCAGTTATCCAATCATGTGGCAGCAGCACAGTGTATAAAATCTCATCGACATAAAGTCTACAGGTCAAGTTCTTTAGTTAATGATCGCATCAAAGAATCGGTCATAGCAAGAAAAAAAATGTGTTGCTTTGATTGTGGCCTGGATGTTGGTGTCACATGGGCTGGTTTCAGTATTTTAGAAAGTTGTTTTTGCACATAGCACTCTATAGATATTTTGCATTGTGCTGCTTCCATAATTTTAAGTGTGTGTGTGTGTGTGTGTGTGTGTGTGTGTGTGTGTGTGTGTGTGCATACCTAACAGCCACAATGTTAAATCCACCTGCTTAGTAGCCTAATGTAATGTTGGGTCCCTTTTGTGCTGACAAAAGTACTCTGACGCACTGAGGCATGAACTCCACAAGACATCTTAAGGTGCGCTGTGGTGTCTGGCACCAAGTTGTGAACAGCAGATCCTTTAAGTCCTGTGAGCTGCAAGGTGGAGCCTCCTAGGAACCGACTTGTTTGTCCTGTTCACACATGCTTGGTCAGATTGAGATCAACCTTGGGTGTTCCAAATAGAGATGGTAGAAAAATCCATTCTGGGTTGTTGTTTTTTTTTCCCTCTGTCTCTCTTTTTTTCCATGATTCTTCTGTTCATATGTTTGAACAGATGGTGGTGACACGTTGCCATTCCTCTATAGTTCTGTAGGTGGCACACTCTAAATTATTCACACATTGGCAGGCAGCACAGCATCCGGTGTGAAAGAAGCAAATTATCTGCTAACTTTGTGTCAAAATTAACAAATTAACAAACTTTTTTTTTTCTTTTCTTTAATACACACAGTTCAAAACTGGAACAAAAAGGCAGAAAAACTTTATTGAATTATTGAATCAGGATATTTATAGAATTGTGATGCTTACAGAATCACAATACAAATCAGAACGAAACCTAGGTATCTTCATATCGTATCAGGTGGTACACGTACCCTGGTGTGGTGTGATGGCTGTGATTTTATTAGCTGTTAGTGCTAAAGTAGCTCTTCTGTGGCATCGAACCAGATGAGCTGGCCTTTGTTCCCCACTCATATCAATCGCCTTGGGCACCCGTTGCACTTTAGCCAGTTCATCTGTAGTCCTTTCCTTGAACTGCTTTTGGTACATGCCAAAGATATGCCATTTTGGAGACCTTCTGAGTCATGGGTATCCGTATGATTCTCATTCGTGTTGCAGAAAAGTGCTTCTGAGGTAATAAAAGTAAATATATTTCTTGGTTGCTGGTTCATCATGTTGCCCAGAACAGCAACCAGACCTGGTTTTACATGTTCATGCTCTGATTTAAAAAAAATGAAACTCGGGCTGACTTACATGATAGACAATGAACTCATGATTACATTAATTATTGAAATAATTTTGAAAGTGTTAATTAACTACACGGACAGAATGATCTCAGTTTAATTTGTTTAGTTTGTGCCAAAGGGTTTGTATGTTGACCTATTTAATTATCTTTTTCCATTATGGCATGCAGGGATATCAGCCTTTATTTCTGCATCCCTGGACCTGTTATTTGAGCAATGTCTCTTTTTAAAAAAACATTTAATTTTAATTTTATTTATTTATTAATAACTCTTTTTAATAATACTTAGTAATCAGCATTTTCCTGCTGGAATTCATATTTAACCAATCAAAGCAGATTGCTATTAAATATATTCTCTCCGTGTCTTTTGTTTGCACAAAAGCAGGTTGTAGTGATGTTTCTAATGATGCCATGTTGCTGCCATGTCAAATGTGTGTCATCTGTCCCCATTAGGATCCACTACCTGCTTTTTCCCTAGTTAAACTACGTTGAGTTGTTTTTGAATGTGACATTTTGACATGATTTCCATTTGCTGCTTATTTTGCTTTCGCTAAATCCACTTCAAGTTTTCTTCTGACACGAATGAAACCTGCTATCCTACCATGTAGCACTGCTAGGATACACAGTGTTTGTTTTGTGTACAGGTGGGGTGCTATACCACAACTGCTCTGTCACAGTCATATAGCCATCACAGTTTGATTCTAAAAGGAAGTTCACACAGGAAGTGATGGGTAACAAGCTAATCGCTTCACTGCTGAAAGTTGCACCTCTGGTTGCCTAGGTAACCCTCTTGCATGTTTACTGTGAACATTATCTAGCTAAAAGAGATATGTAAGTAGATATTTCTAAATTTTAATAAATAAATAGCTTAATATTGTCAGTATTACTATACTATTAAGTTCTATTATTAAGTACAGAACAGAGATTTAGTAGGAAAAGATGTTAGCAAAAACGTGTTCTGGTTATCTGGCTAAACCACATAATATACTTTTTCCTGTAGCTCTAAATAAATATAAATATGTGCTCATGGAAGATGCTAACTGTTTTAGAAATGTGGACCCAAGCACCGTGTTTCTGGTTAATATCTTTGTAAAATTTGTGTGTGTAGTCACAGAGCACAGAAAACGGCAATGAGGAGCAGCTTTCCATATTGATGTACGAGGACTCGTTAACTCGTATTCATTGTTTCTTTACAGAAAATGTTTTGGGAACTCAGTGATTGGTAGAATCTGTCAGTCAGTGGCATCTTTTTTGCTCCGATTGGTAGTTGGTGAAATTGCCTAAAGGTTCAGCTCAGTTTAACAAGTTTATACCCCAAAACTTCATAAAACAGACTTTATATGGCCGCTTGTCTCTCACTGTTTACCGTGTGCACGCTCCTTTACTCTTGCCCATTTTTCCTGTTTCCAACACATCAATTTTGAAAACTCACTGTTCATTTACTGTCTGTGTTATGGCTGATACACACACTGATTTATATATTTAGATGTACCTGCATTACAGATTTAATTAAGTACACACACACACACACACACACAGACACTGAGTCATTGCAGTGACCTGTAGCTGGTCTGTGTTCTAATGAACTACCCTCAGCTAAATAGCTTACATATACTCATTAGATATTGTCTATTGCATAAGCAGATTAGAATAGATAAACTGCAACAGAGATGCCAAGTTCATGTTTTTTTTTTTTTTTTTTTTTTTTTAAATCAGGGTCACTCAGGTGTTGCTATTTTAACCCCAAATATCTATCAGCACTGATACAGTATTTAATTAGTACAGTGTTATCATTTGGTTTGCTTTGCTGGGTTTACATCTGGACCATCGACCAGAAATATAAAGTAAAGCAGCCCCTTTACATTCTTTAATCTTTGCTGTTTTACAGTCGTGAAAATAAATGCATCCCATGGAAGTTGTTGACTTTTTTTTTTTTTTTCTCCCCCCAACATACTTTGATACAGTGCCTGCAGAATTGAATATATAACAAATGACACACAGAGTTGACCACAATATAACTAAACAAATAAACATTTAAAGTACACCTTTACATTCATCACATCTTGAAGTCAATAATTAAATAATAAAAAGATTAGGTGCCATTGATTGAGAAATTCCTGCAGGTGGAATTTTTCTTATTTAAACCTGACATCTAGGGTCTGGTGTTCCTTTTGCTATTGAAGTGTGTGGTGTTATCATACCAAGATCTAAAAAGTTATTTGAGGCCTTTAGAAGAAAAAAAACTTGCTTGGATGGCGATGAGTCTGGGAAGGGATTTAAAAAGAAATTTAAATTATATAAAATAAATTTTTCCACTCTAAGGAAAATCATTCTCAGGTGGCACAGATTTCAAATCACTCCCGATTTATTAAGGAATGCCTTCCACCGCAGGTTCAGCCTGGGAGCAGGCTGTTTGATGTGAAGATGTCTACAAGAATCTGAAAAATTCATAACTGGATCTGTAGGTGAATCTTGCAGCTGTTGCAAGTGCATATGTCTGTGAGAGCGAGAGAGACTGGTAAAATTTGACCTGCATGTAATGCGTTAGGAAAAAGCCTTTGCTGACTGTAAACAACAATAGAACAAGACTACAGTTGGTTAACGACCACACTTTATAAAGTAATGTGTTCAGGACTAACAAATCAAAGATGCAGTTGTTTGGTCCCAGTTACTCTACATATGTGAACAGTGGAACAACCTCATACCAGCTATGAAGTGTGGTGGTGGAAGTGTTATGGTTTGGGGTTTCGCTGCCTCAGGGCCTGGGCAACTTAGTCATTGATTCAACTATGAAGTCTACGTTATATTAAAGAGTGCTTGAAGGCCATCTGTCAGAAGGTTGATGTTGAACCAGAGGTTCTAACAAACTCACAATGGTCTAGCGAAAACCCTGATCTTAAACCTTATTAAAACGTGGGAGTGTTTAAAAAGGGCAGTACATGCAAGAAAACCCTTAAATATCAGCAAGCTGGTGTCAGATTAGTGGACAGTTATGAAAAAAAAAAAACACCTACAAAAAGTTATTTTTGCTAAAGAAACACTAGCTTCTGAGGCCATGGCAGTTCTTACATTGTCCACAGAAGAATGTTATATCCAATACAAGTAAATTATTGGAAAAAAAAAAACCCACAGATTTCCCTTGTGGTTTTGTTTGAGTATTATCTTTATATCTAGGTGCTCTATATTTACTTGTTCATATAAGTTGTGGGGAAAATCAACAATTTTCATACAGTGTACTTTTTTTTTTTTTTTTTTTTTTTTTTGCTATACTGTGTCCCACAAGGGAAATAATTGGCTTTGCATTTAACCCATCCACTGGGGCACCCAGAGAGCAGTTGGGGGTTAGGTGCCTTGCTCATGGGCACTTCAGCTATGAACGAGGAAGGAAAGGTGCAGCTTACTCCCCCACCGTCACACAATTTTCCTGCTGGTTTGGGAATCGAAGCTGCCTCTCTAACCATTAGGCTATGGTTGCCCCAATATGAATTTTATTGTAATGCTGTTATCTGACTAATAACCTCTTTGTGATGTGCAGGTATAAAGAAGATGAAGACGGCTTCCTGCGCCTGAACATGGTTCGCTTTGAGACTGTTGAGGTAACAGAAGAGCTGATAAAAAACATGGCAGAAAAACGCACCCCCCGCAAACTCTCAGGCTCGAGTGCTCAGACTAAAAGACCGACCCTACAAGCAGAGAGCATGAATGACGTTCCTACATCATCTACCTGCCCCTCATCTAGTTCCTCTTCCATGCCTGTGCTTGTGAATGATGACAGTGGTGCAGTAAAGGGCCGGGCACCAGTGTACTGTATACTGAACACAGTGACTGAGATGAATGGGGATCAGGAGAACTCCGGGATGGAGTCGAGGGCAGTGAGAGCGCTGGCTGCTGTGGCTCGAGGATTGGGTATGGATGTAGTATAAAGAAAAACTATGTACAAAATACACCTCATACAACCATTTTAGTGGCACTGCACCAGATTTGCATCACACATGGCGTCTTAGTCAAATAAAGCAATAAATCTGGATTTTTGTTAGCAATTTAAGGATAATATACTTATCGTAGTAGGGTTGGTGGTGTAGTGGTTAGGGTGCTGGGCTCATGAGTAAGAAGTTGTGAGTTTGAATCCCTAATAGACCCCCACTGTGCCAAAGCCTTTTGGGAAAGGTCTTAACCAAACGTAGGCCTGTCCTCCCAGCAGTATGAATTGGTACCAGTAAAAATCCGGTGAGGTGACCTGTGGTGGACTAGCATCCGATCCAGGAGGAGTTGAATTAATCATTTCATGCTACAGAAACCAGGATAAGCTCCGGTGTGAAGAGGCAGTTGGCTCAGGTGTAAAAATCCCTAAAGACTTTACGCTTACTTATCTTTAAATGTTCTTCCTTCTGTTAAACTGGATTTCATAATAATCATTTCAGGTTCTAAATCATCACTGCTTCTGATCATTGTCGATTTTCCTGTTTATAATACATCCGTCTGCTTTTTAACTCATTTTACAGTTGTTTTAGCTGATTATTATTATTTTTTTTAAATTAACTTTTTTTACTTGTAAATAAAGGTTCCTGTTTAAGACTAATTGAGTATGTAGTCAGTTTAACTTTGCTAAAAATGCTATGTATTTTTCTTTCATTTTACTGTAAACATTAGAAGTGTCTCATGTTTCATCAGTAATAAACAAAAAATAAATTAGACTTTTTTTTTTTCTTCTTAAAATTCTTTAATTTTTTTTCACAAAAAATGATGGACCAGTTTCCCGGTAATGAATTGAGTAGCGGAAGTTGGAGAAGGAAAAAAAAAAACTGAATCACCACTGACACTGCAATTAAATGAAAATCTAGACTTAATCTGGATCCAGGCAACAGCCCAGATACATTTGCCCCTGTACATTTCCTTATTTATCACATATTTGACATGAAGTGCTTGGCTTAGGCTCAGTGAGGCCCTCATTATGTCCCACTCATGGTGCCTCGACATTTCTGTCCGCCAGTGGCGTAGTCCGTCTGGGAGAAGGGGGCCGCATGGGCATTCCAGGTAGCAGAGGGGGGGGAGGGGGGTGGATATAGCCTGAAGGAGGCAGGGCCTTGCTCAGAGTGCTGTAGGGTGCAGTGTGAGGCAGTGCCAGGCGCGGGAACAGCGGGCTGGCGTAGGCTGCGGGCAGGAGGCCGGGATGTGCCAGCTGGGTCTCGAGGGTAGCGTGGTGGTGCAGCGCCAGCAGACGGTTCCTCTCGCTCTCCTCACGCAGAAGTGCCAGGCGATGGCGCTCTTCCAGCTGGCACCTCTGCTGCTGTTCCAGCGCCAACGGGTGGAGGAGCGGCTCGCGTGGATAAACACGCTGCAGTGGGTCGCCCCTCAGCAGCAGCTCCTTGGCAACGTGGTCTTTTTGAGATATGTCCAGACCACGGCTCATACACCGAATCGGATCCCAGTGTTGGGGTGAGTATGGAAATCTCTCAGCACCAGATAATGGGCTCATCCCAACAAGGGGTGTCATTAAACGAGTCCTTTCCAGGCCGTGTGGAAATCCCGTCATTCCTAGAGGTACAGGAATGGATGACATGGGCAAAGGCTGCATTCCTGGAGTTCTTCGGTCCTGCACTGGTTTCTCCAAGACTTTAGGAGGTGGTCTGATTTCAGGAGAGTCCCGATTCTCTCTCCTCTCCTCCTTTACTTTAACATGGACACTCTTTGGGTGCTCAGCTTCCAGTCGACTTTTCTTTGTGTCTGGCTCCCACTGCGATCCGTCACTACTGCGCCTCTCAAGTCGAAGCTTTTGTTGCTGTGGGGACGCGGTGTCCTCAGAATTTGCCTTCTCCTCTGTAGGACGCTGGTCGCTCTTAGCAGTTTTCTCTTTCTTCTCTTGCTGGCTGTCCTTGTGCCTCTGATCCTCGGTCTCTCCACTCTGAGCAGGGGGTTCCTGGGATTGTGCTCGCTCTCGAGCTCTGTCCTTATCTTTTGGCTCAGGAGTGTCTCTAGAAGACTGTACTGTTTGTTTATGACTCTGTGGACTTGCGTTAGCAGGTGACAGGTGTCTCACATTTAACTTGTCTCTTGTGTCCCTGCAAAAAAGGAAGTAAATCAATATAAGCAAAGTGGACTGTAGACATTTTACATGAAACCTTTTATATGTGAACAGCACAATCTGATTGATCTCAGGATTAACAAACATTATTCCGAGTGGATAATGCTTAAATCAATACGACAGGCAATCACGGCTTTTCATGGTCACTTGGACCAGGCGGCGTCACCATCATGCTTTAGAAATAGACAATAAGCCGTAAAAATCCTGTTTGTGTATTTCCGCTGAGTAAAGTGTAAAAACCTACCTTTACAGAGAAGCGGCATACTTTACAGTATGTATTAAACTCTGAATGAGAAGGTTTAAAAGATGGGAGTAGCTACACAGTGCTATTAGCTTGTGGTGTGCAGAGCTCAGTCTGTCACTGTTAAAATATATGAATATAAACTATAATGAATTTGTATTAGTTTGTGTTTTTATGTTTCCATGTGGCATATTATAAACAAACTCAGACATCATGTGTCCTTCGTGGTTTAAAAGATTTTAAAAACAAAGCATGAACATCTCATTTTTTTCTGCGTTTTTTTGCTCACGTTTCAGTGTAGTGTGTGTATAGTAACACAGTTTTGCCCCACAGGTTCAGTGGATGTCACCTCATTCCACCTCTACTTTAGCGAATAATTGTTCATTGCTGCACTTTTGCTGTCTCAAAAGTACAAACATGAAAAAACCACAATACGACCAAAAGGTTGTGGATTCCTGACCATCACCGCCGTACGCAGATCTTCCCCACACTGTTACCAAAATGTTGAAAGCACACAGTTGTATAGGATGCTTATGTGCTCTTCAGCTTTATAATTTCCCATCAGTGGAACTAAGCCGCTTAAACCTGTTCCAGCATGACGCTGTGTCTGTGCACAAAGTGAAGCACATGAAGACATGATTTTTCCAAGATTGGAGGGGAAGAATTTTAGTGTGCTGTACTGAGCCCTGACTTTAAACCTTCTGAACCCATTTGGGATGATTTGAACCTCCACTGCACCCCTGACTGCACCCAGAACCAGTGCCTGTCCTCACTAATACTCCTGTGGCTGAAAGGACCAATCCCCACAGCCACACTCCAAAATGTTGTGGAAAGCCTTTCCAGAATGGTGGTGGTTATTCTAACAGCAAACGGAAACTAAATCTGGAATGTATTATTTATTAAGTACACGGGTGACTTTGGTGTCTATTCTGAATATTACCTCATTGATCAGAATAGATAAAGAAATAGAAAGTAAAAAAAAAAAAAAACGATGTCAGACCTTTCCTGCTGTTCTTTGTTAAGAACAAAGTCTTTTTTGTCCATTACTCTTTCGAGTTCAGGGGGCTGGGGCCAGGCAGGGGGTGTAGGGAAAGAGGAAGGAGTCTGCTGTAGCCTGTTCCAGGGCTCCTGAGGTCCTGCGGAAGATGGAGCTTTACTGTCTTTGCTGCCGTGCGCAGTGCTTGGTGCTGTTTGGAACAAAATAGCGAGTATTTTTGGATTTAATTTTTTCTGCCATACATTAAACAAAACTATTTTTTTTTCCTATAAAAAAAAAAAAAGAAGTAAACTTTAAATCAGTTTCAGGAGGTTTTAATTATTACTTACTTATTGTGGGATTTCCAAGCCCTCCGAACGCCGTGGAGCTCAATATTCCCAAACCGCCAAACACTGGTGGCTTATTCAGTGGGTCTACATCATCAAAACGATACCATGTTTTAATGTGTGTTTACAATGATACCTGAGAATTACACGATAATCACGTGGGAACCTGGTCTTACCATGATGGGAGGGGGAAGTGTGCAGATTGGTGTGAGGATGGGGTAAGTATCCATAGGGAGAAACCGGAGGGTGTGCAGAACCTGATCATAGAAACACAAGTCAATATTTTTTCCATGTCTGATGCACTGAATATTTTGGGTGGTAGAGACGTCAACTGTTGTACACCTAATGTGAAAGTGATGTTTAGAGACTTATTAGATCTCCACTAAATACTGCTGTACAGTAAAATATCCATAATTGCACATGTCACTGGGTATAACAGAACCCTTGACTTACCAGCACTGGAAAAGATGGTGGAAGGGCGGGGTAAATCACGTGGTTGCTGGATCATTCCTACGAGGCCTGAACCAGAAGGTCGACTCAGGAACTCTGGCTTCAAACCAAAGTCTAGCTTGTGTGGCTCATTTTGCATCTGCTTCTGAAATGCACGCAGATAAGAAAGGGGCTTAGCGTTCTAGTAGCAATAACAGAAGCCCAAGATCAGTGATCTAGTAAACACAGACAGGCAGAAAAGGCAGAAGGAACAATAGCGTCCAAAACAAACATCAGAAGAGTCGTGCTGCAGCGCCAGTGTTTGATCTGCTAACATACCTTTATTTTCTGCTGGTGGTGGTACACCTGCCATGCAATGTGAACATGCATGGCACACCACTTCCCAGGCTTCTGTAAAACAAACGCGGAAATGACTGTGTTGCCCATTTCTACGGACGGATGAATAAAACTTTAGCTTTGAGGGCGTGCTGTAGCTCTTACCTTTGGTGTAGGACACGCTGAGTCCAACAACTGGAAAAGAACAATCATGCGTAATGTTTACTCAGTGTCCTCCTGTGTACTTTAAATCAACTTTACTGAAATTACCCATATGATCTTTCACACACATGACATTTACTTGTTTAAATGTGCTCTCACACCAGAATGTAGCATGAGGATCAGTTTAGCTTATAACTGCCCCCATAATTATGGTCATATTAATTCAAAAGCTTACTCTGGATTCCTTTTGTATGAGTGGGCGAGGCATCGCTCCTGGTCCTGGAACTACATCCAGTGGATTGGAGGCCTATAATTACAAATCACAAGCCATATCAAACATACTATATAATTAAGTACCATAAAATATGTAAAATTCTGCACCCTTTATAGAAAAGCTAGTAAAAATCTCACAGAATAATCTATAAATTCATTTCCCAATTCATAAACACTAACAAAATTAAGTATAGCTAAACTTAATATGAAGGAAATTATTTTTTTTTTTTACATTTTAAAAAGAAGATGCCGTACCTTGGGCTGGAAGGCTCCCTGCAGAGAGCTGAAGATCCCTGTTGGGGGCACCATGGGAGACATTCCCGGCATTACTGGAGGATACGACTGAAGTAACTGTAAAATATGACGGGATTATGGATCATTAAAACACGAGGTGAATGAGACTGCAATTTTAAAAATTGATGATTAGAGCCCCTGTCACATATGTCATGAAACAGGTATACGACTGCGCCGTTACACAAACTTTCGCAAATTCCTAGAACAGCTGTGAGTGTTTTGTATGAAACTCCTGTCTTGTAAAAAAGAAAACGTAATCGTAAACCCTCGGCGTGGAGTTTTAAACATGTACGTAGGTAATTTTCGGCCACGAGTCCATTCCCTAAGTCCGTTGTGCGATTCCCACAACATCCTATGGCTGTGTTACAATAAAATAAAATTTCTTATAGTCCTATGATTTTGTCCTACATTCAACCGACACTGTACGTATTCCATGTAACATGTACAATGGTCTACGTCAACCGAGTATCACAGGAATATCTTACCAGAATTGTTTTGTTTTGTCTTGCAGCTATTATATCACTTTGTATTGAAGACTGTCCAATTTGAATTACAGACCCTGACCTATTTTCCCCACGACAGACATACAACATATATTTTACATGAGAATGCAACTACACTGCTTTCAAATCCACCCAAACGTTCTTCAGTCCCTTTTATCGGATTCTCTGCAAAATCCATACAACAACAATAAAAAAAAATCACGGGTTATTTGTGAAAGGGGCTTTAATAAACATGAAAATGCCCTGGTCTATACAGTACGTAGAATGAAAAGTGTAATACGTACATTGTGCCTGTGAAATGAGTCAACCTTTGGTGGATATTTATCAAACTGGAAGGAAAGAAAGAAAAGGTTATTATACATGAGCAGAAGAGGTTCAATTCAAAGTATTTGGTATGAAAATGCAACAACAAATACATTCAAGCGTTTTACACTATTACAGAACCACGGATTACATTCACGCTAATCCTCCAGAGCAATCAAATGATTTAAAAATGTGAGCATTAATAGTATAAAGAGCACTCTGGTTAACTCATCCTCACATGTCTGGTGGTGGTACGCACCAGGGGTGCTACAGGGCCTGGCAGGATGGCCGGATGAGGGAAAGGGGTGAAGGTGTGCTGGTGTGTGTGTTGGTGTGTGTGCTGGTGCTGATGCTGATGCTGATGGAACTCGGTATGTAAGTATGATGGAGCAGCCAGAGGAGTTCCTCTATCTACATTCTGGGAGGCCAGGAAGCGCGAATTCAGCTCTTGGCGCAGCAGATCCTGTTCTGTAATTTCGATAATATAAGGCACACTTAGCATTACATAAATACAATATTTCACACAAACTTTGTGTCGAGGAGGTATAAACGAAAGCATGCAGTGATGTACCTGTGTAAGGACCTGCAGGAGAGGAACCGGGCACGGCTAACGCATTTCCTGTTAGGAGTGGAGGGTGAGCCAAGGCTGCGGTTGGAGAAAACATGGTGCAATCCTGCTGATCCCTGGAGCACTGGGACTGGTGTACGACAGCTTGTAGTTGGAAGGTTCTCATGCACAGTTATTGTGCAGAGACGTTTTAGCTCCTCCTGTGCCTTCTTTCTGGACCGAACTTTAGTCTTCGTCTTGTGAAATCTGCAAATCCTTTTTCGTCTGGATTTTTATGAGCAGTGTCATTAACATCACGGTTATCTGCAAGAGACAATAACAACTCTCATCATTTTCCAAGCTTCAATGCAACTTTTTTTTCCTGAAGTATCAGTTTTTATTGACCGTGTTTACTGCCCGTCTCTGAGGACTGGTATTGGAACGAGAATACATCCAGTGTAGTCAGACTGCATTATCAACGATAACCTAATTTAGGATGAGGCCACTAATAATCCACTAATTTCATTTGATAGCATGTTGTTCCATGAAAGGATGTTAGAATAATGCTATCTATTTAATGTTGTTAAACAGGGCAGAGCACGTTGCAGTAATGCAGCCAGGACAAAAGCGATAGAGAGAACGGTATGGCTGGGAGGGCCGTGTCATTTGAAAGAGCTAATAAAGCAGGGGTTAAAGAAAATAAAAGCCAGCCTTTCGGCTTTTATTGCAGCACCTTTTCCATGACATTACGCTGCCGTGCTCTTTTAATTCTGCTGCACTCAAAGTAAACCTAGCATTTAATGGCTAATGTTGGTGTCACTTTGACATTTACTGGACCTTCCCAGGGGAGCGGCAATAGTGAATGCAAATGGGGCGGAGGCCTGGAATCCCAGGAGGATTGCCGATGTATACAACCTGCAATTACCTCTTTTTGAATGCCACTCATGCACATGAAGATAAGCAGTAAATCTCTTTTGTGTAGGGCTGTCAATTCAGGCCTTTTTCCCCCCCTGGAGCCTGTTGTATCTAGAGTGAAAGGTCTTTTGAGAGGTCCATAATGGATGGTTAGGCTCTCTTAGAGTAAAGCTCCTTTTGGGAAGCACCAGGGGTCCGTGGAGGAGGGAGCAGTAGGAACAGCTTATTCCTCCTCTGCAGAGTGTCGCTTCTCCCCTGGTGAACAGTTTGTATTGAGCGGGGTGATGCAACCACAGGGGGGTGAGCATGGTAACGCCAGGAAGAACAGCAGACAAGAGCACTGCTGCCTCGAGGAACATGCCTTTATGCTACTAAGCACTTGAGATATAGACCACAAAATAAGCTTCAGTGCACCTTTGTGTAATTGTAGAGCTGGTGGATTTGTGGCGCTTGTGTAATTGTAGAGCTGGTGGATTTGTAGCGTTTCCATGGCAGTTATTAAAAGAGCTCATCGTACAAATAAATAAAGGATTGTAAATCGTTCACTTGTGGCTTTTATTTTAATATGCATGTTTAAATTCTAAGTAATCAGTTTTTTTTATATACAGACATGTATGACATTTTCTTCATGCACTTTGAGCTAACATCCTGCAGTTTTTATAAACCATGTGAAGTTTTCAGGTTCAGCTCTGTGCAGTAATTCCTGCAGAAGGCACTGGGACTGATTTAGTGATTTAGAAAATTCAAAGCTGCCACTTTCCCTTACTGAAATTCCTGATTGTGACTCTAAGTGCTTATTTCCAGTTTGAGTCACGGTACGTTAATGTTCCTTTGATGCAGGTTAGGTTTTAGGGTTAAGCTTCTCAAGCTGTCAGCCCACCAGCAAATGTGTCTTCCTATTTCAATCGGCACCACTCTTGTCTAAGCAGTTTTTGTCATTCATCAACCCCATTACTGAGCTAAACCTCCCAGGCATGCTGAGTCTAATGGCCTAATCCCTCCAATCACACAAAGGTGAGATTAGCTGAAGGTTAAATACTCTTGTTCTCTACATTTTTGTCCCGCTCAGAGTGACAGGGAAATCTTGTGAAGGAGCCACTGGAAGAGGTTTGTGTACACAAAAGAAAAGATGGAGGATTGAGGAATGGTTTGAGGTAAGCTTGTGGAAAGACAGAGAGGGAAGTCAGAAAGTGTTTACTCTGGCAATAGCGGACAACAGACAGCCTGTAAAATCGCCCGCAACATGGCGTTGCCTGAGCACTCTTGGCACATGACCGAAACAGAGAAACAGTTGTTCTTGCACGTTGATAGTTTTATCTCATGTTACTTTTAGTTGAGCTGTGAATGAGGCCCAGTCAGCTAAAGGGGCATCTGCTGCATAACTGTGGACTCAAATATACAGCAACATTTGCCCAACATCTGAGTATTACACAAATTTACTACATTCCAGTGCAGCAGACACGCCGAACTTCACAGTGTTTGTTTTTCCAGCAACAACAATAACCTTTGGTCTGCACTTTTATCTAGTATAATTTCTAGAGAACAGGAGTAAATAATTCAAAAGTGTAAAGAAACAAATGTATTATGAGATGTAGTGGGCTTTTCATTTTGTGAAATGAACAGCTTTGAGCCTTCCACACACATATCCACTGCGGTGCAACCTTCACATCATTGCAGATCTGCCACATTAAGTGCGGGAAATCTGCAGTCCGGTTCGAGTGTAACGAGCCGAGTTAATGAAATTTTCCTCTAGTGGATTTCTATGGCTCTCAAATAAGGCACCAGGGAGCTCTTTCTGTATACTCTACTTCTGTCTGAAAGTTCACCGTCTGTGGTGTAGGGTATCACAGTCTAAACGAAGACTTCCCTTATGTCTCTGTCTCCCTCGCTCCCCTTCTCCCTTTCTCCGGCAGATGAACACACTCAACCCGACTCTCAGCCTCAGTTTGATGGTGAATGCATGACAGAACATTACCAACATCAATCACTG
>JAOUQZ010000049.1:9723114-9735297 GCA_028564935.1 Neosilurus hyrtlii | reverse complement strand
TGTGTGAGAGAGAGAGAGAGAGAGAGAGAGAGAGAGAGAGTGTGTGTGTGTGTGTGTGTGTGTGTGTGTGTGTGTGTTTTCAGGTTGAATTGACTCGAGCTAGCCCCCACGTACACCTCGAGTGGAGAAAGAAAGTTGTTCTGGTGAGGAAGAACAAAAGAAGTCGCTCGGAAGTCGAAGAGTTTTCCGTTAAACGACTTTTCCCTCCTCGTTCATTCCTCCTCGGATTCACGAGGACGTTGTGAGCGGAATACGGCGTTTAACACCGCGTCCATCGTCCAGAAAGACCCGTATCCATTTAAAAACAGATCCCCGGAGTGGCGCAGACTCGGTTCTGTCTCTCTTTCACACACGAACAGAGAGAGAAAAGAGCTCTTTCCAAAGTAAAACCGATTAAAATCCTGGTCCGCCGAAGAACGAACGAGAAACAGCAGCGGCGGCAGCAGCAGCAGCAGCTCGTGAGGAAGCGCGTGAGACCGCCTTTCTTTGTACGCGAGGGCGTGCGTGCGTGCGCGTGCGCGACCGTGCGTGCGTGCGCGACCGTGCGTCCAACGCTCGAGGAAGCGGGTCCTCACCAGGCAGGTCAGGTAGGGCTGCACGCGGACGGTTTGGTGAAAGACGAGTGAAGCTCTGAGTGCACTTCCGTCTCGATCTCCACCCTCAGTAGTGCTCTTCCCCTTCATCCCTCTCCCTCCCACCCTCTTTCACTCCATCCCTCCGCCCAGCAGGGTGCAGCCGGCGCACTACACCGACCAGCACAGCAGACACCTGCTCCGAGTCATGGCCTTTATCCCTCTCACCACACACACACACACACACACACACACACACACACACACACCTCAGTCCTACCCTCCTCATGAGGACCTTTCTTCCACATGCACCTCATTGATATTAATGCACGCCACACCCGAATCAAACCCGAACCCGTGTGAGGACCAGCCAGGCGTCCCAGTAAGCAAGATCACACCTGTCAAATTTGTCCCATCCTTCTTAGAGACATTTGGTCCCCACCAACATATGAAAACATGACCACACACCCGGACACGGACAAGCCCATAGACCCGGTGTGTCCTCTTTAATTAGAGCGAGGGTGATGGCCTGAGGGGATCGAGTGTGCACAGGATGAGGATGTTGTGGTTCGCAGTGAAAAGAGTCCTCTCAGTAAAGTGGCACAGCATGACACTATAATTAATAGTGGTGTGCTGAGCTGACAGCGAGGAAGGTGACGTCCACTGCCGAGGCGTTCAAGCATGCTCTATGTAGCCTATATAAACCCCTATATAACATATCGGCTGCACGCACAGTAACTGCTCTTTATTCCCACAGCAGTACAGCTTTTTTACATCAGGCCACCGCCGTATGGTTTGAGAAGATGGCTTCTGGCTGAAAAGGGCCTTTGAGAAATATGTTAATGAAGACCGGAGCTTTCCAGAAGGATTTTAAACATTTTTTTATTGGATTTGAGGTGTAATCTTGAACACCTCACGACCACGAGAGCACTCAGAACTCAGAAAAACAAAACAAAAACCCCTCCTCAGATGAGCAGCCAAATCTCTTTAAGATCAGGCTGGATTTCTTCCTACCAGGCTTTGCATATACAAGTAAAAACACAAAGTAGGCTATGATCACATAATATCCCCCCAGTTTCTCCACAGGGAAATGAGCCTGTGGTCAAATAACAGCTAACCAAAAAAAGGCCGTAGGTGAAGATTAAAGGCAAGCTGCATGCGCAGCAGTTTGCCCACGGCTTCTCGTCCCTAACGGCGCCCCTCTCAGAGCAGAAGAGAGATGGCGGAGGACTTCAAAGCCCTCAGGCTGTCCAGGCCAGCAGGGAGGTCCCTCCCTCTCTCTCTTTCAGGCCCTGTGGGGGTGTCTAATTGCATCTCGCCAAGGCCCTGAACAGAGCGAGGCCTTGTTGGAGGCGCCGTGGTCTCTCCCGCTGAGACGGGGGCTGTTATTCGCGACTCCTCAGCAGGACGCAGCGCCTCGGCGAGTCAGCAGGCCTGAGGAAAAATGGCCTCCACTTCCTTCGGCTGATGGCGCACACCGGGAGGCTGATCAAGAAGGGAGGGGAAAAAGGAATAGAGAACGGCAGGCGGCTGCCATTTCCTTCCATCACCAAAGAAAATGGTTCCAATTTTATTTGCCGGAGGCTTGACTGATGGTATAGTTGATTTGACGTTCAGCTTTTAGAGTGGAAAAGATCAGAGTGACAACAGGGGATTTGAAACCATTCTGTCCAGCATCATCGGTCGGCTTTTTAGCAGAGTTTAATCATAAATATTACATGAAAACAATACACGAATATGCATAAAATCTTGTGTGCTGCTGTTGGCATGACTGGGTTTGGATTTTATTAAACAACAACTACAAAAAAAATCTGTCACTTTTCGATAAGTGGTTGTGGTCATTCAAAATCGTTTCCCTGTGAAAGAAAAACGCAAATTACTTATTGACCAAGCGTCGGTCTGTACAGAGAAATCTCTGCCTGAGGTCTTTTATGAAGAGGCTGAGATTTGTTTGTACAGGCCGAGCAAATGAACTTAATAAATTATTTCTTTATGGCATTTTAAAATGTCGTCCTTCTTTATTTCGCTTCCGGTGCTGTTAGTTTCCTGAGTCTTCATTTTACATTTGTGACAGTTTTACTAGTGTCACAACACCACTTCTGATTAGCCAGCAAATTACACTTCCCTGAGTTTGCGGCACAATCAGGAAGCGATTTAAGCTGTCTCCTTACGTCAATTTGTGGAGCGACACGCCTCTCATCAGCCTTGGTTTTCAATGTATTCCATGTTCTTTCAGTGTTTTCTTTGCTTTGTGCTAGTTTAGTTTGGTTTGTACTTTGTTACCCGGCTACATGCTACTTGTTTGTGTGTGGTTTTCTGTATCTCTTGGTTTCCAGCACACAATAAACTCCTCATCTAGTGTATGCATCCTGTCTCCACATGCATTCATGACAGGGGGCTTTTGGCTTGTTTTCCTGTGGAAGCTGCTAAAAATCAAAGGGCGTAATGCAGCTAGCTAACGGCTAACTTGCAGGGAGTTATGCACGGGTCCATTCATGATTTATTAACCATTCGGTTTGCACGTACGTACTGTTGTTGCCATGTAATCATGTATGTAACAATAATATTCATATAGATTATTGTAGATTATATTAGATACATTTTATATGGTATGTCTTTATTCCTCATCACAAATGTACATGTTTACATACACGTGTTTGTTGGTCAGTAAACCATCTTATGTTATACACTGGTGTTAAACTGTATACTGAACTATGTTCCTGTTCCTTGTGCATGTGACTTGGATAAGTGGGTAATGTTCATCAGCCAGATTCTGTGCTGGAGAGTGCTTGTGTAAAAGCACTTGAAAATGAATATTAAAGTCAGTAAATAATTAAAAGCGGAATGCTTTCATCAGTTTGTGACTGTATGCAAAAGAGATGCAAATGACTAATAAACTAAAGCCCTCTCAACCTTGTACTGTGTGCATGTATACAGCCGGGATAGAGCTCAGTGACTTTTTGCAGTTTCTCATAACTGCATTCCAAACAGAGAAAATGCGGTAATTGGTGTCTGAACCAGCTAGTTTTTTAAGTTTAGACTAGCTATTAGACCTGTAATAAGTTTAAGTTTATTCGTCGCTTGCTGATGCTTACGGACAAAACTTTCCAATAGGCGTATTTCTTCAACATTTGTTTTAATACCTCCAGGAAACAATTGCATGTCTCAAAACTGTCAGTTTCTAATAAATGTGTAATTATTCTCAAAGGCTGCAAACCTGAGGCACACATAATCACGGAAATTGAGCTGCAGAGAGAGTGCGCAAGTCTCTTGATGAGCCGAGTGCCCATTTGCATGAATCCTTTCTAAATCATGTTTTTATGATAATGAACCAGAATGGTCTCATAACAATGTCGCATGCAGTTTAGTACGCCCTCAAACTCACCAAAAAACACAACATACTCATCTCTATGAAAAAATATGAGGCAAGTCTTATAGACCTGCCTCAAAGGCAAAGTCATTAGTGCAGCTTGGCCTGATTGTTTTCACCGATTTTCTGTCTGGAGGAGGAGTAAACTGATGTCTTAGCCTTCAGCTTGAGCTTGGCTATTAATTTCAGCATGCAGGTCTGGCCTGATGGCCCATAGAGAGGGAGAGCTGATTAAAGTAGATAACTGTTAATGGACATAGTGGCCCTCTGGAGTAGCACATGTCCTCCATAAACGCTCGGCTGTAATGGCCTGTGACTCTTATTGACTATTATTAATGGCTAGTCAGCCTTGATAAGAAGTATATCAGCCCTGTGTATTGTAAGGCGTAGGCTAAACTCAGGTCAAGATTCAAATGACCTGCCCCTCTAGCCTGCTACAAATTAAAATTCTTGCTCCAATCCATCATCAGGACTGAATGTAAGCTAAGACCCTGGTCAGCAATGGTTCTTTTATGCATTATAAATGACTGTAGAGCATCTCTGGCCTAGAGAAAATGGCACTGCCAAATGATTATCAACGCCAGCCTAAGTAAATCAAAGGAATTTGGACTTCTTTGAGAACCATAGCGAAATGCTAGTCCTCTTGGATTTCAAAGCCCATCTAACGACTGAAAAGGCTTCCCATATGCCCTTTGGTTTGGATGATACAATGTTGCGTCTGCTACGCTCGGGATAAATTAAGCATGTGAAAGTTTTAGTGAAATCCCCATTTTCCAGTTAATCAAATCTCGCCTAATCAAATTAGGAGCCATAATTCCCAAGGATGCGTGGCACAAAAGTGCATTATTCCTGTCTTGGGAGCTGAAAGGGGAAAATCAGCGTGATGCCATTCCCCTCTGCTTCAGTGGCCCTGAATTGAATCGCTCTTCCGACTGACCCGGGACTAAGAGGCAGGGTCAGGGTAAACTTTGGCAGTGTTTAGGTTCCCAGCTCATTAAAGAGCTGCCTCAGTGGCCTCCTCCCGAGACCGCTCAGCCATTCATTAACGAGCCACTTGTGTAATTTTCCCTGGACATCTGTGATGAACAGGCTCTCTTCCAATACCACACACACAAAAAAGCACCTCTCACAAAGGAGCGTATTTTTCCTGCCTGCCAGGCTGATGAACGACATTAACAAGATTATTCATGACGAAAATAGAATTTTCGCCTCAACTCTTAAGTTCTTTGAAGCATAATGATTAAACAAATGCAGGTCTATTGCAGTCATGCTTTATGCACCTTGGACAAATGAAATAGGTCAGATTTTTTGTGAGGATCTCACCCATCACCTGCCATGGGTTGGAGCTGATGAGTGCGATTGTGTATTCAGTGCTGAATTTCCAACTTATTGTCATTTACCATGCAGTAGCAGGCAGATGTGATAATCTGATGGCACATACAGTATGAACATAAATGCACTAGCGTCGTGTTTTGCTGGCTGCTCTGCACATCACCTTTCTTCTTGGAGGTAATGCATGTGACAACTAACGAATATCGCTCTTTAGATGTTCTGAATTGCTCCTTTCCATTCATTACCCCCAGTGTTAACAGCCCTTTATGCTGATTCTTAACACCTATTGCATAGTCTCTCAAGGTCACTCTGCTGGCTTGGTAAGATGAAGAAGGGAAAAAAAAAAACCTGAGAGGCTCCATCCCTATTCATTTGTCACATTTGCATGCATGCCTCTATACTCCATCAGACAAAGAGCATGGTAGCTTAGTCATTGCCCCCTACCAATTACAAATGAGCCCATTAAGCTGTCTGCATCGGGCCCGGCCTCTTCATGGTAATGGCTTGTGAGATTTCCATCATAATCATGCAGCTCCCATTGCAGCCATGAGTGCAGACAGAAGAGGAGAGACAGCAGAAGAGGTGAAATTCTTCCGCTTCCCCCCCACCTTCCAGGTTTCAGAAAAACACAGCGGAGAGTGTGTATAGGGAAAGATACAGAATAAGAGAGTTTAAGCTTGGAAAAGAGACAGGCCCCAAAAAACAATCAATCAGGCATGTCATATTTCCATGTCATTTTGTTTGAAAGATACATCTTCACCGTTCCTTTACAGCTAAATCTTGGTTGGATACCCTCCCACACACACTCCAGTCTGGGCTTGATCATCAATCAGCGGGAAGCTGTAAACTGCAGATTGAGCAACTGTTGCTGCAGGCTGTGATAAAGCGTTTTAGTTAACCCTCACCTTTGCATCCTAAGCTTTTCAATCTGGCATGCTATGTACCCTTGCTCTTTGGCATATAGCGGTAGCTCTCCCTTCCTTTTCTACCGCTGGAGTTAAAGTGCTATGGCTTGATCTCTCCATATTTCACATCCCAGCACATTCCCCTGCTAGTAGCCCTATATGCTGAAAATGATTGCAGCATTCCACCTTGAGGACATCTAGACCAGCGCTAATGCAGTGCACCAGCCCAGGGAGAGCATGAAGAAAGATGATGGGACTTGGGAGGTATTAATCACCAGGACAGTGAGAAGCACAGCCTCAAGCCACTGAGGTCTCGGGATAAGCTTGTGAAATTGCTCTGCTCTCCGCAGGGTCCTTATGTCTCGCTGCTTTATGGCAGCTGAGTCCCTGAGGAGGCCACGGCGATGTGCTAGCCTCTAAACCCTTGCCGTCAAAAATGATCTATGACCGTCATTAACAGAAAATATCACTTCAGTCGCCCCATGATCTTGCTTCGCTAAGGGTCATATTATCAGCCAAGAACAAATTATGGTCCAAGTACATTCAAAAAGCCCTAGAAAAAACAAAAAACAAAACAAAATCATGCAAATGGTGATATGTCATCTGTGACAATGGCCTCTGGTGTACTGTCGATGAAAACACAGGGGAGAAATCATGAACTGACAGACTGGTAAAGCACTTTCTTACTCTCTGTCAGTTGGCAGCACACATACTCTGTGAACTGAAGCCTGTACACAGGCGCACTTGCACACACACACACACACACACACACACACACAATGGACTTGACAGATAGGAGTAGACATCACCATATACCACTGTATATTTGTCATACTGATCTTGAACCTGTTTCCAGTTTGGCCTGTTTAGGTCTGATTAACACATGTGAGACGATCAACCAGTTCATCTGAATGACCTTGAACTTTTCCATTTATTCTCTTTCTGTTCAGCAGATCATGTAAACTTCTCTAACAGCGCTATATTTAAAGCTTCTACAAGACTACTAATATAAAAATCTAGGCACCCATTTTATCATGCCTTTTATGGTAATAACAGGCTAATATATGTGAAATAACAAAAACTCCTTTGGAAATTAGTTCTGCACTTTGCCTGTGGATTTTTGGGTAGGTGGGTGGATGGGGGGAATAAAAGAGCTTCTGAGTCCTCCCGCCCAATATCAATTTCAAGGTCCATTTACCCCCACCTTCCCCAATGCCCGGCATGGTGAGCAGACGGAGGCGCCCTGACTGTGCGCATATGACAGAGGGCTGGGAGCCTGCCAGTGCTGGTAATGACAGCCACGGTGGAGCGGGTGCGTTTGCCGTAGCAGTGCCGTGCCAGCACTATAATTGACAGCAGCTATAATTCGCACAGCTCCCTAATTCGCACAGCACTGACTCTGCCGCTCGCCTCAGCAGGGGCAGCCCATCCAATTTACAGCTCTGTCCAGGAGCCGTCTCCAGCCTGGCCGAGACACACCGTCGGAGCCTAATGATGAGCCTCTCCAGCAGCTCATACATTATGGAGACAGATCGGGACGTGACCACCAACGCCCTCTGCCATTCCAACCGGAAAGAAGCAGAGCAGCTTGGGATGTCAATATGGAGCAGCTATCTGTAACGCGGAACTGTAACTCTCCTTGTCAGCATGCGGAGAGGTAATTTTCACTAAAAATCTGGGCAAGAGCTCTTAGTCCGTAGCACAGAGAAGATAGTCGACTTGGCACTGGTCTCATTTCTTTTTTAGTTGGAGCCTTTAAAGATGCCAAAAACTGGCTCAGCCAAAATACTTTTTCCATCAAACTGTGAAGGAAGAAGCTGCATAATCAGGAATGCATTAAAAATGCTGTCAATATGTGCGTTGGCTTACGCCTTGATTGCTAGCCTGGAGCTTCTCGCCGAAGAGGCTCTTTGCCTGGTGAGATTGCACCTCTCTCTGCTCCGCTCCTGCATGCTTATGAGAGAGAACAGAGCGGAGCTGGCCCACCGCTGAGGACACCTTGGCACACAGTCGCGGCGAAACAAATTGTGTTCTGTGATAGCTCTGTGGGAGGCTTGGCGTTGCCAACGTCCTTGGGATGCTTACCATCTGTCAGCTCTATAGTTGCACTCAGACACGTTGTGTTGAAGAAGACTCTCAGCACTTAGCAACAGCATAGCACAAAACTCAGGGCCTGCATATGGAGCTACTCTGAGGGCTGCCTTCCTAAATAAATAAATAAATAGATAGATAGAATAAAATAAAAAAACTAAGGATGGGTTGGTTTCAGAAGGAAACTATTTGCAAGTTGTTTTTTTCCCTCTCACGCTTCCTTCTTTCTTTTCAGCTTTACTTTCGTTAAAAAAAGGCATAATTGTGTTGAGCAAAAGCCAGATATTTAAATGATTAGTATATTGTACATGTGTGTAGTTTAAACCATTTGCATCTTTACTAGGAAAGATAAGAACCCTAGAGGATCTCCAGTATATTTTAGTGATGAAAGGTTCCGTTGAGGTGGCATGGCAGCGCCTTGTTTAACACGTCCACCTCACAGCAAGAAGGTCCTGGGTTTGATTCCCGGGCTCGTGTGGGTTTCCTCCAAGTAATCCGGTTTCCTCCAGCAATCTAAAAACATGCTTAGTAGGCTAATTGGCTGTTCCAAATCACCCCCAGGTGTGAGTGTGAATGGTTGTGTTAGTCTTAACCCTGCAATGGTCTGGCGAGCTGTCCAGGGTGTACCCAGCCATTGCCCAGAGTCAGCAGAGATGGGCACCAGCCTCCCCGCGACCTCCCCTAATGAGTATAAGCGGCTTTGAAAATGAATGAATGAAAGAATGAAGGAACTGACTGAAGCTCAAAACATAGAATCCAGTCCAGGCTTATTGAGGGTTCTCCCTAGGGACCATCGATAGTCCGTTCCATTACTCCTTCCACATGGCGTGTCACTGCAGAGAATAAAATCACTGACATTTACATGATTGTCCTTTTTTATGTAATCTAAATGTACTGCCAATGTCTGTCTATTGTATGCTTTGACAAGCTTTACATTAGGAATAAGGAAATGTCTACTTTCCCTTTGGGACAACACTTAATGTCCCTGTCTCCCTCAATTACTGAAATCAGTTCCCACTGGAGTCTAGTAGGTCCTTACTTATAATCATTTTGATGATCCTGTGTTGCAGAAAGCAATTAACCCTGCTCACAATGTTTGTCCATCAGAGACCAACAGAGGCCAAGGCAAGAAGCCCTGAAGGGTCATCCATTAGCTATGAGGCAGAAAGCATGAGCTGCTTCTATTCAGTGAAGTGGAGACAAAGGGTTTATGAACTCACTAAGAGAGCAAGTGGTGAGGTCAACTCAAAACATTAGGGTTATCAGCATATAGGGAGAAACGGAGTATATACTTAGACAAGCAGATGTCACGTCTTTATGCACTCAGCAGCACTGTGATACCAGAGTACCATTAAATTAGTAGGCCTAACCATAAAAAAACAACTTACACATCATTTTTCTTATTTTACTGATGACAGCAGGTTTTCAGAAGAACAGTGCGCGTCTTTCATGAGGAACGGCCCATAACAAGCTATTATCTCTCTCTTCTCTTGCTTTCACCAACAACCAAAATGGAATATTACAAATGGCTTGTGACAGGTGAGATTCGCTTCGGTGTTTACCACACTGAATATGTCAGCCTTTAACACAGTCTCTTGGCTTCCCTCATAGCAATGACAGCTTACTTGACATTTACGCACTCCGATTCCCGTCGGCTAATAGCTACGCCTCATCTCCCCAGGGTTCAGTGAGCAGGCCAACCGATAACAAACCTGTCAGGACAGCTTCGGTGGGAAGATAAATTCTACGCCACGTGAGAAATTAGCCATTCGACAGGAGAATATGGAGTCTGACACAAGCGGCATGCGAGCTCGGTGACAGATTATTTTTTTTCACAGGGTGCGCTAAATGGAAGGCGCCACGGCAGCTGATTAGGTCCTTATCAGGGGTTCTTTGGAGCCAGCACCCCCCCCCCCCATTTCACATCTCTCCAAGGAGTCGACATCAAAGGAGATCACTGTGGTTGCTCTGGTTAGCCTGTCAGCTGAATTTGAAGGAACGTGGTGGGAGGATAGAAGTGGAGGAGGGAAATGTCTAAGATAACACTGATGCACAAGCTGTTCAGAGATGAGAGAGGACAAATTAGGCCCACACAAGCTGTGTCACAGACGACTAAAAAACATTCAGTCCAATTACAGAAAAGCAGCAGACTGCTTGATTGTCAGTTTTATACAAAATGGACCTGACTACTCTTTATTTCTAAATGTTTCAATGCCACATGCTCTTTTTAAGATCTTACTTCGTAATCTGAAACAGTTAACTATTCGGATGCCTAACCTGAAATGTGAACACAGAGGATTAAAATTAATCTGTGGATGTTTTCCTGTCATACTAACTGCTTATCATGTGAGGAATAAAACATGAAGTAGTGCACTGTTAAAGGAAACCAATCAATGTCGTAGTGTGATGCAACACAATTACAGAAGTACTGACACTTGAGACTCCTACCATAAGTATTAAATATTAACATCTCCCTGTAGAACACTTCAGCATATCAAACGGTTATAAACTTTTACATTTATTTATTTTTAGCCTTTGATTATGTGCTATACATGTCATACTGCACTAAGGTCTAATAGCAATTAGAATATACTACTCAGGAATTATCTCAGGATAGTTAACAATTTATTGACAGAGGACAAGGTGGATGGCACTAAACACTAGACTGTTCAATTCAGCGACATCCACCAAGCCTGATGCGCATACTTGTTTCAGTATATGCTTCAAAAGATACCTAAGCAAAAAACTATTTTTTAACTCATGAGAGACATATGTGAACTAGATGCAAGGTGGATAAGCATTATATAATATCATCTTTTTAAACAACTTTAAGAGTTTTAGTATGTACTACACAGAAACATAAAGAAAATCAAACATTATAGTTTGTTTTTACATATTTTAATCATGACAGAGGCAGGCTAGGTGAGCTCTGCATGCTCCAAGCCAAGGTAAGCGCTGTGTAATCATTTGAGTCTACTCAACCAGACGTTAGTACATACTACACAGAAATGTAATTAAAATTTTTGTATATACTATTTGGAAGCACAAGAAAACAAACTAATATATGAATAATGACTGACTTTTTCATTTAATGCGTGACAGTGATGACTTCTCCAAGATGCTCCAAGCTACTGTGACAAACTGTGTGTCCCTGTCAATTTGATTCAAGCATTTTTCACTTGGGGTAATATTTTTTAACTCCCTCAAAGAGGACCAAATAAATTGCACCATTTCTTTGTGTTATACACTACTGGGCATTATTCCCCTCTCAAACTCACAGTAATGCGTGAATTAAAAGAGTAGACAAAAACATAGTGGTTCTGAAATCCTAGAAATTTAAGTGCCATAAATAATGCAAAGAAAGCTATGCAACACGACCCGTGTGTTTTCCAAAGTAAAAAAATCACTTTTTCTAAATTTTAATAAGTTTTAAAAGATGTCCTAAAAGACCCCACTTGACCAGTGACACACTTTAAAAATGGGAAAATCAACAATATTAATCTTATGTTCCCATGTAATATATACTAAAATAATGTGTCTCATTCTCAGTGGGTATCAGTGAATTTTTTTCTCGATATTCTGTCTCAGGGACTATTCAGTGATATCCATCTCGCATTTGGCAAATAATTGTTATTTATTTACATTTTATCTTGTTTAAAGGCTAAATAAGTTGCAGTTTATACCCTTGTAATTCTATACCCATATGTTTCCTAAAACTACCCTTAATCTGTTCATGTCTTTTTTTTTAATCAAGTAACCCGTTAATGCATTTACAGTTACTGAGTATTCTGCCAAATTATAAGAGGCTTCCAAATATACCAAAAAATACAACAGGAATTTATAAAAACTAAACCCCCAAGTACACAGATAAATAAGATCTCTACCCCCCCCCCCCCCCCCCCCCCCCCCCCCC
>JAOUQZ010000049.1:9680546-9713372 GCA_028564935.1 Neosilurus hyrtlii | reverse complement strand
ATTAAGAAATTACACATTTAAAAACATACAATAAATAAGATATATGCAGGCATTTCATTTGCAAAAGATCTTACTCAGACCAAAATATCAGGTCATTAAAAAGAACATTTCAGTAGACTAGTCCCTTTAGCTCCAGTTGTATTTAAGATGGACTCTTGGCAATGCTAATGTATCCCTGCACTTCCCAAGTGCCCAGAATGACTGTGTGATGTGCGCTATGGGCTGCATTGGAGTGCAGCACGGCAAGTGATGATTTCACAGCACGTTCATGATGAAGTTGTACATCTGGTTAAGCACGACAAAGTGCACAGGGAGACAAGAACGGCGGTCTTGTGTGGCAGGGTCACAGGTCAGCCAGGAGAGGGCGTTGTACTGCTCCAGCACAAACCTGTGAAATACGCAGACATGAAAATATTTACCTCTGCTGCCTAATACACACATGCACAGAGATTCAGTAGGAAAGTACAAACATTATTTTTGACCAGTGGCCAAATGGCTAGAACTTTAACCGCACCACTATCACAAAAACAATAAACTGCAACAGCTTTTTTCTAGAGTGAAAAACATCCATGTCCCTCCTTTAAAGTATGAAAACCACTCAGCCGGTTTCACATAATTTTCTGTGGAAGTGACAACCTTTGTAAACTTCTGGCCCATTCCGGGGAATACTAATAGCGGGAAATACTAAATGAATTTAATAAAGTACTTAATAAACTTTAATATTATAATCCATTTTTACCTGCACATAGGCAAGATTATATTTAGCCTGTTACATCAGAAATATTTTTGGATTTTCTTAAAGTAGTAGTTTTATTCATTTTTGGCAATAAGTACATTTCACTGTATAATTTACCTCCCACTGCAAGGGAGTTATTGCACACTGCATCATTACAGTAGGAGTAACAAGCTCGTCTCTACAACCTCCCCCCATCAATATCCTCCCTCTCTCTTTCATTCTGCTGTGCAGAGACCAGGAACCATCCTTTGCTAGTTTGGGTTTTAATTCAAACTTAAATAATAAAACTTAAGTGATGGTTAAAGAAGTCCACAGCTTTCTGATTTTGTTGGGGGGAAAAACAGCACTTAAGTTCATACATATTCAGGCAACATGCTTTATTCAAAGATGAGATTAACAATTAGATTAAGACTAAAATAATCAGGTGTCTTTAGAATGATAATGAATGTTGTTAATAAGATAATTTACCTGAGCACATCTGAGGTGTGGTTGGAGTCGAGAGGGTGGGAGTGTTTACTATGCAGCAGTTCATCAGACTGCACCGACGAGACGTGTAGGTGTAAAGACGCCTGAAATACAAAATGCAACATGTCACAAACACCGTGCAGTGATAGACATGTGTATACGAAAGCCAGTAGCACCATGAATAAGTTCACCTCATTGGGGTGTTTGAGGAGTGCTGCAATTAATGCAGAAAAGCTTTTTTGTAAACAATAAAAGGACAGGGCAAAACATGATATAAACATCTCAGTATTGAACAACGAAATCTCTAAACTAGTTTGAAGTATAAAGTCTCACACAGTATGCAGACTATAGTCGTTCCTGCAACATCTGTCCACATTAAACTATTTCTGTTTATATTCATTAGTGGTTTCTGCCATTGTTTATAATTGCATGCAAAAAAAAAAGGTTGGGGAGAATCACAGCCAAGTTACATTTAACAAAACTGCATTCAATATCTAAAATAAAGTATGAATTGTAGAGAGGTCGTGCGTTAGGCAGGACGTCTGACCCAAAGTATCCTCCAAGAACATTTCGACTGACCATTTATGACAGCATGTACCATAACGTGGGCTGTCTTCATACATGCTGGGTGACAAAAAGCTCACAAATTTTATATTTATTTGGTAAAATTAAAGACGTATCCACTGTTTCAGTTGACCCTGGTATTAAGTACCATAAAAAGTATTTAGCAGAGACATCAGCATATTTTTGTAGAGAGAGAGAGAGCGAGAGAGAGCCGACCTTTGCACCTCAAACATGACTCAATAATTATAATCTGTGATCTTTCTGTGATCTGTTAGTTTTAGGTACTGTTAGGTAGTGTTAGTTTTATTTCCTACCAGACTCTTGTCCCACAGTACAATGTTTTTAATATTTCTAAATTTCTATGTATTTTTGTCAGAAATCTAAGACAATACATACAAACCTTTGTACACAATTTCAGTTTTCTGTCAAGCTTGGCCTTTTTTTGTGGCAAGTCATACCTGTTTTGTTGGCAAGTCATACCTGTTGCTTATAAACAGTACTGAGCAAATGACTCTGATAACCTATCATTTATTTTTGTATAAATGTTGCTAGAGATTTAATATTTTCGCATTCGTGAGTCAGTACAAAACATTATAAATTCCCAAACATTAGTTTTCCAGCACAAAATTCAACAGTACAGAGAAAAATGTCTGTCAATAAAGAACGCAGCACATTGGTGGCTTTTACATTCAAATAAAAAATTCAAGTGTGACGGTCAAAATCTCCAGGAGAACCGTGACTGGTTTGGTTCAGTTACGGGTTCTGTAAAACTTACAAGTGCACAAACTGCACCTGAGACTTCTATAAGAACTCTTCACAAGAAGTCATCACAACTAATACAAATTTTGTTTGATATATTACTGCTTACTGTATTTTACAGAATTATTTAAATAGAGAAACATTGAATTAAATTATTTATGTGTAAATATATCTTTGCTCTACAGCATTGCTTTTCATGTTCCTAATAATTTTGCAAAGTACATTTTTAATACATTACGTGACAAATTGTTCTTTATGTTTGCAATAGTCATTTACTACGTCACAGGGAGAACAGCCTACGATACAGTGTGCCTATCTGATACATCACCCAACCCTACTAACACTTTACTAATAACATGAAGCACTTCAGATTAAGATGGAGAAGATGGATGCATATTGTCTAACCTTCAGGAATAGCGGGCACTGGTTCTTGGCCTGAGGGCAGGAGGACCAAAACCAGTCAGGCAACGGCCCTGCTTTGGCTGTGGAAACAAAGTAACCCAGTGCCATCGGCTGCTGCAGGATGTTGGGCGTCTCATCATGAGACTCCATGCGGTCTGTGCTCTGGCCCTGAGGGGGACACACAAAGCCATGAGCAAAATGCTGTTTCATAGCTTATTTATTCAATTTGTGTTGCCAGAACAGAGAGCACATCACGGAATTCCTTGTAATACAGCTGTTCCTACACCATCAACTTGGCATTTTAAAAATATTCATTCAAGTGAAAATGCAATTATAATTTTGAGCAATGATTCAAGTCAACATTACATTTTTTCCTTATTTAAATGAAGGACTTGTTTTTTTTTTTTTTTTTAATGAGATGTGTATTCATTTTTCATAACCGATGAAAGAAAAACAGCTGATCATGTACGCCAGCTGCTGAGCCTAACCACGTTCTTACAAGCTTTTTCAATTAATAACTAACAGGTAGTACGTCTCGTTATAACAAAACAGCATTGTCAAAGAAGGGAACCTTGCTGCCATCTCCTCCGTGGTGGTAGTGTGAGCCAGGTGAGTGCACTGGGGAGGTGGTAGGAGAATTGGGTAATATATTAATGAGGTCAGGGTCCACATCGCTCTCAGACACAAGCAGATCCAGGATCACATCCATTCCGCCCATGGCATCCGATGCATCTGAAAAGAGAGGATTGATTTAGCAGTGGAACAAGAGCCATTGCAGCTAAAAGGTTTGGGAGCTATTAGTGTGTACAAGACTGACCATGAATGGGATTGAAGGGTGTGTCGATGACCTGGACTACAGCAGACGTGGGAAACACCAGTATATGGGTGCAAGAAGTGTCCTGAGGGGTGTTCAGTTGTGATGTCTGCATGTTTAGAGCAGTGCTCCGGCCAAACACGGAACCAGTAGATACTGAGTCTATTCATGGGCATAAAAAGAGGGGATGGTCAGAGAAGCACCACGGCTACTTATTTAGCAGAGGTATTTAAATCTTCATTAAAAAAAAATAAAAAATCCTGATTCTAGATTCTGCATATTGGCTCTGAATTCTTGGAACTTGTATTAATATTATTATATCATCAATTAACTTATTATAAAAGACAAACAACTATAAAAATGAATGCCCTACAGGTTCTCACTATACTATTCTTCTTCCCTGTCCTGGATTTTTATGCCTGCGCTACTCTAGCTGACTGGGAAAGTTTTCAGCTTGAATACTTCATATAAACCCCACCTGGCATGATGACAAATGTTGCCTGAGGCTCCAGGGCAACTAAGCAGGCACTAAGAATGCTGGGACTGTCGGCCGATGAGATGCCACACATCCGGCACATCTCCTTCAAGCGGCGGCTCAGAGACTGCAGATTGCGCCTGCTTAGCAGAATGCTCCAATCTGTTAATGTTTAAGCAGACCACAAGTTAAAGTGTGCACAGCAACAGCATGTGTAAGAGAATGAAGGGATGTAAGACAGGTTTTCTACCTTGCAACTCTCCATGACCCATTCTACCAAGCCGGCCAATCACAACTCGCCAAGGCAGTGAGGTCACCTGCACCAGACCCACACACCACTCCCAGACCTTTTGAAGACCAAGTCGACGGGCTGAGCCTTTTTTCCTCCGAGCTCTGTGGAAAGAAGCAAAGCTCAGTTTCCCTGAAGTAAAAACAGAAATCCCAACCTAAACAAGACCATGTCTTTAAGCCCTGACCTGTTGGGGACATCTATGCTGATGATGCAAGTCTCCAGCAGCTCTCCGTACTGGTCAGTGCAGCTGGCCAGCAGCCAGCGTTGGTCATGAGACAAACAGTATGCCACAAAGAGGACGTTGTGTTTTTGCGCTGCCTCACCAAAAGTCTCACCCAGCTCTGTCTGCTTGTCCTTTACTGGAGCCAGGACAAATGGGGGTGTGTAGAGACGCACAAACTCGGCTCTCTGGATAATGAAAAAAAAAACCTCAACTCAATACTCTCCTCTTAATCACTCAATCAATCCTTATACTGTGTTAAAATACGAAAATATTACTTTCAGAAAAACATATTACTTTAAAATCATCCCTTTTTTTCCTTAGACCTATTCTCACCCACTGAACACATGCTTTTTTGTTTACATGCATGTGATACACACATTTTTGGTGCTTGCACAGTCAGTTGGTTTTGGAGCGAAAAGCAATAAACATCATTATTAAAACTACTATAAATTCACCATGGGCCACTGACAGGTGGAACTTTGTGAATCCATACCGAACGTGTGATTGGTGCTGGGATAACAAATCAGATCACAGATATCCCAAAGGCATCAGAGCACAGACACTAGCTGTATATTTCCTGACAGCTGTAGGTTTCAAGTGACAAGTTTTAAAATTAAGTCTTCATGTATACTAGCAAAATGGTGGTGCCTTGGTGCCGTCTGTTACTGTGCAGGGGCGCACTCTTGCCCTACCTAACATTATAAGAAACCTACAGCCAAAGCCCCAGCTGGTCCTTTATGCTGAGTGTATGCCTAACACTGTGCATATGTGTTTAGATTTATCACTCCAAATGATTTAATTGGATTAGAAGCGATGTAGATGCACTTGGTGCGTGTATCAATAATCTCAAAAGCAGCTCTGCACAGCCAAAGAATGGCCAAAATAAATAAATAAACGTTTTAAAATGAAATGTACATTTCAAAATGGCACACAGCCAACTTTAAATCCAAATACAATAGTCTGCACGATCTGTGCACAAACAAAATTACATGTACACCCATATGCAGGATTACCGGATGCTCTGACAATTAAAAATGGAGCAGAGTATAATTTGGTGCTAATGAAAAAGTCACAGCGGATTTAGAATTCTTTTGCTGCAGATGCACTGAAAAGCCTTTATAGCGGAGTTCCCGAGCAGGGCACCACAGTCAGAAAACATCGCTTGGATGGTTGTATTGTACAATGCCCGCGCATGCCCACCACAGGAAACCTAACAAGGCTGCCAAGTCGATGAGTCAGTGCTAATTTACTGTTATGCAGAGTCGGAAATAGTTTAAATAATTTTTGTAGTGCAATTGCTGAGGTTTGCATAGCAATTTTCGCATAACTTATTTTCAGGGTTTTTAGAATAAAAAGTATATAAAAAAAACTTCCTCTCTAGCTTCTGGTGTCATTTAAATGATTCTAAAAGGTTTAACATATTCGAACATCCTCTCTCCCCCAAAAGCACAGTTAGTTTGTGTTGGAGCGTGGATCTCAGTAAGGTAGATAATAACATGCATTATTTCACATTTAATATTCTATGTTTAGTGAGAACAGGTTGTCTGAGTACCTATTCCAACCTCACTGTTTAAAGTAAATGTACAAGTTAAAAGAAAGTACACGGACAGGTTATTAACTTCATTCATTTTCTAAGCCGCTTAATCCTAATTAGGGTTGCGGGGAGACTGGCGCCCATCTCAGCCAACTACAGGCGAGGCCATCGCCAGAGCATTGCAGGGACAACACACAACCATTCACACACTATCACAGCAAGGGATGATTTGAAACAGCCAATTATCCTACTGTGCATGTTTATGGACTGTGGGAGGAGACCGACGCAACCACAGGGAGAACATGCAAACTCCACTCAGAAATGCCCGAACATCGAACCCGTGTCTTCTTGCTGTGAGGCTGACGTGCTAATCATTGCACCACCGTGCTGCCCAGGTTATTACCTCCATTCAAAAAAAAAAAACCAAAAACAAACAAACAAACAAAATAAAAATTTGTTCTCACTAGTTACCATCTGCTCAGAACAAGCAGGACTTTTTTCAGTTGGGTAAATCTATCTAAACTCAGAATAATATAAATATTTAGGAGCTGGCTAAAACATTTGCATTGATTTTCAATAAAAAAACAGCCGTAACATAACTTGCTGTCTTTTCAATGGGATTCGAAAACTTATTTCTCCTCACAAAGAAAAAACACTGACTAAACATTTCCTTAAAGTGCAAGCGAGCGGTGGCGCACACATGCTGGGTTGCCTGTGAGCACGGACGTAAACAAAATTGAGCTTATGGCTTTGGTGCTCGGCTATAAAATATGAAATTAGGCATGTTATTATCTGAGATCCACACTCCAACCCAAACTAACCTGAGATATTCCATGTAGCATTCGCACAAATGGCTTTCATGCAAACCACATTCTATCAGTTGTACATTAGCAAGATAGTATAAAATATTTCAGATTTCTGGCACAAAATTAAATGCTACAGAAAAATATGTCTGTATGTAAAGGATGCAGTATTTTATGTAAGAGACCAGTTTTCAGACAAGGGTGACAGATAAAATCTCCAGAACCGTAGCTGGTTCTATAAGATGCTCAGTAAAACTCACAGCTCATTACTGTGTAAAACTCTCACTTTAATTGAGACTTGTATATTTTAAAGAAATGTTTCATCACTCCAAATATTGACTTTTTCATTTATTACTGTTTACTGGACTTTATTGAATTTTTTAGGTAGAAACATTTAATATTTATTTTTCACACAGCTCCATACTTATACAAATGTTGTAAAGCCATAAGCTTAATTTTGTTGTCATGTCAGTGCTCACACAGGCTGCCCAATAAATTAAGAAAATGATGGGACACATATATACGATGTGTGCACGCCGCCACAGCTTATTCTCTTATTTTACGCACATGTTTCTGTGAAATTACACATATAGACATATTCGCAGCTCTGCTTTTAGGCACTACCTTAATATTCATATTATTTCTATGTAAATATTAGGCATCTTCGCTATACAACATTTCTTTGCATGTGACAAACCTTTGCACAGTACTGTGCAATTACTGACGACATATAGATTCTAATTAAATGTCAGAACAGTGCGGTATCACACAGACAGTAGCATCTAAGAGAGAGATTGACGTACATAATGAAAGCCAATTATGTCACTGATTATGTTAAATTAATAAGTGAGGAAATCAAACATCGAGTCTGATTTAAATGTAAATATGCACCCCTAATAATAGCTCCTTGAAACCTGCCTACAGAAAACAAATATATTGTTAGCACCCTAGGACAAATACACACTGATATTATAAATAAGGCATGTAAATCTGTTAAACTGCGAAATGTACCTCAGAGCTCTGTAACGCAGTGTCTATGGCAAGCCCAGGGCCAAAACCGGTTAGTGTTTTGACATTGGTAGAGTTTGGGAGAGGCCTCCTGCACTGCGTGTACACAGAGAAAGCCAGAGACTTCAAATGCTGGGCATACATATGCCTCTCCTCACTCCGTACTGGCTGCAGCAGATACTGGCATGGAACAACCTGCATGATAATACAATGTGTTATTAATGATAGGGTGTAAAAATATCGCTTAATAACCTACACAGACCAACACATTCAACACACCTGCACAGATACAGCATTCCTTATATGTGGAGGCAAAAACTGCAGCATCTCCATATAGCAGTATAGGAGACCCAGACTCCACATACTAGAGTTGCAGCCTCTGCTCGTCTCCTCGTAGCTAAATGGGTCTACTATGTAGACCACTATAGCAGGAGGGTAGCTGACAGCATGGGAGTCTCCATCTGTTGGCACGCCCACTTTCTCCCTCTCCATAGTACTGTAAAGAGACAATGCTCACATCAACTGGAGGTTCAGAAATAACTCCAGGCAGCAATGTTTTATGAGAATAGGTGTACCTCTCAGGGGGCTCAGGATGAGCCTGTGGCTGGCTGGTGGCTGATGTACTGTCCCCTATTGTACCCGTGTTCTGGGCTCCAGCATGCTGAATTCCTTGAGCTCCAAAGGACGAGAGAGAACCCGGCTTATTAGATGCCAAGCCTCCCAAACCCTGGGAGTTGGAAGAGGTGGCAGAGGTGGGTGCTGGGGTGCTGCTGTTAGTGCTGGCTGTGGAGGTGCTGGTGGCAGTAGTGGTGTTCTGAGGGCCTGTGGAGGCACTGCTGGAGCTGGCAGGTTGTGAAGATGTTGAAGAGGAGGAGGAGGACGATGAAGACAAAGGGTTCCGCTGGGAGAGCAAGGAGCTGTCTAAAGACTGGGCTGTCAGGTACGGAGCTGAAGGGAATAAAAATGCAAATATAATTTTTCTGTGCGCCTCATGTACACAAAAGCAAGCGACAAGTCAACAGTTGATTACTCTTCTAAAGATGCAGTGGAGCTTACTGAGCAGGTGCATAAGCACTGTGTAACTGTCGCATAGGTTACACGTGAAGAAAGAAAAGCAAATTAAAATTTAATTTTATGGTTTATCTTTCCATTTTACTACTTATTTGATTGTTTATTTCATATATATATATATATATATATATATATATATATAAAAGCATATCTGAACTATGATAGGCAGGTGAACGCATGTGTTGGCTCAGCAGAGAACAAGTGCTGTGTAATGATGCATGTTTACAGTCATTCAAGGTTTTAATACAGACTATGCAGAAACACAAGAAATGCAAACTAAAACGAGATTCTTTCCATTTTAAAGTGTAACGATGACACCACCTGGTCCAAGTGATCATGACAAACAGTGAGTGTGAACTGCTTATTCAATTCTTATTAGGAGTTTTAGTATATACACTACACACAAACAAGGAAAACTACATTAAACTAATCATACATATTATTGTATTTTAACCATTACAAATGCAGGTCAGGGTTCTGAGTAGAGGTAAGTGATGTGTAGCTAACAGGATCTGTTTAGCTTACTCATTCAGAGTTCAGTACATATTACACCAACACAGTTATTTTATGTTTTCCCATTTTAAAGCAGGGAAAAGATGGACAAGCTTTGAGTGTCCATCGTTTTGATTAATCACTTGGGATGTTTTTTAATCCTGATAGTGGACGAATCAGATCATAGCATTCCTATGTAGTACACACTAAACATTTTATTTACATATACACGACTGACAATGTGATTAGACGCTTTATCTTATTTTCATTAGATTGTTGGGGCCTCTGATGAGAGCTTGTGATCATATAGGAGGCTGGTGGCTTTACATTTTGGCTACTACTAAATACTGGACAGTACACATGAACAACAGGACCATGAAATCATACCCAGGACATGTCGGCACACTTGTGCGTAGAGTTTAAGTTTTGTGACGGAATCACTGTTGATGCTGCTGCACATTTTGAAGAACCAGTCACTGAGCGGTTGCTCTGCCTGAGGCCTCAATCCAGCAGTGCTTACTGTTACTATCCCATCAGCGTGGGCCTTGCAGATGGGCTTGTGCTGACCAAGCCGACATGCCTGCACAAGGAATAACATTATATATAATTCCACTGGAATCCCAAATCAATTGTTATCCAAACAGGAAATGCTGTGTTTACCTCATAGACTGCAGTCAAGTCTCTGAAAAAAGTTTTAGCACCAGTCAGCAGAGTTTTGTTGTCAGGACACACCACCACATAGCCAACATCTCTCTGAGAACCAAAGGGGTCCAGTAACAGCTTCTCCCAATAGGGCAGGACAAATGGTGACAGAACCACAAAGTCATACTCGTAACCAACTAGGAAAGTCGGTATGGGCAATGGCTCAGGAGATTCATCGGTACCTGAATAGAGAGAAAAGCTATTTTGTCAAACAACTGACAGATTTGTGCCACAAAAATTTAAGCGGTGATGTATTAACGTACCATATGATCCCCTGCCAGCCATTTTGTGGAACTGCTGCCAAGTAAGTGGACCCTGAACACCCCAGGAGCGCACAGATCGTTTCTTCTGGATGGCGTCCTGCAGCACAGGCTGCAGAGACAGCAACATCCTTAATACATCCTGAGAGAACAGCAAGCTCACGTCCATAGCTGGAAGACAAAGGGGAGAACAAAAGGTTCTGATCACTTTCATAATTTAATTTATTACATTTAAATCAAGTTAACACACAAAACTTTAGTTTAACTTATGGTATTATTATTGTTATGCTGCATGTTTAATTGCAAGATTACTATTCCAAGCAAGATTTAATAAAAAAAAAAAAAGTAATAAAATTTTACCATTGCGACTTGCCCAGGGGTGCAAACACGAGTTCTTCACCAGCGTTTCATCTACTTTCCCTCCAGACATGTTGTCCATGAACTGACGTCCATGCTCCAGAGCCAGGTAGCAGTCGCTACAGTAGTCCCTCTCCTCCAGGCGTCGAGGTGGCCGTGGTACTAGGCCTACTCTGGGCTCTGGCATGCACAGAGCGGGAAAGGGATTGGAGCATTGCTCTTGCAGTAGAAGAAGAAGCTCGTCTTGGAGGTGCACTGAGGATGCACGGCGCTGTGCTTCCAGGTGCTTTTCTGCTTCTCGGCCAGCGTCCGTGCCCCTGCCCACAACGTCTAGCTCATCCTCGAGAAAGAGTCCGGCACCGTTCGCATAGCGTCGATTGACCACAGCGCTGAAGCCGCAGGAGCAGGTTTCTGTACTGGAATATTGTGAATCCAGGCCTGTGTCACTAATGTAAACACCTGCGTCAGCACCCTTGATGTTCATGTTGCACACACACACACAGCAACTGTCAAAATTACAGTCTTTGAACAAGTTCATGGTTGAGTCAGAGAGGATGAGAGTGACATAGAGGCTGTGGGCCTCAGGCACCGAAGGCGCTGTAGCTGGCTCCACCGAGCTGAGAGGCCTGAGGGTTGATGGCGTCGAGGCAGGAGAATACAGGTCAGAGTTATCATATTTCATCGAGCCCTGGGCACTAGCAGGGCCGCGGGGGGTGCGAGGGGTACGTGGCGTCCTCGGCGTAGGTGCTGAAAAGCGAGGAGTGGCGGGTGAGGGTAGGATGCCAGCACCACTGTTGCTAGGCGGGGCACTGTTGGTCTGGAAAGGGGTGTGGGTCTGAGGGGTGTACGTTTGGGTGTAGTCTTGCAGCTCCATGGCACTGCCCACACTAGGGATGTTGCTGTGAAAACAGACACAAGCCAACAATCACATCACGCCTGCTGCTTACTAGCAAGTACAGTGGCCAAGACTGCTGAGTAGTAGCATTTTGTTTAATTACTGCCCCAATATATCAGTCATTCCCCCCACTAGGAACAATGAACAGGATCAGAGCTAAACTGTGTGCAGCTTGACCTTTGTCCCAGAAAAAACATTCATATCAAAAGCAAATCTGATGAAATGCAAACTAGTTACCTGTTCTTGCAACGTAAACGCCATTTTCTCTGTACTATAATTTACCTGTCCTTGCCGAGGAAAGACATGGGAGGCACTGGTTGTAGCATCTCCAGTTTGCCCACAGTCCAGCTGGGCCGGTACACACACTCCTCAGGTAGCTTGAGGGAAATCAGGCATTGACTAGGAAGTGTTTTAAGAGGAGCGTACAGAGAACTGCCCACAAAAACCTGACTAGGCTCTGGCTTAAAAACAAAAGAGAAATCCTGAAAGAAAAAGAAGAGACAATATCAGCACCAGGTTACGTATAACAGAAATCATTAAAATGGACACAGCATGGAAAAATACACTTCATTGCTGTTGAAGAAATAAAACTTTTTCTGGGTTTCCTTGAAATACGCCAATATGATTTGGAGATGTACTGAGCCTTTCAATGTGGACCGATTAACTCATCGTCCTAATCTTAGTCATCCTTTCCATCATAGAAATAAATTTGGCAAAGAAAACCAGCCAGGTACAAAAGTCTCCCTTGTTACTAAGGTTCGGGGATACGACCTAAAAATTATACTGCACTATTTTCAGGAAAATTACATGTTTCGCAACATATAATGCTTGTAACTCTAATATTTTGTTGGAGTGCGCCTTAATTACAGAGCATACTGGAACTGTTGCTTCAATGAAGTCACCTGATGACCTGAAAAACCAAGTCATCACATCAATGAACTTTTTCTTCCCTGATGGCACTAATATAAAATTGGGGCTCAAATAGTGAAAGAGTGGTTTGGGGAGTAGAAGGAATAATTTTCACAGAGTCCTGACCTTAACCCTATTAAAAGTCCTTGGGATGCGCTAAAGATGACTTTGGGGAGTGGTTCGATTCTCCTTTTGTCATTAACAAGATGCCGGTGAAAAAGGAAGCCAGCTCTGGATGGAAATAAACACTGTGATGTTGCTGAACAATGCCATGGAGCACATGGACTGTAACCAAGGCTAAAGTACTCTACGAAAATAATGAAAAAGGAACACGACAGCTGTACAAACTCCAAGTATACATACGCCGGTGAACCAGGTGGTACTTATGAAACTCATCAGACACCTGTCATAACTGCGTGCTGCTCTGAATACAGTGCTTTTCCATGAGCTTCTGTGTCTCATTTATGCTGTGTTTTTGCTCTTTGCTACAGAATTCTACATGTATTTTGCTTTTTTTCTTGCTGCTGACTCCAGTCGTGGGTTAATACAGCCCTGTTTTTTTCCACTAGTGACCTGGTCTATTCCATCTCCTACTGCCTACAATAAGAGTGGAATACATCTAACATTTAATAAGCTACTCCTATGTGGTCATGCTACATTACAGCTTCTTTGTTGATGTACCTGTCTACAGTACATCCTTTCATTATTCATTTGACACTGCAACACAACAATTTACTTGATATACTCCCAAGCCCTTCTTGATACCACCCCTAATGACAACCCATAGCTCCTCATATTCTTGATTCAGATTCGCTAACTACCTACAAGCTACAGCCAGGATGTTTGGGGAGACATCGCATGTGTGAGTCTGGAAATTGTTCCAAAGTAATACACAAAAAGAGTGCCTGTACTTTATTTCTGGGGAAATTCCTAAAAATTTCAGCTTGACATCAGTGCTATGCATTTCAGTGAAGACTGTTTTATCAACTTTAGGCCATGTCAAACAGGCATTTCCAACAGGCTTTGCTACAAAGCTCATATTGAAAGATGGAGCAGAACCAAGTCTTCTGGAGTGAACTGCCAGTTTACAAACGTAAGGTAGGTATGTCTGTTAGGCTTTCCACTGTTAGGCTAACCACAGCCCAGCTTCTGTGGTATGAAGCGACTAGGAGTTAAACTCCTCCCGGATTGGACACTAGTCCATCACAGATTACCTTCCCAGTATTTTAATGGTACTCCTCTACACTGCTGGATGGACAGAGACATGGAGCATGGTGGGGATCTTGTGGCAATTCAAATCTTTCAATCATGTGCTCATGCTCCTAATCACTACACCGCCAACCAGATTACAAACGGGAAATCACTCAAAATTTCAAACACTTCAAGTGGTTAGCTTTTGGGTCATTCCATGTCAATTAACCCAGAGGTTCCCATCTCAGAATTCAGTGAAACTTTAACCAGACAAAGAACATGTTTCAACATAAACACATACAAAATTTCAAGGTCCTAGTTCAAAATCTTTTTTTGAGATATGTTCATTTAAAGACCGCAGGCTAGTACCCATTTGTCGGCCCGCGACTTGCAATTTATCATTTTGGGCATTTTTGAAAGCTTGCAACTCCCCTTATAATTACTGTATTTAGGTTAGGTTGTTATTGATTGAGTGCAATTTCAAACAAAGTATTTTTGAATTTTTGACACAGAAAATACATACACCAACCCCAAAACTATTTTTATAGCAAATTTAAGCATATTTCCATCTAAAACAAACAGTTTTTAGGAATTTTAATAAATGTGATATGGTGTTTTATTGAGTGTCCAAAAACTAAACAGTAGGTGAAAATATGCTCATTTTGCGAGTCCCTGAAGATGTGGACAGTTCATCAAGGTTATGAAACTTTACCATATGCAACATGTATATCAGATCTAGCAACACACAAAATTCCAGCCTTGTTGCTCATTTTGCATTTTTTCATGAAGCTTTTGGGGTGCCCCTTTTAAGCAATATTTTACATTTAAAGCATTTAGCAGACCCCTAAGTGCTTTAAAGTCACCATCACTGAATACATTCTTAAACTGGTTCACTAGTACATAGACTTCATCATTTTCTGTCACCAGTTACTCTTACCTTGATCTCTGAGGGCTTGGGGCTACAGAGGCCTTCCTCTACCTCCATTTTAAAAGTTCCAGTGAGCAGTGGCCCATCGGCAAGAGTAAAGCCGGGGCCAGTTTCCATAGAACCGCACTCCTTACTACCCATGTTCATGGGTGAGAAGCCCATGATGTGTTGCTCTAGAGATGGAGGTGTGGGAAACATCTGGTGTAGATCTGCAGCACCTAAACACACACAACATTACTCCATTTCTGAATGGGAGAACTTCAATCATTTTGTGTCAATGCGTTTTCAAAGCATATCTGCTCTGTATTAATAGACCAGTGCAGCTGCTTTAACTATTTATATACCATAGTATAAACATATACATACACACACACACACACACACATACATATACATACATACATACATATATATATATATATATATATATTTAATACAGTGGCCCACATACTTAAACTTGACAGAGAGTCTGCTGCTGCTGGTTTTGCCTCCTTGCCACCAAATTTCTCCTCAGTTCCACTCCCACTTTTCCTGGCTCCAGGCTGCTGGGAATAATAAAAGCATAGAACACAACTGCTCATCTGTGTGGCACTGCCACACCACGAACTACATATAGCACTGTGGTGCATAATAGAACAGATTCTCTGTGGACCATTATGAGAACAGTCCATTAAGATAGCAAGAGTAATCTGAAGATTTAATAACAGCACAGATCTAAAACATCACACTGCACTAAGGTTCAGGAGAACTGTTCAAGGGGCTTACTGACCGTAAGTTCATCTTCATCAGAGTTGAAGAGATTATCAAGATCGTTTATTGACACAGCCAAGTCGGTCTCATGTATTAGACTGGTGGATGGGAGAGGTTTACTGCAGGCTGAGCCATGAGCGTCTGCGGTGACAAACAAATAGAAATCAAATGTTGTGGCATGCTGACAAATACTGGGGTAAAAAAAAAATATATATATATAAAAATTTAAATTTTAAGATTTTAAGGTTTAAATGTACAAGACAATGTGTACGCACCATCAGTTGAAGATGTACTACCATCATCCCTCTGAAAAACATAATTAAAAAAAAAAAATAAATCAACCAACAATCTACAGGCAATACTAAAAATTTGATGGGTTTTTTTTCTTGTGGGCTATAGCTTGCTCTCAGTGGGGAACCGGCTGAGCAAATACAGGACATTGCGCTGGAACTAACACATGAAAATTATGCAATTCCTTTTTTAATCAGATGACACAAAAACAGACAGACCAGGACAATGCATTCTGTCACACCTTTTTTATGCCTTTTACTTGCAAAAAAAACATTAAGAAAAAAGCAAACCATGCATCACACCAAAAAAAAAAATAAAAAATACCTCCACCTCTACTTGTGACTTACTTAAAACTCCATCCCTGTCACTGGATATTAACAGTCTTAGTTATCTAATCTGACTGATGAAAAGCTTAATCGTGTGATAATCTTGTAATGGCCAATAATTACTTAATTGTACCGTAGAAATGATTTTATACATACTCACTGAATATGAGTAATCACACATTGGCTAAACTACTAATACTAGTTGTATATTATCATATACAATTCGAAGTTGCATCACTACAGAATAAAATTCATAAAGTGGTCGGAACTCCATTCTAGGCTATGCTTGGATTGAAATAATTTAATGGCAATAACTTTATTTTATTGAGAATTACAATTTAGGGGGGGGGGTGTTAACTAAACAAAAAATTAAATAAAATGAATGAATCAATGAATAAAAACAATTAAATTGGTCTGCTGCGAGGAACAGGCCTTCAGTCCATGGCACTGCCTGATGCGGGTGAACGGACTTCATAAGCGGTGTATGGCAATCATAAGTGTGACTAGCGAGCGGGACTGTGTACCCGGATAAAAACTAACAGACACTTCCATTAAGTATTTGACAGAAAGAATATATTTTTTTTTTATCTTAAAGAATCTGAATAATAATGCTTTATTTTCTTACAAGTGTGAATAAAACAAAGGTGTACTCACATGTAAGCGATATAGGCGCGAAATAGTGCAACTTTTTATCAGATGTTTTATTTTAGATATTTTACATGTAACCTCCATTTGATTGTCTCGAATCCAGTGGGTCTGATTGAAGTGCACCTCACACACACACACCCGCGAGACACTTTGTACTGGCACTTTGAGTTGACTATTAGCTGAGCACCTCAAGCTGGAATACACAACCATGGATTATGGGAAAGCCGCTATTCAGCCTGCACTATAGGTTTGAAGCTAAAACGCGGATGTGTGTGAGAGATAGTGGAACACAGGGCTGCGTGTAAAAACCTGAGCCTTCCTCCGTGATGCGTTCATTCCATGTCAGATCAGAGCATAATTAACTGTTAGAGGTTTTTAATAATTAAACCTGGGGATTTATTAATTTTGGACAGGCATAACAGACTAGATCTGCTTTCCAACTCATGCTGACAAGAGAAAATCCTGTATTAAATCACCGGAGAGATTATGTGGGAAAACCAATCTGAATTAGTGATTACGGGAAAAGTAAAAAAAAAAATTTTAAATACAGCAATAGATTACTGCATAGCTTTTCAATATATTTCCCATGTGAGAGCTGTTATGCATCGGAAGGGCCCAGGTCCTTGCGCAAATGGAACAGATCTGAGACGCATGTTCCTCTGTCTGTTGTGAAAAGCAGCTTGAGCAGTAAGTACACTGACACCAGAAAGACCATTTATATTTAGAAATAATATTATATTTTTACAATACATGTGTGAGACAGCAAGAGGCACGTTGCGTGTAGGAAGGATGCAGATTTTTTCTCTGTTGAAAGCGACAGTGTAAATAGACAGTTCACAGGATTCCCGCCAGCCGTCTCTTTGTATAAGGGGCGGGATCTCGTGACTTGTGCATCATTGTGTATTTTTATTTGTAAAATATTTGCGTGACGTGTGCAAAATACAGTCACTTAAGACGTACGGAAACGATTGACAAGAACCGAACTACTTCCGAAGCCGTTCGCACGTATTCAAGCCACTTTGGATTCGCACCAAACTTTGAGCATGTCCAAAACTTTTTTTCCAAGACTGCGAAAACAGACCATTTACCTCGAATTAAACCGACTACCTCCGAAAATATGCTAGTTTCAGTTTGAATATATTTAATTACCTTCGAAATGAAATTCGCTTGTATATTCGGATGTGATTGCTTACATGTGAGTCAGGTCTAAGACAGTTATTCCACTCACTCTTGTTGGACATACCCAAAAGCAAGCTTGGCACACCACGCCTAACCAGCCTATCTGGTCATATATGACTCGTAGAATAACTTAATAACTCTAAAGTTTTCTTTCGATAATACATAATATTCAACATAATGGCACATGTGCCCTGCAAATATGTATTTAAGCAGATTAAGATGCACTGAAATCTCACACTGCCCAATTTGCCACCTTCCTCAGTGTATCATGCCATATCTGTCTCACTGCCAACACGTTGCCATGCAGTATTTTTAGACCAGTGTAAATGATTCAGTGCTGCAATCTTTCCTCCTGCCCAAACACAGATACTTATTACCACAGACACCCTGTTCTGGATTCTCAAATCTTGCTACAGGAGAGGACTCAGTGCTGATTAATTGGCAAGGGAAAGGTGTACAAAATATTAAATGCATGTGTTTTCTTCTTCTTCATCCTCTTATTGTGCTAGTAAATAATAATTACTTTTTGATAAGGGATTTGTTTTAAAACTGTAAAAAAAATAAATATATATATATATATATATATATATATATTTTTTTTTTTTTTTTTAATTGGTTCTAACCCCTTTAACTAATCTTTACTAGGGATGGCAATAATCTTGGAGAGCACTGTAACTAGTTTTCCATCTCATACGATTAACTCACCCTCTTTCAGAGCTGGAGAACAATTTAAGTATAAACAGTGGAATGTTATGGTGTGGTTTAATAACACACTATTCCACTGCAATATGTCACGCTTTTAAGTGGCTTGTGTTTTTATTTATTTGCATCCTTCAGGGTCCACAGACGACAAATCTGGTGTTAATTATAGGTAACATGGTTCTAGTATAAAATGTTGTGTAAACTGTTTCAATATATTTTGCAAGATCACACAGCTTGAGTCTGACCAATCTAATTTATATAATTAATGCAACATCTCCCAGGCTGAATGTATCTGAATTTGAACAAAATATCAACCTTTTAAATCTGGTCGTATATTAATATTTAAAGGCTACAGATACATTAACCAGCATGACTAATCAGATCTGACTGAGCTCCCTGGTTAGAACTAACAGCTTCACTTCTAATAAGGAAACATTAGAGAACATCAGACTAAAAACAACTGGCCCGAAAATTGTGGCTGAAAACCCCCCCCCCACAACAATAAATGAACGTTATGGTATTGAATAAGGAAACAAAGCAGCAACAAGAGAATGCCACTGAATGCCAAAGCAGATTACTCATTCTGCCATGACTAGGCTGTATGTGTGAAAGGAGACACTCATGATTCACATTATTAAATGAAGGATAGCCTCTAAAGAGTGGCGTGACTGACTTTATTTCTCTTTGCAGGTTCTGTTCCAGGCCTCTTCTCTTTATCGGTGAAAGAAAACTCCTCGTCTCCCTCCACAAAAGCGTAGGGATCTGCATCCAGCTCCTGCTCTCCATCACACACAGATACTGAGAGGTACTGGTTCTTCTTCTGAATGTACATCTTCACCCGTTCCTCAGACACCTTCAGAGTCGCAGAGGAAGCCATCATCCTGTGAACCAAAACACGCAGGTCAGAAAACTGAGCAGTAAATCAAACTTTAACACCGCATTGCACCCTGTGCATTTGAGGTTGCCACCTGTGTAGAACAATACGCTATGAATTATATGACTGCTGTGATGTATTATAATAAACTATTAGCTAGAAAAAATAAATAAATAATAAAAAAAAGAGTCTGAAAGCCAGTGGGCTACTTCTTTAGCCTCTGCCAAGCAGACCTGGCTTATAAAAAGAACATGGAGAGGAACATGAATTAGTTTGGCCTTACTCTGTGACAGAAACAGCACCATCCAGACTGTCCTGCTTCAGTTTATCCATGGGAAGCTGAGGAGGTTGTAGATTCATGTTTCTTTTGCCAGGGAGTCTGAAGTATCTCCAGGGGTTGTGGCTTGTATCCTCATTGGGGCTGATGGCAGAGCCAACATACACTGTGGGTTCCAGGGAGTCTGGGTAAGCTGGAGCATATTCCGAGGTCGAGGGGTCAAAGGAAGCGCGATCAGGGCTTTTTGAAGGCAGAAGGCAGGCCTCGGAAGAGGGAGGGTAGAACTGTTGATGAAGGGGGGTGGAAGAGCGTTTCAGCTCTGCTGGTGTCTCTTCCTCTCGCTCACAGGGATGAGGACTGAGCGGTGGAGGCTGAGGTGAACCAACCATGTCCCTGGTTGACGTGTGTAGGGTTTGGGTTTTGCTAGTTTCAACATCCCCATGGTGAAGAGCACGGTAATGACTGCCTCTCTCATCTGGCTCCAAGCTCAACTCCTCCCCAACAGAGCTACGGTGGTGGAAGGGGGTTTGAGGCCTCTTCTGCTGTTTCTCTGCTTTCTCTGGCTTCTCAGCCACTTTGTATTTGGAGGGGAGTTGAGAGGGCTGGCCAGGAAGGAGGGGAAGTCCAGGAGTGCTACTTGTACGCTGCTTCAGGTTCTTGTGTCTGTAAGAGAAAAGGGGAAGCCTGAAATTGCACTTCAGTTGACTTTTCTTAACTTCTATTCGCTTATAAATAAATGTAACAAACCACATACATTTATCTCACTGACTAATTTAACAATGAATACTTTAAAGTTGATAACCCAAATATTAATGCAGGGTGAGCAGTGGGACTTGAAAGTGATTAGACACTGTGGCAAAGTGCTCCGAAATCTTTTTAACCACAGAGGAGCTTGATTAATTCAATTCAGTTTTATTTGAATAGCGCTTTTTACAACTGACACTGTCGCAAAGCAGCGATTAGCCGCAAGATGTTTCGTCACTAAGTGGCATAGGGGTTATGCACATGCCTCACAGCAAGAAGGACTTGGGTTCGAGTCCCAGGCTCAGTGAGAGTGTTCCTTTGTGGAGACTACATGTTCTCCACGTGCGTGGGTTTTCTCTGGGGAGTCCGATTTTCTCCCACAGTGCACAGACATGTACATTAGGCTAATTGGCTGTTGCAAATTGCCCCAGGTGCGAGTGTGAATGGTTTTGTGTGTTGCCCTATGATGGACTGGCAAGCTGTTCATGGTGTACCCTGTCTTCACCGAGTGCCAGCTGAGATCAAAGGTCTCCCGGTGACGCCAGTTGGATTAAGCAGTTTAGCAAATAAATAAATAAATAAATAAACAATTCGTTGCTGATGAGAGGCAACTAACAACCTTCACCATAAGGTGCTTAATGAATTACAGGGGCAGTTCTGTTTACAGGTTTCCTGTAATGGATGACAAATAAATAACTTTGCTGTGTTTACAAGGGAAGGTCTTTCAACAACCTCTTTTAACTGAACTGCCAATTAGAAATTCATTATTCATGCATGCAGGCAGCCAGAACTCATTATTATACCGCTCATATTGTGTTCAACATATAATAACATATAGTGAAAACAGCATAACAGGATGGGCAGTGTGCCCTGGAATTGTTATTCATTTATCATCTCAGGACCCTTAGGTGTCCCCAACGAGTCAAGTTCTTTTAAATAACTTTTTTCTTGTTTTTGATTTTTTTTTTTTTTGTGAAATTCAATGATTTATTTTTTAAATCATCTCCAAATATTTGTACTGAAAAAAGAAATTATAGCTATCTTATAACCATTATTCGCTGTACTAAATACAGTATTTATGTCTTCCATATATAGCCTTGCATAGAGGCTTTGAACCAGAAGTAGGTTAACCATCACTCCGACAGATGGTGACTTCCGACTTTCAATCACTGATTAAACTGGAATATGTAGGGCAAATGTGTTACATGTAATGCCTCATTTAAGGGTTAAACATCTAGATTTCATTTATTTTAATCATTTTTTAAACCACTGGAACCAGGGTAAGCCAATTTGCAGCCCACACTGCTGATTGTGCTTTCAGCAATGTGGCTAATTAAAAGCAGACAATTCCCCTGCTAAGTGGATCCTTTCGCCGATGGTGACTTAACCCTGTTAATGGACTTTGCAAAATCTCTGAGAAGTATATACACCATCTATACCTTGAGCAATTACACTGCATTCTTTGATAGCGTTCAACAAAATCCCAAACGCCGGATTTGTCCACCTCCTCCTCACACAGGCCACTGGTCAGAACTGAGAACTTTCTCCTGTAAAAAAACAAAAACAAAAAAAACATACATGAAGAAGGCCTGAACCTGGCTTAGTCGTCTTCTTTAATGTAAAACAGCAGGAAGAAAAGTGGAAAAAAAATCATCATACTTCTGAGCGCGGTTGACATTGCATTCTTGCCACACTGCCTCCAACAAATGACTGGCAAGCTTGCGAGGAACTTTACCCCCATGATGACTAGTACTGTCCAAGCTGAAGCAATCAGCTGCTGAGGAAATTTTTGTCCATCTTGGAGCAGGCTGAGGAACTACAATAATAAAATAAAAGAGTAAAATTAACCCCACAGCCATAACAGATAAAACATTTTTTTCTTCTTTTTACAAATCAAACTAATAAATTTCTCAGGCCAGATGGCAATCGTACCTTTTTGAGCTTCCTCTGGTGAAGTTGGAGGAGTGAGTGTAACTGAGGAGAGGGCAGATTCTCTGTGTATGGCATGACTATGATGTCCTCCCGAAGTAATCATCGTCCCGGAGGAGCTTGCTGCAGCTGGCGTCGGAATATCCGATTGGGCTACAAGCACCAAGCACGCTGGGTACACCATCCTTACTCCAGCTGAGAAAGAGAACACAAGATCATCGAAAACCATTTCAACTAAGTTTACGATACGACAGACGGCCTGAATACTCAATTGTAATAAGTGGAATCGAGTATAATAATATCTCTTCCATACCAACAAGAACCTCCACAGCAGCCAAAGAGTCGTCTTCCCAGTCCAACTCGTCTAACTTGTCTTCTGGCGTCTCCTTGGTGTTGGGGCCAATGGGGTAAAACTGTTTCCATTCTTCTATTAACTTCTGTGTTGGTGGATCAGAAAGCTTAAAGGACTGGCCTGTGAGTGTACCATTCAGACCATACGGACTGAGAATCACTGGAAATAAAATTAAAACATTGTCGGGTTAAATTTACATCATCTTGGTAACCTCACCAAATGCATCATCAATCACTACAATGACCTCTAGAATTACTGGAGTTTACAAAAACTACCATATGAAACATGACAATTAAAATACTAAAAGGAGAAGTTGCATGCACTGATTGGCTAATTTACTCTGAGGACATCAGCTCATATACTGTATACTCAATGTCAAAGTATTTTATCCTGAGAACGTATTGTTAAAATAACAGTTATTGCATGACCTCTGACTGCATACGTGACCCATCACAGCAAAATCGGTATTAAGTCGAATATCCTAAGCTTTAAAACGATACCATGACACATGTTGCTAGTTTTGGAATATCTAACAAAAACCTGCCAGGGATTTTCAGCCTTTTAAGCATACGACTCTGGAGAAAATCACGTTGAAAGTTCAAAGTTTTTAATCAGCTCAGATTTAATACCCACTTTGCTGTGATGGGTCACCTATGATTAATGGCTCATGTACGATCAGGGCTCATGGAATTACTGTATACACATACGCAGTGTATGTGTATACAGTAAAGTGAGGACAGCATGTCTCTTCCTCATGGTGTGTTACGCTGCCCAGTTATGCAGCATAAGCAGCAGCTACAAAACAAAAGTCCTTCCTTCACATTTCTTGGAAGAAAACATGCAAATTGTCATTCATGTAAAAAATGCACTCGAGAGACACTGCACACTATCCTACATATTGTTAGGAAAAATGGTGAAGGAGCCCAAAGATCAGTTTTAGTACAGTTGATTCCTGTGTCTCTCAGGCTTTAAAATCAATCAGAAAACTCCAATTTCATCGTCCGTCCCTAAGCACAGCAAGGGGAAAAGATCCTTCCAGGGAGCATCTCCAAACATTTGGCCTGGACGTCAAGTTTCGCTATATCAAGAAGTGGCAGTGAACCTAAGAGAACTTAAAGCAGCTTAAAACGTACTGTAGGGAGGCATGGAAGAAGATCCCTTTCCAAGTGTCTACAAGTTTCTCAGACATTACAGAAAGAGACTGTCTTTTGGACAGACTTCAAAATATTACGTTACAAGTTCTAATCATTTTGAAACCAATTTTTTTTTTTTAAAAGATGTGCACTCCTTAAAACAGTACTTGCATATTTTTTCCTTACACCCCTGTATGCTTTAGCTTATCACATGTGTTTTTAATGTAACTATTATTGGGTCTTTTAAATGAAGGGTGTTAAATCCCACATACGGAGGTGATACTTAACTTGGTAATGTCTATCCGTGCTATGCTTGCTTTAGAAGAAGGATTTCATAATGATATATATTTTATAAATGTTACTTTTCAATAAATCTATCTATAATTTTACTTTTCAAGAAAACTAATTTAAAATTGCATTTGAAGAATACAGGTGAAAAGAAATTCTCACTTCTCTAATTATAATAAACAAACAAACAAATAAATAACTAAATGGGGGGGGGGGGGGGGTGTCATCTCTCTTCCAATGTCATCTCTCTCCCAAAGTTAAACACAGCTAAAATATTTTTGGGATTGAAACCAAAGGTTTATTTCTGTTAAAAACCAGAACAGTCAGGCAGCTAGTGTCCTTCCAACAAAAATGTGACGTAGATCATTTTTCTCCTGTACACTCCATTTAGCAACAAGAAAACGCAAGTAATGACTGGACGTGACCCGAGCTGTATTTAGATAATACTATAAGCATAAAATACTTCAAATAACTGAATAAAATGCCTTCAGGGAAACTAATGATCAATGTGTGTCTATGGAGAACAAACGTCAACTGAGTTACTGCACAGTCAGTTATTGAACTGCAAATTAAATGAAAAGTAAATATGTGATGAAAGTACCTCATCACATAGCGCTGCTCTAGTTACTGGTAATTTACCACCATCAGTAAATTTGATGTTTACTATGGTAGGCTTTCAGCATTTCACAATTTTCCATAGTTAATGTTTCAGCATTTTATTAATGTTGCAGTTTACAAAGAAATGTCAAGGTAATGTCACTCACAACAATCACCAGCCAACCATGGGAGTCTGAGCTCATTTGTATGAGGGGGCAGATAGCGCTTTCCCTCAGAGTCTGTTAGGCCCCCCCCAAATACACATGCGCAGCAGTTCGAAAGATGCGGGTGGCAGCACGGAAGGGTCATGTGCATGCTTACGTCCCTCCCAGGTTGGTGGTGGTCGTGTTATAGGGAAGGCAATAAAAACATTAAAATTAGGGGGGAAATAGAGGGGATGGGGGTTTGTGAGTTTGGCTGGATAAAAAGGAAAAAGAAATGTCAAGGTATCTTCCACAGGCCCTTAAAGAAGCCAGCAGCTCGTGAATGTGACATACCTAAACAGTTTACAAGGCAGATACAACATAAAATATGAAAGGGAAAAAAAACAAGTGTGTGGGAGATGTTCCCATACAGAGTATACACATGAGGTGCAGTGCGATTATTTTTCTGTCATGCTTGTTTCACTCACAACTGTCTGATGGATTCGTTTAGTAGTGATGAAGGCAATAGTTATAAATGCGCTCTCAAAAAGTGAAAGTTGCAGAACAAGAAGAGAAATTCAGTCGCATAATCTCAAAGGCTGAAGCTGACAGATGCATCACACATGTGAGTCGTGTACAAATGTAGAGACCAGTGTTTACAACCTTTGTGTGAACATAACCCAACTCGTGCATTATCTTGCTGTACGATACCTGGATAACATTATTCTAACATACTGACATAGCAGCGGTTCAGAGAAAATCAGTACAAACACCATCGGCTAGTTAAATGAGCATCAGCTAAAGGGAACAGCGAAATGATGTAGTTGTAAGTGTGGATTTGGAGAAGCCTTCATCAGTGCTACAGTGAGCCTGAACTGAGTTAATTACTAGCAGCAGGGAAGGCAAGAGAGTCCCAGAAGAATCAGCAGGATGCTGTAACTCTGTCATTACTATGCCCTTGAGCTCAGGGAAAGAAAAACACATGCTTGCCAACATACTGACAGCTGCAGGCCTTTAAGGAGACAACAGAAATTACCAAGTAACATCACCTAGACAGACAGCACTGAACTTCTCACACACACACACTATCTAGCCACAAGTGTGTAGACACCTGACCATCACATTCGTATGAGGGTTTTCCCCAAACTGCTGCCACAAAGATCTGAACAGGGCCGTCTTTGTACACCAAAGCATTACCCTGTGTTTCCCCGATAATAAGACCTACCCTTACTTCAGCAGAATGGTCCAAAATAAGCCCTACCCCAAAAATAAGACCTAGCTAAATCTAAATTTTGTCCGCACCCTCCCCTCATTTTCTATGAATGCACACGCGCCAGCGCTATTTACACAGAAAAAGAGGAAGTTAAGGGAACAAAACGGTAAGTAAAGTATTATAAAGCAGCACTGAGGGGCATGATGGGGTTAAAGCAGGACTGGAGGAGTATAACAGTCATCATTTTACTGGTGTTATCCTGTCTGTTTTGACCCCAGACATGAGTGCAAAAAGGAAGAGCTACACCGCTGAGTACAAGAAAGCAGTTGTGGAGGAATCACTTACCTGTTTATTGAAACTGCTGTTAAATGTTAATTAAAATAAAACCTACCCCGAAAATAAGCCCTATAGTGTTTTTTAAACCGGAAAAAAAAAACAAAAAAAAACAATAAGACACTGTCTTATCGGGGAAACACTGTATTTTTCCTTGAGTGTAAATAAGAAGCCCAGACCTGACTAGCGTGACAATGCCCAACGTGCACAAACTGTGTTTTGTGAAACCCGAATGAATAAGGTTTGGTGTGGGAAAATACTGAGTGGCCAACATGAGTCCTGACCTCAACCTCACTGAGCACCTTAAGGATGAACTGGAACCCAAATTTTCTCACTCAGCATCACTGCTTGATCTGTTGTACTCTTGTGGTTGGAAAAGATGTTGCTGTGTTTCAGAAAGTCAAATTGTTGGCCTGCACCAAGCAACAATGAAGGACATTGCTAAAGTTACTGGAAGTAGGTCAAGAAATGACTAACATGAACCTGAGGGGACGCTAATGATCTGTCAACTTCGTTGAAGAGACATGGTTGGAGAAAAAAATCTGAACTGAGGACTTTAAATCGCAAAAATCGATGGCAGAACTCATGGCAATGTTTAATAGTGAATGTGGACAACACAACAAGAATTTACAGGACTGGGATTAGGACAAGACTTCATAACTTCACTTGCTAGGGAGCATAAAGATTAGATGCTGACGCACAGGAAAATGGTCATGTGATCTAAATTGTTTCATGTGACCTTATTTCAGAGTGATGGCAGCACACACAGCAGAGCACCCATAATGCATTGCAGCTATTTTACAAACCTCTGGAGGCAGTAAGATAAACTGGGGGTGGTTCAGCTGGTGAGGTCAGTGCTCAGCAACATAATGTGGCAATAAAATGGACTGAGCCGACAACCTAAATGTACAGAAAGACCAGTTTAACCATTCAATGGATTTTTTTCTTCCCTTATGGCACAGGCATATTCCTGGACCATAACATCAGGACTTCAGGCTTGAGGAAGTGTGGATCAGGGAGCATGAGAAATCCTTTTCAAAAATGAATTCCTGAACCTAACCTCAGTGAACATCTTTGGGATGTGCTGGACAAGACTTCAGGCAGTAGTTCAACTTCTGTTTTACAGATTTTTTCCTCTGTGCATGATTACCATTAACTTGTTTGAGATACGTTTCAAAAAACCGGAATGTTTGGCTATTAAAGATATTTTTCATATCTGTGATTTGCTTATTTCCTACAGAAATTAGGGGGAGACAAAAACAAACAAACAAAAAAATAAAAACCCTGGTAAGCTTCCTTTATGTTTTGCCAGAGGTTGGGTATATTCAGAAATTTCGGTTCTGAAACTTTAGATTGGTTCTGCTTCGGTTTCCAGCCTGCAACCTGGCGTTTCGGTAGCAATTTAACAGTGTCAAATTCTACAGAATTCTGAATAATTTTTACTCTTAGAATACTGGCGAAAGATCAAAGGCTGGAATAGGAACTCAGAATAATTTTTCCCTCGCTAAACACAGAATATTTATTGTGAAATAATGCATACATAAAGTTGAATAAAAGTGTTTAAAAAGAATGTACCTTACTGATATCCACACTTCAAACCAAACCGAAGATATTCTATGTAAACATGCAGACTGAATTCAGAGACACTGCTCACAATTTGCATTAATTTTGACACAATCAGTGTTTTTAAGCTTCAAAGTATGAGCCAATTAATCAAGCAATACTTGACATACATCTCTTTGTTGTGGCAAGAATCACTAAACCCCATTTCCCAAGCAACATGTGTTTTTTTTTTTTTTTTTGGTCATATGAATTTAGCAGAAGGGAGTGACATACATCAGATAAGATGGATTTGAAAGCTGCAATTTTGCGTTCATGTAGAAGATTTATGTTATACAAGTGTCATAAGGAAAATGGGTCAGGTCTGTTAAATCAAAGCAGACAACGTTCATACAAAAGTGATACAACTGTTGAAAGACTAAAATAAATAAACAGACCACGGGGTCCAGATGCTCCTGCCGAAAATACCATGTCAATATTTCATGTCAATAAGTTGACTGCTCAAGGTTAAGGTGACACATACACAGTCTGAGCCGAGACCCTCCTGAGGAGAACCCATCTAAGTGTAGTGATTCTATAACATTTCCTTTTAAACTTATCACACTAAAAAGCCTTAACAAGCCTGAACACAGAAAAATGACCTTGTAAACACACACCAAATTGGGAACCCATACACCAAATTGGGTGATCCTATAACATTCCCTTCCAAAGTTAGTGCACTAACAAACTGTGTGAAGCCGAATATAGAAAAAGTGACCCTGAAACAAGGTCAAGGTCACCCATATACAATCCTACCCTATTCCCACCTGAAGGGGACCCATACACCAAATATGGTGGACCTGTCCTTTTCTAAAAAAGCTATAACACTAAGAATGGATGGACGAACAGAACCCACTTCTGTATCTCAATCTCAAATTCACTCATATGATGTTCTTATGATACTCAATTGATGTACAACCGTATGTATGCATGGTCATAAAAATGATGGCAGGTACATGAGGGCAGACACAGGACTACTGTAATAAACCCATACGATTCTGAGCGTATCACTTGAATTAACTATGAATCAGAAAAAACATTTAAAATATTCAAAGCCCCTTGAATGTGACAAGTGTCTACGGCGGTTTCAAAGAATCTGTCCAATTTGCTGTCGCGGACCTGTTATACACCTGTTGTGACATATGTGACAGGTGCTTAATATACAAAAACACACTTGGGTTAGAATAGTGAAGTCAACAAAATCTATATTACTTAATTATAACATTTTAAACTGTGTGGTGTAAAATTCTATCAGTTCCTGTGATTCCCAGGTGCAGCTGACACACTTCTGTTTCTTTAACGATGCTATCGCTGTCTGCCAGAAAGTACCGGCTTGAGCTGACCTGCTGAGCAGAAATGTGGTGTTTGGCATCGCACTGCCGAACTGAAATGCATGATCTCACCTTGCACTGGGCTGCTGCTGTGCTGGGCCTGAGTCAGATGTTCCTCACTCAGCAGGTAAACAGGCTGATGCTGGTTAATCTCCACGCTGGTACACACGTTGTTGTCTCCGTGCAAGAAGAAGGTGAAGGAACAGGACAGATGCTCGCTTTTAAGAGCCAGAGAACAAAGAGAGAAGAGTTAGTATTGACCTTATCTGAAGTTACCTCAACTTTTATAGCTACAACAAGAACCATGCTACCTGTGTGTTAGTAAGGTAAGTGTTATGTGCAGTAAGGTGGACATTATGGTAGTCAGTGGATATAGAAAACAAGTAGAGATGAACTTGGACTGACTAAAACAAAATAAAACCTGAACCAAATGGCTCCCTAGTGGTACATCGACAAGGTGCACGGCTATCAACCCAGAGACTGCAGTGAGCTGCACCTTACCTCCATCTGCTCTCCGGGCACCCCAATGTGTGTGGCAGCCCACTGCTCCGAGTGCATATGTATTCACTGTTTACGTGTGTGTGTGTGTGTGTGTGTGCGCGCTCACTTTGGATGGGTTAAATGCAGAGGCAATACTTTCCCTTGTGAGATTAATACAGTATAGCAAAATTTAAAAATAAATAAACCAAACATGCGCAGCAGTTCGTAAAGAAGTGGATGGCAGCACTGCATGTCACGGAAGGTCATGTGCATGCTAACGCCACTCCCTGGTTGGTGGTGGTCATGTGATAGGAAGGTAATACTTGAAGAGTGGGAATTGGATATGACTAAAAATCAGGGGAGAAGGGGGAGCGGGGGTGGAACAACCCTGAACCAAATGGACCAAAACCCTGACCCATCAATACTTGTATTCAGGTACAAAATTAATTTAAGAAATTATTTCTAGCTAAGGATTATTATTATTATTGTTATTATTATTATGCATCCTTTTAAATTGGAATTCAGCCCAGCAACAGGAAAATGTGCCATCCAAACCAGAATTATGTTAATGGTGTTCGGAGAGCCTGCCATTCCCATAAAGAGCTTCCAGTTTCCTGTTGCTGTTTGAGATGTAATGGAACTCATAGTATTAAAAACCCTAACCCACAAATGCACACTTAAATTAAGTCACAATGTGCCAGAAGACTGTCACCACTCTCCTGAAACCTCCATAAGCCTCAACCCATTATACTGTATTACAACTACTGTAATCCATCAGGCTAAACAGCCTGAAGCACAACAACTTCTGTCACACAATTCTGAGCCCTCCACCTCAACCCATTTTACAAATCAAAAGGAATCTTTTTACATGCAAAGTCAAACGCAAACACATACACTTCAAAAGGTGCAAAGCTACTGAGTGCCACCTTGCTTACACAGAAGTGTCACAAAATAAGGCCATGAATCACAACCCAGGTAATGAGAGAGTAGGGAGATTATGCTGAATGGGAAAAATGTGCGCATTCCTCGTACGACTGCTGAGCACTCAGTGGAGTGTCATTAAGGCATGCTACCAACACACCATCAAACTCCACACCAACAGATGGTACTTCAAAGCCTGCACACAGCCCTGTGGTGTTTAACACAGCCTGACATCATACTATGTCATCTGCTCATTGTCTATCCGAGGAAATCAAACCTCTTCAAATGATCAGCCTGAGGTACCACAAGGATATCGTTCGAAAAACTTACAACCGCACATATCCAAGCAAAACAGGGCAGCGATATTACAAACAAATAGGAAGAGACTTTTGTTTCGGTCAGGTGGCTTATTTTAAAACAGTAAAAAATAAAACAAAATAAAAGTATGTTTTTAAAAGCTAACAAGGGAAATTGGTCATATTTTCCACTGCAAGGATAGTTAACAGCCACTGTGGCCCAGCGAGTACACCCAGAGCAGAGCAGGAAGCCAAGGGGCTATTTTTGACACATTGTCAAAACCGTAAAACACAGCACAACAGCCTCGTCTTAAGGGAGCAAATTACCTCTCGTCAATTCAAACCAAACACTGAACACTGCTTCAACCAGTCAGGATTTAACAAATTCCATGCACTTGACATACCAAATCCAGATGATTCAGCTGAAAAGTTCAATGAGAGACCCAAGACATTCGCATTATGAGAGCTCACAGGGGCGATACAGAGATATATCTGGCATCCGCAGGAGAAACCGTTCCCTACTGTATTAACAGCTTAACACGTTTTGACTTCTGTGGCCGTAATGCTTAATGCAGCTGCCTAAACCATGCAGTTACATCACTGGAAAGGGAGGGAAAACTTGAACACACACACACACACACCACACAAAAAAACCCATCACGTTGTTTCCACAATGCTGACAGATGTGTTACCTCTTGTTGATGGGCTTCTCATCTTTCTCATAGGGTTTGACAAACCACCTGCCAATGCGCACAAAGCAGCGGTTCATGAGGCAGCGTTCCAGCAGGTTGTGGATGGCTTTGAAGAGCAGTGTGCGGCACTCGTACGTCAAACCGCTTTCCCACACACCATCTTCATTACCTACGGAAGCAAAGTCCACAAGCTTAATGTCTGCTTCTCTAAAGACCTCCTAACTCTAACAAGTGCTTATTACTGTTCCATTGATGCTTGCTTGTTATAATTATTTTGTCATACTGCGTAACCTTGCTTTCTAGTTACAGTAAGATCACCCAAATATTCCATGTGTCTGCGTGTGTGTATATATATATATATATATATATATATATATATATATATATATATATATATATATATACACACACACACACACACATACTCTTGCCAGCTTTTTGGACTATTCTTAATCTTTTTTGACATGATGCACTTGAAAATTTACAATTTATCATGCTTATGTATGAGAATAAACCTCAGAAAATATAGAAGTATACAAATAGTAACGGATTACAGCAATTAAAAAAAGAATTCTTTAAAGCAAAGAACATTTGAAGAAATAATATAATATCATTTTTGTTGTATCTGGCATTATTATTTGTGCACCCATTAGCATAGAACTATATCACAACATGAGCCACAAAACGAGTCCACATGGGAGTATTCTGCTTAAATCTTTCGCTGATTATGAAGTAAAATCAAGATGGCTGCACAGAGGATCAGAGATAGACTGACGATGCAGTTAACTCTTTGAGAAAGAAAAAAAAAAAAAAAAAAAAAAAAAAAATATATATATATATATATATAT
>JAOUQZ010000049.1:9668959-9680446 GCA_028564935.1 Neosilurus hyrtlii | reverse complement strand
AAAGAAAAAAAAAAAAAAAAAAAAAAAAAAAAATAAATATAAATATATATATATATAAATATAAATATATATATATATATATCTCGGCAATCCAGGTTAGCTGCCCAGCTGTTTACTAACACAATACAACACGCTGGAATATCCATTTCAATCTTCATCAATAAAAAGCAAACAATGTGAAGGGGCACATCTGCATTAAGCCCAGCAATCCCTCATATGAACCAAAATAAATAAATAAAAATTTCAAAACATTGTCCTATCCCACACTGTTAAAGAATCCCTTAAAAAAATTCCTGAATCCAGAATTTGATCTGGATTATCACAGAGATCGGCCGAAGTCTTATCTCCTTTGCCCAAAGGCACACCTCTGGTAGGACGTTTATAAAAATCCGCAAATAATTTTTTTGAGTAATCCTGCTAAAACACGGTGTTAAAAGATCCTTGGAGGATGTAATAACCACTTAGGAAATAATGCAGCATTGCATTTGAAAAACCTGTTCCAATTCCATATCTCTGAAGGGATACTTTGTGAACTTTCCTTTCAAATGATCTTAGTCCTCATCAAAGTACTGTCTATTTATCTTTTGATTTTATTTTTATCTAAAGTGTGTAGTGTTTGGGAAGAGCACAGGCAGCATTTATCAAGTTAAACATGCTGTGTTTGTACTTTTAAACAGTACCTATAAACTCTGTAATAAAGTGTATTAAAGTACATAATCATGTGCGATCTCAATTATTGCAAACGCCGAGGCAATATTTTATTTCCAATTAAACAAGTTAATTGTGTAATTTGGGCAGCAATAAATTTTGCTCCATCTGCCTGAACCTTGTCACAAAAGCCCCCTCTTACTGCATTAAAATAATTGTTTATTTATTTGGTAGCAAGTTAATCACCAGGTTTAAATCATTTATCACACTGAATAACCAATAGAAATCATGAGTCATTGTGGTTTAATGTAATCTTTAAGAATTATCATCAGCAAGAATCAAATCTCTTAAGTTACACCTGGTTTGTCACTTGTGGATTTGTAGTGATCCCTGTCCAATCCCGCTGTCTGAAGTTTATCTGAAATATGCTTAAAAGGTGCAACAATTTCTTTTTATTTTATTCCTTCAGATAGTTATTTTGGCCTACTACTGTTTTCCAGCACAGATAATTTGCATAATATTAGATAATTAAATAATGTTTGTTGTCCCCAGAATTGCATGACTGTGAAGCAAACTCGTAGGAAAGGCATGGCCATCTGTCACGTCATCACCTGCTAGTGTGAACACACGGTTAACATCTTTGCAATTCTAATGAAGATGTGTAGCACAAAAACAAGAACCCTACAGGATCCCAACTCTCGCAACATTAAATCATGTACATTTGTCATGATCCGGACAAAAAGAAAAACGCACTGGGTGTGCCAATGTTGATGCAATCCCAGAGCCTATTAATCATATTCACCTTCTTGCCCTCAGGTTCTTCAGTATTGTAAATTAACTCGACAAACAGGATCAAAATGAGCCCCATACTTGGAAACAAGATGAAAGTCTTTCTACTAAAATGGTTTCCTGTGGTAAAGATGCCCAATATCAAGAAAGTTAAAAACATTACTAGCTTACTTTAATGCGGGTTTATTCTTCTGCACTTTAGGCAAAGGAAAAGAATGATTATGGGTAAGCGTATTACACCAGAGATGCAGACAGATGCACCTCACAAATCCTAAAAGCTTACCATACACATCGATGGTTCACTGCTTCAACCAGCTTGCGTCTTGAAATCATCCTAATCTTTATCAGAATCATTATTTGAATACAACAAAATTGACATATCTTACTGGGAACAGAATTTTTTAATAACTCTAAACTTGCCTTTACAAATTGTACGCCACATTTAACAGTCCTGTGTAGCAACAATGTGCTCGTAAAGCAGACTGCTTGTGGACCAATTGTTTAATCTGACTGGAAACCCTTACTTTAATGATCAACGAGCATCTGGAACGTGCTGCCAAGAACACACGCAAAAAAAAAAAAAAACCAACAAAAAAAAGAGGGGGGGGGGGGTGCTCAGCTTGTCAGGCACAAAGCATGCCCACACATAACCAAGCAGTCCCATATTGCTTTATTTGGCCAAGCATAGTGGCAGCTGTCTATTATTACATTAATAATAACAATTCCATTTATTAACATAAGTTGAAAATGCTTAAGTAACACTTTCTACTTTAACCAGATATTCACACTCATCTTTTTTTAAAAACTCTCTGAAAATATCTGTTCTCTGTCTGATTCCTTTTAATGCCTAATAGCATGACTACGTAATTTAAAACCAACACAGAGATGCCCAGTACTTTACTCCTCACTCAGTTTTCTCTGAAGTGAAATGTGAAACTTGATTCAGTTGGGTCTTTTTTTTTCTTCTTTCTGCCCCCTAGTGGACATACCCACGTTAAGTGCAAGCCAGACACCCATACAACCGCCCATGTACAGTACAACGCCCTCGTGTGTTCACAGATATGTGGAGGCAGAAGCACAAGTGTGTAATCATTACAGCTTCTGAGTAACAAACAGTAACTAAAAGCTCCACTCAGCATCTGTATGTTCTTCATTTCTCGATGCGTCACTATGCACCGAGGCCAGCTGCAATGAGAAACATGATCCTACTCGCAAGCGAGTGCAAAGACCCACAAGCTATTTTCAAAAGCTAAACTCAACAAGCAGTTCATCACAAATTATAACTGCACACTTGTACATGTCGTTGCCTCTCTAGTATCGGCATCTATGTAAATGCGCATATTGATGGTCACCTCCTTTGCAATATGACGTAAGCCACATTATTTTCTCGTGTGGTCGAGAGTAAGGCAAACAAACTCTGTCTTAAAGATGAAGCTGAAATTATTTTTGGCTCATTGAAACATTCACATTTTACGCACCATTCCTAATAGCTACAAATGTCCCAATTACACCCTTAATGCCAAACATAAGAGGAATTGGGAAGCCAGTAAAATGGTAATGTTTGTGCCTTTTTTTTTTCTTTAAGCAATGCCGCAAGTCTAAGTATTAGGAACCGTGATGTGGAGACAGTAAGAGAACCTACTTGAAAGTTCGTGGTGGATGAGCTCTGCAAAGTTGGGATCATCGCCCCACCAGAAGAGCCAGAGCTCTCGGCGTCCAGGTGTCTGGTGCCGCCGCCACACGCTCAACACATCCGCCTTCAGGCACCGGCTGAAGCTGCACAGGATGGGGTCCTCCTCAGTCACGGGGAAGACGATGGGTGAAGATGTGGGACCTTGCCATACAAAGCACTTCCATTTGATGCCTGTGAGGTCAGCCTGAGGTCAGAGACAGAAAAACATATTGTTAGGGTGGAAAAGTATACCGCATAGCAAACTACAGTGCAAATGTCAAATATTAAGACGCTGTATAAATTTCATGAAAAGCAGAGTCCATTCAAGAGCACGAAGCAACAGCATGCAACCTGCGCCTGCAAGAAGTATGGATTGTTATTATTAGTATGCAATGCATTTTCATCTGAGGATGCATTTCAATTAATTGTGCACGAGCATCTGAACATGAACATCTAGTAATATAAAAACAGGCTCAAGGTTGAACAGAGAGGGAAAAAATAGCACTATGGTTAGAATGATTACACTTTCCTGAAACCCACAGCATCATACCACTGCCTGCCAGGGCCAAAATCCAGTTATACAAGAGCATCTGACTGGAAAAGTTTCAATTATCTCCAGGAAATACTCTGCTCTCTGGGCAGGAGTGGATTTCTCTTCTCTTTGAGAAAGGATGTAAATATCAACACAGTAATGAGATCATATCGGTATTATGTGGAGCAGCCCAGAGGTCACCACCTAACTTTTGTAAAACAAGGGCAATTCACGAAAAAGAAAGTCGCTGTGTGTCAAATGCTACACAATCCCGACATAAACATGTGTGAAAAACTGTTACATAAAGGTGTTCAGGTTAACAGAGCAGTGAATACACATGTAGGCCTGACTCGTATTATATCTGATTGATGGCTAGTTATGCTAGCTCGCTTAACAGCGTTGATTTGAAGATTACCAGGAAAATACTCCTCATAACTCGGCAGAAAGCTTTTATAACATGCACTTTAAGTAAACACTGAACAAATTTTACCGTGAAATCGGATTCGACATTCGCTTTCATGATTTAAAAGCCGTGCTTTCAGGTTTTAACTGGAGAGATAACTAGCCAAATTGATATAAATCCAGATACAAGTTGACAAACGTTCGATGTGTTTTAATAACAAAAACTAAAATGTGTATAATCCTCGATATTATTTTGTCAGATTGTTATTTATGAGTAATTACCACCTTCAACTTGAAACTCCAGATAGTTGTGACATTGTTTACTACCGACATACTAGCAACAGCTAGATTAGCGGTGCTTACTTTACACGCAAAATACACGAAAATCTTCAAACTGAGTAAAAATCTCGCAGATATATCTTGTGGGTACAGTTCTGACGGATATAGCTGTGTTTTATTTTCAACCCAAGCAACACTCAACAACCCAACTACCTCAACAGGCCTGGGCCGCTACTTCGAGGAAGCTAGTCTTGAGTAGCTGGCCAGCTAGCTGGAATTGGCTTTAGCTGCAGTTTAGCTTTAGCTCGGTTAAATCTCTTACCAGACAAAATAGGTTGGAGTGGCAGTCCTCCAGGCTCGCCCCGTTGGGTACAAAACAAGAACTCATCTTCAGGGTGAAGTCAATCTCGCCATCATTTCACAGCAAAGTAACTGATTTTTTTGTAAGCAGCGTGTTCGAGTGTTTTGTGGCTGGTTGAGTATAAACTCCAGCAGAGCAGCTCCGCAAACAAACCAGCCGTCAAGACGCGTCTCGGGCAAGTTTAGCTGCTAGCGAGCGAGCTAACTATTCAAATCCTCCAGTCTCTTGTTGAACTCGCCAACATTCGCTTAGTTACTTAGCCACGATGGAAAACAAATATAAGCTGAGCTAAAAGACTACCTGGTTCTGCGGAATACCGTTTCGTTCCCCACTTTTCTATAAAATCCGATAAAAACAACGTAAATCAAACTGTTCGAGGTAATTCCCCCTCCCCCCTCACTTAGCATCAGAATATCTGGACGGCTAGCCTAGCCAACCCACTAGCGTTAGCTAACAAGCTAGCTAACGTTAGCTAGCTGGCTAACCGATTGGCAGCCCAGGCAGTCAAGTCCAGTAAAAAAAAGTGTTCAGTTACAAAAAAAATCCCTACTATTTTCTTGGTCGCCACAAGAAGGTTTTCACACTAGAAAATGCCCATTAAATATCAGTTAAAAGCCGAAAAGCAGAATCGTTTAAAACGCGAAACATTGTACGCTTTCTCATCAATGTCTTGCTGTTTTTTCTGTTTGAATAGCTACATGGGTCTGTATCCTTTAATGGCGGCCACAGGGACAAACTCTGTAGCTGCCTCTCGGCTCCGGCTGGGAGTCAACCGAGGAGAAATGAGTCGACTCCTGATTCTGTGGATTTTGATGTACAGCGAAGCGAAGGTGAAAGAGTCGGTTCCTAATGCGACTCGTTCTTCTCAAAAATACCAACACTTGTTTTGAATAGACAGGCTGCAATTGCAAATTAGAGTTCCTTAAACACCGAGAAAAAGGGTTCCCACAAGGGTTCTGTGGGTGCTGAGCGGTTTGCCGGGATCCATCTGTTTTAGTGTTCCATGTTGAGGGTGGGAGAAACTAAAGAACCATTTCGAGTAATTGATGGATCACTTTTCAAGAGTAGGAAGCACAATTGCCCCAAACTTTCTTTAATTAAGTCTCATCCCTCTAATTTTATTTCTGACCTTGAGTCTGACATTTAGACCGGTAAGATTTGTAATGGTCTATAGATGTGCATTCCATGCCTTTAAATGACACGTGAAGTTAGAACTATTCATAATTTAAAAAATCACTGATGTTTCCCCCCCAATAAAAACAGCTCACCAGGCCACTGCGGGGCCAACACACAACCAATCACATCTAGGGTCAATTCGGAACAACCAATTAGCCTAATGTGCATGTCTGAACTGTGAGAGGAAACTCACACAAGCACAGGGAGAGCATGCAAACTCCGCACAGAAACGCCCTTACCAAGAATGGGACTCAATCCCAGGAACTTCTTGCTTTGAGGCGGATGTGCCTGCCACTACGCCACCGTGCCACCCCAATAAAAACAAAATGCAAAACAAAAAGCATCACACCTAAGCTTTAAATACAATAACCCACACGCATACTGTACTTTAGTTGGATTCAGTACATGTTCATGTTCAGTAAATGTTCACATTGGGGTAGACGTAGCTTAATGGTTAGAGAAGTGGGTTTGGGACTGAAAGGTCGCTGGTTTGAAAGAAAATGGAAAAATGTGTGGTGGTGGTGGTGGTGGTGGTGGGTGGGGAGCTCTACCTTTATGGCTGAAGTGCCCTTGAGCAAGACACCTAACCCCCAACTGCTCTCTTGGTGCTCCAATATGTGGCGGCCCACTGCTCTGAGTGTGTGTGCTCACTTTGGATGGGTTAAATGCAGAGAAAATAATTCCCATTGCAGGATTAATACACTATATGAACATTCAAAATAATGTTCCACACATACCCTGAAACACATTTAAATTTAAAACATTACTTTTTAATGCTTTTTTTTCTTGAGTTATCCAGTAAAACAAATTTGTGGGGTAAAATAAATAAATATACATAACATGGGGCATCTGCAAATAAATAGAAAAACTTACTTAGGAGATCAGCAATCAACATTATACCAAGGAGGACTACCATAGTCAATAGGATGAAACCTTTAATATGTAAATCAACTTATTTCAAAGCTACCAGCACAACTTGCTAGAAAAGGTTTCTAAAAGATATAACATAATACAAGCTTTAACATTAGGGAAGGCTCTAATGTCCAACTTCAAAGTCCAGAACAGATTGGCCAAATGTGGTCTTGGGAGTTTATAGTATTACCCTGTTCAGGAATGTGGCTTGTGGCCATATATTTTGGTGGGGCAGGATGAATAAAATAACAATATAGGCTAAAACAAAAAGTCAACAAAATATTAGATTTGACCTATTCTATCATTTAGGTATGTACTATGGTGTGGTCTAGATTTCCATTAGTTTAGTAGCATAGGTATTCATATATTTATTCACCATTTGCCGAACTGCTTTTATTGTTATTATTACTTTTATTTTATTTTATATTATTTTATTTTATTATTACTATTAGGCTGAATCTCAGCTAGCTCTGAATAAAGGTATGGTACACCCTGAACACCTTGTCAATCTCTCACAACACACACGCACACACACACGCACACACCTAGGTGCAGTTTGGAACAGTCAATTAGCCTAATGTGCATGTTTTTAAACTGTGGGAGGAAACCAGAGTACCCAGAGGAAACCCATGTAAGCACGAGAATAACAGACTCCACAGGAAAACTTCCTTGTCAAGCCCAGGACTTGAACCCAAGACCTTATTGCTGTGAGGCAGACATGCTAACCGCTATGCCACTATGGGCTCCTCATACCTCAGAAAATATGGTTATGGTTAATATGGTCAATATATTACAACTGTCCATCCAGATGTACATGTACTACCACAGGCTTGGCGTCAGCAAAACAGAAAAATGTTGTTCAAAATTATACGTTATGTATATATTATATATGTTATGAAAACTATAAAATTAAGTAAAAATATAGTACTTGCCTGTACTATAATTTATGTCTACTGTGAATTTTAAAGTAAACCTGTAATAGGTATTGGAAAGAAGCAACTATTGTCATCTAATATATTTTTAGGCCAAATCCTTTTTTTTCTCAAATCAAAGATTGGAGACATTTGTTTTGCCAGAAAAGAAACACACACTTAACTTTCTTTGCAGAGCTAAAAATGCTGATCATAGAATCCTTATCTCAGTAGCACAGAGGTGGGGTATTCAAATGCAAGTCTTAGAAGTCCACTTACAACTTTTCCACCGAGTCAATGGTCCAGAGGAAGGCAGGCCAATTACACAAAGTCCCACCAAGTACAGAACTATGTTGCCATTCTTTACAATGGCCACTGTCTCATTACAAATTAAACACATTGATTTCATGCTTGGCGGCATGATGGCACCGTGGTTAGCACTGTCACCTCACAGTGGGAAGATTCGAGATTTAAATGTCGATTAAGGACCTTTCTTTGCTTAGTTTGCATATTCTTCCTGTGCTTGTGTGGGTTCCCTGCAGGTACTCTGGTTTCCTCACACAATCCAAAGACATTTGGTCAGCTGGCTAGTATATATTGGCAATAGATGTGAATGGCTGTTTGTGTTTATGCTAGTCTTGCAATGGAGAGAGAGAGAGAGAGAGAGAGAAAGACATGGTGTATACACCAACATATACAAACTTTCAGAGAAGCTAGACATTTCAGAACAAAAGTGGACTACAGTTCTGTGTATTAACATATTTAAGTATTATTTAAGTAATCGAAAAATCAAGGGATATGGTGTTGAAGGGAATGCCTCTACAACCCAGAACATCTGTATGAGTCACACTTCATTTCACAGATTTTGAACCTGATTGGAAATAGATGAGTTGTTCACTGTCTGGATGGAACAGTGGTAGAAGCTACATGGCACATAATTCTGCAGTATCAATGAGGAAATGAGAAAGCTACACCTACTCCACTGCCATGTCCAGCCTACTGAGGACCTTTAATAGTCAACTGAGCTGGTACTGCTAGCTGAAGATCATACACCGCTTGTGCAGGGATTTTATATGATGTGAAGAAGTGAAATTTATACTAGGTAGCAACCCAAACTCAGTAAAAACGGCAGTACTAATTTTAAATCACCCTAATACAGCAGTCAACAATTCGCTTCAATGTAATTGAGGACGTGGCCAGGAAAAAAGAAAGCTAAATGGAGGTACCATACAGCCATTGAGCTGGCTTGATTGTGACATTCGACATTTTCATTGCCAAGTCAATACTAAAACTCCTACATACTTCGGTAGTGAGGTAGGATAAGTTCAGACAAGAAAGAAAATTATACACAGCAGGTAAGTAAAGTCAGTGGCAGTCAGCTCAAGGGTCAGACCCTGCCCTTTGTACTGTACCCTCTGAAGCAGAAGGGATGTTTACAGAAAAGGCCTGGTCACACTTAGGGGAGAAAGAATCCCCACTGTGAATAACACATCTGATACTGAAAAATCCATGTAGCAGCTCACATAAGCACTCTTCACAAGCATGGGGAGCTGAAAAACATCTCAGCATGCATTTAAAATTGAACTGTGAGGTGGATGGGCTAAAACAGAAGACCACACTGGGTTCCACTTTGATCATCCAAAAAAGAAAAAAAAAGAATATGAGCTTATTGTGGGCGCACATCATCAAAACTGGACAATTAAAGATTAGGGGAATAATTTTTTTACAGCGCTCAAATGTCTAGTTTCAACGGGTCTGTCCCCATGATCATTCACATTCTTGTTCTTGTTTTGGACAGTAAGTGGAGTCTCATACCGAAACTCCACTCACTAGCAGTCTCTTTTAAGAAACTCCATGACCACATCCACTCTTCCTACTAGTAAAGTCATGCAACTGCCAACAGCATCACACGGTCTATGCCAAGTATCCAGAGTAACCAGGTGCCTGCCTCAGGGGTTCCCAAGGCCTCTGGATTGAGCTACTGGCTCTGTCACATCAGCAGTTCAGCATTCCTTGACTCTGGCTCTCACAATGTACTGCAGACTTCACACATGGCCATCATGAACTACAGCATTCACGCACCATGTTCACTGTCATGTTCACAGGACTTTTGATCATACACACCTGTTCACCATCACACATAAGCACATTCTGTATATATATATATATATATATATATATATATATATATATATATACATACATACAGACTCTGAACAAACAAGCTGTTTATATTCTAGGTTCAAACTTTCTTTGGTATTCTGGCTTTGCAAATTGCCTTTACGCTTGTTGGCACCTACTTTCTTTTTACTGGCTAGAACACTAAATCACATTTTGGACCTGTTTACCTGCACTGTAAATAAAACTCAAAACTTCATTTGTATCTGTGTCTGGCATCATGCCTTTTCCTATTTCAGATGTTTGACATGACCGGTAACTTAAGCTCTAAACCTGTATCTGAATGATTTTATGCATTGTGCTAGTGGCACATGATTGGCTGATTGGATAACTGCATAAATGATGAGCAGGTGAACAATCTTAACTTTTTACATTTATTTTTATTTATTTCTTTTTTTACAAAGAACAGTGAGTGTATGTAAAGCATACTTGTTTAAAAACACGTATTCAGACTCAGCAGTTAAAAAAGCTTGAGGTAAATTTGGATGCAAAATGGTAGATAAATTTGTTTATTTCATAATTAATAAAGGCACTTTACATTATTATCCTATTAACTTTGAATGTATAAAATATATACACTCTGTGCACAATTATTAGGCAAGTTGTATTTTTGAGGATTAATTGTTATTGTACTATACAGTGCTCTTGGTCAATCCAAGATGTTAACAAACCCTCAAACCTGAACATTTAAGTAAACACTTAAGAGAAGATCTATATGTACACCATCATTAGGCAACTATTAGTGTACAGAATTATTATGCAACTAAATGAAAAACAAAGATTTTCCATCTCACTTGTTTATTTTCACCTGTTAAAGTGAGAATAGTAAAAAACTCAAAATTTACAAATAAACATTTCTGAAATTTCAAAAAAAAAAACAAAAAAAAACCCCGCGGTGACCAATATTGCCCTCCTTCTTTTCAATAACAGTCACAAGCTTTCCATTCAGGCAGTCAGTCAGTTTCTTGATCTGGTCAGAATCAACTTTTTGTGCAGCTGCACCCACAGCGTCCCACACACTGTTCAGAGAGGTGCACTGTTTACCTTCACTGTACATTTCCTGCTTAAGGAAGGGCCCAAAAGTTCTCAATAGGGTTTAAGTCAGGTGAAGAAGGGGGGCCTGTCATTAGTTTTTCATCTTTAAGGCCTTTACTGGCAGCCACGCAGGTGAGTACTTTGATGCGTGTGATGGAATGTTGTGTCTTGCGTAAAAATCTAAGTCTTCTTGAAAGATGCAGATTTTTTTCCTGTACCACTGCTTGAAGAAAGTGCCTTCTAAAAATTGGCAGTAGGTTTGAGAATTGATTTTGAGTCCATTTTCAACCCGAAAAGGTCCAACTAGCTCACCTTTAATAATGCCTGCCCATACCAGTACCCCACCTCCACCTTGCCGGCGTCTGAGTCGAAGTGGAGCTCTGTGTCCGTTACTGATCCAACCACGGACCCATCCACGGGCCATCTAGAGTCTCTCTCATCTCATCAGTTCACAAAACCTTTGAAAAATCTGTTTTCAGATATTTCTTGTCCCATTCTTTACGTTTCAACTTATTTGTCTTGTTCAGAGGTGGTCGGGTTTCAGCCTTTCTTACCTTGGCCGTGTCTCTGAGAACTGAACACCTCGTACTTC
>JAOUQZ010000049.1:9582852-9628196 GCA_028564935.1 Neosilurus hyrtlii | reverse complement strand
TGTGTGTGTGTGTGTGTGTGTGTGTGTGTGTGTGTGTGTGTGTGTGTGTGAGTGTGTGTGTGTGTGTGTGTGTGTGTTTCAGCGTTAACTTGCAGTGGCTCCAGAGGCACACTTGGTTACTCAAGAGACAGCCTTGGCGCACACGGACACTTGGCATATGTCACCAGTCTGTCCGTTGGTTAGGGCTGGCCAGAGATGACCTCATTCATTTTTAAAGCAAAAGCTTGACATCATGTTCCCATTATAGCTCAGAATGGAATATATGACGTAAGAAAGCATTTTGAAAAGTTCAAAAGGTGAATCACTGTATTGAGCTCTATTTCATAATGCCATTCTGATTTATGGAAACACTGAAGTGTGTTTTAATGTACATCCTTTACTTGCATGGATTACTGCAGCAATATATTAATGTGTGTGTTGTTTATGAAGGTGAAATAAGGGAGCCGTTTGTGTCTGTTTTAAATGTGTGTTCAACTTGTCTCTTCTAGTAAAACGTCGGTAATAACTTCCTTGTATCAGGTATTAAACTTATTTTGTCCGTTGACCTCATCTGAATAGCTGTACACGTTCTGGGCATTCGGTTTGGCCTTAGGGTTGGTAACATGCGTATGGGGAATGATTGAAATAGTAGTACAGACAGACATAGCAGTTATTCAGTGAAGGTAAGGTGGGTATTGCTGAATGCTCCCCGGGATGAAATGGTGGGATATGTTAGTATATGTACTACAAGGGAACATAAGAAAAGCAAAGTAAAATGAGATTTTTATGGTTCATTTTTAAACTGGGACTATTATCATGCTGCCTGCTTCATCAAATTGGTCTATTGAGGTCCATTATGACACAGATGGAAACTGATTAAAAGTCTGAATGGGTTGTTTTTTTTGTTTTTTTTTTTTAACTTAAAAACTGTTAAGGCCAGATTGTGTAGGTTTTTTTGTACTTTTTTGGGACAGCACTTGCATTTTGAGGTTTTCTTCAACTCAGTGACCGAGTGTGTTTTTGTCTGCTCTTTTTATTCTATGGCAGCCACAATCAGCTGTGACATTGAAATGAGATCATGTTTTGGCTCCATATTTTCAATAATCTCTATATAATTCAAGATTTCATGGTTTTGGCCTTGATGTATCATGGTCCTTGATGTATCTTTGCAAATTTGTGCTACTTTTTGAACTGTTCAAATTCATTGAAAATGTAAAATTTCATCAACGTACAACTGAAACAAACCCATTTCTGGACGTTATGTGATTTGATATCTGAAGTTATTAAGCTCCTCTCTGGAGAAAAATGTAATTTATTTATAAAAAAAAGTGCTTAGAAGGGTTTGTTTTGGTCATCGCAACCATTATGCATCTTAACGTTATTATGATTTTTCTTGAGTGCAGGTACATCACTTAATACAACATCTCTCATTATGGACATTTTTGCAAAAATAATCCATACGCTTTGGTGCATTTAGATATACAGTATTTGTTATATGTTTAGCAAATGATGTGGTTTAGTGTTAATATTTTAATCCTGCCAATGTTCTTTTTTTAGATAATCAAACTGTGTATGTTTGTAAAATGTTACACAATTTTGCATTTAAATGTGTGAATGTCCATAAAAAAGTCTCTGTAGTACCCCTATCTTGCTTAAACTTGCATGGAAGAAAACAATTATTCTGTCACATGTGAGATACATGGATTGTGAGACCACATTACTCATATCTGGATTACATCCTCTTGCTTCAACATCGAGTTACAACATTAAAATGTAGTCTCTGTAGTACCACCAGACACATGGACTGCCATGTTGGATTTACTGAACACAGTCATTAAGTATTGAAATATCTACATTAATTTGGAAGTTTCTACATCTCATTAATAAATAGATTTTTTGACAAATCTGGAACCCTTGTGTACCACCTGACTGTGCACCGGCCTTCAAGCACTATGCCAAGCTTGTAAGGTGGCTAATGTCCGTTAGTGTATATACTACGTAGTAATGGCACAGTCAGATTGGTTCACTGACTCTGAGATATTAGCCCAGGGATCGTCAACCCTGTTCCGGGAGAGTTATCTTTCAGGTGAAGACTTTGGCTTCAACCATAATCATGTACGCCTCATGTACACCATCTCATTATGACCTTAAGAAGTTCAGTTAAATAAGGAGTGTTGAATTTTGGTTGGAGATCAAACCTGCAGAAAGGTAGCTCTCCACGAGCAGGGTTGGAGACCCCTGTATTAATTATTATTCTGAGTGGTGCTTGAATTAAAACAGCTGACTCTGCTTGTCACGGCCACTTAGAGCAAGCTCTGTAGTATTTGGGCTGTTTCATAGTCAGGGTTGTCTTTTTGAAAGGGACCCCTTTAACGTAGGCACTTGCATACTTTATGACAGTCTCTTGTTTATTGTTGTATAGCTACAATAGTGAAATCTTTTCTCAATTCCGATAAATAGTGTTATCAGAGGAATATATTGCTCAGATTGTAACCAAGTTCACAATCCCTTCGGTTCTCTCCACTGTAATAAAAATAGTAGCTTTTACCTGATAAAATTCTGAACTGGACTCCTAAATACTAACTGACTTTTCCTTTTGGAGTGGTATTTTCATACACTCTAGAAAAGTTCTGCTTATAATCTAAGTAGCTTTGTCAGGACTCTTTGTCCGTCAAAAATGTCTTCTCCGGAAAGTAGACATTACATGTGGAGGACAGAAGTGCTTTTTCAGATATTAATTGCTTTTTCTTAAGCAGCATAACGCTGTAGCTTGCTGAAAAATATAATTGGGATCGGATGTGAAATACTTTCTGTACAGAGTTCCAGCATGTCCGTCAAAAAATGTCTTCTCCGGAAAATCACAATGATTGCCACTGATGCTGTTGTTACTGCAGTTAATAATGTATACAATGATTGTTCTATGAAACCTGCTCAGATAATGTGTTTAGTGAGCTTTTATTCTTAATGGTATGAATTCTTTACAATTCTGATACACTATAAGCAGATGTACTTATTCTCTATATACTGGTATACCCTGTACCTGTTATACTTTCACCCAGTGTAGTTTAGACATCAATAGACCTGTAGCTCTTATACTTCACACAATATATTCTAGTCTTATAAGGTATTGACTGGTAACAAGAAACCACAGAAACTAAGACTTTTATTTTTAATCTACTGTGAACCCAAAAAGTCTACCCTGATTGTGAAACAGCCCCCATACTACACTACCTTTAGGGAGTACTGTTTCCTTTCGCTTCTGAAGAAGTAGGGTGAACTGCCCTGACACCGTCACAGAGCTGTTATCTGGCTCAAAATGCAGAGCTTACCTGACCGGCCTCACTGTCATGATTAAAGTCTGAAAATGTAAACTTAAAAAATCTTCTTTTAGTTAAATTTCTTGCTTTTCCTCTAGTGTATACTAAAATACCTTAATGGACCACAGTTTACTTATATTTTATTTCTGAGCAAACCAGAACAGATGCTGTTAGCAGCATAGAGCTGTTAGCCATTCAGGTTGAACCCCACCTTTGCCAAAAATTGTCAGATTCATGGACTCGGGGATCTGATCTCTTTCGGGAGTCAGGATAAAGCGGAAATGATTAAGGAATGGAATGGAACTTTAGCTGGCTCAACGCGCAGGACTCACCTGACCTATCACAGTGTCATGGTTAAAATATCTAAATATAAACTATAAAAAATATTGATTTTAGTTTGTTTTTATTGTGTTTCCAGTAGTGTATGTTAAACTACAGAGCGTCATTTACTTTCGTGTTTAAATAAGTATGCTGAACACACCAAAAAGGACGCCGTTACCGACACAGATATTAGTCACATCAAAGCACAACGCTCACCTGATTGGTCATGGCTCTGTACCTGCCTGTGCAGGGAGCTCACCTGCATCCATCCAGATAAAAAAAAAACAAAAACATTTTTATATATAGTTCATATTTCTATATATCAAACTCATATACTAAAAAAAATGATACACCTCAGGTTCAGTGGATATCGCTAAAATCTATATATTGAATATTTAATGACCTCAGCTTGCCTTCAGTGCTTGCTTGTTTAATGTTTTGAGGTGGTGAACCAATCTGGTTGCGCCATTCATGTGTAGCGCTAGTTCTATATATAATTTGAAACGTAAATTCGAAACGGCTTTAAAAACTCTCTTTCTCTGGTCGACATATATCGAACAGTTTGAGCAGCAGCAGATCAACAGAGGTGTTATTCAGCTTTTCTTTTCAGCCCTCATTTAATTTTTTTTTGCAATCCCACTGGCATTCCATCCTCATCATCATTCCCACCTATGACTGTATAGAGCACTTTAAGTTGATCAGAATCAGGAGGCATGAACTGTCTGGTCCCCTTCATTTCCACGTCATTTTGGAATGAGAACAATCTTCTCCGATGACTCAGCTAGCCTGACAACTCCATTAACCTCTCGAGTAAATTTATTTCTGTCATGTTCTCCTTATGCCTTATTTGGCCCCTCATTACTATATGTCATATCAGCATGTTGAGCCAAGACTAGGGAGTGAATTTATGGAGTAAAAACAGGAACTGAGTGAATGAGTTGGCTAGAGTTGGAGCTCTCACTGGATTGGTGTATGGCAGCCAGAATGAAGCAGACGTCTGTGGTACACGGCTGAGTTGTAACTCTAAACACACCGACAGTTCTCTAAAAGGAATTTTATTTTTCGTGGCTCGAGACTGTGTTAAAAAATGCAATATTTTTAAGTGATGACTAGCGTAAACATGCCTTTATGTGATTTCTGGCTAGTTTGATTTTATCGAGTGTTAAAAGGTAGAGAGAGAGGTAAAGAGTAAATCTGGGGCCAGCCGTAGCCTAATGGTTTAGAGAAGCGACTTTGAGACCGAAAGGTTGCTGGTTCGATTCCGGAATCAGCAGGAAAAAATGGGTGTTGGTAGGGGAGAGAGCTGCATCTTCTCTTCCTCCACATAACCCCCAAGTGCTCTCTAGGCGCTGCAATGTGTGGCAGCCTACTGCTTCGAGTGCGTCTGCTCACTTAGGTTGGGTTAAATGCAGAGGCAATAATTTACCTTGCAGGATTAATACAGTATAGAGGGGGGAAATAAATAGATACACTTTGTGTAGTATAACCTAATGAGTTTTTAACTCCTTAATTAAGTGAGTCTCATGCTGAAAAGGGTGTGTGCGTGTGTGTGTGTGTTGTATTATCACAGACAGACCGAGACCTTTAGAATGTAGGCGTTGGGGTCCGATGTCGGAGCTCTTTGTCCTGTTCTCTGGTTGGTCCACACACACTGGACTTGCCTGAGTGAAAATGAGAGCCAAAGAAAACCATCAATCACTTCAGACTACAGCTTTGTCCAGGACTTCGCTGCTTTCAGCAGTGCGCAAATACTATTTATTTTGGGCAGAAGCGTTTTCTCCCGCACGTTACACTGCTTTAATTGCCAAAGACAACCAAAGAGCTTGCAGTCAATTCCTAGTTTATTTTGCCTGCGGCATTCTCTCAGATGATGCAGAATAAAACAGCTAGGCTTTCTCAGTTCTTCTGTAAATGAATATAAAATGTGGCAGTTGAAAGTTCTCTTGTGAAAAACAGAATATAAAGTAGTGATAAGTGAGGGGCTGTGAGTTTGTTTTTTAAAAAAGTACTTTATTGCATTAGGAAAAAAAAAGAAACCAGCAAGCGGTCGATCCCTGGATAATTCCCTGGTACACATGTTGAGCTATATAGCTGTGCCTTCAGCAAAAGTTTATTGATTGAACAATTGACTTTTAAATTAGGGGACTGTGTAAGTGAATTTCTTGCAGTATTAGCTTATCACATTTTTCACAGTTAAAGGCAGCTAAAGGCAGTCTTTCATGAAATTTAAAAGGTTTTGTGTATTCAATTGCTAAATTGAAGGAAAATGATATCATTAATTTTTTTATATATATTTTTTTTAGACTCTGGTGCCTTAATGCGTCCACCCTGACAATATTTTAATTAACGAAATGTTTTTCCTTATAAGGAAAAAATGCAATATGTGCCAGAGTCCATTTCCATATATGGAAGGGGGCCTGACCTTGGTAGTGTTGCATGGGATAACACACATGTGCAATGCCCGATCTGCATTCGGACCTAGGGAAGTCCATGTAGGTAATTCGCCCTTGTAGAACCATGCTTTGGTGGACTGCAGCATGCACTTATGTCTTCAGCGCTCATGCAGCCGATTTCCTTTAAATGAATTCTAGAGGTTTGGAAAGTTCACCTCTCTCATAGTACATGGAACTTTGGAGTGTGTTGGGTGGGTTAGAGGAGGAGAAGAAGGAGGAGTAGGAGGAAGGGGAACACTGGACTGTGCTTGTTTGTCTGTCCCATCATCTGTGAGTTTCTTCAAGAACAAGTAGGATGTAAAACAAAGACCCCACCTTCATGAAAGTTTGGGAACTAGAACCACTTTGCTGTCAGCACTATGAGGGTAAGTGAGATTTTGGACCTTTTTGGGGATCTGTGGGGTTTTTGTATTTTAAATGTAGTGTCACATTATTCTTATTCTCTATGACAGTGAACTGTTTTTTTATTTTTTATTATTATTATTATTTTTTTTATAATAATCTGATGCTGTGGTCAGTTGTACAAGAATCTTTGGACTTGATCACATCACAAGTGCCTTTCATTTAAATTCCTATAATTTGCATGGGTAATAATCTTACCTCATTATAAGAGAATGTGACATAAAAAAAAGGGTGAAGCCTGAAGCAGCATCCTCCTTTAAGCACAGGCTGCCCCAAAACGCCATTTATCTCCCTGAACAGAAGCCACAGAATCATTAGTTTGAGATGGAGATGGAGTGTGTGCTACAGTCTGCACAGGGATTTAGAAAGGTTTTACTACTGGAGGGTTCTTCAGCTTTTATGGACTGAAGAAACATGCAACCTGTGTTCAGCAGCAAGCTTACTAAACTTCACTGACAGTTTACCCAGAAGGCCAGAGTTGTATTTTCTCGAACTTGACTGAAACCTTTAAGGCATTATTTCACCGCACGCTCGCTGTGCTCTCTGAATGGATTTATTTCATTACTCGGAATGTCTCTCTGTTTAAAGCAGAAGCTGCCGAATGTTGTTCTGCTTATGCAGGTGCAGATGTGTTTAGTCGGGAAACTTCCCGGTGGATTTTATATTCCCCTTCATTTAGTCTGAAACAAAGTAAACGCATTCCAAAGGCTTCAAAACAGAGGGATTACAGGATACGACTGTTTGGCATTCCGACATGTAATTTTCTCAAAGACTTCTGTGTCAGATTCAAGGGAAGACATGTCTCTTTGATGCAGTAAAAAAAAAAAAAGTAATAAAGCGTTATTCCTCTGCATGAAAACATCAGACACAGTTTAAGATGTTACAGACTAAACACAAAGGGAAATTTTTTTTAAGTTTTAAGGTGATCTTGATCTCAAAATGATCTGAACTTTCTGTTTGCAGTTAGGGAAGGGTCGAGGGTGTTTGAGTTGAGAATTCTAGCTGTAGGGCTTGTGGGCTGCAGATTACAGGTTCGACTAATAAAGGGTTTGGAGAAGCTTCAGCACACAAGATCACAGTGCAGCAGGATCTCAACCAGGCTTTGTGCTGCGTTTATTATATTATACCAATGTTGGACTAAGATCATGCTCTTCCAACACCAGATATTTCATTCTTTCAGCAGGATTTACGATATATACCAAACATAATGGCGGTAATGCAGTCCGTTTGTCCAATTAATTCAAATCATTATGGTGCATTAACCGCTGTTTGTGTTAAAGTTAAAAGACAAGAAATGAATATATGGTGCTGAAAAGAATTGGATCACTGAGCTTTATTACTGGGTAATGGGTACTTCCACAGATGGACCGATTCAATTCTGTTCACAAACGAATGATTTGATTCAATTTGATGCAACTCCGTAGTAATGAGATGCGAAATACTGCCACACTGAGATGTTTACCAGTATGAACTCGCAGGTTGGTAAACATTAACTGAGAGAGAAATATGCAAAGGGGGACTAGTGATCGCCTTTAATTCAATCAATCGAATTGTATTCATATAGATCTCTTCAAACTAAGCAAATGCAATTCAGAGTGCTTTACAGGTTGGTTGAAAAGCAAAAACAAGGAAGGAAAAAAAATAACAATGGACTGGAAGCTAATAAACACTAAACAATAAAATATTCATTCATTTGCTCAACTGCTTAATCCTATTTGGGTCACGGGAAGGCTGGATCTCAGCTGACTCTGGGTGACAGCGGGGTACACCCTGAGTAGCTCACTAGTCCATCACCGGGCCAACGCACACAACCATTCACACCCCCACCTAGGGGCAATTTGAAGCACCTGGTTAGCGTAATGTGCATGTTTCTGGAGTGTGGGAGAAAAATTATGCAGACACGGCGGCACCATGCAAACCCCACACAGGGACACCGTCGCTGAGCATGGGATTTGAACACAGGACCTTTTTGCTGTGGGACAGATATGCTAATCACTACACCACCATGTCCCCCTTTTATTTAAATACATTAAAAATATATAAATACAATGAAATGTAGTTTAAATAAACACATTAAAGATGGGTATAAAGTATGAAATCATTATAACAAGATGCTACGTTAAAGCCACGAAAATGTGATATCGCCAAAATACATCCTTTAAAGCATAATCTTCGACATGACCAATTTCAAATATCCGTAAATGAAAATATTCCCTTATTTTGCTGATTTTCAAACCGCTTTTTTGATTGCCCATGGTATTACCTTATTATCCGTATTCGGTACCGGAATACACTCTACCTACTAACAGAATCCCAGAAGGATTCCCCGAATCATATAATGGTAAACCACTGAGAAACCTCAAAACTGACATTACTTACTGTAAATAGAACTCATTCGTTGGTAGGAAGATGCTAGTACGATCGCGCTGATTGGTCGCGAGCCGGATTCATTTAGTGTAGGGGTGGTAGGGAGTTTCAGATGCAGACTTTCAGAAACTGGTTCTGTAACTGTAATTGCTATTTTCTCAAAATAGCATTTCTTGATTAGCGCCATACAAAGTGATTCAACTCTCAATTTTCACGCTATAACCAAATATAGCAATATCTCAGTATTGTCAACTTTCCTACTTAATCTGTATTATGCTGGATTGGGTCACAAATGTTACATTTTACAGATCAATATCAAATCATAAGAAAAAAAACGTAAGGAAAAACTTTTTTCGCACTTCAGTATTAAACAGCAGTCCCAGTGTGCACACATGCCCCGACTGTAATTAAGTGTAATGTACTGCTGTGTTGAAATGTCAGTGCTTCAGCTCTTGAAGGTGGGCCTAAGAGACTGAGGGACATCTGTCCTACGGAGCCGAGACTCTATTCAGTGCCAGAGCAATAGGAGGTCGGAGCCATGCTGCTCCATTAGCACATGAGAAGTGTGTTTGTCAGCACTACAGAAGGAAACACTCTCCTCAACTCACTGCGCTTTTATCTGTCTGTGTCCTCGGAGTGTCTCACTTCAGGATTGTGCACTGAAGGCCCAAGTCTGATGAGAGCAGAACGTATACAGCGTCATTTCTGTTCCTTTCAGTCCCTGCTGACTTGCTGTCAATGCTTTCTTTCTTACAGAATCCAGAGCCAGACGAAATTACACTGCTGTACTTTCCTCTCAAACCGAATTCTCATTAGAAGGTGACACGTCACTGATGTGCCAGATTTGTTTATCTGTGCTGTTTATCAGCAGCTCCAGTGTCACACTGTCTGCAGATTAGAAGTGAATGAAAATTCCGGTGGCTCCCTCTGTTATGCCAGTTGTCTTCAGTCTTATCTACAATTTGCTGGCCGGGGGTGCAGGCTTTCATTCCGACCAATCAGGAGCTATATCTGATACCGCTGGTTCAATAAGTTCATCCGGGGTTCCAAGCAATGTTCCCCCTAATTTTTCATGTGTCTCAACATTCACACAAACTCCCTGAAAATTCCTTGGACTTCTGTGAGCAGCATCAGATGTGCACACTGTGGCCACTATTAAAAGAATCAAATTACTGCAGTTATGTCTGTGCTCTCATCTACTATCAGGGTATGCCAGGGTGCATTTTTATCTCATTGATTGAGTTCAGAAATTCAAAGTCCGGATTTTTGCTTCACCAGCTTTCCGGTATACTTACATACTTTGCCATGTGATCGTGGATCTGTTGAACCGACAGCATTGATGCATTCATTTTGATGCCGAGTAGAATATTGTCGATGGGAACGTTAACTTGCTCGGGGTCAGATTTCTTTTTGTGTGACAGCTCGTTCCTCTTCTCACGATCTTTTGCGCTCTCCTGCAATAATGTACCAAAGCCCATTCCCATCTTGCATCTTCGTACAATTCCAACAGCATTCAAATGACTTTTGTACTGAAACGTCCTTATAATCCACACTTTCAACTCCTGCTCTCTACTTTGGCTTCGCAGCAGGTTTTGCAGGGCAGCCCTTTCTTACTGGAAAAAGAAAAAATCTCCCAGTTTCACCTCTTGTTCTTCTGTTCACACGACAGCCATTCTATCTTAAAAGAACCGCTTTTCTTTTTTACTTTGGCTTGGTGAGTGGATGTGCCACTGCCCGTCCCTTTTGCTGTAATAAGGGGTTAACATTAGCAGCATTTACCTCTCTTAACTCCACCACACCCTAGCGGCACGTACGCATAATGCGCTGTTAATGACATTGGTTGGCAGCGTAAAGAACTGCATCATATCGTTGCCTGGACAGTGTTCGTCATTATTTTATCTGTTGTTACTGCTTGTTGTCACCTATCACTTACTGAGGTGCACTGCAAAATGGTACATTATAAATTATGTGTTTATTTTATTTACAGTTCTGGTTGGATTTCATTTTATGCGCCTCACAGATTTGCTGTGCACGGAGAACTCGGGAGCAGGGCGCGATTGCACAAGTGCGCAGCTTAGAGGGAACATTGGTTCCAAGCGACTACCAAGTGTGTCTCCTGTTGTGCTGGAGTGAAAGCCTACAGCTACACCTGCCCTTTATGGCTCCTCAAACACTCCAAAGACATGCACATTAGGTCAAGCAGATACCCTGAATTGCCCACGTGAATGATAGTTTGTCACTCTGTAGATAAGGAAACCTGTTCATCATTAACCTCACCTGTCACCCAGGTACCCAATCAACCGGGATTAGATCCAGTCCCCCTAATGAACCCCACGATGTCTGCGATCTATGCTAGTATGGAGCTGCATAATTTGAGTATGCTTCAGGCACTATTGGGGAATAAACAGGAGACAGCTCACAAGGTCTGTTACACTCTGTTGCGATTTGTTAAGCTCTACTGTGCGCTTCTGTGCTTCCCTCGTTCTATCACGAGAGATGTCAAATCGTAGTACAGCGGGATAATCGTGGGAAAATTTTTGACAGTCAAAAATTTTGCCACAATCAGCACGATCATCACGATTCCACCAGGTTCCCCCAAGGTCACCACGATTCCCCCAGGTTGCCTCAAGGTCACTACGATTCCCCCAGGTTGCCTCAAGGTCACCACGATTCCCCCAGGTTGCCTCAAGGTCACCATGATTCCACCAGGTTGCCTCAAGGTCACCACAATATGATCCCACAACCCCCCACGCTTATCATGATTCTTTCAAACTGTGGAGATCGTGGACAACGTGCCTCAGTGTAAACCCAGGGTAAGCGGTATGAGGTGCTTTCATGTAACATCATGCGCTCCTCTGGAACGGTCAGTTCACCATTTCGGTGCAACCACAGTCAAAAAAACAAGTGACCTGATGACAGTCCCTGAGATAATGCCTTATTGTAGATTTGTCGAATGCAAGTCATGAAATAACTCAAGTCAAATGTCTGTACCGCTTAAGGCCTTACAGTCAGAATAGTTAAGTAAGGAAAGGAGAGGCATCACTAGCAAATATTTCCTGTGGAATCCAGCTATGTTTATTCATGGGATTGCAGTAATCATTTTGTCTCTGGTAAGTAAATGATGTGTTTGCCTTCGTCGTGTACACAGTACTTCTGCTTAATAGTTATTTTTCCTATTGTGAAGAACTTTTAATAAGTTTTCTGTAAGTAGTTCAAGTTTTCAGTACCAAAAGTGAGATGGTAATGTTTCTGCATTATACTAAGAGTTGGTTTAGTTACACGTAAATGGGTATAGCAACAAGATCGAAACATGTGCAAAGCTTGACATCTGTAAGGCAGTGCATGACAGAATAATGGCGCCCTGAATGTTACAGGATTGTCAGGAGTGTAACATTTATATATAACAGCGCCTACACTATAGTGAATCCTTTTATTCATATTTTTAATGTCTATGTTTTAAGAAACAAATTTAACACCAAAAGTTAAGATGATTGTGACATATATTGTGACATTTTTGAAATGATGATTTGTGGTTTGGGTATTTTTGCAAAAAATGTTACTCTCTTGACAATATTGCAACATTCGGCTTTTGTCATATTCTTGTAAGTGTAACCAACACAGCTTGCAATATAATACAGAAACATTACCATCACACTTTTGGTACCTTTTTTTTTTTTTTTTTAATAAACAGGCCACATGCACAAATCTTGTACTAAAAAAAACAAGGCTGCATCGAATGAACTTTCTAGGTCATAAGTTATATTACTTAATTATTCATTAATTATTCATTTATTATTCATATCCTTCAACAAAAACTGAGTAAATACATGTTAATATTTTGTCCTAGCAATGTCTGACGTGTGTGTGTGTGTAACCTGCAGATTTTAAACTCCAAGGATCTATGCTGTTGTATAATTGTACTTTGTTACAGAACCGAGCTCTGCTAGTTGAATGGGAATATTAAATTACTGCTAACATATTCCTTGCTGTAGCTATTGTCAGCTGTGCTGTGTAGTATTTATTAGCTGGAACCGATGATGCACCAAGAGCGCCTGAAGTATAACTGTTTGTGGAGTGGATGGATGGATAACACTGTTTTGTGAAACTTTGCTGATTTTTTAGACAAAATAAAGAAAACAAAGAAATTCTTGATCATTTTGAATCGTCTTTTGTTCGAACTGGCCAAATAGCAAACACTGCCACCAGCATGAGTATTCCTAGTGCTTTCTCCAGTGAGAGTAACTTTACTCTGCTCTTTTCTTTTTCAGGAACGACAGCGACTAGAGACCATCCTGAACCTGTGTGCTGAGTACAATAAGAACGATGGGCCGACCCTGATAGGTGTCTCCAGGCCCGCCATGACTCAGAGGCAGCGGGAGAGTGATGAGGAGAATCTGCGAGAGGAGTGCAGCAGCACAGAGAGCACACACCAGGACATGCGGACACCACACAACCTACTAAATGGAAACAACGCACAGGTCAGTGCTTCTCTTCTGGTACAGATGTTTTTTCCTTTCCTTCTTTTGGTTTTCCCCCTTGATTAATTGATTAATTGATTTAATTAATTTGGTTATACAAGTTTAATAGTCGAGCTCCTGAGTATGGAACATAACATAAGCATGGAACATGCCTTGTCTGTGTGTACCCACCATAGGAAACCTAGTAAGGTTCCTGAGTTGATGCTGATTGGTTATTATGTATCGCTGACTTGCATGATGATGGGCAGCAATAAAAAAAATATTTATTTTGTTATTATTATTAACCAAACTGAAACCCAAAAATAGAGGCTCATACACACATTCTAACAGTCAAACTTTCATCGAGCAAACCAACAGGAACACGGAACATGAACTCATTAAACGAATAATTAATCTAACGCGACAGGTGATACAAGTGACTGTGGAAATCAGCGAGTGAAAGGCAGTGAAAAGAAAACTTGATAGTAATCTTTCTCCCATTAATATGCAATCTGGAACTTTACTGTATACTCACTACTGCTCAAACTTCACTTTTCTTCTCTTTCTCTCTGCTCCAAACTCCAGGCTTGTACGAGCTCTCTCTCTCATTTAACCACATCCTCGCCATGCGTGAGCTCATCATAAGCTCCTCTGCCCTTCAAGGAGCCTCACTATTCTTATAGCACCAGCCTTGGATACCTATCCATAGAGGGATCTATTGGGGGCTCCACTTTTAGGCGGTTCCTAAATTAATATAATATTTATTTTAAAATAATTTGCATGCCAATATACAATTATCCCAATTATTACAAACATAAGGATTATTTATCACTTTGTCTCTCTTTGTGCATCCCTTGATGTAGTACACTATAGGTACTATGTATTTACTGTATATAGTACACTGTACATGAATTTTAACAGGGTGGTGTTGTCCCAGATTGAGCACTGTATGTACTGTTCACCCCATTTGACCTCATCACCCCCTAAATTTTATTTTAATATTTAATTATTAATTTATTTATATTTTGAATTTTTTTTCCCATTTTCACCCCTAATTTATTTTATTTGGGGGTGGCCTAACGCACTTGGAGGGAAAGCGCTATCCGCCCCCTCGTACGAATGAGCTCACAGATGCCCATGATTGGCTGGTGATCGCTGTGAGTGACAGGGAAATGAGCGTATACCATCCCTCCCTCCCGTGAGAGCTTGGCCAATTAGCTCCCATGGACTCCCGGTCGGATGGCTGTGGCATCAATCCGGACTCGAACTTGCGATCTGCGGGTTGATCGTCGCGCACCTTGTCGATGCGCCACTCGGGAGCCCTCACATCTTTTAATTATTACTAATAATAATAATAATAATAATAATAATAAAGTAATTCTCCTCGCTTGTGTGTCCACTGTGGCTTTTGGCCACCATTTTCACATAGGTTGTAAGATCCGTCTTTTATGTACATGGACAGGACTGCAATGTGAGGGGAAAGAAGAGTGCAGCATTGAACATTCTATATGTTTCCTGTTTTGAGTGAGCTACCAGTTAACATACCTCACTGTGCGAATGCACTCATATACTCAAACTAGCAAGTATGCAAATTGAGATACCACTTATGTTTCAAGCATTTGCCTTAAATTTCCAAAATCCTACAAACATGGCTACCTCAGACCCCTGCAGTCAGCCTCAATACACACTAACATGTTCTCAATCACCCGGCAACTAAAGCAGTACAACAGGTTCCACACACACTCACACACACCCCCACATACCATTTAAGGATTTTCTGTGTTTGTACTTTTCACAGTAAATGAGTTACTGTACTTGTTGGCTCTCCTTATGTAGCCCATTATAGAGGCCACCATTCTTTTTTAAATATTTATTTATTTTTCTTTTTTTGCATTGTACTTGGTACTCGCATGTTTTTGGATTTTGTCTGACAATCTGTTTGTTCATCATCTTAATGCTCCTGATTATTGACCTTGTCTTTGCTCCATGACTTTCTGTCTATTTACTGTGAACCGCCTGCTCAACTAACACTAGAAAATTAAATAAAAATACAAATTCAGATTTTTGAGAAGGTATTAGGTGTTCCTCTGATGTCAGTTGCGCTGATGGAGATTAAACAGACTAATATTGCATTTTCTTTTTTTAATTAGAAATATATTAGGCACAAATTTTCCTGAATAGACTTAAGTGGAATTTAAAATATTGTTCATACATGATTCATGAAGTTTTAAGTTGTTTTCGTAAAAGTTTTGTTTCACTTTTTATAAACATTAAGGGGTTTAAAAATTAATACCTTAAAGTGTGTGCTGTTATAGAAAAATAATTAACGATTGAATGGTGGGATGAAATTCACCGAAACAGGAAACACATTTACTTTGATCGCCTCAAAGTTCTTTCATTCATTATGGTTGCAGGAAGGCTGGAGCCTATCTCAACCAACTCTGGGTGAAGGTGGGGTATATCTTGAACAACTCACCAGTCATTCACGGGTAAAACACTCAACATACTCCCTTCTAGGGGCAATTTGGAACAGCCAATCAGCTTAATGTGGATGCTTTTTGACTGTCGTAGGAGATTGGAGTACCTAGAGGAAACCCATGCAAGCCCTGGGAGAACATGCAAACTCACAGAAACGCCTTTGCTGAGCACGGAGCTCGAAACCCAGAACCTTCTTTCTGTGAAGCAATGTGCTAACCACTACATCACCGTTACACTCTAATTCAAAGTTATTATACTTATGCTATATTATATTGTTATTGTTCTGTTTGTCTGATGACGAATCAGTGTTGTGTCAGCAGCCACATCGGTCCGTTATTAACACTGTAGACTCCTTCCATGCTTGTTAAAAAAAAACACTCCTTACAGCAAAGGGCATCATATCAACAATTCACAGTCTGTGTGAAGAAGCTGATAGCATGTAAAGGATAATATATTAGAGTAAGGATCAGATTAATGTAAATCTGTTATTTCAATGACTCAAAAGCGTTATTGTGCAATGTGTCTGTTTTAGAAACTTATTTTTAGTCCTTTGAAATTTTAAAATCGTTCATTCATTCATTTTTTTGAAAGATTTATAATCCCAGTTAGGGTCACGGGAGGCTGGCGCCTATCTCAGCCGACTCTGGGTGAAGGCAGTGTTTTGGGCTGTGGGAGGGAAACCCACACAGCAACAAGCCAGGGTATCGAACCCGGGACTTCCTGCTGTGAGGCGAACGTGCTAACCACTGCTTAATGCTTAATGTTCAAATTAATTCAGAAGATCTCTCTCTCTCTCTTCCGCTCTTTGTGCGTGTGCAGCTGGAGGAGATGACAGGAAGTGGAACTAGGCTGGAACTGAGTTCTCTGGAGGAGGAACGGGTGCGAGTCCTGGCGAGAGTCGATGAGCTGAAGGCTCGACTCACAGAGCTGGAACAGCAGCTACAGGAGAACAAACAGGAGGTGGGAGACAAACAGAGGCTCAGAAATACCCTTGTCAGCATCCTTGACAACACACATACAAACACACACAAGTGGTCAGATAAACAAAGTTCATATACACACAGGAAATCCTTTCCTAAAGATACGAGTTGAGGAGAGGTTAATATGCACCACAGCTGAGTGTGCGTGCGCGTGCGTGTGTGTGCGTGTGTGTGTAGGCGGAGATGGAAAGGGCCTTGCTGCAGGGTGAGAGGCAGGCTGAGCTGAGCCAGATCGAGACTGAGACTGATATCATCACCCAGCTGCAGCACAAAGTCAGCGAACTAGAGAGTGCCATACAGAGGGAAAAGGACAAGGTAGAACTGTCTCTCTTTCGCTTGCTCTCTCCCTCTCTATCTCTCTCTTTCTCTCTCTCCCTCTCACTCACACACACACACACACACACACACACACACACACTCATGCCCACACAATTACAAACTTGTAACCTGCTGAAGGTGCAAAATACTGAAAAGCCTCTGCAGAAAAAACTAATGTACAGAAGAAAGTGATGCAGTTGATACAAACAGATCTACTTTGCTATTTGGTGAAATGTTTTAACGAAGTTTGTAGGTAGTTTGACGTTAGTTTGAATTATAGCACAGATTATCTTCTTTTCTTTTTTTTTTCCTTCAATAAATAAGCCTACATTTTTACTTTTATTGATTTTGACCAGGTGCACTACTTGGCTCCACTAACCAAACACTGTTAACCTCTAATCTTCTTGGTGCATTCCTCTGCCTTTATTTCTGTTTATATTTGTGTCTCCGTGTCTCTTACTGTGGCTTCACTTAGACTTGAGGATCAGCTCAGGGGCTTTAACAGGATGATGATCTGAGTGTGCTTGTTCAATGAGTTGAGCTTTCCTGGGGGCATCTGCTTTGGGAATTTCTTCATGTTTTTTGTGTGTGTGAGGGTGAATGCATGTGTGCGATTTGGTTATGTGGTGCTATGATAACTTTTGAAGCTGGTAGAGGCTGTTAGAGAGGTGGTGGGATCTTTGGATGCTCTGACATTGTAACTTAAAGCACTGCAAAAATATTGAACACCATATTGAAAGCAAAATATCAGCGTGTTCCATCTTCATCAAGGCAAAGACAACACTTGTTCAAGGTTCATTTTGTTTAAATCTACAGATTAATATCTTTTGGTGTGCAGTTTTTTGGGCCGATAGCTTCGGCTTTAAATGATTTTATGGACGGTTATTTGAAAACCGAGTCTCACAATGATGTCATCGAGGCCCAAGTTAACATGTACAGGAATTTGATACATTCAAAACCAGTTATTGACAGAATTGTGCAGGTGTTACAAGGTTTCAATTAAAACCATTTTATGTGCAGTGGGAATATAGTAATATAGCCATACACCTCTATGTTAACTTGGGCCTTGATGACATCATTCTACGAATCAGTTTTAACATAATCACTCAAAAAGTTGTTAAAACAGAAACTATCGGCCTATGATTTTGCACATTGATAGATTTTATTATATATTAACTTTTAACAAGTGCTGAATACAACAGAATGATGTACGACATTATAAAAATAACTTTTATCAGAATATTAAATAAAGTTGCCTTCATTAAAATTAAAAACTAAAGGAATTTAAAAAGTAAACTCTTGAGTTGCGCTTGACAATACTTTTCTAAATCTTTCCTTTTGGTGTGAGAGAAGGAAAGAAAGAAAGAATGCTAACAGTGAATTAGCAGATGGCTTAGCATGCAAGAAGTAAAACCTTCTCCTCCACACACTGTACACAAGCCTGTTCTGACCTGCTGAATGCCTTTACAACACTTCCATATAATCCTGATTAGTAGGAAGTGTGTTCCAAGCGTACGATACGTTTTGAGTTCATTAAGTAAGTATGGATGCTGTGATGCACATCTGTGTTCTTCAGCCAGTCGCTGTCAGTTGTGTCCTCTCACTTCAGACGCTTGTGCATGGCGTGGATTTGAGTAGTCTCTCTGTCTCTTTCCCTCTCTCTTTCTCTCTTTCTCTTTCTCTTTCTCCCCCCATGGATGGTGTGTGTTCTCTTTCTAGGACAAGGCGAATCTTGACAGCCAGCGGGAAGCTCTGGAGAGGCTTCAGGACGGCTACAATGAGCTGAAGAGCCAGCTGCATAACTGCCCTGAGTCTCTAAGGGAGCAGTTACAGGAGCAACTCAAAAGGGTCAGTCTCGTTCTGTTGGTCTCATATCAGGACCATCAGAAACTCCGCGTGACTCAAACACGCCTCTTCCGATCACAGCATCTCTAATCCCAAACACACACACATGCGCGCTCACACAAACGCGCGTGCGCGCGCACACGAACCACAGCACCCACTTCGATGGCAGATGGTAGATGTCGTTTTGCATGCTGCTGAAGCAGAAAGATGATCTTAAGCGTGGATTCAAGTTGTGAATAATGAAATCAAACACAGTGGCACTTTGTATGAATAGTTTTACACATCGCACTTCACGCAGCTCTTTATCAGCTTGCACTGGTGTGAGTTTTACTTGTTTATAAAACTCTTCCTTTACTGTGTTTTGTCATTCTTGCATTTACCTTACTTTGCCTACATGGGTAAATGTACAAAGAGAAGGCATGTCAAAGGGTGTCTAAGGGCTTTCTGTTGAACTCTGGGTAAGGAAATCAGCTCTGGTCTGTATAGCTGTGCATGTTTGTTTGGTTCTGCTGTTTCTCTGGTCGAGGTCTTTTGAATGCATCTATGATTTCCCTTGTCACCTTTTAACCCCTTAACATTCTACTAATGTATTAATGTAGAGCTTAGTAGTGATGGTCTTCATCACTGTGCATTTTCTGCATTCTACAAGCATCAGACAGACACGGTCATTTTATTTTTACTTAATGTTGAGTATTTCAGCAGTCACTTCAGAGTTTTTCATTTCTCCAGTAGTTCACAATTGACTGGGCTTTTTTTACAGATTGTATTTTTACTGCTAGACAGGTTTTTTTTCTTTTTTTTTTTTTAAATCAACCAACAGCCCTGCAGGCTGCTCAGAGAAATCAACACTGACAACTCTCTGCCCTCAGGCTTGCCCATGTCAAAATGTCTTTGGGTTAGTACATTAGTACACTCAGGACTGACCCATGCTCCTCCATAAAAGCACGAGTCAGGTTATGTGTATGTGTATGTGTGTGTGTGTGTGTGTGTGTGTGTGTGTGTGTGTGTGTGTGTGTATGTGTATATATGTATGTACACAATGTATTCACTCACAGACACACACACACACATATATGTATATGAATGTATGTGTGTGTGTGTTTTTATATATATATATATATATATATATATATATACTCTTGAAAACATTATAGAGGGAGTTATATAGTACACAGTAAGGTTATAATATACTGCAGCAGGTATTTCACATAATATTCAAGGAAATTTGATAGTAGAGCTAGTAAAGCCTAGCAGTGTGTCATGCTTTGGAGCCTGGAACTGCTTGCTTGATTGCATTCTGACCCCATGGTTGACCTGTGTGTGGGTGTGTATGCGCATATTTGTGTGTATGCATGGCTGCACGCTATAGGATGCAGAGACCCTGGAGGCTGAGACAAAGCTGTTTGAGGACCTGGAATTCCAGCAGCTGGAGAAGGAGAGCAGTCTGGAGGAGGAGCGTGAGACTATTTCTCAGCAGCTCCTGCAGGAGAAAGCACAGTATCAAAGCAGCGTGGCTAAGCGAAAGGTACACACTGTCTGCTTCTGGTTTTATATTGCTTCATTGATGCTTTTCTTAATTTGTCATATTGCTGGGATACGGCAAAAAAAACCCTTAGCAAGTAAACATATTTTGAATATAGATATGCATATGTGTCAATGTTTTTGTGCATCTTTTCAAGAATCTCGTTATCATGATGGCTGAAGAATGAGATCTCAAAAACACGTGTACCATTTGTCTGAAATCATTCAGCCGTTAAACTGAATAGATTTTAGAATTGAGCCAAAAGTGGAGACGGTAAAGGCAATGTCCGATGTTTGAGAGAGTTTTTCAGGAGCTTCCTTACTGTTTAAAGTATGTTTAAGGGTATTTCTGGTAACTTGTGTCCCCCTGAATACCTTTAGAGTTGAGTTTTATTTCTTATTGGTTTAAATTGTAAAAACTAGTGAACCTCCTGACTTTAAGTCATTAATAACTCTAATGCAAGGACAAACGGACATAAATTCAGTTCAGTTTTATTTGTATACCACTTTTTACAACTGTTATTATCACAAATCAGCTTTACATCATAAAATTCGATAAAGAATTTGAACAGTTCTTTTACCAACCCTACACATCCCCAATAAGCAAGCCTGCAGCTACAGTCGCAAGGAAAAACTCCCTCAGTTGACACAATGAGAAAACAGGCTCAAAAGGGAAACCCATCCTCATTTTGGTGAAACCAGATCAAAACAATCTAGTTTAACATGAAGTGTAGCTGGTTATCCTATAACTGTAATGGTAATTGTAGTCCTAAATCATTTCAATATAATAATTTTTATCACCAGCAGTCAAAAGTCACCACTGTTTTTGAGCGAATATTTAGGTCCATATGGATCATCATCAGGAGGAATGAGGGGCTTCTAAGATGAGAAATCCAGCCAGTAGTAGCACATTAGGATGGATCACAGAATTCAGAAGGATCAGGATCACTGGTATCTCAGAAGTAGCATGTGTACCTCAACAAAAAAACGCTGAGAGAGAGAGGTAGGTCAGGAAGGTTGTTAGGTATGCTCATAACAGTGTAATGGTTAAAGAAGAAAGTTTATTAGTGCTGAGTGCAAGCAGGGACTCTGTTATAACATAACTACAAAGAGAGAACCGGAAGGAAGACAGACATGAAGGCACCTTGTAACATGAGTCAGCTGAGAGATTCCAGCCTCCACACTACCTTAGTAGGATTAAACGATTCATTAAATGAATGAATGATACATTTACGTAAATTTAATGAATTAATTTTAATGAATGATTTTGGAGGGGTGGAGTAAGAGCCAAGTAACACTCTATTAGATATTGGTGGTGAAAGTTGTTTAGATTCTTCCAGATTCCAGGAATGTTTTAACAATGCAGTTGCATTATGCGTTAGGATGTGAAAGTTATACTTGGTGGTATGTTGTGGTATTACAGCAAGACCAGCAAGGGGTGCAGTCTACTGTATTTTTTGGCTTGGCATAGGTTCGGTTTCTGAGTGCCCTTCTATCCATCCATCCTTTGTCTTCCACTTATCTGAAGTCAGGTCGCAGAGGCAGCAGGTCTTGGAGGTAAACCTAGGCATTCCTCTCCCCAGTGACTCTCTAGCTCCTCCTGGGGATCCCAAGGTGTTCCCAGGCCAGACAGGATACATAATCCCTCCAGTCAGTTGGACGTGTCCGGAACACGTTTAAAGGGAGCTAACCAGGAAGCATTCCAATCATATGCCTGAATCACCTCAGCTGACTCCTTTCGATGTGGAGGAGCAGCAGTTCTACCCTGGGCTCCCCCAGATGTCTGAGCTCCTCACCCTATCTCTAAAGCTGAGCCCATACACCCTCTGAAGAAAACCAATTTTAGCTGCTTGCATCCGTGTCCATGGTCAAATTTAGAAGGATGAAAACTGTTAAGTTAACTCACTTGCTGTAGTACAATGATTGTTGCACCAGAATTAAATAGTGATACAGCATGAAAACCTCAAGGTTATCACCTGGACTATTAGATAAACACTTTCATTGTCGGTTTTCTTTCCATATTTGCACAGTTGTACTTTTCATTAGTCAAAATAGAAAACCAGTGAACAAGTCCAAATACACTGTGTTTGAAAGGGCAAGCTAATTGTGTTTGTGTGTTTATGCATGAGTCTGCTAACTGACTGGGTCTGATGTTTTGAAGGAAAAGGTTGCAGTGCTGGAGAAGCAGGCCAATCAGTTAGGTCAGCAGGCTGCCCAAGAGTGCGAAAAGCTGTCTAAGGACAAGAGCGTCACCCTGCAGCTGCTTCAGAAGGTACGCAGGGAGTGAATGAGGGCTGGAAAATTAGAGCTGGTGTGACATTCAAGCCATATTTGAAACCTCGGGCTAATGACTCTATGCTATAGGTCATGCATTGACTTTGGCAGCTTAATACATCAGACACACCACCCAAACCAAACAATAGCACCTTACACACTTTAATATTCACAGCACCTCATTCATATTTAATCCAAATATCATTCAGTACTATGCAACAAACCCCTGTCCACACACATAGATATGTAGTTTATATATATCGTTTATAAAATTTTGCGAGGCACCAAGAAACTTGCTAGAGACCAGAATCGACCCATTTTCAGTGTGCCCGGCCCTGAGCGGAGATCAGCTGGCAAGTGTCACATATTTCCAATACTAAGCCCGTCTTCATGTTTCCGGCACAGGCAATAACGTTTCAGTAGTATGCATGCCTATAGCCACAGGCTAACGTTGTCAGTGTGGTAGTTCTTGAGTAAATTATGTAAGGCTAGAATAAATCTTGGGGAATCACCATGAAAACGTTCAGAACAACAAACCTACTCCCTGCGCCTGCATGCGTTTCTTTTAAGTACTTCGGTTTCCTCCCACAGTCCAAAAACATGCACAGTAGGCTAATTGGCTGTTCCAAATCACCCCTAGGTGTGAGTGTGAATGGTTGTGTGAGTGTTGGCCCTGTGCTGGCCTGGTGAGCTGTTCAGGGCATACCCCGCTCTCACCCAGAGTCGGCTGAGATGGGTGCCAGCCTCGCCGCGACCCTAATTAGGATTAAGCGGCTTAAAAAATAAATGAATGAGTGAGTGAATAATACTGTAGTTTCTTTTAAACTTCTGTACCAAGTGTGTGTCTCCATTTGAACATTTTTGCAATAAGCTGCTACACTAAAAAAAGGCAGGTTGGAGTTTCAGCAAGCATATGGATAAAGGTTTTCTGGTCTAATGAGACACTTTCAATTTAATCTTTTGTCCTTGGTCCATGCTTCTCCATAGCATGGCAATATATCAGTCATCATTAGTTAGAAAAAGTGTCTGGTGCGGAACCGAATACAGTAATATCATGGGGTGCTTCCTTTTATACCTGTGCATGATATTACAGGAGAAGGAGAGGCTGGCTGGACTGGAGAAGAGATACTTCAGCTTAACTGGCGGCAGATCGTTTCCTAAAGGCTCCAGCACTTTAAAAGAGGTAAGCGTATATTAAATTCGGGAAAATAAATGTTTAATGTACAAATTTAGAGCTGTGGGACCACGCATTCAGAAGCTTCAGAGTTTTTCTTTCATCCTTTTTCCTCCCCATATGGTTTTTAATATCAGCTTTTACTGTTTTACCCTGAATGAATTCATAGTACATTGTATTTCATTTAATGTTGTTAGTTTTCCTCTTTAATCTTGAAAGCCATTTTGATTGTAATAATTGAATACAGTGTGATTCATTTAAAGTAAATCTCCCTCAGCCGAACTTAACTATCGCTACGACACCAAATAGTCGCTACTGTTGGCATTTCATGCGGTGTTCTATAAATCAGTGGTTATTAAGTACTCCTCCATAAGGACCACATTTATTTTTTATGATTAAATCATGGTCTACAGGCAGTTTTACTTTCTAATACCTCTAATATATTTTTAGAAGACCATTAGTGCAGTGATGAGCTCCACGTCTGTGCACTAAAACACAAAACTACAACAAGGGATCTGCATATAGGATTACATTTGAATCATTTAAGCCTAAGCCTCTGCCTTCCTAATCTTTACTATAGTGGAAATAATTAAGAAATGAAACACAATGGGCTATTTTTTTGGTAGCAAAGTAACCAGTAGCAAGATTCTGCGATGTTATTTTCCAATAAAAGCATGTCCAGAAGTGTTTTATCAGGGCCCTGCTTAATGAAAAGACGGCCTGTAGTGATCAGTCTGTCTGTGCATCCCTCCGTGTGTCCCCATCCTTGTCCGAGCTATAACTTCAGCCATGTGTGGTAGTGCCTCAAACTTGGTGAATATGTGCAAAGTGGTAAGGCGGCTTACTGCGTACTAATATTAGGTCACTGTGACCTTGACCTTTGACCCCTCTCAATAGAAAGAGCTTGTTCGGACAATATTTCCTATGTGCTTACCTTCACATATACCAAACTAGATATACTTGTAAAACTTTAAGGTCAACATTCAAAATTAGATCACTGTAACCTTGATTCTGGCCTTTGACTCGACTTAAAAGAAAAAGGTTGTCCAAGCCATGTTTCTTATATGCTTAGTCTGACACATACCAATCAAGGTATACTAATACACCTTGGGAAAGTACTAACCTTAGGACAATATGACCTTGAACTTTGACCCCTCCTTAAAGAAAAAGCTTGTTCTGGCTATATTTCCAATATGGTTGGCCTTACACATACAACAATCGGTATGTTGGGGTCACTTGCTTCAATGTTAAGGACATGGCTCACAATCAAATGCTTATCCATTCCCTTGACCTTGAAACAAATGACCAGACAAATAGAAAGAAAGAATGTCTGGTTCGTACAGGGTCTTTGAAATTCTGATGTTCGTTTGTTGAGTGTCTGTGTACTTTAGCCAGAGGTGGTCCCTCAGTGATGGATGCCATTACCATTAAAGAATGATGCATCATGCTTTTACTCATTTACGGGTAAATTTGCTTTTGTGGGGCATCCACAAAATAAGTGAGCTTCTGTTGTCATTTATTTTTTAGCAGCTACTGTATGAACAGTTATTCCTTTTCCTACTTTGCTTTTTTTTCCCTTGTGAATTTAATAAGACTTCTTATTAACAAGAATCTCTTGTGATTAAGAAACTGCAAAGTGTTTCAATCTGAAGCCTTTTCCATGTCAGAAAACATAAACTGTCGTTGCAAAATGCTAAAAATCGAGAATTCTTCCAAAGATTCCAAATTACACATTTCCTATCGGAAAAGTTCAATGATTGCACTAAACAACATTTTATGTATATAATGGCTGGCGACTGGTCCTGTGTAAGTCCACTGGTGGTTGTGCAGGGGCACTGCAGTATGGCAGAGATCTATAGGATGTATGTTAGTGACAGCCAGCTGACCAACTCACTAAACCCAGCTATAGCTGCCCTTAGGAGGTATCCTAGCACTCTAACTTTATTTTATTTCTTTACTTCTTCTGCCTTCTTGCACTTACTTGTATGCTGGATGCTCGTAATTGGCTTGCTTTCATACATAACCAATTACTAGGGTGTATAAACGTTCCACATTTTTGCATACATTACACAGTATTAAATGGCATAAACATATGTAAATATATAATGTTTATTATAAATCTAGAGCAGTGTATTATATACAGTACATCTGAATTTGAGACTGAGATTTGATTAAATTGTTTTTTTACTGTATTTAACCTTGTGACCTGTCTCACTTATTTCCTCTTTGTTCCTTTCTGCCTGCTCGCATATGTGTGTTCATACGGGCATTCAGGACTATGTTACTGTGGGCCAACTAAACCAGATGTATGGGATGCCAAGGGTGGATTCATCCCCCACCTCTCCTGCACCATTGTGTCAGCCCACCCTCACCGAGCCTGCCTTTTCCTGTCTTCCTTCCCCTCATGGCTCCTCTCGTTCTCTCTGTTTTGAGGTGTGTTTCTTAACTTTTGAAAATAACTCCTTTTTCTGTCCCTACTGGATTAACTACATTAATCTGTCTGACATTACTACCCTTAAATTCGGTTTAGTTGTGCGTGAAATCAAATAATGTTAAACGGGTTCATGCCTGAGCAAAATGCGAATACCTGGGAGAGGAAAAAAAAAACTCTGACTATATTTCTTTACATAAGTGACATGCAGTAAATATTACCCTTGAAAAGATAAACATCCATGTTATTGCTCTTACATTGCTTCATCTCTTCAGTTCTCTTTGTCCCTGCCTTGAACTTTAACTTTAAGATTAACATTCTTATGTTTCCGTAGCAATAACTGATGATTAACGGTTTAACATATCATTAGGAAACTATGAACCTGTAAAAGCAGTTCCTTTAGTTTATATGGATGGTTTTGCCTTCAGGAAAGTTAAGGTTTCAGAAAGTTCTCCTTGTTTCTGATTGCGAACATACCTGCATGTGTATGGCTTATAGCTGTGATTGTGTGTGACAGTGATGGTGTTTCCGTGTGGCATGGCTGCGAAACACTGATGAACATGAAATGAACAGATAATTGCATTCAAGCAGAGCAAGAAGTAAAAGCGCAGTGGTTTTGCTATTTACTGCAACTCATTTTCTGCATGTCTCTAATGAACTGCACAGAATGATGTGAAATCATCTCTACACATTTCCATCGTGTCAATATTCGTCATTCTGTAGAAATTCATTTCCTCTAAAGACTTCACCATTCACAGTAAGAATTTTGAAGTGTCTATTTCTGTCGGGGTAGAACACAAAGGCACAAACTACAGGCTGTGGTTGCAATAAATATCTCTCCATCCCCCCATTCAGTACATATATAGCTTCTCCATCAAGGGTGGCAGATCTCCGCTGACTTCAGGAGACAGGCAGGGTACACCCTGAACAGATCACTAATCTATTGCAGTCTATTGGGCTAACACAGACACAAACATTCACAGGCAATTAAGAGTAGCCAGTTGATCTCATGTGCATGTCTTTGGACTGTCGGAGGAAACCAGAGAGCCTGGAGTAAACCCATACAAGTACGGGGTGAACATGGAAACGCCACACAGAAACGCCTTTATACAAGATTTGAACCCCAAACCTTCTCACTGTGAGGTGACAGAACAAACCACTGAGCTACTGTCGTTGGTAGTAAATGTATATGAAAGAGTTTATTCTGTAAAGCAATATTGCCGTTGTTGATTGAGTTCGAATCCAGGTTGATGCACGCAGTCATCTGGTGCTAGGAATCCAGGCAAGCTAATTGGCTTAGCTCTCATGGGAGGGAGGGATGGCATATGCACACCTGCCGGTCACTCAAAGCGATTAGGGTGTTTGTGGAGTTGTGCATACAAGGGGGTGGATTGAATTTTCCTTCCAAGTGTGTTAGGCTGCTCATAAATATGCATGCACGGCAGCTCGAATAATTGCAGGTGGCAACACCATGCGTCATGGAGAGGGCATGACGCTCGTCCCGTAGATGGTGTTCACACGATAGGGAAGCTGTACTTCATAGATTGGAATTGTCTATGAATACACAAAAAAAAAAAACGTTTTGAAGGGCCCTTTGAGGTTAATGATTTTCATCAGCGGATTTTTAGGTGCCACTTTCAAACCAGTTGTGTCCCTTCAGAATGGGCTGAATATTTAGTCTCAGAGGATTTATCACACATTTTTAGCCTATCAGTGTACTGAATTAGTACTTTAGTCATGTATTACAATATGCTGCTCTTATTGACTTGTGCTGCTGCATATTTAACCTCCTAAGACCTTCTGTTTCTTACCACCTGATCACTGCTAAACTAATCTTGGTCTTTCAACAGGAAGAACTTTGGCAAAAGAATAATACCCAATGGTCCTCATATGAGGGTCTTACAAAGACTTATGCACAATATGTCATGTCTATAGGGAGGCTGGAGCCCATCTCAGCCGAATCTGGGCAAGGGCAGAGTACACCCCAGACAGCTCGCCAGGCCATCGCAGATATGCACAATATAATTGGGAAGAAATATGATGTTCTCTTATGAGGACAGTAGGGTCTTAAGAGGATAATTGAGGCGTTTCAGTGCACGATCAATAAAAACGAGAAGTCTCTGCATACATTTAAACAATTACAGTGGTTGTAGAAATGTAGAAGATACAGATAAGATTCATTTACTGTACATGAACAGTAGAATGTTAAAAGTGGTGCACAGGACAGAACCTGGGGTATGAAGAGTAAATATGATGTTACAGATATAAACATGATGTACAGAGGTTTGCTGATTGGGTTTGGATTCAAATCAGACACCGTCCGGCAGATAATTACTTAGTTTATTTCTGTATTTGCCTGTTGTTTATTTGAGTTCTTTTGGGATCATCACTCAACTGCACTGATATTTTTGGTAGAAAACAGAAACTTACATAACCAATTTCTCTAAAGTCGATTAATAAGTCGATTAATTAATTAGTTCACTCTTCTCATTAATCCAGCGTTTCACTTCCTCTATAACACTTTTATCTTTATCTTCTTCCTTTTCCCTCCTTTTTCTCTTTCCCTCACTTTCTCCTCTTATTCCACCTGGCCACCTTCCTGTTCGGTCTGATGTGGGTAAAGGGTCAGTCGGAGCGACTCAGGTCTCAAATCCACAGGCTAGATTTAGATCGCTGGTACCAGGAGGTGATGGGGGCTGGAGACCCCAGCCCACTGTGCCCGCCTCCTTCCCCGGCTAAAGCTCACACAGCACACAGACCTCTGCAGGTAACCTGTGCCGTGCGGACCCAGCATCCCAATTTTCTTTCTCCCTTCCCTCCGCTCTCATTTCCTCATGTCCGCATTCTCATGTGGGTGCCTCTTAATGCACGGTAGCCTCAGGAACCCTGCAGTATATTGTTGAGGAACCTTTTTTTATATTGTTTGGGTTTTATTTGGTGTTTAGTCTTTGGGACTCATGGCCATTGTTCTGCTTTCATATAAACTGGAAAGGTCACACATCTTTTGGAAGGAATGCCTAAACATTAATAATAATAAATTTGATTCAACTTGATTTTTGTACTACAGTAGGTTTAGAAGGAAATTTTGAGATCATAAATATAATAAAAAAAAAACAAATCTGCAATTAAGAAAAAAATATCAAAAACATTTTCAGTTATTAAAATAATACTTACTCACTCACTCATTAGGGGTGGTGAGGAGGCTGGTACCTATCTCAGCCGACACTGGGCGAAGGCAGGGTACATTCTGAACAGCCCACTGGACCATCCAAGTGCAAAACACACAAACACAGTCATTCACACTCACACTTTGGGGAAGTTTGGAACAGCCAATTACCCAGATAGGCATGTCTTAGGCATCTGTCTGTAGGATGAAACATGCGGCATGTCTGTGGGAGGAAACCGGAGTACTGGGAGGAAACCCATGAAAGTAAAAAAAAACAAAAACATACAAATTCCACACAGAAACACCCGAGCCTGGGAATCAAACCCAGGACCTTCTTCTTGTGAGGCGAATGTGCTAACCACTACACCACTGTGCAGCCCTATTAAGATATTACATATTTTTAAAATAGAAATACTTTTCAATTTGGTTTCTAAAAATCATAATTTTTAAAATGCAATTTAGAAAAATTTGAATGGAACTTTAAATGTTCCATTCTTTAAACACAAGAAGTGGAAACGCTTTGCTTTACATATCTAATATAGATAGCTGTAGATAATATAAAAATCGAAGAGATGTAAAGAAGGTAATATAGTATAGTAATATAGACCAATGGCAATTTAGAAAGTCGCAGTTGTGTGGCAGTCTGGGGAAAAACGTTCATCTAGACAACAACCAGAAAATATGAATTTCAGTCAAAAGCTAAAACTCCTGCTGAGATCACGTTGGGTAAGTAGTCGGTTTAATAAACATGTGGGCAGTAACAGTTAGTCTGTTAGGTATGTTTGGAACCTGGCAAGCCGTATTAAGGTTACGCTCTGAGTACAGTCTTCACCACAAATCAGAGTCTTTAAATGCATTTTTTTTTGTTTGTTTGCTTTTGGTGATTATCCGGATTTAAATCCTATCAGTTTACTTTGGTTTGAGATACCTGTCAGCGAGACGCATAATTGAGTCTGTAGATTCAGAACTAATTTTCTCAGGCTTTCACCAAATCTTTTTTTTTTTTTAAGTGTGAAAAATGAAAAACATAATACACCATTTCCTAAAGACTGATTGGTGTGTAAGTGGTCCGGTTTCTCTGCTCTGTAGGTGTATCGCTCCAGGATAGACAGCGATGCCAGTCAATCCTCTCAGAAGCCGAAAGTTAGTGCTGGACTCTCCCCCACCTACACTACTGCAACACTTGGCCGCAACACTCCTTCTAGGGTAACTCTCACACACACACACACACACACACACACACACACACACACACACACACACACACACACACACACGGTGTAATATTACTAAGTTAGACACTGCTGTGGTATAACTGGAGTTGTAAATGATTGCATATTCGCTTGCCCAGAGTCCCATCATGGTGGCCAACAGCACGGGTAGTCTCCCCCGCAACCTCGCAGCTACTTTACAGGACATTGAGATGAAGAGACAACTGGCACTGCAACAGAAAGGTATTCACAGCTCTTTAAGCTGCCACCACACTGCAATGTCCCTGTTTTACTTTTCACATGCTCAAGATGATTCAGTTCAGGAAGAACATTATTATAGTTTGACTCTTTGAGTTTGGATGCTTGAGGAGATTGCAGGAGTAACCAATCGCAAATGTTAAAAAGAAAGTATCTGTCACATGACCTTCGAACCTATTAGTAATGCTATGAACAGCTTGCTTTATGGATACAAACTGAAAAGTAATGAAGATAAGGAACAGTATAGTGGGTATTCTGAAACAAGTGGTACACTATGATAATATTAGGGAGGAGGAAATTAAGGGATTTTGTGATGAACAAATTGGAAAGGACTTTTTTCTTAGGCCATTTTATCTGGCAAGTCAAAATCTTGTGTGTATGACTCATTTTTATATCGGGTCCTGCAAGTTTTTCTGAAAATGCTGATGCAGGCCTGGAATCAACCCATTTTTCATGATAAGAAACAGACATGAGGCTGCATTTGCTGTGATAATGTGGGTGGTAGGAATATAAAAATATTGACATGCATATATGAATTCATGTATCTAAATAGTAACAATGCTTCCACAACAACTTATGTATAAAATATTGCTTAAAAAACTTGAAATCTCTTCTTCTTTGTAAACTTCATCGAACAAGTTTTTACAAACAATATCACGGCAGGTATTATTATAAGTCTCGGTCAGATCTGCCATCATTCACTCCCTTTGGAAAGCTTTGTAGTATGTAGTTCACTTACAACAGCATTATACTTCTGTCCTGAAAACACACAAGGATTTCACAAGAATTATTTTCCATTTTGAATGAACTTGAAAGAAACAAACATCACAGTTATCCCTACATGTGCTGTGCACTAATCAAACTTGTAATATTTGATGTTAAGGTGAAAATCCGAGAACATAAACATCAGTATTGACTATAAAATTAGTAGCCTGCATAACTTTAATAGTTGTAACTCTAGGAATATTTATTCAGCGATCAGAAAAACCTAAAATGAGGATGATAATAATAATAAAAAGAAGCCGTCATGTACAAGCGGCCCATTGTGTAATTTTTTATTTATTTTTTTTTAATTTTTGGTCCTTTTCCAGCCACCATTTTGAAAAATGCCAGGACCTGATATAAAAAATGCACTTTTGTCAGAAACAAAGTCCATATTCATGCCATTTGATACTGTTGGCCTAGGAAAACACCCATTTAGGATTTTTTTATTTACCCTCCCCAAATAATATGAAAGAGCTTTAAAAATGCGCATGAGTGGAGGAATCAGACTTGAAGGTGTATTTTCTGGGCCTTTGTTGTAATGTAAATCACAACCTTGTAGATATTGTGCGAAAGCATGAATTATAGTGAAATTTTAAGTAAAGTTAATTAGGATCATATTTATCAGCTATTCAAGGGTTCTTGTTATCTATGGCAACAGATTAACCATGAGAACACTCGTGAAGGGGGCATGCACAAAGGTGTGAATTTGTGCCTAGTTGAATTTTTCTAAAATCAAAAAGAGAGGGTAATCATCAGGGTTGAGGGTTATGGGCCATTATTTCCAGACCTAAAAAGAAATTGTTTGTTAAATCATTGATTCATTTGACGAACCACTTAATCCTATCGAGGTCGCGGAGAGCCTGGAGCCTGTTTCAGCCGACACGGGGCTAAGGCAGGCTACACCCTGAACATCTTGCCAGACCATCGCACAGCAACACACACCAACATTCACACTCACATCTACACAATTAGGAAAAGCCAATTAGCCTAATGTGCATTTTTAAACTGTGGGAGGAAACCGGAGCACCAGGAGGAAAGCCTTGACAATTGTTGGAATTTTTTACTCAAGAAATTACGTAGAAGGCTTGAACAATGTCAGAATGCATTTCTCGAGGGTGAACAGAACATTAGAGTTAAATGTAGAACGGTAAACCTAATCAAACGGATAATCAGCTTAATTTTAGCATGAAACGTACCAGCGCTTGTTACCCCTCCCCATCCCATCCACACCGTCCACCCTCTGAACTCCTCCTCCATGTTTTTTTAATAACCAGTGTGACGTTATGTCTTTCACTTTGTTCGTTCACCTCCATTATCCCCCACTCTCACCCAGACTGCTTGCCATCATCGCCTGACTTCTCCACCAGGGACAGACCCACAGGTAGTTTGCATGGAGCCTGGAGTGGGTTTGGCGGTGTTCTTATCATCTCTCTCCTCATTACCACCTTATCCTTCACTTTCTCTTTAGCTCTGCACATCCTGACTTAAAATAGTGCATGATTCCATTTAAAAGTCTGCTTTCTGTACTTCTCTCTCTATCTCTCTCCCTTTCTCTCTCTCTCTGCATGGAGCCAAAAAAATAAGATGTGATTAGTTTCTGCGACTGGAAGCAACATATTTTGGACTGTCTAGGTTTGCTTGGACATTCGCTATTATGTTGTTGTGGGTTTTTTTTTTGTTTGTTTTTTTTATAAAGGAGTCTAGAGAACTGTGCTGTATGTGTCATTCTCCATGGAGATATGGTTTTCTCAGTTAATTTCTCTTGCTGTGGGATTTTCTGTGGGTGTATGTGCGTGTAAGGTGTGTGCATTCGGTGCGTGTGCATGTGGTGTGTGTCTAGCTTGTGCATTGTGTGTGTGCAGTGTCTGTGTGTGTGGTTTGTACAGTTAGTATGCATGTGGTGAGTATATGTGGGTGTTTTGGTTTTTGTTTTGTTTTTTGTATGAGGTCCCATTTTACTTTTTCTTTTTTTGTAGAGTTGTGAAGAAGGGATGTGTGATAATATACTATGGAGCAAATATCTATGATTAAGCCTTTTTTGATTGTAGTAGGAGTGTGATGGTATCCGGTGATTAAAAAAACAAAACAAAATTACTATGTGGCTTTGAAAGTATTCAAAATATCTCCAAGAAGTGCATTAAAAGCTTTAAACGCCAAGCTGCAGCACTGCATTGCGGTGCATATGATACTGTAATGACTGTTGGTAATTTCCTGTAAAAATATTGTAATGTGCTTCTGATGCAAATCGTTTACTATATTAATTTATTTTTATGGCCACAGTGTTTGGAATCATCACCTCTCGAATGCAAAGTTGCAACTCCTACAGTGATGCACTGAACAAATCACATTCATCTTACAGACAGTTCATACCATCTCACTCCTAATTTATCTCGCTGTCCATTCTGGTTCCGTTTAAATCCCTCTTGTCCTGTTCTCTCTCTCTCTCTCTCTCTCTCTCTCTCTCGCTCTCTCTCGCTCTCTCTCTCTCTCTCTCTCTCTCTCTCTCTCCCTCCCTCTCTTCCTCCCTCTCCAGGTCAGCAGGTGATCGAGGAGCAGCGGCGACGTCTGGCCGAGCTGAAGCAGAAGGCTGCAGCCGAGGCTCAGTGCCAGTGGGAGGCGCTGCACGGCTCCCACACGCAACTCAGCAGCTCTCCAGCTCCTCCGCTGGTCCATCACTCAATTCTGCACCATACAGCTCCCTCTGCTGGAGAGGACAACTACGACACACTCAGCCTAGAGAGCTCAGACAGCATTGACACCAGTGTCTCCACCAGCAACAACTCTGCCTGTTCGCCGGATAACATGTCCAGGTTAGACAGAAATGCCATCAGCTTTCTTGCACCACTTGCAATAATCAGTGCAGCTTAGTACCTGTTTTGCATCTATTTACCAGGCTTTCCTTTAGCTTTTTTTTGTCTGTCTGTTTTTTTAGTGATCTCTGTATGTTGGATAGAGTCTCTCCAGTCCTGCAGTTATAAAGTAATTAGATTTGTCTGTATGCTGTTGCAGTGATAGACTCTGGATATGTGCCATACAAAGCATGAAGTGATCCCCAAATTGAACTTTTACGCTGCTTTTCAATAATCTTCATCTTCTAAAATTGTATTTGTAAACATCCTCCAAACTTCTAACAATGCTTTAAAAGACTTAACAAATATTCCAGAGATTACAACCACAGATTTGTTACTGTAAATTGATTTCGATGATGACCACCTTTATTACCCAGGCGATGGGGAAGAGGGGCGATGATCAGAAAAAGTCTATCTGTGAGGGCGCAAATGGCTGAAAAGCTCGTGTTTACCATGCACTCCAAACAGGGCAACGTAGCAACTTAAATCTTTGTGACTCTTTTCAATATTGTATAACATTCCTTACTAGACAGTATAAGACACAGTATCTGAGATTATTAAACCTGTTTCTAGTTTGGATGCAAGATTTCTTGTCAAGTCAAATGATCTGTTTGTGCAACAAGATCAGTTCACTGTCCATTTTCTCTGGTCTTGTGTGTTTTCTAACCCTTTCTGCTGTGTACAGTTTATATATGCTGTGTACAATTTCTTTATATATATTATATTATATTATATTATATTGCAGCCATACTGCTTGCAATCTGATTGGCTGTTAAGTGATGCAATATTTCCCTATACATACTTGTCAATAATTCTTTGCTTGGCCTGCCAGCATTTGACCTTCAAACACAAGCTTCAATTTATTACATATAAGCTTACACTTGGTCAGTACATCAAAGCCTCGGGCTGCAATCACATGGTACTGACCTCAGGCTTGTTTGATAAGTAGTATTTATTGTGTCTTACACCCGCTTGGTTTTGACAACACTGCCAGTATTTTTTCATCAGTCAATGTCTGACATTACAATACCCAACATGCATTACAGATACTGTACATTATATATTATTCACCTCATTCAGCTAATCCCAACTGCTAAGGAGGAATATAAGATGCATATAATTGCAAAAAAAATAAAGTTCCGCTTTGTTCAGAGTGTAAAAGTACGTGCCTCCCTATTTAACAATTTATGTACAAACTGAAACTTAAAACTTGTGGGGGAAAGGTGGATGTATATTGCAGCAAGAAAGCAATTCAAAGCATAAGGCAAAATCAAGAGAAAAACAGTTTACAAGGAGCCCAAAAAAAGCACAGTTTTTCCATGACTCCCTTGAGGGAAGAAAAAAAACTTTTTAATGATCTTCTTTTTTTTTTTTTTTTTTTTTAACTATTAATATCTTAGCATTTTATTACGTGTAATAATGACGAAACATCTGTGAAAGCAAACACTCTAATTGTCTTGGTTAAATTTGCACTTAATTTTATCCTTAGGGCATGCAAAATTTTGCACTGCTTACGCATAAGTGGTGCTTGCTAGCTTTATTGGCTCACTTTCTTTAACAACATTTGGAAGCTTTATATATCCTAAATACAGTATTTAGTTCCACGTTTTTTTTTTGTTTGTTTTTTTTTTTTTTTTTACTGTAGCTGGTGTTATGATGCTGCAGGCTTAAAACATCAGTACAAATTAAGATTGTGAAAATTCTGTCTCAGTCTCGGCCATCTCAAAAACACCCCATAAAATTCCCCGACAGAGCCAGTGGATCGGTCGATAGTCCGTTAAATATGAGGCTACATTTCATTCAGCAGCATCTCAACACCCTTGGAACATATGAGGATCTTATTTGTTGACTTCAGTTTAGCTTGCAGTATGATCATTCCAGAGCTGCTGGACAAGGAACTGACTCTGTCTGCCGATTGAATTCCTGACAGACACAAATTCACAAATACAGCACTGGCAAACCCCAGGGATACACGCTCCTACTTTTCTATTATCCCTATGCAACATGAACACCACCTCAAACGACAGGTCACCACCCTTGCCTCAAATTCATATACATGTCTGAATGTATAAAACTCATTATAACTTGATTGTGAACACTCCTAAAACAGGTTATGATCAATTTCAGATCCTCATGACTCTCAGTTGTTGGGTTAGTTAGGTTCTTCTACACTCTGTGTCCTGAAACCTTTAGCTGGAGGAGAACACTAGTGTGGCTAAAAGAAAGAAAGAAAGAAAGAAGAAATCAGCCTCCCCAAGGCAATATTGGTCCACAGCCATCACCAAGTCCATTCTGACCTCCTTTCTTAGATGTCTAGTGTCATGCTGTTTCAGCTCAGGCCACGGTTAAACTGCAGCACATCATCAATTCTTCTTCTTAAAAAAACAGTCTGGTGTAGCCTGCTGTCTATCCAATACCTGTTCAAGTTCAGAATTAAGGCATCGCTGTGGACCTTTCCCCTTCCCGTCCTAGCTTCTTCTACTCTGGGAAACACAAGACAACTCTTCCTCTGACAGACATTGAGACTTTTCGTTATGAGTTGAACGTAGCCCTGTATTATATATAACGTGCAGTGCAGTTTGCTGCATGTGGAGCTTCTGCCGAACAGTCAGGTGAATTTAATATTGTGGCTGATAGGTGTAATGCGCTTTAGGGATGAATTTAATTACATGGATGTGCATTTCTATGATGCCTGTTTGTACATTTAATTAGTTTACTATACTTTACATATATTTTAGCTTTGTATCTTTATTTTGCATGCATATTAACATTTACTCTGAACACATCATTGCACTTGTCTTATGTGTTTGTTTATTTATGTTTTTTATATTTGGGTAACTACAAAATGAGTGCAGTGAAGCTGATTCTGAGAAACGAGAGCATTATAAAAAAATGACCCATATATCTTTCATTCGTTCAGTGATTCATTTTCTGAGCCTCTTAATCCTACTGGGGTCTAGATGGAACCTATCTCAGTCGTCTCTGGATAAAGGCAGGGTATGCTCTAAACACCTCAACAGTCCATCCCAGGGCCAACACACACACACACACACACACACACACACACACACACAAAACCATTTACACTCACACCTAGGGGTGATTTGGAACAGCCAAAAGTGTACATGTCTTTGGACTGTGTGAGGAAATGTTTTTTTTTTTTTTTTTGTCATAACTACTTTCCATAATCTATAAAGAATACATCATTAAAATATTGTTATATAAAACAAGCTATGGCATCGTAGGACAAATAAATGTGTGGTATGTATTTAAATTTACATGTCAATGTTTACATCTGATTTCCTCCAGATTTCAGTTCTGATAAGGAAACCTTAAACATTTTTTCTGTATTGGCTGCAGCAAAATGAGCACATTGCCCTTTATTGCAAAGAGAATAAACATTAGGTTTAACATATCCAATTAAACAACTGTTTTTTTTTTTTGTTTTTTTTACTCAATGTTTGACGAACTGCTCTCATTTTATGGAGACACGCCTCACTTATTTGGATTACTTGTACTGCTCTATTTACTTGCCTTGTTTTATTATTTATGTAGTTATATTATTACCTCAGGTTATTTATACAGTTTATATTGCAGTATTTTTTCTGATAAAGTACAGTACTATTTCACCAATTCTATCACGACAAATTCATAATACATGATGCATACATGCATTAACGGCGTCGTGATTTAATAAGAATTTTTTATTAGTAAATTCTAGCACCCCCAAACTGTTTCTTATTGATATTTGACAATTATTGAAGAAGAAAAGTGTGCGCAAAGAAATTGGTATGTTAAGATTTTTTTGCCATTTGTCATGTGATTTTTGTATCGAAGTTGCTCTGCCACTCTACTGGGCATGTGGCCTTGCAGAAGCTGATAATCTGTTTAAACTGAATCACTCAATGTGGTGTATGGACTGAAAGAAATCGTGTTTTTCTGCCACACAGTGCGAGCGGGATGGATGCGCTGAAGATCGAAGAGATGGAGAAGCTGCTGAAGGAGGCTCATCTGGAGAAGGCCAGACTCCTTGAGTCCAAGGTGAGCATAAACCTACCCTCCGTGTATATTAAGGTTAATATTGTAAAGTAATGAAAGAGAATGCTACAAGCTTTTAAATACTTGTGGTTCTGCTGCTTTGTGTGTGTACTGCAGGAACGAGAGAGCCAGGCACGTAAGCAGATGCTGGAGGAGGAAAGAAAGAGGAGGGAGGAGGCTGAGAAAAGGTTGCAGGAGGAGACGGTGCATCGGCAGCTGCTAATTGAGAAGGAGGTGAAGATGAGAGCGAGGAACTTCTCTCAGGTGAGCGGAATGATAAACAGAAGTGCATACCCTACACTGCACAGAGGATGATGTTCGGTGCTTATATAAAGACTTGGCTCAATGGGCAATACACAAGATGGGATAATACATGCTGGGCTAATTCTCAGGACTCATTAAGGCAATGATTCATTATTGTTTCTGCGATATGATACAATCCAATTTAATAGCCTCTGATTGACTATTCATCAGTGCTGTTTAGAAGCTGCTGTAAGCTTTCTGCTCATTCTCAATGATGTGGTGCAGAAGGACTATTTTAAAAGTATCAAATGTACGCAGCTGTATTTACACATTAATTTTAAAATGCGGAATAATTTTTAATCACAAACAATTAATTTACAATCACTTGTCATTTTTACATGATATCTGACGATCACTGATTTTTTTTTTTTTTTTTTTTTTTTTATTTTTGCCTTGTTTTTTTTTAATCCCTACTTTTAAATCTATGCATCAATCCAACTTGCTCAATCACTGCACTAATAGTACATAACAAAACAACCATAACATAGCTCTCACAATTTCATGGTGGTTGTAAAGCATAGTAATAAACAGGATCATATGGGTTCATCCGCAGTTAAACTGCATTCATAAATAAACACAATATGTTTTAAAATGGGATGATATTGGGTAGTAAAGTGCTTGTGCGAATAGGATTTATTTATTTATTTTTTTGTTATGACCAAATTCCCATCTGTCTTAATCATATCGTGCACTGGAAATGACCTTGGTACGGCGCTGATATTATGTAATTGTTTCTTAGCGGCCCCACGTGAGAGCGTACACTCGGGAGCCCAAGCTAATGAAATTCTCTTGTAAGGTTTGTACAGCTTCTGTAAGCAGCTTCCTGTAATGTGACCGTCAATATTGTATCAGTGCGTCTCTGTGCGCCTCAGCGGTGATGAGTAATTTCCCAGCAGCTTTTCTCAATACTTACTGAATATTACAATTCATTACTATTTCATACTATATTATGTAAAATTGTTTTCAGTTCTGGGGGGTTACAACATCTCAATTTAATTTTTTTATACCCTTATTTTGTTTGAGGTATTTACAAATGAGAAGCATTTTAATTCAGGACAACCGACAAATATAAACAGTGGGAAAAGTCTAAGTGTGTATGTGTAGTCAAGATGGGGTGACTTGAATTTCCTTTATTGTGCTCGGAGATCATCATGGAGATGAGCAGTATTATGAATGCAGGTGAACTCACAGCACCTGTGCAAGCAGGTACAGAGCCAAAGAGCTACACAACATTGTCTCTCTAAACCCATTTTAGAGTTTTAGTTGTATTATGCATTAGAGAATCAGCTACTTAAAGGTGTTAAAAGGTGTCAAAATTTTTATATACTACAAGGATATACGAGAAAAACTAATTAAAATGAGATGTTTATAGTGTATAATAAAATATTTCATTAATCAGAGACTGGTCAGGTGAGCTGTGTGCTTTGAGTCGAGCTGGTATCGCCGTGGATCTAATGAGATGTTTTAAAAATACTGGTTCGGAGCATAGTTGTACATACCACACGGGCACAAGAGAAACCAGGTCCATAAAGGTGTGTTTGCACATTTAATTCAAAATTTTTGTGTAAACCACAAGGAAATACAAGGAAAACAAACTCAACAAAATCACAATATTTGTTTCTTTTTCCATTTCCTCCAGTACAAAATGTTTTGCTTAGGTTTATTTACTAGTACTTATAAAAAGTGTAGAAACAAGAAGGACAGAGTAGAGAGATAGAGAGACCAAAAGGCGGACTAGGGTTAGATGTGAGAGTTAGTATGTGCCACGATATAGTTTGATCTATGGATGTGAAGGACAGTTCACAAGCTTAGTGAGATGTTGATGTCGGCCACCTTGCACAATTAGACTGAAATTCATAAATACCATTTTTTTCAGAGTAGATGTTGGTTTTGAAATCATAAAATGCCACTTTTAACTCATAAAGCATAGAGAAGTATCAGAAAATTATTGTCTATGGACATGTCAACAGCTGAATTTGGGTCCATGGCAGTTGGTAAAGCCATTGTGGAAATTATAAGCCTGTAATCTCCAGTTATTAAATTATAGATAGTTATGAATATATCAAATGCCCTCTTAAAAGTAAACAATACAAAACCAGAGAAATGTACATTTAGACCATGAGATTTTTAATGTAACATTTACTGTATGCTTGTTTAAAGAAATTATCATTTTATGTGATATATTATGTGAAGCAACTCCTGAAACTATTGAAGCATAACTTAACATAAGCATCACTGCCCGGCCAAAAAAATCTAAAGTCGCACCCACAGATATGTTGTTGTTCCGACTTTTGCCTTGCTTACAGCACATGATCGTCATGCCATTGTTTCCACAAACTTGAGCATCACAATATTTATTTCAATCCAATGTCGGGTTAATTTCTCACCGATGTCTTGAATTGGTGAGGAAAAAAATCGAGCCATTCCATAAAGTCTTCTCCAGCACATCACGAAAACTTTTTAATAGCGCTAAGGTCAGGACTCTGGGGTGCCTATACATATACATATGCGAAAATGATTCCTTATGCTCCCTGAACCATTCTTTCACTGTTTGAGTCTACATTTTATATCCGTGCCATCAGGGAAGAAAAAGTCCATTGATGTGGTAACCTGCTCATTCAGTACATTCAGATCATCAGCTGAATTTATTTTATTGCCACAGTAATGTTGCTGAGCCTCGACCTGAACAACTGGAGCAACAACACCATGGAGATTACATGCTGTGATCAAGGCTATTAGTGTGCGACTCTTTATTTAAAAAAAAAATTTTTTTTTTTTTTGACTGGCCAGTGTATCCTTGAATGAACTATAACTTTTTGTTAAACAAATTCTTAATCATGTACACTTTTCTTTGTGGGTAAATGTTATACATAATTCTGTTTTTGAAGACATTCTTAATTACTTTACTCTAAAAAACACAATTTATGGAAAGTAAATTTTTACATTTTTAAGTAACGCTTAACGCTTACTGTGTAGCAATAACCACCGTTCGGCCATTCATTAACACCACCTGACTGGTCTGTGGCTAGGCAGCTCTATATACAGTAAGCTACAATGCACTGTATGTTTTGACTCCTTTCAATCAGACCTTCGAGCCTTCACTTTCAACATGCATCAGTGAGCAATCGGTATCCAAGCGTAAGGATCTAAGTGACTTTGACATCACATTGTGATTGTTAAAAAAAAAAACTTGGAATATTTATATTTGGTAAAATTTAGTACATTTCCAAAAGGTCAGTAACAAGTTCCTACCAAAGTGGTCTGAGGAAGAACAACCAGTAAACTGGTAAAAGTGTCATGGGTGCCCAAGGCTCATGGATGTGCCTGGTGAGTGAAGGCTGTTATGTTTGATGAGGTACTGTTGCACAAACTGCTGACCCTCTTAATGCTGGTTATGACACCACAGACCCGTCAGGTGGTGTTAACTTAATGGCCAATCGGTGTGTATGTAACATTTAAAGCAGTATTTCTGTATTTATTTATCTGTTGTCTGTATATGTATTTAATTGTTTGTTTTAGGCCTCAGTGCTGCACTTTGTTTCAGCTGGTGAAATTTTTTAAGTGCTTTATAAATAAAGGTGGATTAGATTGGAAAAATTTATATTTTCATCATATTTGTATTAATAGGTCATTTTAATTGTGTATTAAATTAATAGTATTAGTTATTTATCCCTGTATTTAGGTAAAATTTCCACTTATATTAGCCTAATGTTATTTATTATTTTTATTTTGGTGCTTTTTTTTGGGTCTGTTAGTTTGCTTGAGTTGCATCAAGGATACCTACAAGCATGAATTGTGTGCGCATAGTTATTCCTGTGCCGTACTCTGTTCTGATGCTAACAGAAAGTCAATTTAAAAATGCCACAGAACTGTTCCTCAGTGTAGAGGGCTTGGTGTGACTGACTGAGAAAAGGACTTTAAATCTCTGTTCATGTGGGTAGTGAGGAGTTTGACACCTCGGGGGAGGACGACTTTGAGGATGTGGCGTTTGTAGTCAGTCTCCTTGGACAATTTCAGTTTAAGCACAAATAAAATCTTTGTATTTTTATAGTTCAGGAACACAAGTCAAGCTGTGCGGTGAAAGCAGACAGTTTACCCTCTCCAAGTAAATAAAAGGTTGATTGATTGATCATGATAAATTTGTTTTATGTAGAATGGAGTCATTTCCACAAATCCATAGATGTCTGATGAGCAGTCTGATAAAGCAATGTCTAGTTGTGTCTGTGGTTTGAGGAGTGTTTAAAAATGAAATTTACTTCCTTTTTGGTCAAAGGCTCGGCCCATGACGCGCTACCTGCCCATTCGCAAAGAGGAGTTTGACCTGCGCGCACATGTTGAGTCATCAGGTCACAACGTGGAGACCTGCTACCACATCATCCTGAACGAAAAGATGTGTAAGGGCTACCTGGTCAAGATGGGCGGGAAGATTAAATCGTGGAAGAAGCGCTGGTTCGTCTTCGATCGCCTTAAACGCACATTCTCCTATTACGCTGGTGGGTATTCGGCTCTACATGTCAGCCCTAAGCATGAAACCGGCCTGCATGATGAGTGTTTCTAAACTGAATCCGTTTCATTGGCCGAGTAAGATATCACTTACAAGAAATTTAACTTGGCAGCAAAAGTAGAAGCAGAAGAGTAGAGTAAGGAAAGAAATTAATGGCAAAAAGTGAAATAAACGAATGAAGGATTTACAGTATTTTACAGCATTTAGATTTTTTTCTGTTGATATTTATATGCATTATAAGACAGCTTTCTCAAGAGCCAAGTCCTGGCAAAGTGTGAAGCTAGCGTGGGGGATGCGGTAATTAGCGGCGGCTTTAGCTCGGGGAAGGCTGCTGTGGTTTCCGATAGCCTCGGGATAGCTCGAGGCATACAAATATCCAGCAGCTCGTCCGCGTTCTGTATGATGCTGATGAAATCGAGCGCAATGCTGTGGAAATTCTGTTTCACACTCAGCCGTCGTGCTCAGCAGGGATAGTGGTTTCTACCCCTAATGGTTACACAGGCAAAAAAGATGGCGCAAACTCAATAACAGGGCTGGATTGCTGCCTCCCAAATTGCTGCCTCTAAGGGCAGTCTAGATTTACTCCTTGTTTTCACTCTTCACTTTCAAATGGACCACGTTAAAAATTAGCCTAAGTGGAATAATGCAAAAATTTTTTTATTTATTTATTTTTTTTTAACATGCCATTTTTCGAATGAAAATTAAAAAATCATTCATAAGTAAAGGCATGTATTGTTCTACTGGGATATTTTGTTAAATATTTTTAAGAGTGGTAAATGAAATGGTTTTTAAAGGACTACTTCAAAATGCAAAAGGCAAAGAAATTTAAATAAAAAAATAAATCCAAAGGCAATGTCTGTCTGTCACAGGCTTCCATGTTTAGTTTGCACACCTATTTGTGCGCACAGACACACACACACATACACGCACACACACCCCTGATCCTTAAACAGGGATTTCCATAACTGTATAATAAATTTCATATTGTTATATTGTTATTGTTAACATAACTTTTTTTTTTTTTTAAATAACTGATATATTTAATCTTTGTTTCAAAAAAAGTAATAAAAAAAAGACTGGGAGAAAAAGAGGACAGTGAGAGAAAATGAACAGTCTTCACTTTTTTTTTTTTGCGCTCAGTTTATTTCTGTCTGATTTACAGACAAACATGAGACCAAGCTGAAAGGAGTTATCTATTTCCAGGCCATTGAGGAAGTTTACTATGACCATTTACGCAGTGCCACAAAGGTAAATCATCCTATTATCCAATGTGGATTCTCTGTCACACCCCACTGCTGATTCTGAGCTTTCGCACCACCATGCTTTCAATAATATTGCCATTTTTTAATCCCGAATCCAATCCATTCTTTTACTTTCAGTATTTCTCACTTGTGTGTGGTATCTTTGTATTTTCATTATTTCTCCATCGTTCTTTTCTGACCATTCTCTCATTGTGCTGGCTGTTCCCACAGAAAGGATTTTTCACCCTGAACTTGATGAGTGTATGTATTTCAGAACGTGTCCTGCATGCAATCAAGTCTCTTTTTGCTCACAGAAAAAGCTGAACTGAATTATAAATTCTTTTGCTAAGATAAAACCTTTTAATCCTTGTCGAGATGAATTAGTCACAGAATCAGCTTTAGAGATGTCATGCTTTTTTCTGGAGTTTCCCTGGCCACAGACTTTGAGGGCTTTAGGCCAAGTCTGATTGTGTGGTGGCAAATTGGAATGAAGGAAATATTCATTTTTATTCTGATCTCTTTACCTGCAACATATTTTTGAACTGCTTCCTTTTCAGTTTTATAGGGAGATGTATGTTTGTTGGTGTGTAAAACTTTATTATACTTAACTGCATGTTGATTTTGTGTGTGTGTGTGTGTGTGTGTGTGTGTGTGTGTGTGTGTGTGTGTGTGTGTGTGTGTGTGTGTGTGTG
>JAOUQZ010000049.1:9527195-9551642 GCA_028564935.1 Neosilurus hyrtlii | reverse complement strand
TATATGTATATACACACAACCACACACGCATACACACAGACACACGTATGTGGCACACTTGAGGAGGGTGAGAGAGATTTTTATGATCAGGGTCAAACAGTCATTATAGATGTCCTTCAAAGATTAGTTTACTTTTACTTGAGTAAAGAAGATAAAACAGCACTTTTGCTTTACCAGGGTCTTTTTTTTTTTTTACAAAATTATGTATTATGTAATGTAGCTGGGATGATAGTTGTGGGCAACCCAAAGAAGAAAAAACTGGATGATGGACGAAAGAAGTAAAAACGGAGGTAGAGAAAAAGAAAGCTCTTTATTTTTGGCTGAAGGAGGGAATACCTAAAAGTAGAACTAATTAACAAAGCTACAGGATCTGATATGATCCCAATAAAAACAATCAAGGCAGGTGGTGAATCCTTGGATGACCTGATATTGTAACTTGTATGGAACACAAGGACAGTTCCAGAAGACTGGAACTAATTAATGATCTGATCAATAATCAAAAACAAGTCTGACCTCTACGAGTGCAAGAACTACAGAGAGATATCACTCATTAGTCATATGGCAAGACTGATTCTTGAAAGAAAATTCAGAAACAAGATAGAGGACATTCTCTTTGAGAGTCAGTGTGGTTTTCAACCAAGAAGGGGAACAGATGATCAGGTTGCTGCTTTGAGGTAATTCTTTAAAAAAAACTGGAAAAACAGTCGAACAGCATGTTTGCTTCCTAAACCTAAAGAAAGCCTTTGACAGAGTATCAGGGCAATCTGGAAGGTGATAAGTGGGAATGGAACTACTTGTGGCTATCAAGAATACATACATAAATCAAAGAAATGGTGTTCTGTGAGGCAAAATTGGGGTTTTTGGTTTAGTGGTTAGGGTGCCTGGATCATGATTGACAGGTTGTGGGTTCAAATCCCCGTGAGAACCCCAATTTGCCAAGACCCCTGGGCAAGGTCTTAATGACAAGTGTGCCTCTGTCCACCCAGCAGTACAAATAGGTACCAGTAATAAAATACTGGGAAGCCTGCAATGGATTGGCATCCTATCCAGGAGGAGTTAAACTCCGGGGATAAGCTGTTTCTCTAATGAGCCAGTAGGCTCAGGCGTAAAAAGCCTAACAGGCAAAATACTTTTCTATTTATACGAGCCTATGGCAAGGAAGCATCCTTTCATTGCTGCTATTCATCATATACCTCAACCACACAATGATGAATCAAGTGAGAGACGATAATAAATCAAAATGCTTTGGGTATTCAGAAGATGTGACACAAACAGCAGAAAGTATGAACAATCTCCAGGAATCATGAACCAGTGGGATCAGGAATTAACAAAGGCAGAACTCAAATTGAATTACAGCAGAAAAGTGTGTGAAAGTGGGTAAACAGCCTGAAGAAGGAGGATAACAGTATAGGTAAGTTTACCAAAAAAAAAAAAGGAAGAAATCAGTGCTGTGTATCCCCTCCTCAAAAACGAGTCCAAAAGATATATGCATACAGTAATGTGCAGTGATGATTATACACTTATCAAACTGAAGCATTTAACCTTTCAGGCCTAGTGTTCACATACTTTTTAAATTTCTTCACTTGTTAAACCATTCCATATGGATTGAAGTTCATTCATGCTTTACAAAAGTAAAAAAAAAAAAATTTATGACACCTTTAAATTTTTCAGAAAAATTGTTATTTTCAGTGATTTTGTTTATTAGCTATACTTTTACCTCAATATACTTGTCGGAATTATTATTTTGTTTCTCATTGCTTACAATAGCATTATTCAATACATTTTCACCAAAAAAGTATGTAGAAGTCCTTTTTTAATAGTTTTTTAATAATTAACTATTAAGTAAAATAGAATAAAAACTATTAAGCCTGTAAGGTGGGGTCATTTTGCAAGGAAATCTTTGTATTTAGCCAAAATGAACTAAAAATCCATGATCAGAGTCCATGATCAGCATCCCAGCCAATGAAATGTGAGTCATTTTTCTGATCTAAGGGGTTATTAGGAGATACAAAGTGCGAAATGAAAAAATCTGACAAGCATTCAAAGTCGAATCATCAAAAGAAGCCCATTAAAGTGTTACAGGTATGTGTTGACAATGCTCGACACCAGAATACTAAAATAATATACAACTGGAAACTAAAGAAGAAAATACCTATAGGAAGACCAGAGAAGAAATGGGAAGACCAAATTAAAGAGAGAAGAACTTTGTGGGTGTGAAGTCCTTGGCCTAATTTAGAGAATGTCATGTGGGAGGCCAACTGCCCTACAGGCATCTGGATGAGAAGTGAGAAGTACATACTGAGTATAATGATACATAATGATACAGAAATTACCTTAAGTTTCATTAGATTATTTATTTTTGCTGCAACAGAAAAGCATTACATTTGTATGACTCCCATTGGTCCTCCCTTTGCTATTATTTTCCCCAGTGAAATTATTTTTCACTTTATCAGGGGCTCCATATCAATAATTGGATGCTGTGGTATAGTGTGGGACCTTTACATACTGCAGATTTAGTTGGTCATCCAGGCACCATTCAGCTTCTATGCATATTCTTGAATTTCAGATACGACCATAAAACACAACAACTATATTAGGAAAAGGAAACAAGATCACCTCCTAAGTGACATTTTTTGCTTAGTGAAAATGTTCAATTCATAATTAGACTGGTACACTTTTCATGTTAGGTGGTACAACAAATGTAAAACTAGTGAAATGTTATTTTTTCACAGAATACAGTATTTTACTGAAAAACATACAGATACAGACAAACAGTGCTGATCAAGCAGAACATGTTTAATTTGAGATTACTTTGGGGCAAAAAATAAATGATCTTTTCATTTTGGAGAACGTTGAAACCAGGCCACAGTCGACACATGTGTATAGCAGCTGGTTCACATTCCAGTGCCACGTTCCCTGTGTCCCTTTGGCACAATGAGGGAATTGTGTTTCAGTCAGTGCAAAGGATGTGGTAAAGAACTGAAATCTATTTCCCACAACTCTATAAGTGATGAGTTACTTTCTTAAAGTGGAGCAGATAAGTGAAAGAATTGTTCAAATAGTGATGCAAGCATGAAATTTGATACATGTACTCTTCAAATTTCACTCTTTTTAAAGATACTGCTGCCCATACAAAAAAATCACGATGGCGGCTCGAAAATACAAGATGTCTGCATGAAAACGTGCAAAAATTAGATTTTTTTCAATAACTCAAAATGTATTGGTTTTAAACACCATAAACATGTGAAAGTTGAATATAGAGTTGGGTATTGCAGATATTTTGGTACCAAGTGCATGTCTATATCTATTACGATTCTTGAGATACAGCATATAGGTACTTTTACAGACTCTAGAGAGTCATAACTTGATTTTATATATGTATTAAAATATGAATATGAATATGGCTATTGCAGACATCATGATACCAAAAGCATGTCTGTAGCTATGTACATTTCTCTGAAGGTCTACATGTAATGACAAAAAATTAGTTTATCAGCCTTGAGTTGGAAAATACAGATTTTCTACTTTACAGATGTATTGAAGCTGGATATAAATTCGGGTATTGTGGGCACTTTGGTCAGAATCTGTTAAAGCTCTGGAGATATGACATGCCAAATAAACTTTGTTTGAGCCAGAGAATTTCATATACCAGTATCTCTAACTGAAAAAGCTACCCGACTCCTGTATTAAAGATGGCGTTGGAGATATCTGCAAGAAAACATATGTAAATCTACACAAAAAATGCCTCACAAGTATGATTCAGTCTCATACTGTAAATACTCAATGTGAAAGAAGATCCTACATATTTATGACACATATAAAACAGTTTTAGAACAGTTCAATCCCTCCAAAAATAAGACCACAAGAGTGTAAAGTTACAATTAACATTACCAACTGCACAGTGCTGTACAAGTGATGCCCAGTCTGTAGCCTTGCATCTGCCATGACAAGCAGATTTACAGCCACATTTGGTGAGCTGTCGGCAACTCTTGGCTATTGGAGAGTTGGCTGTCCAGAAGACCTACCATTCCTCACCAACATCTCCAGTCTGCAGGGTCCACTGCCTCTGGCTGACACTGAGTCACCTGGGCCCACACACAACCAGCCTGGTAGGCAGCACGCCTATTGTGTTGGAGCAGAGCTGCTCTGGCAAACATGTCAAGCCTGACCTCATCCACAGTAGCAGCAGTGCTGGATCTGTCAGAAATTAGGATGACAAACTTCTCCAGAATCTCTAGGTCACAATCCTTCATTGTGGGAGGGTAAATACTCAGTTTGGAGAATCTCTGGACATATGTCCCATGTCTGCCAAGCAGTTTTCTTGCCTTTGTTGTGGAAGGATGACATGGTGTTACACCCCGTTAAGGCATGAAATAATAGCATGTCTTTGACCTTCTCCTGGTCAACATTGTGAAATAGGTCATGCACACTGATCCAACGCAGACTCTGACCTTCCCCAGATGCAACCCATACCTGCTGTAGCCCAGGCTGTTGAAGAGGGGTGAAGATACTTAGTGCTAAAATAGGTTATGAAAATTACATTTTCATATCACAAAATTCACTAACAACAATAAATGGTACAATTTCTTTTAACAAAATGTCCACAACTCCCAAATTTATATTCAACTTTGATACATTTATGGGCTTAAAATCAATGCATTTTGAGTTATAAAGGAAAAACCCAATTTTTGGGCGGACAGTTTTTTGGGGTCGACATCTTGGATTTTGGTGTGGCCAACAGTATTTTTGAAAAGAAAGGGATTTGAAGAGTACATGTATCAAATTTCATGCTTGTATCACTATTTGAATGATTCTTGCTATATTTTCAATTAGGTATAAGAATAAGAATAAATAAGAGGATTTGATAAAGCTGTTCCTGAAGCTGTGGCCCTGTATAAGGAACCTTAGTGATACACCAGATCATCTCCTTTGACAGGGAAATCTACTATTTCGCAGCGGCCCTCACATCTGCCAGAGCCACAATACTACAGTGGTAAACTGTGCAAACAACCAGTACTCAGTCCAGTGCTCGAAATTATAGTGATCTGGATGAGAAGTTTAATCTTATGTGAAATACAAGTTCTTCAGATAAGTGGTAATAAAACTGTGATTCAGATTGCAGCAGTTGGAAAGATGCAAAAAAAAAGTCATACTGACATTATTTTTTACTACAAAACGGATGTACTCAATGAACTCTCAGAACCACAACTCCTAATAAAATGCTTTAGTTTTGAAATATTTTGTCAAACATGACTTTATCATTGTTAAGCCACAAACACATTTTTTCAAAATTTGAAACAAACATGCAATATATTTTCTATCATTAGAAAATTACTATAGTACCCAAAAACCTACCTTTACACGTGATTTAAATCAAGTTTTGTAATATTCAATTTTAACTTTATTATAGGGTTTTATAGGTATTATAGGATATATTAAAAATACTAAATAAAGACTCTGTATTTTAAATCTTTGTACTTACTACTTTGCCACTGCCAAACATTTTCTGCTCAGGCTGGATGTTTTCAAAGAATTTTTTAATGGCAATGCATTAGTGTTCCTCAAGTGTGAGTTATGTACATGCGTGTGTTCGCTATGGAAAACTGATTAGGTGTGCCCCCTCCTCTTCCTCAAGCAGAGCTTCAGATAAAGATCACAGTAGACAAGAGGCTATCATTTTCCTCTCCCCTCTGCTGGCTGGTGGCCTGATACACTACTTGACAAAGATAACCAATTAAGATTGCCAGAAGGAATCTTTAAACTTCTTATAAGTACAGGGAACACTTGTATGCACATTGTTTCTCTTAAGGGAGAGTCTTTAAGCTGTAGGATATATATCATTTCAAAATTACATACATGTCTGTTGAGGTCAGGAGGCTAAGCATTATCTGTCAGTGCTTGACATCTCCAGACACAAGGTTTCTGCTAACTGAGAGTTAACCACATAGCACCAACATAAAAAAAGTTGATATAGCTTTAAGTATATAGGTTACTATAATATTTGATTTTTCTTATAGCTCAAATAGTTATGGAACTAAGTGATCAGGCATACTTTTTAATACTTGAGTGCAAATCTTTCACAATCAGTGACTACCTGAATGCTGGAACCCATGAATATCACCAAATGCTGAGAAGCTTTTCCAGGCCTTTATTGTAGCCCTTGTCAATTGCTTGCTTGTTTATGGGTCTTTTCTGTCTTTGTCTTCTGTAAGTAAAAAGCTTGCTTAGTTAAAGTGACTAACGTGGCCATTTAAGAACATTCGATTTAATTTAATTTAGGAGCCTTTGTGTTGCTTTTGCTGCATGTTTTGGGTCATTATCCATGTGTGCTACAAGGTGCCTTCCTATCAGTTTTGTAGTATTTGACTGAATATGAGCAGAAAATACAGTTCTATACACTTTAGAAATTATCCTGCCTCTTCCATCAGAGTCACATAAACACCTGTGACTAAGTTCAACCAAAAGCCATACATGCCCATGCCCACCATTTTTGACAAATCATGTAGTATGCTTTGGATCACAACCCCTCCTTTTCTTCTCCATACTCTTCTGTTCCCATCATTCTGGTCATCATCTTGGTTTCGTCTGTCCAAAGAATCTTTTTCTAGAACTGGACAGGCTCTCTTGCCTAAGTTTAATTTGGACTTTCTTTTCTTGAGTATTATCAGTGGTTTACATCTTGAGGTAAACCCTCTGTATTTACATTCATGAAGGAGTCACTTGATGGTAGATAACCATAAGCCTACCTTTTTAAGAGTGCTCATGACTTGACAGGATGTTGTAAATGGGTTTTTCCTCACCAGTGAAGGTTCTGTACAATCATCCAGTTTACTTGTCTTCTGATATCTTCCAGGTGTTTTGATAGTGCAGAGCTCTCCAGTGTATTCCTTCTTTTTCTTCTTTTCAGGCTGCAAAAGGTTACAACCCATCTCTAAAGAATTTGAACTTTATTAATCCACAGTAAGACAGATTGTGTACAAATTATGGAAATTTAGGACCATTGTTACCCTCCCCAGGAGTGGTTGACAAAGATCACTCCCTGAGCAAGGAGTGTAGTAGCGAGCAAGGTCATAAAGGACCCCAGGGTAACTTATAAGCAACTGAAGGCTTCTCTCATATTGGATAATTTTTTATATTTTTGATTATGATTTTGATGTACTGAATTAATCCTGCAAGGGAAATTATTGCCTCTGCATTTAACCCATCCAAAGTGAGCACACATACACATAAACAATGAGCACAAACACACTCGGAGCAGTTCCCCACATTGGGGTGCCTATAGAGCAGTTGGGGGCTAGGTGCCTTGCTATAAAGATTTAGAAAGGAAATGTGCAGCTCACTTCCCCTGCTGCCACACATTTCACCACACCCTCGTGGTCCGGGAATCAAAAAAGAACATTGCTGCTCATCTCCAGTTTGCTAAAGATCACATGGACAAATCAGAAGACTACTGGAAGAATGTCTTGGGATGGATGAGACCAAGATAAAACTTTTTTGGCTTGAATGAGAAGAGCTATGTTTAGAGAAAGGTAAACACTGAAATCCAGCATAAAAAGTGTATCCTGTCTGTGAAATCATGATTTGTATAATGGCTTGGGCCTGTTTTGCTGCATCTGAGCCAGGACAGCTTGCCATCATTGATGAAACAACAAATTCTGAATTGTACCATCAAATACTAAAGGAAAATGTCAGGACATCTGTCCATGAACTTAATCTCAAGGGAAAGTAGGTCATGGCTTGAGACAACAATTCTAAGCACACAAGTTGTTCAAGACAAGAAATGGTTAAAGAAGAATAAAGTTAATAGTTTGGAATAGCCAAGTCAAAGTCCTGACCTTCATCCAATTGAGATGTTATGGAAAGATCTGAAGCAAGCAGTTCATGTGAGGAAACCCACCAACATTCCTGAGTTGAAGCTGTTCTGTATGGAGGAATTCCTCGGCCGATGTGCAGGACTGAGGAACGGTTGCCCAATAAGTTTAGCTGCAGTAATTGCTGCAAAAGAGAGTCACACCAGATACTTAAATCAAAGGTTCACATACTTCTGCCACTCACAGATATGTAATATTGGATCATTTTCTACAATAAATCAATGAACAAGTAAAGTACTTTTGTCTCATTTATTTCACCGGGTTCTCTTTATCTACTTTTAGGACTTGTGTGAAACTCTGTTTGGGTCACATTTATGCAGAAATAAATATTTCATAAGGGTAAAATTAAGGGTTCACAAACTTTCAAACAATCTAATTGTGGGTTTATGCTGTAATATTTTGTTCATATCCACTGAAGCTTATGAAAACGGCTTCTTTGCATTGGGCTACCAGTGTACTTTGCATTAGACAATTTTCAAATGCATCAGCTGTTTAATGCTGTAGTGCATTTCATTGGAGTGCTGAGGGAAAACTGTACTTTCAATCTACTACTGACTACTAATGTGAGTGTTAAATTTCTTATACCTTTTTTGTTTTATCTGAGTGTTTCAATGGTCACAGTTGGTGTCAGTTAGAGTTGTTTTTAGTGTATTGACATTATAATTACTGTCATGAATCATATTACAATTGATTTTCATGGGCAGAATGACAAGTTCTCTGGAACTAACCCGTTGCACTGTAAATTATACTATATTATATGCTATTCTACTTTTATTTTCTTCATGTGAAGACTAATGATTGCTGCTGAATTAACATTGTTGAGCTGAGAAAGGATGTGCTACACACTGAAGAGCTTGGATGGTCAATGATGCTCAAAATTTAAGCAGGTGCTTCCTTTTTAGCACTGATAATTGACTTGCACAGAAGTTTCAGCTGCCTTTTGAACTTTCATAAACATCCAGATTTGAACAACTTTATCTCATTTAAGAAAAAAAAAAGACTTGCAGATATGTGCAATTTACCAGATATATTTATATGCTCCACATAAAGTGGATTTTTTTTATTACTTATAGAAGTGAACTAAAAATCCACAGTAAACAATTTATTATGCAACAAACATAACTGAGCTGAATAATTTTATTGTAAATGTAAAATATTTTATATAAAAAGACTTAAAGTGGTGTTTGAATTGCACTATAATAGTTGTATTAAAACAGTAGATTAAATCTCTAGCTCTCTCTTAAGGCAAGAAGTAACATTTAAATTAAATGGGAAACTCGTGATCGGCATTGTGGTGACATCACTTGAAACTGCATTGCTGTTGCTTTTATAAAGCAGCTCACTCAGGCGATCAGTGTACATTTCTGAGGTGAATTAGTGTGTTAGTGGTCATCTGAATGATTAAGACTATATTAAATTAACGCATATCAGATTATGCACATGGGAAAATGTAAGTATGATTTTTTTGAAAAAAAAAAAAATATATATATATATACATTTACATGTTTTTGCTAATATACATACAAGCATTTTCCAAAATATACTCATTACAAATGTGGACATGTTTTAAATAGAATTTTTTTTTCATATACTGTCTGAGCTAATTTATTATTTTTTTTGCACACGTCCTGGTTTTAAGTAAAACTATTTGGAATCATGGACACAAATCCATGCAACCCTTGTGTAATATTCTAATGGAAAACCTTTCAATATTTCTTTGGTCTGTATTTACCTCTGTCTTCCTATATTATGTGAAAACATTGCATAACCTCATATTATTTTATAGCAAATGTACCCCAGTATGACCTGGCATTACTTTACTTAAGATAAAAAAAAAAAGTCAAGATTTTACAATGTTTCATAACAGATGAAAAGAAATATTAAAGCATTTGTTGTTTGCTGTTTAAGTAAAATATTAATATTTTTATTTCTTGTGCTGCTGAGTGGCATCTTCATGTAGGCCTTGTTAGAGTACAGACAGGTGATGATGGATAGTTTACTGCTGACTTTCATTGCATTTCATATTGATTGCTATTATGGAATTATCTTAACAATATTAATTTGATTATGAAATAAACTTAATATATAAAAGAGGTGGAAGTCACACAAGCCAGAGGGCAATAATGGATCCACGTTTTAATGTTTTAGACACAATATGATCTACAGTTTTTCTTGTATTTTCGTAATCATTGGGAAAACCTCATGCACAGGAAATAAAAAAACAAAACAAAAAAAACGTAGGGCTTAGCTTAGGTTGGGGGTTGGAGGCTTAATGTTGATATGCAAAACATCCTAATTACTGCACTCTTGCCAAAAAAAGAAGAGTGCACAGCTGCACAGCTTCCTCTTTTTGAGTCCCTGAAATCCTGTCACATTTGTAATTTGCCGAATGAACTCCTTGCTCTTATAAGTGTTATGAGTTGCAACTGTTAGTTCACATATCAGTCTGGTTATCTTATTCAAGACTATTTTACGACAATAGAGAAAGTGTATGGTGCCCAGATTATTTATTAATTTACAAAACTGCAGAATTGTAAGTGCAAATATCACAAGACGCAATAGCACATTTTAAATTAGTTAAAAGAGTTTTATGTAATTTGAAAATAAATATAGGTAAAGTGTTGATGCAAGCCAAGATTTACGACATAGCAACATGAAAGAAGACATGAAAGACAGCAATATACTATGCACATATTATGGTATTGCCTGTATTAGTCATATCTAAGAATACACTATAATCTGACAAGTAGGTTATCTTCAGGCTAATTCCTTAGAAACCATTTCAGTTAGGTGCTTTACATAGTCTGTGGTTATGTTTGAAGAAAAATATGTGAAACATCTCCTTGAACAAGGTGAAGTTTCTACAATTAGCAATAAGCAGCTTCAGTTCTTGCTCTGAATATGCAACATATCTGTCTGCTAAATCTAAGGTTCATAGAAACATTTGGAAATAACAATCTTAATTGATGTTTAGGTAATGTTTATACAATAGGTAATGCATGCAGGAAAGGTAAGTAGGCATTCATTTGGTGGGGTCCCAGCAACAATTGTTCACATAGATTTACAAACTTTAAGATTGTAAGTCTTGTGTGTCAATACATTTTACCTTTATTAAGGGTAAAATTGCATTTGTATATTATGACCTGTCCAGCAATAAATCAGGACTGTATTTAGTTCGGCTTAATAACTCCTTGAGACAGTGTGACAGCTTCTTACAGTTGTTTTTTTTTTTCAATAATATGTTTAAGCTTTGACCTGCGATGGCCTGATGAGCTGTCCAGGATGTACTCTGCCCTCGCCCAGAGTCAGCTGAGATAAGCGCCGGCCTCCCTGTTACCCTAATTAGTGTTAAACAGTTCAGAAAATAGATGGATGGATGTTTAAGCTCTCTGTGGTAATGTGGACAGAAAATGTGCATGCTTTTGTTGTAGGGTTGCAGCCAGGGTGGTCTGTCAAACAGGGGAAGCATATTTTAGTCCTACGTTTGTCCATATGGATCATGTTATTTATATTTATTCAATCGTTCTTTCAATTATTTATCGGGCCACTTATTCATACTAGGGTTGCGAGGAGGCTAGGGTCTGTCCCTGGCTGAGTTGAAAACACGGTTGTTTTTCCTGACTTTGATCCAAATCAATCTTGGGTGTTGATCTGCCTGCTGTTTAATTCTTAGTCTCTCATATTGTTTGCCATTATGCACAGCTATCTAGCTAACTTTACTAAACTAACAAATTTTGCTAAAATAAAACGAGGATCAAACTCAAGAATACACTATTTATGTGCACGGTATAACATTTACAAATGAAAAACGTAACTTAAATCGTTATTAAAACAAACTATGAGCAGCGGTTGCCTGCTAAAAATCTATGCTCAACTAACCCTGAAACGCTGTGATGCCGCTGTCAATCAAAAGTGGTCTCTCCCCTTTAATAGTTTTTCCAGTCATGATGCAGCAACCCAGACAAACATATATATAATATGCCTTCAAAAAATATAGGCAACAAGAGAACAAGAAACAAAAAAAAACAAACAAAAAAACCCTTTAAAAATAGGCCGGCTTAGATGGTTAGCACATCCGCCTCACAATGAGAAGGTCCTGGCTTTGATTGCCAATCGTTACAGGTGGACACGTCTTTGTTGGGCATTCCTGTTTGCATGTTCTCCCCCTGCTTGTGTGGGTTTCCACTGCTACTTTGGTTTCCTCCAACAGCCCTACACAATTAGCACATTAGGCTAATTGGCAGTTCCAAATTGCCCCATGGTGTGAGTGTGAGTGTGAATGGTTGCCGATGGTTTGGTGACCTGTTCAGAGCCAGAAGGCCCAGCCTTGATGTCAGCTTAGATAGGCTTCAGCCTTCCCATGTCCCTAGTGAGAGTAAGCAGTTTAACACCAAAAATAGAAATAATGGTGATGGCATTTTCAAGTTATTGTTTGGAATGCAAATTCAAGATGGCAGCTATGGTGGCCGTATTGAATATTGCACCATGACAAAAATCGATAGACTTAAATAGTTACCCACTTCCAACATCCACACTGAAAATGGTCATGATTGGTCATGACATTTTTGAGTTAATGTGTGGAATGCAACTGTGGACTGAGGACAGACAGACGAACATTGCGTGTAATGGCAATACCCCTCATGCCTATTGGGCTGGGTTTCCTCAGGGTAATCTGCTTTCCTTCCAAAGTCCAAAGGCATGCACATTAGGCTAATTGGCTGTTTCAAAGTGCCCCTAGGTGTGACTGTGAATGGCTCTGTGTGTGTGTGTGTGTGTGTGTGTTGCCCTGTGATGGACTGGTCTGAGACCCTCTTAGGATTAAGTGGGGTGCAAATGAATGAATGAATAAATGAAAGGGTTCTACTCCTCAATAATTTTTTTAATCAGTTAAAATCTATGTTATATGCAAAATACATCGGTATATGAGAAAGGAAATCCAAGTGCCTGAGTTAGGGAGCACATTGATCTTACCACTCACTCTGGTTTAAAATCAAGCATGCCCAGAAAACAACCACTGGATTTTAGGAGCAAAGTACAAAATTTACCTAATAATATGCACCACACTGATGAAGTTAGTTCTAATTTTCTATGATCCCTTGGTAAATGTAGTTAGTTTGGATGTGGTAATGTTTGCATGCAGTACACGCTGCATGAAGAAAGGTATATAACATTTTTTTTATCAGTGTGGCAAAAAGACTAAATCTGTTCCCTCACTTGATCAAATAAAAAAAGATTGCCCAAGAAAGTAAATGCTGACCAATCAAGACTCTTCTATGGGTGGGAGAGTCCAGGTTTTAAAACTACAGGATATAGTGCTCCACAAACAATGACTCATGAAGTGATTGTACTTTAAATCACTACCTAAGAGCAGCATTTTGATTAAACATAAGTACTGATTATAAATGGATATCCCCGCATATACTCTGGCATTTCATTAATCACTAAACTGCTGTTACTTCTGAAATACACAGAGCAAACACCTGTCAAGTTACTTTGGAATCCCCTTATGTTTAACTCATGCCTAGCAAGTCTTAGAAAATTCCTATATTGTTTCTAATACAAAATTGTGTTGTGTGTTTGTCCATAGCACTGTCGGAGCAGGCTGCATCTAAACCGTACCAGGGTGTGAGAGTCAAAGACCCTGTGAAAGAGCTACTGCGCAGAAAACGGGGAAATACACCTAAAACTGTGCCCCCAACTGCGGTGAGAAAACCACATAAACATACACATTCACCTGTAGTGAGAAAACAACCAACCACACACACGCACACATTATCAGACGTTACTTAAGTGACGTTACGTTATACCTGTTACTTAAAAGATTGTATGTGTGAAAGAGAGAGAGAGAGAGAGAGAGAGAGAGAGAGAGAGAGAGAATGACCTGGGACAGATCTAAAGCTTATATCCTGTTCAGAAATTCAAGTAGAAAGTTTTGTTTCATGTCAGATTTCCTTTATAGTCCAGGATGTTTAGAGATGTAACATGGGCAAAGATTCATGTTCATCCAATCTAAGTCATGCTTTGCTGAGAGTCAGCTGGACATTAGCTTCATTTTTTAGGAGCTGTAAAGAAACTCCAAGGGGATTTTGTCCTTATATAATCCAGGTGTTTTTCCATGACAGTTAAACCATTCCCCCCATATTGCCATAGGGCAATAGGCCTATGCAAATCAGCCTGCAACCTTGCCAAGGACCTTGCCTGCCAACTTCATAATTATACCTGACAACTCATGAAAACATAAATATACCCAGCCGTATCAGATTCATATAAAAAAGTGCCACCCTTTCCTATTCTAAAATGACAGTCTCACCCTCCCCTCCACTTTAGATTCACATCTTCTCTGCAAATTGTATTTCTCACAGACTTCCACATAGTCCATCCTATTTGCCCAGAGCTGATATATAGTTCTGCTCTAGTCTCTTCATAGTAAAAATGATAATTTCTAATTGTTGTTGAAAATTAATCTGACTCAGAAATAAAGATTTACTATTTCCAACTAAAAACCCTTGTCTGTACACCAAACATCTCTCGACTGTTAATTTAACAAGAACTTTCAAAACAGGATAACAAGGATTTTTGAGATGGAATAAAGATCTTGAACCCCCCCCCCCCCCCCAAATTTCCTCCCCATAGGATCTTATTTTGGAACAAAAAACCTACAGATGAAAAAGAAATAATTTTTTGATCCTGTTTGAATTGAGTCATGACTTACACACATGATATTTGTTAATTTAATAGATAATTTATCCAGTCAGGATTGTGGCAGTTTTTCATTAAACAGAAATATAACCCTTAGTTTTGTAACCACTCAGTGAACTTGGTCTCTAAGTCTCATACAATACATGTCACCAGCACAGCCGTCATCATGGCATCTTTCTTCCATAACGAGAAAAAAATATTAAAAGACATGAAATCACTGCAAGTCTAGCCATGTTGAGAGCAGCTATGCAAGAGGAGAGTTAATGAGTTACTTGAGAGCTAGCACGTGAGACTGGCTGTGTGAGGTTTTGGTGAATCACTTATGAGACTTTTTGGTTTGTAGTTTTTCTAATCGCATATTTTCACATATACACATATAGTCATATACTTCAACAGTTTCATAATAAAAACTCTTCATAATAAAAAGACTTTCTTGAATTACAAAATTATCCTTTAAATTTACAAGCATCTTATGTGTAATTATGGAACAATTCAAATTGACTTTTTTTCTCACTTTGTCTATACATGTTTTCTTCCAAAATAAGTTCCCATGGTGGTTCAGTGGATGTCCATGCTGTTCATGTCAACTTGTAAAACTTCAAAAGTTGAGAAAACTAAAAAATCTCTTACATTTTGTTGCTTTAATAATATCTCAATATTTTTTAAATATGTATTAATGTTTAGTATTTTAAATTATTTTCATTAGAAAGTCAATTAGATTTTTTTATATTAGATCATTGTATTATGCATGCTAAAATCAAATATATGCAGCTTATTCTGTTAATGCAATCTTCTGCAGGTGGTGATTCCCAACAATACTTTGCCATCATATGGTGAGTAATTTTAGCAAAAAATATTTTTAACCACAGTGATACACATTTCTCACACCATGTTTATTATCTGAAGGGTCTTCTGGTTTCCCAGGAAGCAGCCAAAGTGCTCTAAATGAATCAGCTGTAGATGTTGGTGCACTGTGTCCTGGTTGGGTTGCTCAGCCCAGCAGCACAGCTGCTTTTCAGCCCCTGGGTCACTGGGCTCCTCCTGACTATTTCCAACATGAGCAGGGCCTCTCCAGCCTCCCCTCCCTTACAAGTGACATGTATGTCCAGCCTGTGTGTCCCAGCTATGCAGTAGTGGGCCCATCATCTGTTCTCACCCTGGCCCACACCCCTCTCTTCACCAACCTTGGGGTAAGCTATAACGAGACAATAAACTGTCCACCTGAAATGCTTGGCAGGTTTTAATTTTGTCATTCCCTCTATCTTCTGCATCCTTTTCCCTATATCTGCTCCAGACCATAAGCTCCTCCAGCTCAGGCTTGCCCCAGATAGACGTACAGGATGGCTCATTGGCATACATCCCATGGGCTCCACCACTCTCCCCCTGCCCACAGAATGTGGCGCCGCAACTCCTGCACATGCCTGTGCCTGTGTCAGAACCAGAACCTGAGCAGGAGGAACCTGCTCCGTCCTCAGAGGGCACCCTAGCTCTGGAGAAACTTCTAGAAGGGGAGGAGGAAGATCAGAAAGAGTCCTATGCCTGTAGTCCCTCACTGTTTACACAAGACATTTAGAATTCCTCAATGCACTTTTATACCTTTGCGGGTCTAAACACTGAAGAGTCACCTGTGAAGTATGAAATCTGCCTTGTCATTTCCTATTCGGTATATTCAAACATTTCTACACGAATTTTTCATACATATATGCGTATGTCTTCTTAATTGTTCATAAATGTCCAGTTTTGTATAGAAACTTTTTTTTTCCTTGAAGGGGTTAGAGTTAGGTTTCATTGTAAGTTGATAAGGTTTAAGAAATTGCTAAAATTGGTTTGTAAATACAAAAAACAAACCTCCTAAAAGGTAAAAGCAGTCCATAATTCAATATAAATTTAATCTGAGAATCATTTCCCTCATCTTCTATGTTCTGTTTTTCTTAAACTCGAAAAGAGGCCTTTTGATTATCTTCCGTGAAATATATCCTTTCATATCCTGTAAGAAGAAATATATTTTCTCCCCAGGTGGCACATAAATCTTATAAGAGCCCCGGGAGCCAAATGTCACTCTCTAGATGACAGTTTGGGGAAAAACAAAGCATTTGCTGCAGAGACTTTTGTCTCATTATCTCGACGGAGTCATTGTCCTTTACCTAGTACTGCCAGTTTTACCTTGTGTTCCCACAACATTTTTCTGCCCCTATTTGTCAGCTCTGCACCTGCTCTTCAGCTGTCAACTTAACCAAGCTTTCATTATAGGTGCAGCATAAACAAAGACAATAAATCAATTATCATTCATGTACTGTCTTTGAAATTTAATTTCTTTTACAATAATAATCTGACAAGTTTAACAACATAAATTAAATGTTAAGTGTAGTGTAAAATATAAATCCCATGCATGAATAATTTTACTCTAGGCAAATGCCAGAGCTACATGATAACAAAGGTAGTAAATGTTAGAGAAAACAATATGCTTTAGCATCTTATCATGCCCTTTTAACTCAGTATGGAACAAAAATCATATTCTGTGAGGACAAATCAAAGAAATCAAATTTTCTGCCCTCTTGCATTTGAATAATTGTTTTATCTCACTGCAGCCTAACTGTGCCATTACACAGAACCCAAACAACTTAGAACTACAGCATAATATTGCTAGTGCAATGGGACGACTTACTTTGCTTTCTAACCTTAAGCAAGAAATATGATTACATTTTAACTGCATTAAGGATTTAAAGCCTAATCTTTCTTTGTTTGCTCCACACAAATTAACCATGAAAAAGATCGCTCATGCTGATTGTTTGATTCAATGTCTGTCAACACACATTTTGATGTTTATGTCTTTTCATATTGGGGGAATTTTCAAAGGAGTTTTCTGCATATAAAATAAAGTTTTAATAAGTGGCATGGTCTCCTTTAAAAACTATTGTCTTTGAAAACCAATCATGTAATGGTTAGAGGGATTTTTTGGGAAATTAACCATAACTTCTTACTTCCTTCTCCCTCCTCTGCCCTTGTTTGCCCTTGTTTTTTTCCCTTGAAATATGAGTAATTGCAATAAGTAATATCAAGCCAATGACATGTTGAAACTCCTGCATTTGGTTTAGTTTGGTGTGGATGAGAAAAGTATTTCTCATCCATATACTGCCAAGACCACGATCTACACAACATGTAGCCAACAGGATCCAGGCAAGTCTGAGTCTGAAAGAAAGGAATTTAATTTCTCTGCCAAGGAAAGGTAGTGCTGGAGGCATCCAGGATCTGAAAGTCTCACATGTGGGATGAGCACATGTGAGGATTTAAAGCACTGTGTGAAATTCTTTAGAATTAAATGTCAGTTTATATGTATTGAAAGAACAAGTTGCTTAAACCAGCAGCTTGTAGGCTGTAATACCTAATTATCCTAAGATATGGTAAGCCACTATCCCTTTGCTATGATAACTTGGTACTGTTTTTGTGAAATATGAGTCACTGACGTTACAGATGTTTCACGTGTGAAAGCCACAGGCCTATGTCAAAAACCTGTGGGAAGTTCACATTCCAACAGTTTACTGAACAATTCATTTTTAATATTTATTCTGGCTGAACAACACACATTATTAACCAAGCTGTATTGTGATGTGTTATGTTTTTTACTCTGAATTGAAGGGTGGGTGTGGTGGTTAGCTAGAAATCTGACAATTTGGTTATGACTTAAGAGATCATGTATTTGATCCTCAGTGCGTTACATCTTTGAGTGTGGTTCTCAGCCTCAAGTCTACCCAATTGTTAAATATATATGCCTTTGGCCAAGAGTGTCAGCTACATGCAAAACTTTAACACCTCTTTTAATGTAACCAGATCTTTAGGATTAGCTGTGTTGAACAAGCAGCCTTTAGGTTTAAGAATTAAATACCTCAAAAGACAAATGTTTTTCACATGTCAGAAAACCTTAGCAGGTAAGAAGGTTACAGAACTCATTGTGTCATCAAAAACCTCTAGGTTTCATGGGTAAAATCTTCCCTAAAATGCAGCTTACAATGTACAACAAGTCAGGTGTGGTATGATAAAAATGTTAAGGTGCACTTGCACTGAAACACATGTCATAATAAAAGGTGCAAGGAGCTTTTAAAGGTGTAGTTCCTCCTCAGCACAAACAGCGCAATTGTTCAGCAAGGGTCAAAGGGACAATGCCAAGTATTTCTTATGCAATGCATTTCTTACACATGTTTGATAAAAGTTTAATCCTACCTATGGTAACTTGCCATTCAATCCAGTAATAAAATATGAATGTACAGCAAGTAAAATTATAATTTTTTTATTATTTAAAAGTTTGATTCCTGGGCTTAGGCATTTCTGTGTGGAGTTTGCATGTTCTCCTCATGCATGCATGGGTTTCCACCAAGTATTCTGGTTTCCTCCCACAGTTCAAAGACATGCACATTCCAAAGATGGGCTGTTCCAAATTCCCCCTAGGTGTATGTGTGAGTGATTGTGGCTTGTGCCCTGCACAAGCTGTTCAGGATGTACCCCGCTTTCACCCAGAGTGGGTTTCGTCCAGCCTCATTGCAACCCTGATTCAGTGGCTCTGCAAATGAGTGAGTACAGCATACTGTAAACAATTACATTCACTGAAGGAAACATTTGTATAACATGCTTTTTTTTACTATTTGCCTTACATTTGGGTGGAAGAAAATAAAAGTCATTGTACATGCAGTGATATAAGTATACATATATAATTACCTCTGAAAATATTGAAATATTAAGGCCAGTTTCTTTGTTTTTGCTACTGTATACACTGAGTTTGAGACATACATCTGGGTTTGAGATCAAAAGATGACAATGAATGTGACAACAGATCAGAATTTCATATTTTATTCCCTGGTATTCACATGTAAGTGGGTTAAATGGCACAGTGGCGTAGTGGTCACCACTTAGGAAGAATTTAGACCATACAATATTGAAATAAGCAAAAGTATTAAAGCAGATTTCTTGTGATTTCTTGACAAGAATAACACATTGATTGCATGGCGTACGGTATCCTATTGTATGCTAGCATAATAGAGTGTAGGCTCAGGCTACTAAATAAACAGATTCATTGTTACAAATGGTGTTCTTTTTTGTTAAATTTTATCTGTATTCAAACTGAACTTAACCTAACCAACCTGCAGGCTAACACATGCATTACAAGTGGATTGTGCTAACTTTATCCCTACCCCGTGAAGGTTGCTGATGCCACTAACAATTGTTTTTGGAGTTTTCTTCAATGCTTTCTCAATGCTTTACATTTACATATTGTGGCAGATGCCATTATCCAAAGTGCCTTACATTTTTTAATTACATCTGAGCAGTTGAGGTTAAGGCACCTTCCGCAAGGGAAAGAGTGGCAGCTTGGTGGTGCCTGGGTTTGAACCTCCAATTCACTGATCAGCAAACCAGAGCCTTAATCATTGAGCCACTGATGCCAACAATCTTTTTTGTTTTTTAGATTAACTGCTGTTATTTCCTTTGGCCAGTCACTTTGGTGTCTGATTGTTAGCAAATTTTATTTTATTGTATTTTTTGTGTGTTTTTAGGATATTCCAAATTGTTGTACCATTTATGCCCAATGCTTCTGCAATGGCTCTGACTGATTCTTCCTCTCTTCTCAACTTGGCTTGTTTTTCCTTTGTTAGACTCTTGGATACAAAGGGGATTTTGGATAGTATTCAGACACAGCCAGAGAGTAGATATTTACTGTTATTCATTGTTTAAACAATCAATCTAACACTTGATTTAGTGGGTTCAAACAAAAGATGCCCTATGCATATTTGTTCTAATATTTACCTGTAGAAAAAAATACCAGGAAATGAAAAGTTAAAAAGATATACAGTGGCCATCATATTTTTAAAAAAGTCTTATTGCTTGTTTTTAACCATGTTTAGTTATGCATCAAAGTTGTTAGGGTCGTTTTTAGGTACATATATCTTGTTAAGATAAAGGTTGGGATTTCTGTCTCTCCATGAGAAAACAAAACCAGCCAGTCTGGTTTAAAGAGACACGGGAAAGCCCCCAGCTTCTGAGTTTAAACCAACAGGTCCTTACAACATGTCAGATTGCCAGAGAATCTGATTTAAATGAGTTTAAGGTCAACAGCAGTTCCTCTGTTTCTAAGTATGCTGAGATAACCTCAGATTGACCTGAAACTCGAGTTCACTTTTCTAGAGCTTTACAAGTCTGCACACTGACTCTTTAAATATTGCTGAAGTCATAAGCTATGAGTATTATGTCTTGAAATGTACTTAACATATACTTTTACCTCTGACTAAACTCACCTTATCTATCTTTCATGCCTTAATTTAAGTCTTGATTTGTCTTGATTTTAGTGTCTTGGTCAATTCACAAATTTGCCACTGGCTGATTAAATGACAATACGTTAATGCAGTGAAAATGAATTTTCTTTTTAACCGAAAAAACTATAGTCACTAAAGAATTCCAACTATTTGTGGAGTAACAGTAGACACTACTTTGTGTTCTCAAGTATCACTATTAGATATCTTATCATATTCTGCATATATTGTATATATTAACTGGAAATGGATTGACCAGCCCAGGTAAATTGAACAGTGGCCCTCAGGTGAGAAAGTGCTTTCCCAAAAGACTGAAACCGGTTAAGGCCAATCCATACTGGATATGAACGCATTTGCTGCAAGCAAAGAAACAGCATGCGGCGGCTTGCCCTTTTTTCAAGCCTTGTAGGTTATCCTTACCACACTTTTTTATCCTACAAACTGTGCAAAAGGTGTTAATAATTTTATGCAATGGCAAAATAAATAAGTTAATTATTTAATTAATTTAAAAAAATTAATCATGAATCCCTAGGAGCACAGAAAAGTCTATTATCAAGAAATGGACACTAAAGAGCGGAGACCTTTGAAGCAGTTACAGGGTAAAATTTTTGGCTAAGAATGGTCCTTGTGTGCATGTGACAACAATATTAGAAATGCTCCATAAATGTAGCTTGTATGGGAGGAGTATGAGAAAAATGTCACCCCTCAAAAAGGGCACATTACATCTTGAATTAGTTTTGCCAAAATGCCCGTTAAATTTTTGAGGCTAAATGGAAAAAGGTGTACAGCTATTTGGCCTCAACAACAAACTTTAGTGGAACTAACACAGCTTACCACCGAAGAACACCATACTGACAGTAAAGCATGGTGTTAGTAGATTGATAGGTAGATTGCTGCATTTTTTAAGATAGAAGGAAAAATGAATAGGGAAAAATACTATCAAATTCTTGAGAAAAACCTGCTGCCTTCTGCCAGAAAGTTGTCAATGGGAAAAATGTTCACTTTACAATGACCTGAACCACATAGCAAATTTGACCAAACAGTGTTTTAGGGAGAAAAGGTGAATGTCCTTGCCTGGCCTCATCAGAGCTCAGAATTAAAGTGACATTTCACCTTTAAATTTGAATTTGCAATATTTTTGTAATCATTAGGGACACGCAAATCCCTCAGTTGATCCATTGATAAAGAAATCAACATTAGGATTGGTCTTACATGTAGTACTTTCAATACATGAAATAACATCTGAAAGAATAGGGGAATCTCGCTTGGTACCAAGATCACTATCTATGAATGTGGAGCAGTAAAAACTCTTCTTTATAGCCGCGCAACCTGGGCCCTTAAACAACACCAGATACAACACTTCAATGTCTTCCATCACAACTGTATTCATAGAATCCTTAGGGTCCAGTTCTATGATCACATCTCTAACCATGAGGTCAGGGAGAAATCTGGCTCCTGCAGTCTTTCCATCACAATTAGCTCCAATACTTTGGACATGTGACCAGGATGCCAGATGTGAGGCTTCCCAGATATCTACTAGGTTGGATGCCTCCTCATGGTTATCATGGTCTGGCAACCTAGACAAAACCTTGTGAAGGTCCTGGGTGATGATCTTAAGATCTGCCTGGGGTAAGGTGTCGACCTGGCGGCCGGAGCTCTGTGGAGTTTACGGCTGTACGCTGCTTGGCTTGTGAGCAGGCAGACCCAATTGGGTGATGACCTCACCGAGGTACAAGGTAAGGTAAATTTCTCCACCTCGATAAGTTTGCAAATCAAGGAGGGGAAATCTAAGAGTGAATAGTTAATTTTCAGATCATTAACAATTTTTCTGTATTATGATGACCTCAAAAACCAGACTGGTAAATATTAAACAAATTATGGCAGACATAAATTAGATTGTTGGTACCCAACCTTTTTAAGTTATCTGTTCTAGAATGGAAAGGTTTGAGATTGGTCTGTAGTTCTTGCAAGCAAAAGGAACAAGATTTCTTTTTTAAGCAATGATGTAACAATAGCATGTTTGAGAGATGGGAGTAAGATGATGAACATCGTATGCCAGGTGTATACATTATATACAGTGCCTTGCAAAAGTATTCACCCCTTGGCATTTTTCATGTTTGGGATGGGATGTTTTGGGTTTGTGCCAGACATAACGTTTTCCTTGGTGGCCGAAAAATTTTTAGTCTCATCTGACCAGAGCACCTTCCTCCATACATTTGGAGAGTCGCCCACATGCCTTTTGGCAAACTCAAAGGTGTCTTCTTATTTTTAACACCAAGTAATGGCTTTTTTCTGGCCACTCTTCCATAAAGCCCAGCTCTATGGAGTGTACGCCTTATTGTGGTACCATGCACAGATACACCAGTCTCTGCTTTGAAACTCTGCAGCTCCTTCAGGGTTACCGTTAGTGCTGCCTCTCTGATTAATACCCTCTTTGCCTGGTCTTTGAGTTTTGGTGGGCGGCCCCCTCTTGGCAGGTTTGTTGTGGTACCATGTACCTTTGTGTTTCTATTTGAAGATGATGGATTTGATGGTGCTCCAAAAAATCAAAGAATTGAATATTTTTTAAAAACCCACCCCTGACGTGTACTTCTCAACAACTTTGTTCCTGACTTGTTTGGAGAGCTCCTTGATCTTCACGGTGTGATGCCTCTTGCTTAGTGGTGTTGCAGCCTCTGGGGCCTGTGTGTTTATACTGACAGATCATGTGACACTTAGATGCACACAGGTGGACTTCATTTCACTAATTATGTGACTTCTGAAGGTAATTGGTTGCACTAGAACTTTTGAGGGGCTTTATAGCAAAGGGGGTCAATACATATGCATATGCCAATCTTTAGGTTTTTATTAAAAAAAATCTTTTTTATACATATTTTTCTCATTTCACTTCACCAACTTAGACTATTTTGTGCAGATCCATTACATAAAATTCAGATAAAAAAACATTTAAATTACAGGTTGTAATTTAACAAAATAGGTAAAAAGCCAATGGGCAAAATATTTAGGCACAGTAAGTTTATAAGGATTAACAAATTTATCTTATGTACTATACAGAACCTTAGAATTGCTCAAATAAAACAATTTAGTATGAACTGTCCTGTCATGAAGCCTACTCAGTGATCCCATCCATTGGTTTTAGAAGACAAGAAACAGCTGCAGTTACTCCAGGATGCTGACAGCCATTTCAGCATAATATACTGACATGAAGAGCAGCTCCTGTGTAGGCACCTATATTCAGAATGGTGTGGTGTATTAGTGGAACAAAGGGCTTCCTGCCAACAGCATCCTGATACAGATGCACCAGAAGCTCTGCGGGGCATTCTTCTGAGATACCACCCCTCTAATTTCCCACTGCTTTTCAACAGCTTTACCATACTCTCATCTCACTCTGGGATACAAATCACATATATACACAGCAACACATTTCTCATACAAAGGCAATGTCCGATCCCAATACGGTGTGGTGATGTAGCTTACAGCAGGCTATGTTCGCTGAACTGCTGGATGTCCAAGTGGTGTTCCGAAAACGAAGTGAGCTTTATAGATAATTGGAGTACTTTTGAGGGTAAACCTGGCCTGAT
>JAOUQZ010000049.1:9496309-9517288 GCA_028564935.1 Neosilurus hyrtlii | reverse complement strand
GGGGGAGGGAGAGAGGGGGAGAGAGAGAGAGAGAGAGAGAGAGAGAGAGAGAGAGAGAGAGAGAGAGAGAGATTAGCACTCAGCATTTAATCTCTGTGGCTTTTTTACATGCTTTATGCCTACTGCAGTGTAAATATATAGGGTGCCAGCAATGTTTGCTCACTCATCAGACATCTTTACAGTGTTCAAGAGCAGGTGTGGCCGTGCTGAGCATTGTAACAGTTTCTGATTCATTCTAGCTACTCATTAAACACCAACCCCCTGACTCTGATTCACATGAGGAATCCTGTATGGTTCGACGTGACTTTTGGTGAAATAAAAGAACAAAGAAAGAAAGAAAACACTTCTTACTATTGATTCTGCTGCTTGTAGTGCTCTGCGCTTCTGTAGCAGCTCCTTCACGGTGGTCTTCACCCGCACACCCTGGTACACCTTAGGTTTTTCTAGGCATGAAAAGAAAAACAACATTAAAATCACCCAGTGTCACGAATGCCACATATCAAACATTACTCTTATTTACTGAACCGACTTTTTTTATGTTAGGATACGTTTATCCCAGTTGTTAGACTTTTGCTATTTCGGAATTCAATTTCAGTGATAAATATTCAAAGATTCCTTGTTGAGTAAACCATCAACCTAACTTTTGTTTAAAAAGCCTGCAGCTAGTTGCGCAACAATGGTTCGTCGTATCAGAGGCGCCATGCAGGGAACGAGTTAAACGCTGCGCGCTACAATGGAGCAGAAATACAGAGAAATGAATCTAATTTCCATTGGTTTGCAGCAAAGCTGATTTAAAAATAATAACTTTTCTAAAGTGCAGATTTAACGCCAACATAAAAAAATAAATGAATCAATAATAATAATAATAATAGGCCTAATAATAATTACCATAGCAACAAGTGAGCATTTGTTAAATCAGTCTGCACCCTGCTGTAACTAGTGGTGCAATGTTGGTATGCAGACACGGTAGCTGAAGTGCAGGGACAAGCACCGCACCCATCCAGGAAATCCCGCATGTAAAAGCTTTGGAGTGGGAAACAAATCTCAAGCGGCGTGTGTAGAATCTCATTAAAACACTATACGGTAAGTAGAATAACCTATACATCTATAGGACTATTTATATTTGTATGATTACTGAAGAATGTGTCTGTAATCCACAAGTGGTGGGAACGATTAAGTAAAGTCAGTGCTTGTTGTAGTGAAACGGAGCTCTTTGTACTCTGGCTGTACTATGTGACCAGGCTGCAGTGTGCTGTAGCTTCCGTACAGAAATGTAACATATCCATATCCATATCCATGTCGTTTCCTTCCCGGTTTAATCAAAACGATCGGATCGGATCTCGTTTCATGCCGATCTCGATTAAAATGATGCTACGTTTTCAGTGCGAGTTTAAGAAACATCACGTAAAGAGAGAAATTCCTATACCCGGAGCAATTCAGGAGAAAAAGAAAAAAACCCCTAACAGGCTGTTGAGGTAGATTGATTAACCACATTACGGATCTAAATAGGATAAAGTCGGGATTTATTTTAATTGGCCGTGTAAGTGATATTCGTTCAGTGGGCGTCTTCATGAAATGTGTAAAATATGTCTAAAAGTTCCGTCCATAGGGAAAAAGACTAAGAGATAAAAACAACGCCACGCCATGGCGGAGATGATAGAGGCAGCAGAGGTGAAACTGGCACTGATGCTGATAAGATTGCGACAGGTTCGGCGCACACTCACACTTACACTCATAGAACTATTCATATGACTTATACCGACACCTCAGATCGTTTCAGAGTTGGAAAATATTCTGATTAGTCTGCGCTCAGATAGAAGATCATAAAAAAAATTACAAAAAAAAAAAAAAACCTGGCCGTTATTCAGGAGAAAAAAAGCCTTGGGCAAAGTGCATATTTAACACACTAAATCAAATATCAAATTAAACGAGTGGCCCAGTACAGCCATGTGAAATCATAAATGCGCCCATAAATCGAAATAGAGAAATATTGCATGCATATAACATGTCCATAATAAGGATGCATATGAATACAACACGTGGTCTGCTTACAATATAAAAAAAAAATAATAATAATACACAATAATTCTAACACAGCTGCAAAAAAGTGTCTTTCTGATATTAAGTTTAATTTTTAAACAAATTGCTAAACTGCAGGTTACATACTGAATGAGCTTCTTGGTCAGAGCATGCTGTAGGTTACCTTTCTGACCCGTTTCCATTAAATTATTTCCTATAAGATGAGTTTTTAATCCTTCTGTCTTTTCCATATGTTTTTCCAGGTCCCAAAGGATAAAGAATAAAATAAGAAGAAAGAAAAAGAACATTCACTCACCAGACATTATTGGCGTGAAGAGGAGCAGGACCCAGTGAAACAGCCCAATCGCCTGTTCTTGGCTCTATTATATGGGCAAGAACGAAATATTGATAAAATTGTCACAAAGTCTCAATCAATCACCTTCACAACACCCTCACTATATACAATTATACAGTAATATAGGCAGGGAAGCATTAGTTTGAGTTTTTCTCCCCTCATCCCTACTATTTAAAGTCCCAAGAACTCAATGATTTGACAATGATTTGATTGCGCGATACTTTCAATTTGAATATTCAAAGACTTCGCAAAAATACTTATATCTTAGTGATATTCGCTATCAGAGCGCATGTAAGAGCACCCACTTTAATAGAATATTACACTATTTCACACTTTGACACAAAAACAAAAATATATTTTTGACATTTTATCACCCTTTTGATAATGATGCCAAGAGGCTGGCTGTGGAGCTCTCTTTGCACTTTACAACATCAATGATCGAGCAAATGTCATGTCAAACAACACCTAACACCATAAAGATATCCTACAGTGCATAACCATATAAATAAATAAGAAATAATATGTTCTGTGGCTTGACTGTAAACCATTTTTCCAGAAATGTAGGCATGGTGGGCGTGGCATATAGTGGCAGCCATTTTGACCATTAGAGCATGGAGAACTTGTAGTCTCTGACATATACCTACCACATTTTTACAGTTCAGTACTAGAGATTATTTCGTTATGATTATATGTAACACGAATTTTATAATAATTATATGTCACCTGCAATGTTTTATTAATGATCTGCCCTCATATTAGGTTATTTTATGTAATTATCTTCTATATTCTAAACATATGTAATGAAATGCTGCTATTGCAGCTTTGATAATATTAAATATGTCAAAACAGCTTATATTTTACCAGCTAAGAAGGGTTTTGTAAATAAAAAAAAGAGGGTATTAATAAAATTGAATGGGCTAATGGTTTATGATATTTGTAATTTTTTATTGATTTTCCTTTTCCTTTTTATTAAAAATGCTGATGAAAGTATATTATAATATACTCTATAGAGTGTGATGCTTATCATAAAGATCCCAATATATAATATTAATATTATTCGAATGAGCTTGTAATAAATAATTTATACCAATATAGTACCACCCCTAACCTAAATCAAACCAAACTCTCTGAAAAATACAAATTTCAACATTAAATATAGTTTTACTACATATATAAAGATAGCTTTTTTGTTTTCGTTTATCTTTAATTTGTTTATTTATTTATTTTTGAAGAATTGGAGGGATATTTTATTATACTAAGCCACCTACAAGCAGCCTTTCAGTAGAGTTTATCTTAATGCATGCGGCATTGTAGACATCTGCGCATCACATATCTAGTTTATTTATATATTTGTGTTTTGTGACCACAGTGCACATATAAACATATAAACATGTTTTCATTCATTTATTTTTCTTCTTTTTTTACCCTTGCGGCATTTCTCTCTGAGGTTATGTTTTAAAGGTGTCAGACTTTTTGGTGTCAATTGTTCACTTCTGCCCAGTGTTCAGTAAATATAAGTTGAGCATAAATAAATATCACTACAAAATATTTAACACAATGTTAACGAGTTTTCGAGGTTTTTTTGCATATAAGCTCTTTTTTGCGGTCGTCATGGGGTCTTTACACTGTCGCCACCACGTGGTTTGAAATGTGAGCAGCAGATCAAGAGCAGGACAAAGAACACTGACTCAACCTGACCAGAGATTACAGCAAAACCTTCACTTTTCACAATTCACAATTATTGGACATTTTTTCCCATTTTTGAAGAAATTCTTGAAAGCTTTTTACATTTTTTTAACTAACAACTTATTCACTTTGAGACTTGAGTGCATTTCCTCCTATATTGTTGGATTTAGTGTAAATTAATATTATATAAGATTAAGCAGGTCAAAATGTTAGTAGTCTATTAACACTGTAGTATGTTAAAGATCAGATAAAGTATGGTAGTGCTTACTGTATACTCTGGTATAGTAAAGAAATTGCAAGGTCTGTGGTCTTATACTGCCAGATGAATGTAGACATAGCAAAATGAATTTAATCTAAGTTTGAAAATTGAACCAACAATTGTAGTGTTTTTATTTTGTGAAAATTCTTAGAGTATTAGATTTTATTGAACTCATTACAAAAATGTTATTTTATGGCCTTTCATTTTAAGAATAAATTATCTTTATCTGATCTTTTCATAAAGTCAGATTTTCCCTGTTGGAGTACTGATTTTGCACAGAACTCATTTCCTTTATGTTCACTCTGTTCATCCATACTAATAGATTTTACTGATTTAGTTGTTTTATTGGCTTTATTGTATGTTTGTCTTAATGTTATTATTTTACTGAACGCACTATTGTTTTGAATCTTACTTTCTATTTTATTATTGCTGCCTGTACTGTGTCCTGAGAACATTTTTTATCCTTCCATGTACAACATAATATTAAATGACATTAAAACATCCTTTATCACTTTATCCATTTTTTGAATGAAGATATGATATATAAAGGTAAACAGGGCAAAAATAGAGAAGCTTGGTGATCATATACATTTTCTCATTTCAGTTTATTCATCCCATAGACATTGTAGACATCACCACAAAGTTCTAGATTGGTCTCTTTTGAAAGTAGACTTATATATAGGATTTATATTTTTATATCATAAAAACAGCTAAACCATACAACATACACTACTGGTCTAAAATTCTAGAACTTCTAGAAGATTTTTCCAGCTTTTATTGAAACTTATGCAGTTAAATGACTCAGTGTACTCTGTCATTAAAGAAAAAAACAGTTTAAAGTAAGAAAAAGAAGCAATTGAATTGTTCTGTTTACTGGAATTTAATCTAAATTTGTGACTCATCAAAGCAGCCACGTTTTGCAGATATTACAGCTGAATCCCCTTATGACATTCTTTCAATGATGGAAATCAAATATTGCTCTGTAAATTCTTCCCAACACTGTTGCAGAAATGTGTTGCAATTGTTGGTCGCTTTGCTTTTACCCTTCTGTTCACTTCATTCCAAAGCATCTGAATGGGGTTTAAGTCTGGAGACTGTGCTGGACATTCCATAATTTGAAGCCTACCATCTCATTAGTTTCTTCTAAGGCAATTCTGACATACCTCTTACCTTTTTTCCTTTTCCTAGACTTCAACTGCTTAAATTTCAATAAAACTGAAAAAATGGGGGTGTTCTAAAAAATGTTTGGCTGGTACTGTACAGTAGTGTGCAGTAAAGATTATACACCACCACTTTTGTCTAAAAGTACTCCTAATAAAAAGAGGCAAAAAATTACTTCTCTATAATTTTTGGTGAAAATGTATTGAACAATGCTATTGTAGGCAATGAGTACACATGAGTATATTGAGGTAAAAGTATGGCTAATAAAAAAAACAGTGAAAATACCAGTTTTTTAAAAAAATCTAAAGGTGTCGCAAATTTTATATATTTTTTTTTACTTTTGCATAGCATGAATGAACTTCAAACCATATGAAATACTTTAGCAAGTGAAGAAATGAAAAAATATGTGAACACTATGCCTGAAAGGTTAAATGCTGTAATAAAAGTAAAGGGTGGCCACACCACATATTGACTTTTTCCTCAAAAAAGACTGTTATATTCGTTATTACTGTACATTGCTTTTTGTTTACTTATTCTCATCAATATGATCCAATATTACATGAAACAAATACTTGAATAGTACTTGGTATTTAATATCTCTTCATTTTGTTAAGTTGTATAAGTGTAATATATATATATATATATACACACACACATTTGTTTTTGATTCTCATTGCTTACAATAGCATTGTTTTAATTACGAGTTATTTTTTTTTACTTCTTTTTATTAGGAGCCCTTTTAGACAAAAGTCTAAAATTGTATTGTATAATCTTCACTGCACACTATGGTACATCACATCACATTACTTCATGGAGCAGGTGACATTTGTTTCACTGATTTTTTTCCCCTTTTTTGTTTAAAAGATAGATTGCAGTCCTGTCTAGTAATTGTATAAGAGATTAGTAATATAAAAGTGAAGTATATATACTACATAAAATATTATAATAAAATCAATTAAAAACAGAATGTAAAAAGCAATGCCATGTATCTCTTCTCTATTCATTTTAGTAGAACAACTTGTTTTGAGTTCAATGTTACCCATTATAAAGAGGTTTTTTTTTGTTGTTGTTGTTGAATATAAATGCCTTAATATCCAATTGTGTGTTCATGTGTGTTTAAGGTTGAACACTTTTCTGTGGAAGTGATCCACCAAGAATTAGTTTTAGTTCCTGATCTTTCAGAAAGTTGAATCTAATTGTCCTTTGTTTCTCCTATATTCAACCAGTTTTACCATGTTTGCAATTCAAATGTTCTGCATTAGAAAGTTCTCCTAATTTCACAATGTGACCAGGCTCCAGTGGCATCTTCTTTGACCCATGGTGACATGTCATTCAGGGAAGAGGGGGCAGTCTCAGTGTCATCTGTGGACAGAGCAGGGAGTTTGGCTACATGTTCACTATATGTTGGGCATGGGAAGCTGGTTGGCATCTGGAAGGAAGAGTGATATGGCACGTCATCCAGGGTGTGTAGGGAGTAAAACTGTGATGATCCCATGCTGGAACTCTTGGAGGACGAACGGTACTGGCTGGGGCTAGACGGCTCCACAAGTGTCGGAGCCAAACCATTTCCGCACAACCCCTCTGCAGATTCCATCCCTGCCTGTTCCCAGGAATCCCTCTGCACACACACACACACAAGCACAAACAAGATTCAGATGCCTGGTTGTGTTAATCCCCAGACTGGAGGATGATAATGATCTTATCAGAGATGAATGATGAACCAAGTTTTGTCTGTGGTACCAGGCTGCTGACATATCTTTGTTTTAAGATGGCCAAGAATATGAAAGGTTGTTTATTGCAAATTGAAAGTTCATAAATAAGAAAATAATGGATTAGAAAGTACATATTACCAGCATCTTTGTCCTAGAGAAACAACATTTTTTTCCAAAGTATATAAGGTATATGGTGGAACATGACAAAAAAAACACATTAAATTTGACTTAACTATTTTGTGATTTAATCTGGAATGAACAATATCAAATGCTAAAGATGATGCTAAAGGTGATTTGGCAAAAACGGTGGGGGGGTGGGGTGGGGGGTTGTACATGCAAATGAAAACTTCTACCATGATTATTATTTATTTCAGTCCTTCATTATCCATACCACTTGTCCTGTTTAAGGGTCATGTGGAAGCTGGAGCTAATCCCAGCTGACTCTGGGTGAAGACTCTGTATACCCTGAACAGCTCTCCAGTCTATTGTATGGCCATGATTGTTGGATCATTGTTTTAACATACACAATTTATTAGTACACATTTTTTAAGAGCAATCCAATAATTAATACCTTACTAATTTTCTTACCAGCATGTAGGGGGAGGTATCTCCAGGAAAAGGAGGAAGCCTAGAGGCCAATGCAGTGGATGAGAAGATAGAACTTCCACCCCCAGAGTGAGCAGCACTGCGGTAGTCACTGAAAGACTCTGGGTAGTAACTATCTATTAGGGACGAGTAAGTAGACATGGGTGTAGATTCACAAGAGAAGGGCTTCCCTGTCAGTGCTGAAGAATAGATGTCTGTCGAGAACTGCTTACTGGAAGAGCAAAACTCTGCATCGGGAAACAGTGATCTTCTCATGCTGTAGTATCCTGGCAGAGTATGGGGACCTGAACACAATGTGAATGAACATGATTCCTGCACCTCTTAAGTTGACAGTGATTTACTCCAATAGCTATGTAGAAAAGCTATAAGTAAATGCCTGCCAGAAGTTAACAACAACAACTACTACTACATATAATAATAATAATAATAATAATAATAATAATAATAATAATAATAATAATAATAATTATAATAATAATAATAATAATAATATCACTACTTCCATTCTATAACCAAGAAAGACTTGCCTGATTCTGTACTGCTAGACTAGACTAGGACATCACATATATCTCACATAATTGCTCTCTAGGAACACTAGCAACACTAAGTCTGTGTTTTGTCCATTTAATAAAGTCATAATTTATTATCATATTTTTAAAAGAAAACCATAGAAAACCTCTATGTTTAATTATATACCAAATACTTATTTGGTTGAATTTCAAGAAAACTCTGTGGGTCAGTCCAAAATTAATGTACCTCTGTTTAACTTCAACTAGTTTTTTCAAGTTAATAAATAACTCTATACTGAAATTATAAGCATGATTTATTATTAAACTCTGCATGCTTGCAGCTGTACATGGAGGCCTAAGCAAGTACATTGTGTGTGATATATAAGGACATTTCACAAAAACTAACATGTTGAAATCATTTTTGTGTTCAAGAAATACACTGAGATATTGAAAAAATGTTCTTTAGTAAATAATAAAAATCAATCAATCAATCAATCTCACCTGCCATTGGGATAAGCGGGCTCTGAGGAGGTACCCCCTAAAAACAGAGATGAAATTAATTATACATTTTAAATGTATTGTTCGATATCATTCGAATGGTGGAATGAGGACATCCTTATCTACTGTATTTTTATTTATACTGAAATATACCTTAAAGACTGTATTTTAAAAGTAATAGTAATGTAATTATAAAGTCAGATGACTTTAAAAAGTCAATACAATAATTGGCAATATTCATCTGCTAATTATTTTGGAGATATGGCCTTGTCCTTAGGATATTGTGGTCATGATGTGTTTAGTTCTGCACAATTTTTAAAGCCTTCAGGATAGTTTAGAATAGAAGCATTCTCTCTTTTCACACAGCAATTGTTGTTGGTGTGCTTTGGGTGGAGCGGTCTGCTATGTTTGAATAAGTCTGAGTTTGTATGGTGGTTTTGATAACTATTATAATTTTTTTCATGGTAGTGAAGTTATATAATCGAATTTGTCCATTTGTTGCTCTTATTCACCCTCAGCACTCTTTCCTCCCTCTTTTAGTTTGTCTTTAAGTAACATATTTTTCAATGTTGCATTAATTATGCAAACAAATTTGTATTGGAATAACTTTCATATTAAGTATCGTAATAACAAAAATAAAATCCAATAAATGTCATTTGCCATTGTGTCTTTAAGTTAATAACAAATAGAACCTATCATGCATCAGAATGTGGGCAGCTCCTATTTAATTACTTATATATTAAATGTCACACCTCACAGCTCTCACCTGACAGCATTTGCTATTTCTTTCAGTTTTGCTATACAGCCTGTAAAGGAGAGGTTAAAAAAATCCTTCCAGAAAACCACTTCCTGTTGTAATAATAATAATGTAATGTTAAATAAGATCCACCTTGAAATCATGTCCATATGTCAAAAAAATGGATGAAGCAGCACACAGCAAACAAAATTGATACGATCGAGGTTCTTCATCATTTGCATATTACAAACATAAAAAAGTCGATATCAACGTAACCCTGGCTGGAGGGCAAGCAAATTTTGAGGCCTGAATTTGAATGCCATTCGACCATCACAAAACTTCCCCATGTTGCCTATCTACAGCCCAGTGCATCTCTGAAGGCAGGGTATGAAAAACAGGTTGTGTGCGGAAAGTCAAGCTTTGTACCTGAAAGGTGCTTGAGGAGTAAGTGACAAGCTGGAAGCAGAAAGTAGTATTGGTAAGATTTTAGATGTAATAATAGCATCCTGTGCCCTGTTTTATGTTTTACATTGGTTTTTGGATTGGTTTGTTTGTTGACTATTTGCTTGATTTTTTTAAATCTATATTAGGGTCCACAGCTTCATAAAAAAAAAAAAAAATTTCTAAGTGGAACTCTTGAGAGAACCCACAGAGGGAGAACCTATTGGCAATTTAGAGTACCCTTAAAAATTGTAGATTTGACTGGCTGGGTTGATGTCACAGCCATCCGTGACTGGGTGGGAGCTAATTGTGGCATACGCTTACTTCCCTATCACTCACAGCGATCACCAGCCAATCATGGGCGTCTGTAAGCTCATTCGTACAAGGTGGCGGATAGCGCTTTCCCTCCGAGTGTGTTAGGCCGCCCCTTAATACGCATGCGCAGCATAAAATAAAATAGGGTTCTCTGTTAAGGAGGGACTAAAAAAATAATTGTTCGAAAAGAGGCGGGCGGTAGCATCGCATGTCACGGAGGGGGCGTGTGCTTGCTTGCGCCCCTCCCTGATCGGTGGTGATCGTGTGATAGGGAAAAAAAGCTGATGGGTGAGAATTGGAAACAACTAAATTAGTGAAAAAAAATGGGGGAAAAAATCCCCCCCAAAATTTTTTTTTTTACATTTTTAGATTTGACCTTGATGTGAAGCATGTAATACTTCTACTAGGTTACATTACCCGCACATTTCCTGACCTACCCTTACTGGAATTTTACAAATCTTTAAATAATATAATATAATGACAATGATAAATATCCAACCATGCATCCATTATCTATACATCTGATCAATCAGGGTCTCAGGAATAGCTATAGCCAATCCCTTTTGAATTTGGGTGACAGGTGGGATACACTCTGAAGACTAAAAAAAAACACAAACAACCATTCTCACACACATTCAATTTAGAGTAGCCAGGTAATCTAACCTGTATGTCTTTGGACTGTGAGAGGAAACCTAAGTACCCAAAGGAAACTGAAACCAGTATGTTGGGAACAATAACAATAAATATTATTTAATGTAGATGCTGGCACTGCCTAAAGCTGAGCTTCTGGTAAATGTTTCTATTTATAGATGTCCGAGTATCACCGTCATCATTTATAGATGTCCAAGTTTCTTTCAGTGGATGATTTTTGCTATCATTTGTATCACCTGTCTGGTTCGTTTATTTATCTTTTAAAGAGTTACTGTTCTGTCATGATTTTGCTCCACAAAAATGTATTTACCTGAAAGTTTTTCTGCCTTTTTTGAGTTTTGAGGGTTTTTTTTAATTATTATTTTGTGCGAGTCTGATCAGTGGTGCATGAGCCTCTACTTTAGTTTCAATTTCATTATTAATAATAATTTCTTTCCTGCACATCGTCACACCTGGACAGTGGATTGACATGGAACAACCATCCAATCCATATTCCATAAATATGGTTCTCTGTTAAGAAGGGACTAAAAAAATAATTGTCCAACTGCATATTGGTTATGTAAAATCTGAAATGAAAATTATATTTATGTTTGTTTTTTGTTTGTTTATGTTAAGTACTTTAACATAATTGAGATTAAGCAATTAATCGTAAATTACAACAATTAAAGTTAGTGATCGTTTACTAATAATAAAACATCAGAGAAATTCTTGTCATCTTGTTTTTTTCCAAGTGTTAATTTTTCTTTAACAATGTACTTCAAGTTTTTGCACAAACACACAAGAAAAAAAAAATTAATGAAGCTCTACCAAGTAAAAAATGAAAAGAATCATGTGAGTATAAACCACTCTAAACCACCTTGTGTTTATTTGGCACTAGTTGTCCCTCCCCCACATATCCGGCTCATCCTGCGCAATACAATTCATACAATCCACATGAGTGACAGATCCCTGAGCTGTAAAGCAATAAGACCTCATACATTCTCCTCTTAGGACTACTGGACACATGCTGATATAATAATGCAACGTGCAAAGCCCAGAACAGTGTGAATCGAGCAATCATATCACCATGACATTATTCTAATTATGAACTGACTACTGGAGAAAGATAAGCAATTCTGATCATTCACAAGTTAAAAATGTCACATGCTGAGGAAAGGCATACTAGAAAGCGCACTGCTGGGTTCATGGTTAGTTGGAATCAGTGTCTATCATGCACACAGATTTTATAAGAAGTATAATTTCCAGTATAACAGCTACACTAATGACAACTAAGTTACTAACAGTGTGAATGAATTCATGTGAAAACATTAAACAAAAATGTATTTTGCAGCTGAATCGGCAAAGCACCACTGAAAGCTCATCTACAGGTAATGTGACCCAGGTAAATCTTTTAAAAGATCTCTGCACCTGTGCATGCTCTGTCAGTCAACACCTGAGGCCATTCGGCATTAAATCGAGGTAAAGAAACCAGCAGGGTGTATTTACAGCTCAAAGTGCCATCAACATTACTGGTTTTATGCATGTACAGTATGAGGCCATGCATCATCATGTTGACATATTAATGCCATGGAGACCATAAGACATGACATCCAGCATTTCTTAAAAATTCACATTTTTTCCACTCTACTCCAGATTTTAATACACCAATACACCAAATTATTTACTTATATATTTTCTTAGTTTGCATGGGTAAACTTGAGATGCTGATCCTTATTATTCCCATCCTTGTTCATTTAAAATTTTTAAAAATGTATTTATTGTTTAATTATATTTAATCTATATGGAAGACCCTGTTGTCTTCCAAGCTTTGTTCCAAATGCTAGTTTGCCAGTGTTAGATACTTAGCTTTTTTGTTAATTCTTGTGTTTGTTTGGATATTTTGAATAAATTCAACACTGATTACTATGATTTGCTGTTCACTTGTCACCTCAAGCTGTCCATAAGTAGAGATGAAAGTATAGTAAAATCTCCATGGAAGCACAATTACAGAAGCAAAGTATATGAGAGTACTATAAAAGACTATAAATGCAAAATACTTTCTTCAAATACCAGTATATGTTCAGTCCATTATGGTTCATAAGGCTTACTCATTTGGAATTTCAAAGCATGCAAATACAACATATTGATATGGTGAGTGATTAAAAAAAAGAAGAAGAAAATTCAAATGTTCCTTCCGTATAGAACACTGGGGGCACTTGACAAGAGCTGAAGCACAAATATTTTTATTAAACAAAGCAGTATTTAATGTGTGATATTTAGAACTTTCTCCTCTTCATTGTAAAACTGATAACTTTTGATCATATAAAATGTATAAAAATTAATCTTTCAAAGAAATCAAGCCTAGGCATTTGTAACTATTACAAGTATTTATGTACGTCAAAGTTCTCTTCACTCTTACCTCAACAAGAGCTTTCAAAACAGTATAAGAAAGAATTTTAATCATGTTGCATGAAATTGCATCATGTTCCCTAAATGATTTGTTCAACTGTTGTTGTTGTTAGTTTCCTTTTTATAGTGATATAAATTTCACATGGACACTCTAAAGAATTGCACTTTTCCAAAACAACAAATGTCAACAAGTGTCTCCCTTCTTCAGAGGACGAATTAACTCCCATACAGAAAAACTGCAACTACAAAAAGTAATCCCAAAGCATGCTCTTCTACTCTTATTCACAGAATTTACACTTAACATCCTTTAGGTCTGTATACTGCATTTGTCTTCAAACCTACACTGTAATTATTTATGGTTCCTGAATATTTCCAAATGTGAAGAGGATAGGTTCTCTTTTAATTCTGGTTCCTTGAGCGGGTTTTCCCTCTCAGCGATTCATCTCTGGCTTGCTCACCACATGGTTGTGGATGTTCTTCCTTAGATTGCAATTGCTGAAAACAATTTACTCAAGTTTCCATCACTAAACAGTTGATAACTTCAGTTCAATATGATAGACTTTACTTTAAAACTCCAATAATGATCAGACTCAAGCTCTGGTTTACACACTTAGCACTATTTGAAAGTAATATATAGTAATTAAGTATTTATAGTCACTCTATTTAGTTCCTTTTTGATTCTCAAGATTGCATCCTCTTGTTTTCTCTAAGGAGATTCTCTTTGCCACTGTCACTTCAGGCATTCACATTAAAAATAGATTAAAAATTTTCTTGAAAGTTGCTTTTTAACAATGTTTTACTGTATCAATTAAATTTAGATAAATTAAAGTTTCTTGAGATGCTTCTACCAAAGTTTTTTAATAAATAACTCAATTTAATAATTCAATAAATATGTCCCTTGACCATCTATTTAAAAATATTTTTTGAAAAATTACTGTAATAGATACAGATTTATAGTATTTATTTTCTTAGTTTTGTCCTAAAGAATATATAAAGATTAACATAAAATCCATGCAAACATATGTGGCACTCAATGTCTTTGAGATATAATAGAAAGACATAATAGAAAGAAAGAATGCTGATCGCAAGTGTCATAGCAGGTGTGACAGTCAGATGTCTCCACAAGGTCTGCAACTGATTTAACTGATTGTACGTTTTAATTAATATCTGTTTACTGCTCTGTAAAAAAACAACAAACTTTAAAACATTTGCACTGTGCTGAAGTATATTTCAAATATCTAATCATCAAATAGATTCTGTCCATATTACAGACAGCTTTTCATGCATGAAATCATACTGATCAATATCAGGCCTACTGCCTGAGTGTTACACTGATAATACGTAGTTATGAGAAGCTTAGGCTCAGCATGGATTATGCTATAAAAGAGATAGCTATTCAACTCTTCTTCTGTTGCTATTATACACAGAGAGCAAGTGTGGCAAGTGCTTCCCTTTACTGTATCAGGTTTAGACTTGAAACTTTGTTTACACCTGTAGATTGTTTGGCTTTCCTTTTTGTAGTTAAAAGGTCACAGACTTTACAAAAGCCAGCTCTAAGTCAAACCACTTTTACTCTTTATTTACTCTTAAAGATTTACTCTTAAATTTCTAAGAGCTCATATTTTGTCTGTAAATACTGATCGCTAGCTTTGTTTGTTTTTACAGAACTTAAAAAAATACATCCATTTGAAATATCAAAAAATGTACAAAACATATAACTGACAGATTAGCAGTGGTATCTCAGTAAGACTGAATAAACAAAAACAAATTTGTGTCGCTAGAATATTTTACATCCTTAAATGATACTACATACATTTACTAAAATATAACACTTTCCCATAAGAATTACTGTTTATCTAAGGAAATTATGACCTAAAATTTTTAAACATCAAATTTGCAAATATTATATTTTGCTGACTTCTCAGGCTATTTGGTTGCTTTACCGTAAAAAAAAAAAAAAACTAAATGAGTGGCCAGATATTTATTCATGCCTATGCATGATGCGTGTGCTGCCGTGCCGTGTACTGCAGTGCATAAAGTAGCCTGCTTTTTGTGTGCTTGTGCTTTGGCTTTCTTTTCTTATACTGCGTGAATGAATCCGAAGTTAAGATGGCAATGCAAACAGAAGCAGCTCCCCTGAGAAACAATAGTGAGGACTTAACCATGAAAGGCTGGCGTTGCTGGTGCAGCAAGATGTCTAAAAAGCTTATTCTAGTCTGTCTGGGACAACAATGGCAGACTTGTCTGTGGTCTGCAGGAAGAACAATATTACTGGGCAGGTGTGCGAGATTTTGACTTTGCATAGGCAGACCACAGACCAAAACGGCAGCTTAACTTGCTGTGGCATGGTGTTCGTGACCATTTCCATTGTTGGTTATTGTTGCTGCCTTCATTGAGAATACACATGTGATTGCCTCGTTCCTTTTAGCTACTTATTGCTTATGTTTTGGTATTTGCTGATGGGCTTTACATTACTACATGGGATGGAGAAAAGAGCTAGACTGAAAAAAAGCATATACCTAAGACCAAGAATCATTAAAATACAACGATAATCCTGTGGGCAAATAAAAGTGCAAAGGCATGCATAAAGTTACCAAATAGCCATGCCAACTGTTTTAACTGACTGTTTGCATGCAATACAGAAGAAAGTACATGGGAACTGGAAAGACAGTTTAGCTTAATAGTCAAGTATACTTCATGTTAAACTTACAGTAAAACGTGGTCCACTGGTTTGTCGTAACCTTTTTTCAGCCAGGAGATCCTTAACAGTGTGCTTGACACGGACTCCCTGGTAGACTCGCTTGGAATACTCTAGGTAAAGTAAAGACACCACAACATCAAAAGCCTTGGCATAGTAAAATAAACATTATGTGACAAAAGATTCATTCTTCAAACACAGTTAAGTAGCAAACAGCAAACTCCCATTTACTTTCAGTTCTTATCAGAATATCAGTGGATTTTTTTTAAACATTTGTCTAAACTCATATGTCAAAATCATATATGTTGCTCTTACAAAAAACATTTTCCAGATTCACTATTGTAGCACCTGATACAAATAATTTTGTATTTACTACATTTGAGTTAACAAAAGCAATTTCGCAGAATTTCGAATACCAACATCTACATTTTATGAATGTTTGCTATGGTTACAGAAACCATGTAGTTTCTGTAAAAACGCTGACAAAATTCTTCAATCAGCAGTTCATGAGTTACTGCTCTGAAAATAACATCTGTCGATGATTCATGTGTGAAATCATCCCAACTGTGCATTTGTGCGAATTCACAGGTGACATTCCGTTAATAGTATGTATATTGTACCTACAGGGATGTGTCTGTCATAGTTAGGAAGTTTAAGCAAGCTTTGATCACAGCAAAACAGGCACATATTAAATTAATACCATGGATGACTCATAAATACCTCAAAGGCTGAATGATTTGAATGACATATAAGAACATGTAACAGAATAGATCAGCTGGAGGGATGAGTTATTAACAACGCTCATTGCATTTATTCCTCTGTTTTACATTTTCTAAATTTGTATTTTGAATCACTTGGAATAACATTCCTGGGTTGCACATATCCCTGATAACAGATGCCATATTTGCAATTTAAAAAAACTGTAAGATAGGAAATTGCATGCAAAAAGCATCATAGTATTATGTAAAAGACCACAGATTTATGAATGAACTGCAGAGGGTATGATGAGTTTTGGTACCTGTCCTGCTTTCACGTGACAAGATTATTTAAGTTAAGTGTGTGAGTAAGCTAAGCACCGCTTTTTGAGACGTAGTTTAGCTTTTGTTTCTATATTAGCCTTGTTAACTTAGAAATCTTCAAAATGGCAGTCTAGTATTGTGATATACTGTAATAAAGACCAAGGAAGTAAGAACAATACTATAGAAAAGATACAGTTTTCAGTATCGTATATAGACCAAAAGACAAGTAATACTATAACTCACAAAAGAGTGCATCAAAACAGAGTATTCTCCTAAGCAAAAGTATAGTTTTCGCTTAGTGGAAAGTATTGTTGTAGGTTATTCAGCTTACCAGCCTCCATGTTGCCAACCAGGTTTGAATGCGCTGAAAGTAACCGGAAGGCCAAGCCACTATTCCAGCAAAATGGCAGTGTCTACTTTAAAACTTGAAGAGAAATTGATCATTGTACCACAGACAGCAGATCTTAACTAAGCCTAAATACTACTTTTCCATTAAAGCTGAAGGAGTAGGCAGCTTTTGAAATGACCATCAACAATTTGTTTAAATGCAAATAATTGGTAGGACGTTTTTTCCAACATTTGCATCTATGTTCTAGATTAAAGAGGAGAGGACACAGAAAGCAAGGCAACATCACTGACAAACCCTGCTTACCTCCCTATTGCCATTTGTTTGGGATTTTATATAATATATTATTTCATATAATATATTATAAATGTATTCATATATCCATATATCATACAGTATATTACATTCAACAGTCTGAAAATAGTACTAAATTGGTAGAACTACAAAAGAAACATAACATAATAAATACAGAGAATTCCCAAAGCAGCAAAAAAAATTATTAATATAATAATAAACAATAATCATGTTGTGTTGGAATAAACTATGTTTTTTAGGATGAATATGAAAGTGTACTTGTTTACTTTGTAAATACAATTTTCAGGTGTATTTTTCTCTGTCTGTATGTCAGTGGCTGGAGAATCATATTGAAATTAAATAGTATACTTAAAAAAGTAAGGAAATTACTACACATCTAAATCCAAAGCACATTTATATGACATGTCTACCTCTTTTCCGGTGCTCCTTATGTTTTTAGTACTGTGATATTGTATTATTATATCTTAATTGGTACCTATACATGAGTTTACTTCATGTAACCTTGGCACAACGTGATACATGATATGACTCATAAATCTTAATGATCCTGAAACTAATAGGGAGCCACATGGGAAACTGTTTTTTTTCATTCATAAATCTGACATGAAGGTGATAATATGCTGTGAACTGTCAAAAAAGATTAGCTTCAAAGTTTCAAAGTTACTGTTATAACTTCTTGTCGCTTAAGGGTAAATGTCAGTAAGCAGCTCCCAACCTCTCAGCACAGAATGTTAAGGTTTTGGCTTCTTGCCAAATTGCTAAATATCAACATTTTTATTTCATTAATAATTTTTCAGTAACAGGATAAGAGATTTTAGATCATACACAGCGTTGTGCTGCCCTCTAGCGGAGAACTGTACAGTAACACATCGTGCCACTCAAAAACCTCCTATGTGAAAGAAAGAAAGAAAGAAAGAAAGAAAGAAAGAAAAAAATCATCATTGGAAAATTAAATGAACTCAACTAAAATTAGGATTTGTTTGTTTAGTAGGGGTTTTTTGTTTGTTTTTTTTTGGGGGGGGGTCTTTTTTTTTCTTCCTTTTTTTTTTTTTGGATGGCCGCATTTTTAACATCTTGGATGTTATGAGAACCTACTCACCTTCACACCATTTTAAACAGGATCACTGTCTACTTGTTTCATCCATCAAGCTGACAGAGATGAAGTGATCACATGGAAAATAGCTAGTCTGGCCTCACGGGCGTTTTGAGACAGCTCACTAAAAGACAACTGATGAATTACAGTATGATCTCCTCCCCTTGTCTCATTCTTCTTGTTATCAATAGGGAACAGCCAGTTCACATTCCACTCCCCCGTTCAGAGGGGAAATATTCTTCTAGCTAAGTACTTGGAATCATCATGTTACACTCGCACTCCCTTACTTTGCCTTGTTTTCCTGTCTTCATCCAAAAAAGGGAATCTTTCTGTAAAAATGTCACCAACTTGAACACTGACGTCAATTCAAGATGTATCACTGTGCTGCAGAAAAGCCTGAGAGCGAGTCTGAGAAATGCATTTCTAAATTAAACAAAATTGCCATTTAATAAACCACCACTGATCTTTCCTTCAGATTAAATGTGGTACGGAAGCATTTCAGTTAGATTAGCAAGTGGGTTTATATTTAAATTTGTGACACCTATCCTCATTTGCATGTAATTTAATTTACACATTCAGTCATTTCTTCCATTAAACTCCTTTACTTTGAACAGGGACCATTAGAACTAGAGTTTACTCCAGGAACATTGGGCACAAAGCCAATTCACTCTTACTCACTGACTCATCATGACTGCCATTACATCACTGAACAGCTTGCTTCAGGGAATGGGGAATAACCCTGATGATGAATATGATTAAGGGAGAGTTCAGCCTACTTCTAAGTCATAATTTTGTGGAAGCAGTGTGTCACAACACAGCAGTCTGGAGTGTGAGGGGATGTAGTTGTAGGTAAAAATAGTTTACTGAATGGTTGTGGCAAACAAATCCACATTGCTGGACAGAGTCAAAATAGAGCGAGCTCAAGTTCAATGCAAACAGGTTTGTCAAAGGCAAATCCAAAGCATAAACCACAGGCACAAGTATCGGAACAGACAAATGAGCACTGCAGCCAGGATGAGGTCAATGGTCAAAATAACAGTCAAAGGGGACAAAGGAGAACTGAAGAACCCTCTGCCTTGCACATTTTACTGTCTTCCTTGTTTCCAATACAGCTGATTTAGCTAATTAGCTAATAAACAATTAAGTTTCAATTTAAGTGAGTGTGACAGAGCAAGGAAAGCACTAAAATATGCAAAGCACTGGTGTAAACAAGAGTATCAAAGGTAGTATCAAAGTTAGGCTAAGTACACAGGAACAAGGCCAATAACAGCATGTCAGCATTTAAACTTTGCAAAGAGTGGTGGCAAACACACTTCTCGTGTGTGTGAGCATGGAGATCATGTGTATGGAAATCACGTGTGAGCATAATCATGTGACAAGAGTGTCAACAGCCCAGTGACATGGGTGAAGCAGGGGCAGAAAAGTGCAGTGTGAGGGTTTTCTCCCACATCCCAAAAACTTGCACTGTTAGGCTAACTGGTTATTCTCTGTATTGGCCCTGCGATGGTCTGGCGAGCTGTTCAGGGTGCACTACACCTTCACCCCCAGTCGGCTGGGATGGGCCCAGGCCTCCCCGTGACTCTAATAAAGGATAAAGCACACTTTTCACTATTCTCAAGTTATGCTAAATTTACAGGATCAAGGTAATTTTACAAATTTAAACACAGAAGTGGACAGTTACAAAGTACATTTTTCAAGTATCTGTACTTTATTTGTTTTTACAAGTTTTTTTTGTGTGTGTTTATTTTGTGTTTAGTTATTTGTGTTTATTTTTACATTTCATACATTTAAACACAAATATATACATTCTCCTTGTTACACTTTCAAACCAGAGTTGTTACTTTATTTGTAATACATTTGATGGCTCTTAATATTTTCTTCAACACTGCAATGCAAATTAGAGGAAAAACACCAACAATCAATTTTGAAAATGTCCTGCCTTTCGATGGCAGCAGAAAAGTTACATGATATTCCAGAAATTGATTGTTTTGATTCTAGGAGCGGGTATGGCACAGAGCAGCAGAGAGAGAGAGAGAGAGAGAGAGAGAGAGTGAGAGGTGCAGTCAGAGTGGGAGGGGGGGTACACTCAGAGAGGGGGGGCAGAGAAAGAGAGAGAGAGAGAGAGAGAGAGAGAGAGAGGGGCAGACAGAGTGGGGGGGGGACACTCAGAGA
>JAOUQZ010000049.1:9480485-9496209 GCA_028564935.1 Neosilurus hyrtlii | reverse complement strand
GAATGGTTGTGTGACTGATGGCCCTGCAATGGCCTGGCGAGCTGTCCAGGGTGTACCCCGCCCTCACCCAAAGTCGGCTGAGATGGGCCCCAGCCTCCCCGCCACCCTAATTAGGAATAAGTGGTTCAGAAAATTAATGAATGAAAAAAGGAATGATTTATTTCAGATAATTGAAAGGTCTTTTTCAAACACTTTCCAGTCTCAGATGCATCTACAACCTTTTTTTAATTTTTGAGATCCTTATAGATCTGTTTAGATCTAGGAATGATGACACCACACACTTCAATAGCAAAGAGTACACCAGACCCTACCCTAGATGTCAGATTTGAATGAGACAGGTTCCACCTGCAGGAGGTTCTAACAAATGACACCTAATCTGGAACAGCTGACTCTAATTTTATGGATTGGAAAGTATCATGAATAGGTATGATAAAGGTGTGATTATTAATGAAGTCTTTGGTGCACAAATTTAAATTTTTAGTGATTATGCATACAGCACAGCTAAGAGGTACTAGTCCTGTTAGAACACCTGACTGTGTCCAAGGTCCTGATGGTTTCAGGTTATGCTGAAGAATGTTACAAAAATGATGTTGTCCTCATTCTTCCATCCACCTTATGCAAAGCATCAGTACAACGGAAAACAAAACAGTCCCATGTGTGTTGCTATCACCACCCTGTTTAATAGGGTCTAGTACCCTCGGGTCTAGTCTTAATACATGTAGTTTTCCTGTGTCCTTCTTATCGTTTGTTTACATGACGTTAGAGAAAGTCTAATCTTTGTGTTATACAGACTAAAACAAGACTTTAAGACACGTAAATATGTCAGACTGAAATCCTGCTAAAATCACTTTCTGAAAGTCAGACTACGATTGCTGGATCGCTTGTTCATAGCTGTGCTTTGTATTGCATGCAATCGTTTTAACGGACTGAACTTGGACTCAGCGCACAGTGCATGCTCCTCAGGTCTGGCTGCAGGCTTTCAACTTCATTCATTCATTCATTTTCTGAACCGCTTATTCCTAATTAGGGTCGCGGGGGGCTTTCAACTTGAAGTTAAAAAAGAAACAACATAAACAGACATAAACAGAACAATTTTTGTACTGAGGAAGAAAGAAATTTGAAGAAAGGTGAAAGCACCTGAAACAGTCCAACTTCAGCAACAGTAAAAACAAAACCAGTGTACATGATTCAGTTTCTTACTCAGAAAGGCAGGGTGTTATTTTTGTACTGTATATCTTACACTGAGAGTTTTTTAAGTATGACTTCAGCTCCAAACTATGCAAGAACTATTTAGAGAAGAAGCAGTTAGCTGGTATTCTGTCAGTGATGGATCTTAAATCCATTGAGATGTTGAGGGAGCAGCTTGAACTTATGGTAATTAAGAGGTGCCCATAAAGTCAGTCCAACTTGTGGAAGGTACTTCAGGAAGCATGCCGTGAAATGTTTTCATCTTACCTCGACAAACTGACAGCTAGAATGACAAAGGTCTGCAGGGCTTTAATAGCTGCAAATGGAAGATTTTACATAAAAGCAATGTTTGAAGGATAAAATTATTATTTCAAGTAAAAATTATTATTAATACCCTTGTTGATGAGTTGACAATATTTTTTATTTATTTTGCAACTTATTTGATGAATGTAGGTTTGTATGTTTCATGGAAAATGTGAAATTGTTCGGGTGGCCCAAACATAAAAAGATGGGTCATTATGTGAAACTGGGTCAGATTTAATGATTCACATATTAGACCTAATATTTTCCAAAAAACCTATAAAGAATTAAAAGAGCAATCCCTGCACAAAACATTCCACATGGACACATACATGTCAAACAAAATAAATCGGATACATCCAACAAAAAAATTTAAACTGAAATTCTGCAGAATTAGGTGCAGTGTGTGGACGAAAAATTGTGACTTTTATTGTTACTAATGTTTGATGCCATGCTATCGCCGAAATATCAACTCAAAGTGTAAATAGTAGGGCTTGCAATAAAGACCATGCATTAAAATTTATATCCAAAGTAGAAATTTCTGTTTTTCTCACTTTGTGGACTGCGAATCGAACATCAATTTGTAGTTCTGTGCATAACCAGAGGTGTCCACGCCAGTTATATGCAGAACTGACAGATTTTTCTTAGTAAATTTAATCACCAAAAACAAATGGGATGAATTTGGTGTTCAATACATGAATCAATTTGAAAATGAATTTGGTGTTCCATACATATTTATTCCTCTTTGTTATTAATAAAAGTGCAGTTATGTGCATGAAGTAATGTAAACATAGTCATTGTGGCCAGACAACTCATTCTTTGTCACAATTGTCCATAAATGTTTCACCGGAAAGATTTTTCTTTGTCCATGTGGTCAGCTGCAGACATTTATCAAACTTAAATGGCAGGGCCTTCTTCTTGAATGGCCTTTTGGTGATATAAAACTCGCTTGACTGTAGACAGTGTTTCAACAGCTTGCAGTTCATTGCAGGCTTTTTCCTTGGTGGCTCATGGGTTAGTCTAAACAATTTGAATTTCTTCTCAGATGACAGTGACCGTTTGGGTTTTCTTTCAGCAAAGTTACTAGGCAAAGTGGTTACACATCCCAGTAACTTGTATTTATGTAAAATTGTTTGACTTGATCATTTTGGACTCTGCAGTTGTTTAGAAATGGCTCGAATCAGAGACATTCCTGAGTTACGTAAATCTTTTATCCTGTTTCTCAGATCTGCACTGCGCTTAGACCTTCACATTGTACCGTGTGTTGGTCAATTCAATGAGTGCTGTCAAACAAACCCTCTTTATTTTGGCAAAAAGAAGCTACCAGCTGTAGTCAATTAAGATCACCAACAGGCCTTGGCCTTGGCAATTCAAAAACATTTTTGGACTTTCAGCACCACTTCATTAAAAAATGGGTGTATGTATATTTTTAGACTCAATATGTACTGTATGATTTTGACCATCTGATTATGAAATTAATTCAAAATCGATCCAATATTCATGCAAAATTCATGTTTTTTTTTAATTATAATACATGTTGTGCAATCATTCTACTAGCAATATCAGTGTACAGATATCAGTGCCTGTATTTGCTGACACTGACTGCAACTATAGATAGTTAGATAGAGAGAGAGACAGAGAGATAAGCAGATAAGTACATAAATAGTAAAAATATGGGTAATAGGCGGCATGGTGGTGTAGTAGTTCCACCTCATAGCAACAAGGTCCTGGGTTTGAACCCCATGCTCAATGAGGGTGTTTCTATGTGGAGTTTACATGTTCTCGCCATGCTGACATAGAAGTCTTCTAGGTCCTCTTGTGAGATTCCTCCCACAATCTAAAAACATGCACATTAGGATATTCTTGGTTACCCCTTGATTGTGAATGGTTGTTTGTCTGTGTTGCCCTGGCGAGCAGTTCAGGGTGTACCCCGCCTTCACCCAGAGTCAGCTGGGATAAACCACAACCTCCCTGTGACCCTAATAAAGAATAAAGTGGTTGGAATTGGATGAATGAAAATGATGCGCTGTACAATAATCACATGTAACAAAATGATAAAAAAAATAACTAAATACCCATTTAACTAGTGAGTTTCCCAGAACACTTTTATGCAATAAATTACCGGCACTGCAATTTTCCAGGCTTCAGTAAAGGAAAAAGTAAATGCCACCATTCCTGACAGTAAATAAGTTCCACAAACCTCATAATGTATTGAAAGAAATAGTGGAACATTGTAGTGCATAAAGCAGTACTTTCTAAATGTCATGCCTAAGCTTTAAAGTAAAGCATAATTCAGGAGGCTCCAATTTCAGCTGATAATTAAGAGTGGTCCTGCTATTTTAAGGCATGTTTCTCATTACTACACTGTTCACAGGCAAAACATGCATCTCTGTAGTGGAGAATAGACACATGGACCAAGATTATGTAACTAAGGAAGAGATTTATATTCACACTTGTACAGAAAGCTTTAAGTTTGTTGGAATTATCCATCCATTATCTGTACTGCTTATCTCCCAGTGCCATGAAGAAAGCTGGAATCAATCCCAGCTGACTCTGACTACAGTAAGCAGTCCATTACAGGATTCACACAGGCACAAACAACCATTCACACACATTTACACATATGGCCAATTTAGAGTAGCCAGGTTTTTTTGGGAGAACTCCACTCTGAAAGCCCCCAATCGTCTATAATTTTCAAACCCAGCCTTTTTGCTGTGAGGTGACAGAAGTTACCACAAACCCACCGTACCATTCAGTTCATCTGAATAAATAGCTTATAAGATGGGGTCAGAAACTGTATAGAAACTATACAGTAACATACATGGATCTACATATATATATATATATAGTCTTTGTGCGTGAAAAATAGGCACAGATATGATAATGTCCAGAAAAGCACTGAATATCAGGCATACTTTTCTGTCATGAATACTAAATCTTTAAGGTAAACCATCACAGAAGGTGTCCAGCTTGTTCAGTGTGCAGATATGGAACCATTTCTGTTTAATGCTGAAAAGATTATTATAGTATACCAACAAGAATGATCATTATATAAGTTATGAAAGTGATAGAGATAAGAAAAGGAAGCATAGAATGAAAACGACAATGTTAGGTTATATAAGTTGTGTTGCAGATGCATGTCACTGAGAGCCAAATGTTTAGCCCAGTGCAGGATGAACCACAGCTGCTTCTCAACTATGTGTCTCCTTAGAGGCAGGAGATTTTCCATTTCTTATTCTAGTATACTAAAAGCTTCACATATGACTGCATGGGTGTAACTTTGTTTGGAAAATGCAAGGACAGGAATGACAGGGCACAGAAAATCGTGGTAAGTTAGAAACCAGGCCAATTTGTGCCTGTTAAATAAGAAGGTTTCGTTTTTATTGTTTGTATCAAGTTTGTCTCATGCTTCGCTTTTAACCAAAGTTTAAAGGCATACCAGCTTTTCCTGCACTCTAAAACGATTAAAGCTTTTGAACTATTGTACATTTTACTTGATATGTTTTACACCGCCACCTTCATTGTAAGCCCTTTATAAGCATAAATGAAGTAAAGAGCATTAATCTTGAATTAGAATTACAGACACATGCTGTAATGTTGTGTTATCTCTAAACAAATCCATGATACAATTATGTGATTATATAGCATGATGTAGACGCAACGAAAACTGGAAAAAAAATCTGTATAAACTTGTGTCCTCATTTAAATTTACAGACATTGTGGTGATAACGTAACTGTGAACAGGTGGAACAGATTTACAGTAATAAACTGATATATAGTGAACCGTTTGCCGTGAGGATCACAATGCAGTACACTAAATGTTCATGTACATTGTATGGGCAAAGGTTTGTGGACACCTGACCATCACAACTAAATAAACAACATGAAACATGCCATTGATCAACTCGTTTGTGAGAGCTTTCCACTCAATTTTGAAGTTCGGCTGTGGGACTTTGTTCCTTCAGCCACAAAGGCATAAGTGATGTCAAGGACTGATGTCAAGTGAGGAAGTCTTGTATGAAGATACTCTTTCAGTTCATCCAATTGGTGCTCTGTGGGTTCTGGTTAGAGCTCTGGGAAGGCTACTTGAGTTTTTTCACTTGTAAGACCTTCCTTTGTGCTCAGGGTTATTGTCATGCTGGATCTGGCTTGGGCCTCTTATGTCCAGTGTATTGCTACAGCAAACAAAGCTATCCTGTACAATGCTGGCTTTCAAACTTACATTTTACATTAAAATTCACAGCATTTGGCAGATGCTCTTATCTAGAGCGACTTACATTTTATGCAATTCACACAACTAAGCAGTTGAGGGTTAAGGTCCATGCTCAAGGGCCTAACAGTGGCAGCTTGGTGGTACTGGGGCTTGAGCCACCCATCAGTTACCCAGCAGTAACCCAGAGCCTTAACCATTGAGCCACCAGTGCCCAGTTAAAACCTGGTAGTTACACGTTTAATAAGACCCAAATATCAGTGTCAACATCAGGTGTCAACAAAACTGTGCTCATATAGTGTGTCATGTCATTTTCTGAACAGCTTAATCCTAATTAGGGTTGCGGGGAAGCTGGCTCCCATCTCAGCCGACTCTGGGCGAGGGCAGAGTACACCCCAGACATCTCGACAGGCCATCGCAGGGCCATATAGTGTAAGTCTACGTATAAATGTTTTGGGTTTTTGTTTTGTGCAGTTATTTATTTTACTTTACTGATGAGAAAATTCAGACAGCACCATGAGAAATCTCCTTTTTATTTTGTGTCCATTTAAGACATTTAAACTTTAGAAATAATAATAATTATAATAAATAACTCTATGAAGATGTCATGAAATAATAAAATAGCATGGACCTTCACTGAAGGGATAATACGCATTACTGTTTTTTTATATGCTTGATACATGTAATATACACAACTGGAATATTCATATAAAGTTCACGTCATGTGACAATGCAAAAACGGTTGAAAGTTGCGACTAGTTTTTAAAAATGAGTAAATCATGCTTGTATCACCTCTGGTAATAGAGAGGCTCAGTAAATGCTTGTCACAGATATGACGAAACTTTTCTTAGCTTAAATTACTACAGGTAAAATTGGGAAAGCCATATCGACCCTGTCATATCAAAATACTTTTCATCACTAATCTCAGAACAATTTTTAACAATCCTCCCAGCTCTGGACGAAAACTGTATAACAGATATTATATTGACTTTGTAACAGTTAACAAAAAGCTATTCAGCTGTCATTAGTCTGACTGGTTGTAGTTGAACTGTTACTCCTATATGAAAAAAAAAGTCAGTCAAACCTACAAAAAGAAGAAGAAATTGTACAGTATGTATCCCCTAGGTTAATATTTCAGGATAGTGATTCATACGGATTGTATTGATTTCTAGTTTCACTGCAAGGGAAAACAACCAGTTAGGAGGAACGTAATTCTATATATAGAAATACGTATTATATCCACTTGAGGTAGAGCTCTACTGGAAATAAAAAAATAGTGGTTTTAAATAAATGTTGCAAACAGTACAAGAGAATACATGATTTCATTCAAATATGCCAAAGCCATGTAATTCGGACAGGTTTAGTTCTTCAACGTAAAACTAAGCTGTTGCTTCTTTGCGTCAAAGCCCAGTCTAGGAGTTTAATGTAGTGTTTGCCATTTTCTGTCATTCTACTAGATCCCAGATGCCAGGAGTCCAGCACAGTTTGATACTTCACCAGATTTTTTTAAACTAATTAAACTTGCCATTAATTAAAATTCTAAATTAATTAATTATTGATGAGGGGGTTTGTTTAACTGTGCTGGACTGTGTTGGACTAAAACAAATTCCTTAGCTGTGTTTAGCACTCCTGGTACATACATTCTCCAAATATTGGCTTGGGTTGCTTGGAGGAGTCACACTTTTCTTTGTCGACAATCTTCCCAGTGAAATCAATGCAGTCCACACTTCGATGGCATTCCCCACGACCACATGTTCGGGAACATGATGACCATGGGCCTGTTTGCCACATGGGACATGGAAGATCTGCACAGGGCCTGATATCTACAGGTCTGAGGTTTTTGTCACAGTGGAGGGAATAAAAGCCAGCATTGTCCTTGCATTCCACTGTTCTCCGAGACCATCCTGAACCACAGCTTTTGGAGCACTCTGACCACTCTCCCATTATCCACTGTGGAACACCAAAGGGATGGACAGATGTCTTTCGCTCTTTTGGTTTACTGAATGAGATGCTCTTAGGGATAAAAAAAGTGTATTTGATCCTTGCTGGGGTTGTTTCTCCAGTAGTGGACAACAGTTGTATGATGATGGCTTCCTTGAGTTTGCGAAAGCTCTGGATCCGTTCTAAGGTGGTCGCTGAGCCACTGTACTTGAGGACAGCCCCATTAGCAGAAATGTCCTGTTCAACAGTGGATACAGAGAAGTTGCCATTCAGTATATACTCACCATTTTCTCTTTTAATAGCTAGATAATTCCCATCATGTTTTTTGCCATTCAGGCTCCGTTGTTTAATGTCAATATTGGTGGCCCCTATTGGGATCGTTACAATGTCACTGTACCCTCGACTGGAAATAGAAGAAGACTTTCAGTCAGTGATTTGCAATAGCTTATTATCACAGCAGTGACTATGGTATAGAATTAAGATTAGTGATCTTACAGGACTTTATTATATGAGCCTGATATCTTCCTGCAGCTAAGGCCATTCCCATCACACACACCACACTTGTCAAACTTCTTATTGGAGCCAATTTGAAAGTCGCAACCAGTTTTAATGCACTGGCCTTGGACACAGATTGATGTGGAATCTGGACTGCATGCTGTTCCATCAGTGACCTGAAGTAAAGAAGCACTTATATTTAGAACTTTTATCCAGGCTTTGACCTAAAACAATAATGTCATTAGCTAATTCAAAAGTAAGGATGCCTGTCAGGGTTCTGTGTTTACCTTGGCTTCAAACACTCTGAATTCACTGCTGCCTCTTGCTCTACAAAAGAGTTTGCATCGGTCCCGTGGTGATACACCAGCATATTTCGGTATCCACTGCTTGACATTTCCATGAATATCAAAGTGATTGGGATTGTTATACTTCTCACACTGTTCTTCGCGAAAGCTCTTCCCTGTAATTAACAATCATTCATTATTAAAACCTGTTATAAAGAGCAGAACTAAGCAACCTAGCACTCTCTCTATCTGTGTTTACAGGCTTTCATTTCAAATTGCACTACATTTTCTCCTTTATTTAAAAAAAATTCATGTAACTTCATGCAGGGCTTGTTAATATGCTGAGTTTGACAGCATAACCAGCATCAGTACCTTAAAAACTAGACATTTGAAGCCCTGATTAGAAAAATACTGCTCAGCGAAGAGTAGTGTATAACATACCATGGCTGGTTTCACATTCCTGTGTATTACAGGAGCGATACTGAACTCTCTGTCCCTCACAGTATTTCCCTCGGTTCTGAGGAGCTGGCTGATCACACTCTCTGTATGAGAACATTACTCCTCCACCACAGGAGCGGGAGCAAGGCTTCCACTCTTCCCACTCTCCCCAGCCTCCATCCACCACCTCCTGCAGCCATATACAACCAGGGAAACTCACAATTTCATTCATGTCATACTGTGTACTGCTTTATGAACTGCACAATGTGATATCAGTAAACCATGCCTTACAAAGTTCTTTTCCCTTTACAAAGAACAAGCAAGTTACTTTTATGCAGCAATAATAATGTAGCCAAACAATGACTGTAGCAAGATATATATAACCTCATGATGTGGTTCTTATATATCTGTTCTGGTACTGAAGAAGAAAAAGAAGAAGAAGAAGAGGAAGGAAAAAAGATCAGAAAGAAGATGAAGAAATACTTGAAAAGATGCTAAACATGCTAACATTCATTCATTGAATTACCAAATCTCTAGAGCCGATCTCAGCCGACTCTGGGCAAAGGGTAAATCCTGAAGAGCTCGCCAGTCAATTGCATGGCCAGCACACACACCACCACTTACATTCACCCCTAGGGGCAATTTAAAACAGCCAATTAGCCTAATGTGCATGTCTTTAGACTGTGGGAGGAAACCAGAGTACCCAGTGGAAACCCACACAAGCACAGGGCGAACATGTAAACTCCACACAGAAACACTTGTTGAGCTTGCGACTTCATTTTGTAAGCCGTTTAATCCTGATTAGGGTCGCAGAGAGGCTGGCGCCCATCTCAGCCGACTCTTTGCGAAGGCTGGGTACACAATGAACAGCTCACCAAACCATTGCAGGGCCAACACACATACAACTATTTACACTCACTCTCACACCAAGGGGCAATTTGGAACAGCCAATTAGCCTACTATGCATGTTTTTGGTCTGTAGGAGGAAACCGGAGTACCCGGAGGAAACCTACGCAAGCACGGGGAAAACATACAGACTCCACACAGAAACACCCAAGACTGGGAATCAAGCTCAAGCCTTCTTGCTGTGAACTGGGTGTGCTTATTATTATTATTATTATTATTATTATTATTAATATTATTATTATTATTATTATTATTATTTACCTTTGGTTCCATGACCTCTTCAGACACAGTACAAACACCATCCAGACACTTTCTGTTTGGGCCACAGTCTGTGCCATCTGCCCAGGGCAAACTCCCATTTGTTGTGGTACACAAAGGCTGGCTTTCTTCCTGGCACCACAACTGGCTGCACACCTCACTAGCTGAGGCATTCTGACAGTGTGAGAAATTCTCTCCAAAGATCTGCTGACATTGGTGGTCCAGATTATAAATCACACCAGGCAACTCAGTGGGCAAGGGCAAAATCTTCTCAGGGGCATCCAGAAGGCAGTCGCCTGTTAAAAAGTGAGGAAGAGAGTGCAATAAATCTAGAGAGACGCATATTGTGTACTAGTAGGAATGTCTGGCTCCCTTTGCTGACGTTTAGGGAGACCTGAAGGAATGCACATCTGGACGAGTAAGCTAAGAAGAGGGATCCAAATGACTGCTAGAGCCACATGAGAGAAGACTGTCCACCTCAAACACTACAGTAATGTAAGATGGTAGTAAACAATTTATGAAATAAGTACATCAGCTCTGCAGAGATATTTGATTATTTATTATTCTAGAAAGCTTTTAAATAAAAATAGATTTCTCTGAGCATGGTATGTTTTGTCTCTGTGTTTTTTTCTGTATATCTGCATTACAAATACAGCAAAATATCTTTCTAAGCGAGTAAACTTCTTGTTGCCATTTTGATCCCTCTGAGAAAAAGGGCAATGTTAGAGCCTACAAGGCTCAGTTGTGGGCCTCCTATTACTTTCCTTTTTTTTTATGGCAAACTTGTAAAATATTCGTCAGTTCAGTCAAATTCAGCAGCAGAACTGTGTACAATAAAAGCCTTGTTAGTTTTTAACTTTTCATTCTCTTAACTTATATCAGTGTCAGGCATAACGTCTGCCTACGATGAATAAACTGTAACAATTAAAATGATATCAATACCATGGCCATTGTCAAAGAACTCTGTGATGTAGAATGCACTGCATGGGGACCAGGGGGACGTCTTTTTGAAGCTGGTATATACTGGAGCCATAACATGGTGCATGGGCAGATTTCCAAAATACTTCTCACAGTTCTTGGAATCATCATGGGGCATGCTCATCACATGGCCTACATAGAAAATATTACATATTTATTAAAATTATAAAATCAATATTGTATAAATAAAGGCATTGACATGCAATAAGTGATTGCACCCTTACAGTCATGTGGAAAATAATGAGTAAATCCCATAGAAACTGCAGATATTTTTTTACATATGTGAACAAACAAACCTTTCACCTACTTTTATGGTTCAGACAGATATAGGCAATATTCTAAACATATCCACAAAAAAACTGGTTTTCCATCAATTATTGAACAAAACGTTTTATAGATGTACTGTGTTATCATTTGGGTGGCATGGTGGTGAAGTGGTTAGGACGTCCGGCTCACAGCAAGAAGGCCCTGGGTTTAAGTCCCAGGCTTGTGCATTTCTGTGTGGAGATCGCATGTTCCCCTCGTGCTTGCGTGGGTTTCCTCCAGGTACTCTGGTTTTCTCCCACAGTCCAATATCATACACATTAGGCTAATTAGCTGTTCAAAATTGCCCCTAGGTGTAATTCTTAGTGGTAGTTTGTGTTGGCCCTGTGATGGATTGGCGAGCTCTTCAGGGGTATCCTGCCTTTCACCAGTGTCAGCTGTGATAGGCTTCAACCTCCCTGTGACCCTAATAGGATTAAGCGGTTAGGTGAATGCAATGTAAGGGCACACTTACTTTTTCATATGCCTGGTCTTTATATTGCTTATTCGATTTATTAAAATGACTACAACATGTACATTTTTGTTGGAGTACACTGTATGTAAAAATAAAAACATTAGATCTGTTAGTACACTTCAGGTTTAGACACACCTAATTCATGAGCTATTGTGAAGGCCGCTTGTAGTCCGTTGTCTTCAATAACAGAACAACTCCTTTTAGGGTCACACATGGTCCCAACATCGGCAATCCCAAGTGTATCACAGCTCTGATGACCACAGATGTCCTTGTAGGAAAAAATGAACAGATTGGTAATTTAAATCAGCTTTTCATCACAATGATGGGAAATAAAAATGTTAACAAAAGTGAAAGAAAGAAATATTTCTGGCAGAGAGCAAACTTATCAAGTGACAAAGTTTAAAAGTGTGGTATCTAAAATGGGTCCTAACAACATGCCTGGAATCTTTTCCATCCCTTTCCCACCATAAGGCATAGCCACACATAAATTAAATCATAGCTATAGAGGACACAGCTTGTTAATCAAATTCATATGTCTACACCTTTCAGAGGGCCAGCACAGTAGCAAGCATGCACCACTGGTTAAAAAACACCGTCTGGATTTAAAAGAGTTAGATCCTGTTTCTTTTTTTCACCTCTCTAGTGAATAGCAGAGCAGTGTCGTAATGTTCAGGATGCCTCTGGCTGGAAGGGTTGAACTGCTGCTGCCAAGAACAGAAATTACGCAGTGCCAAGCCTCCATTACTGGAGACAGATGGTCCAGCCTCCTCGTCTTCCAGTATCAGCAACTTCACTACCACCATGTTCAGTGAGTTTTTAATGCTGGGATGCTTGTAAATCTTAGCAGCCACGGACACCAAAGTCAAAACATAGTGCTGTTAGAAGGAAGAAAATAGGCTACATATTTATACAGTGTTTAACATATGTCATAACTAATGTGGGTACATGTTTTAGTATTAAAGATACATTAAGATCAGATTAATCAGCTTATCTAGAGTCTTTATGTCTTATATAATATATAAGACATAAATATATATATATATATATATATTTCTATATAAATTTCTACAGATCCCTCACATAACTGGAAACTTCACAATATAGACCTCACCAATGCATGTGATTTTTTTTTTTTTTTACTTTTACTTTTTTAGAAATTGGGGCTAGTAGAGTGCCAATATCAATGCAGTGTGCCTAGCCCTGAAACTACATTATGCTTTTTTCTTCATCCAGATGGTGTATGCGTTTACACTTCTGCACATAATCTGAAAAACTAACTTACTACGGTCATGATTTTTTTTTTTTTTTTTTTGCCATTCTTAGATGATAATAATATTTATTAGATGGAAAAAAGGACTAGCTTAACAATCTCACCTCAAAACGTGTAGAGCAAGTACAAACCCTGACCTTTTTTTCCCTATAAATAATAATTTAGTGTCAATTATGTTTTCCTTTAAAAGGTTAGAGGACAAAGATTGTCAGTTTGGTAGAAAGTAATATTTTTTACAGAACCAGTAGTTCAGGTGTAGTAAATAATAACACAGCACACAGGTAAAACTGTGAATTTATAGATATTTTTGGAGTGTGAAATGATGTGTGTCTCTGTATCTGTCCACTCGCCTTTGTGTCTTCTCCATAGAAGCTCGACATCGAAGCGTCTGCCACCACCAGAGTCTCGATGAATCTGGGCAGAGACACAAAGCGCCTGCGTCTGGAAGTCTCTGTGTTGGACTGACTGTGTTTACCTGCCGAATGAGAACTTTCAGCATCCACATGAGGAAGTGCGAGTCCTGCATCTCCATGTGTTTTAATCAGCTGGTGTCTTGTGAGGACATGCGGCTGGTTTGTGGAGCTCCCGTTGCTCCCTGTGCCAGAACGCTTGGGTTTGATCTGGTACTCGTCCCCGTCCGCAATGAACGATCCCACAATGCCATGACAGAGACTGACCGACACCACTGAATCATCACTATAGTCCACAGTTCCCGTAAAGAAGCAGCCTCGCAGATCTGATCCAGCTGTTGAGTTCTTCATGTTCACATCTGTTAGGTGGGAGGCTGACACCTGTCTCTCTGATCCGGTTCGCGGTTCGGCTGCAGTGAGATCTTTGGCTCGGATATGATACACTTTCAAAGACGGGGATAGAAAGCTGGGGTCTGGCTGGAGATTCAGGGTGAAATTGCGTCCGAAAGCTGTGAGCTGAAAGCTCGGATGATCGTCGCTTCTCTTCGGTCTCCCGGTGCGTCCGGTTACACGAACAGGCATGATTTCTTCTGCTTCCAACCTCTGAGAAACACATCCACTGAACACACAAGCAGCTACAAATACTAGAGAAAAACACGCGCACATTTTATCCGACAGCCCGAGATTTATTCTGAGCAGGATGCCGCTGCAACCCGCCTCTGTTCCAAGTCAAAAAAAAATTTATGTAAAAAAAAAATTTGAATTCCAAAAAAATAAAGATTTGAGAACAGCTCTGTTTAAATAACTAATTGTCCAGCTTGTGCCTTTACTCAAGAAGATCTCCGGTATGTTCCTGTTTGGTTTCCACACCTTGATTCCCGACTCTGTGCTGTGCGGTGCTGTGCTGTGCTGTGCTGTGCGCGCTCTCTGAACTCCACGCTTTAACTCTGTGTTCACTTCACAATCGCTCTTTATACCAAACTCTGCTGAGGGAAAAAAAAGAAAGAAGAGGTATTAGAGGCTATTTTTAATCTCTGTAGTGGTCTCTCCTCCCACTCACATCTCTGGCCCAATATAAAAAAAAACTGAAGTCGTGCACAGCCCCTCTCTCCAAGAACAGCTGTTATGAACTTGGTAATTCTTTAAAAGCCATTTCAAAACCACAGACTGTAAACATATGATTTAATACACAAACGTTTTAGACAGTCTCACCATGTTTAACTTGTGGTTATAGTAAATCTTCCTGTTCTGTGTTAATTATCTACTAATAGCATACTTATTATGCATAGCAGGTTTGCATCAGTTACATGCTTTCAAAAGTGACATGATTTGAAAAGGTGAGTTTTTTAACGTTAAAACAGCAAATAATTCAATAGACTAAAGCTGAAATTAGTCGTAAATTGTACACGACAGGCGTTCACTAAGTAACGGGTGACAGCGCATTATCTAGAAAAAAACAACTCTGTTTAGATGTAATGAATCCTTATATCCACAAGGAGGCAGTATAGAGTTTTGGAACTCGCCTACGCCAACACTTGGAGCTAATTCATTTGGATAACATTGTAAAATTTGATTCATTAATAAGCAAATGAATTAAAACGGGTCATTAGATTTTATCATTAGAATATTAATGGGGTAGCAAAAATGTTCAGAAACACAATCTATTTATTACAGGGGTTGTTAGATCCAGGCTTGTGAGAGCCCTGATTCAGTAAAGGATGCACATGTTATCTCTAAATATGCTATCTCAAAAAAATAGATAGATTGATGGATGGATGGATGGATGGATGGATGGATAGAAAGATAGATAGATAGATAGATAGATAGATAGATAGATAGATAGATAGATAGATAGATAGATAGATAGATAGATAGATAAAATAATATTTTGAGCTATAATGTTAGTAGATTATCAGATTTCAGCTAATGAGCTGTGCTGACAATATTCCAAAATAGGCTATGGCAGATACCTGAGGCCACTTACTCTCCTCTTGGCCAATGCAAAAGTTTTTCCTGACGTTCTGTCTGTCATTTGACACTAATCTAAATTACTATCACTTAAAATAAATAAAGGAAATTAAGGATTTTTCATCATTAAATGACCTGATATTTTAACTTCATCTTTGAGAGACAGAATGATCATTAATAAGTTAAAAAGTTTAAGGACAAAAGAAAAGGTATATTCGGAGGTATACACAGTGTGTGTGTGTGTGTGTGTGTGTGTGTGTGTGTGTGTGTGTGTGTGTGTGTGTGTGTGTGTGTGTGTGT
>JAOUQZ010000049.1:9450693-9466380 GCA_028564935.1 Neosilurus hyrtlii | reverse complement strand
GAGTCGGCTGAGATGGGCGCCAGCCTCCCCGCAACCCTAATTAGGAATAAGCGGTTCAGAAGATGAATGAATGAATGTAAAAATTACACATCATAACATTTATAGCATTTGGCAGACGCTCTTATCCAGAGCAACTTAAAATTATAATTTTTTTATACAACCGAAGGTTAAGGGCCTTGCTCAACACTGGTGATAGTGAATGGTGAATGGATTTAACCACTGACCTTCAGATCAGTAACCCATCACCTTAACCACTAAGCCACCACTGCCCAACATCAGAGGCATAATCAGTTTATACACGATATAACCATAACTGTGTGGACAGCTGACCACCACACCAGTATATCAGTCTTCTTTAAAATCGTTGCCACAAAGATAGAAGCAGGCGATTATGTGTATGTCTTTCTATGCCGTAGCTTTGCAGTTTCCCTTCTTTGAATCTACAAGGCCCAAGCCTTCATGCCACTTTGCACGACCTGAGGTTAATAACAATATTGTCTGCCGAGGTTGGAGTGGAAGAGCAGTAGAGAGCCCTGACCTCAACCCTGCTGAACACCTTTGTGATGAATTAGAAGAGAGAATACACCCCAGAACTCTTAATCCAACATCAGTGTCTGATCCCACTAAAGCTCTCGTGGATGAATGAGCACAAATTCCCACCGACATGCTCCAAAACCTAGTGTAAATCCTTCACAGTGGAATGGAGGTTATTATAACAGTAATGGGGAATACATCTAGAAAATGAAGTTCAAAAAGCACAGCTGGGTGTGATGGTCAGGTCTCCACAAACATTTGGCCATAAACAGTCGGTATAGAAAATAACAACCCCATCAACATATTTACATGTTGTTGTTTGCAGCCTGAAATGAAGACATATAAAAAAATTACAGCTGTATTTACTCATAATACATGCAACTTAATAGAGCCAAGTGAAAGATATAATAGCAACTGCTCAGGGAAAAACAAATAAAAAAATTACTGAGATACTTAATGGACACCCCCGTGTCAGTACTCTGTGGAGCCACCTTTTGTTTTGATTACAGCCATGAGTGTGTTTGAATACTTCTCTGCCAACTATGCACATCTGGACTGGGCATTATTTTCCCAGTTATACAGAACTGTTTATACAGAACTGTATAAACTTAAACGTACAAGACCCTGGGTTTGAGTCCCAGGCATTTCTGTGTGGAGTTTGGAGTACTCCAGTTTTTTCCTACAGTCCAAAGACAGGCTAATTGTCTGTTCAGATTGCCCCTAGGTGGGAGTGTGAGGGTGAATGGTTGTGTGTGTTGGCCCTACAATGGTCTGGCGAGGTGTTCAGGGTGTACCACATCTTCGCCTAGTGTCCCGCAACCCTAATAGGATTAGGCAGTTCGGCAAACGAGCAAGTGAATAGGATCCATTTTAGTTGGATAAATGAATAATGAACTGGGGAGCTCTCTTTAAGCTGTGAGACAAAGGCCTATTCTCAAAATTTATAACCTGGGATGCCTTTCAATACATACAAAAGGATGTGGATGGCTAACCACAATGAGCTTGAAGAGATGCTTCCCCTGTTTCACCCTTTGTAAAGAAGATGACTGCTCTCGTTTTCAAACAGCCATCACATGGCCTTCAACCCTGCTGGCTAAATATTTTCTGCAGCTTTAGATCTTTTGTGCCATTCACCATTTGGCATTGTAAATATCCATGAAAATCTTTATGATCAGCGTTTCAGTGGATAATGTCTCCTGAAAGCCATATTAGGGACTTGAAAAGCAGACTGAAATTTGTTAGTGAAAACCTTTAAGAACTATGTTCTGTGCTTTCTGATTTTTGTCAGGAATTCAGGACTTTATCAGAAAACTAGATTTGTTGAAATAAATATTCATCTTTTTATTTGTGAGGGCGTGAAGCAAGATTAATTGTACATTGTGTGCAATAGATTTGCTAACGATGACAAGTTAATTCTTGGGTTCCTTAATGATGATAGAATTTTTTTTTTAACAAACACTATCTGCCACACTTAAAAACAAAGTTCTGTGTCTGGATCAGTCTGAAAGAGCAGTAATTTACTGTATGGACCACTCAGGAATTTAAAAGTCAGGTATGACAGTAGCTCATTATTGTTTTAGAGATGGTACAGAACAAAATGTTTTCCTTTACCTTGTGTGGTGGAGCCATGTCATTCAAGGGTTCATGTTTAAGTCAAAGTCTGTTAGAAGGCTCAGCTCTATTACAAGGATCTCACATAATAAAGAGGGCCCATAAACTCTCCCAGAAGAAGGGTCAAGGATGTGCAGATGAACTTTTGAAAAGTTGGCATGATTAGGACACAGAAGATAACAACCATAAGGGCTTCCCTTTCAAATATAGCTCAATGAATATATTGGTTTAAACCAGTGATCTCCAATCCTGTTCCTGGAGATCTACCTTCCTGCAGGCTTTATGTCCAACCTTAATCATGCACACCTGAGTACCCGATTATTGCCTTGAAGAGGTTCTTGAACAGATGTGTTAGATTTTGGTTGGAGATGAAACCTTCAGGAAGGTAGATCTCCAGGAACAGGGTCAGAGACCACTGGTTTAAACCGTGATGTTCTTAGTCTAAAATTTACGGTCTTGGTATATAAAATTCTATGTGTACAAAAAGTCATGGACTCTAAAGAGATGAGACATGTTTGTCAAGGTTATACAATAGGAAAGAAAAACACATACAGTGCCTCCAAAAAGTATTAAACACCCCTCTCTCATGATTAATTCTCTCCTAACTGTTTGGCAAATTTAATCGTTCATTCATTTATTCAATCAGTCACTCATTTGCCAAACCACTTAGTCATAGGGTCACAGGGAGACTGTTCCTGGAGATCTACCTTCCTGCATTTTTTATCTCCTAGCACAAGCACAAAGAACAGTCAGGACCCATCCCCCCCACCCAGAGCCAGAGGGAGGCTACCCTTTCGTCAACCGAGGAGAACCCCAACATGTCGGCACCAAGAAGAGGAGCAACAAGGATGTCTCTCCCCATGAGAAACTCCAGAATAGAATAAGGTCCAGCCCCTCTCAACATGGGTGGTTCCAGAGCCCAAACTATGTGTCGAGATGAGTCCGAGTATATCTGGTTGGTGTCTCACAAACTCTTGCACCAGCTCAGGCTCTTTCCCTACCAGAGAGGTGACATTTCATGTCCCAAGAACCAGGGTCAGCAGTCGAGGCTCGATCGTACGGACCCATGTCTCCTCTTCGGGCTAGGACCGGCCAGCCTCCATGGGCAGAAGCACGACCACCAGGCGCTTGCCTTTGAACCCCTCCCCCCAGGCCTGTCTCCAGTGGGGACCCCGGTAAGCCACGTCTGGTCTTGCTGGTTTATTCTATATAGTTCAATTCAATTCAAGTCAGTTTTATTTGTATAGCGCTTTTTACAATTAACACTGTCACAAAGCAGCTTTACATGGTAAAATTAAATTAGGGAGGAATCTATATAGGAGACTTCCAAACTGCCCTTAGTTTGGACCGTCGCCTAGGACCTGTTTTCCTTGGGTGATAGTAGCATAATTCCCCTGACAACATAGCTCCCAGGATCCTTTAGACATGCAAACCTCTCCACCATGATAAGGTGGTGATTCAAGTAGGATTAACTCTTTGTATAATTAACAATTGTTTTCTACCACTTTCTGTTACCCCTGCCAAAAACAGTTTTGGTGGAGATATTACCATTGTAAACTGTGTCCTGTGTAAACTCTCTAGACATTTGAGCATGGAAATCTCAGAAACATTTTTAAAGCATTTTTTTGGAAATGTCTGATTTGAACTAGCCAGCCTGGTTAAAAAAAACAAACAAAAAAAAAAGTCACAGTTAAAGTCACTGAGATCCCCATACTGGTGTTTGATGTAAATATTAACTAAAGCATGAGAATTCCTCATTACAGTCTGTTCCACAGTTGGGCTGCAGCTACCAGGTTGGGAAGAAGGAAAACCTGAGTTAAATTTTAATTTGCCACAGTTTGACCTGTGCCCCCACTAGACTGAGTGGTCTTCTTTCTCCACTTCTTGTGTAATGCCAAGTCGCTGAGTATAGAGCACAGCTTAGCTCTTTTTCAAAGATAAGTGCTGGCAGAGTTTTCAAGTAATTTGCTGGATGAAAGTAATGAAAGCCTCACTGGTTTTCATTCTTTAAGTGATTTTGGCAATTCTGTCCTAATTATTATCTGGAGAGAATGCACACTCAAAGATAGGGTCAATGCACAATAATGCTGGTAGTGACAGACATACATTCCATACCCACAAAGCTCGGAAAACCAGTATCAAATTAGCAACATGCTGGGTAAATACAACGGATTGCAAAAGTTGTAGTTAATGTTCAACCATCACTTAAGGAGCACATATACAACTAATTTATTATAATATATTATTCAGTAATAGCTAAAGGTGTCACATGTACAATAAAGTACTTTAAGCTTAACTAACATTTATCCATTGATATTTTTTATATGAATTTAAAACTATCATTAAATATCCTTTCTTACTGAACTGAAACAGCTGCTCAAAACTGACATGCAGGCAAAAAGCCATTAGCAATTTTTCATGGATTTACGGCTTTGAAATACAGCTAACAGACCCTCAACATTATTCTGCTGCAGAGAGGAAGAGAAGATCCAGTTTAGAAATCCGTCCTTATACTTTTATGTCTGTGAGGTACCACACACCCCAGATATCAGATATCTCCTGAAAATACAGAATGCCCTGTGTCCACTTTATGTCATCATTACATTGTCAAAAGTGGATGAGGTAATGCTTCTTATGGGCCTCGGGTACTTCCTTTCACTCACTTCCTACTATCTCGTTCATAACAGTTTAGCTAACAGTGCATCATTAACTCTGCAAATTTTATGTATTGGTTATAAAGCAGGTCCTAAGAGGATGGCTATAAGTACTTGCTTATACAAGTATAAGCTTGACTCAGGCCAGAGGGGCACTAAAAGCTGAGAGGCCTGAATAGTGCATACAATTGAACTGTGTGGCATCTGTTCAAGATGGTCTCCGGTCTTGTACAAAAACCTCAATCACTCCAATGAATTTCACTGTTTCGCTGAGCTCATTCAATCCCCATTAAGAGCTGGATTGCAGACATAAGCCAGGAATGACTAGAAAGCACAGTTTTGGTCGAATTTATTTTCCTGATGCTGGCAATAACTCTCAACTAATGCCCGGGTCTTTCCAGCTGTGTGGTTGTTTTAGTGAGCTATGTTGAAAATGTCAAATTTACAATAAACTATTATGCAAAACTTGATGGGCCCGTGTTAGGAGGTACATTATTACAAACATCATTCATGTTCGCAGCTGATGCGTAGAGTGGAGGACTACACAGCACTTTGTTCAGCTGACTAATTTCAGTTATTGGACAATAAATCAAGCCATGGTCATGGTGTATTAATCAGACTTCCTTACACAAAGCACACAGCCTTAGTCATGTACTTGTGGGCTTGTGGTGCCCTATTATATTTTTTTATTTATAACATTCAGTGGCTGTTGGCACCACCAGGTAGTTCACAGTTCTCCTTATGTTTCTGAGGCCCAGTGGAATCTTGGATGTCTGGACAACTGATTATTTCCTTTTCTTTTACACAAATACCATAGAACAAATCACTGATCAGGAAGGCACATATATCAGCTGTTAGAATTTATTCTACATTGTCTGTGTCTGTGTTATTGCAAAATACTCATATTGACCATGCCAAGCAAGTGTTCTTAATTTAAAAAAAAATAAAACAACATGAAAGGTAAAATGCTGAATTTTTGCATCTTGAACAGATGCCACACAGTTCAATTGTATGCACTATTCAGGCCTCTCAGCTTTTAGTGCCCCTCTGGCCTGAGTCAAGCTTATACTTGTATAAGCAAGTACTTATAGCCATCCTCTTAGGACCTGCTTTATAACCAATACATAAAATTTGCAGAGTTAAAGATGCTGAAAAGAGGTAAAATGCTGAATTTATACATAATGCTTCTTACAAGACTATTAAAAGAATATTGTCCTCATAGAGATGTAGGAAGCAGTCAAGCACTTCAAAATTCTATTGATTGCATTCCCCTGACATTCTTTCTCAAAAGCAGATGCAGTCTTTGGGAAAGATATCAAAAGTTTAGAGCAGCTGCAGTCAACAGTTAAAACAGGTTCAAATAGGGCCAATTGAAATGGAGCTAAAAACAGGCATAAATATAATTTACAACTAAATGTTAATTGTTTCATTAATCTAAATCTTTTGAAGAATAGACATGTGATATATACATTTAATTTAAATAATTAAATGGAAGAAATAAATATTTATTTGTCACAAACACCACAAAATCTGACATGGTGGAGTTGCAGAATGTGTAGAGAGATTTCTGAGAGGTTCTAACCTGTGGATACAGTTAATAGCTAATGTGAGGTACTTCTGTCTTCTTAAACCTGATGGCTGTCTTAACAATAATCTTATGTGCATAAACTTAGCAAGCTTTATTCTGAAATTACCCTTATCTTTGTAGTTAGATGGAAATTACTAACATTGGTAAAGACTGATTTAAATTCTATGCTAGCTGACTAACATTAGATAAATTTTTTAAGCTGTTTAATCCTTATTAAGGTCACGGGGAGGCTGGCGCCTATCTCAGCGGACTCTTGGCGAAGGCGGGGTACACCTTGAACAGCTCGCCAGGCCATTGCAGGCCAACACACACCAACCCTTCACACTCACAGCTAGGGGCGAGTTGGAACAGCCAACCAACCTCATATTAAATCAAGTAATTGTTAGTTAAGAGTAAATTAGAAAATTAAATCTAATTGTTCCACGGGATCCATATAAGGTTACACATGTAAACCTAGTCTTTGTCCTGCACCCACACACTGAGATCCTTTGACATTAATCACCTGGTGACCCACTATAAAAATCGGTAATATCTGCCAGCCCTTTGGAAACCTCAAGACTAGGCTGCAAGTGACTGGGACCCTGGACTTTGTGTTTAACCTCCTGGATAATCGTTATACCATGGGTCATGAGAAAGCAACCTTCAGATTGGCCAGAAAGGTACGCAGACATGAAAAGATGAAACAACTAATCTTTCCACACCAGTAGTGATCACATACAACCACTTGGCTCAAAACCACTGGGCAGCAAGCCAGCACATAGGGGTCAGTTAGCAAACGCAGAAGGGTCAACTCCAGAATACTGATTCTATATGGGGCAGACTGTGTTTCTTCTCACTCCATCCTTGCTCATTTGAGTGTTTCAGCATGGGATGGCTGGTTTCTGGATATTTAAAAAAATGGGACAGTCTCGTTAGCATTATATATTGGAAGAGAGACTACTTCCAGATGTGTGTCTATTGTTCCACTCCACCTCTTCTGGGGATTGCGTTTGCTTTCATTACCGTCCCTGAGTTGTTGTACCCTTACTCAGACTTTTCTGTCTTTTACACACCGATGGCACACAGCTTTCCAGGACTGCTTTGCCCCAAACCTTGGCGTTCATTATATCCCTGTGGTGCCGTTTTTTGTTTTTTGTTTTTTCCTTTTTCCTTTCATTTTAGGAGGTTGAGGTTTTATTACTCTTCATTATGTAGTTCTGCTTTATTTAAAGTAGAGATATAATTTTTTCCTCTTTTGACCCAAAAATGTTGATACAGTGTTGAATAGTCATCTCAGATGATGCCAGACTGTCAAATAATGAGGTTAGCACATGTTAAAGGTTTCCCTCTAGGCTGAGCCGGACACAAAAAAACAAGGTTTTCACCTCAGGCGGGGACAATAGTGCATCATGGCGTTCTCGGCCTTCCACTTAACTGGCCTATTTCTGATATTTCAGAAACAGCATATTTACCTCGAAAAAGACAGGAAGACAAAGAGAAAAAAAGAGAGAGAGAGAGAGAGAGAGAGAGAGAGAGAGAGGGAATAAGATTGTTAAGTGAGCTCACTGTAATGTCTTGGTTAAGAACACAGTTCACCAGGTGCTGAGCCCAAAGCAGGGACTCCAGCAAGACTGACTATGACAGCATAATTAAAAAGAGAGAATCAGAAGGAAGATGGGCATAAGGGCATGCTGTGACATAAGGCAGTCAGCAAACAAACCTGAGTGACCATGTGTGAATGGGAGGCAGATAGCACCCAGACATCACACTTTTTCAGAACTTTCTATGCGTGAGAACCCCTAGATCTTCTCCTTTGCCTAAATAAGTATAAATAGTCTATGAATTTCCTGCCTAAATAAGTTTTTAGCCCAGAACTAAACACTGAGACTGTGTCTGAGTCCAAAACATTAAATGGAAGGCTGTTCCATAACTGTGGGGCTTTTTAAAAGAAAGCTCTGCCCCTGCTGTAGCCTTCATTATTTACTATATCAAAAATTAGCCTGCACCATTTGATTTAAGTAGGCCTGGTGGAGCATAAATGACAAGATCATTAGGATGATAAGGTACGAGACCATTCAGTGCTTTATAGTTCAATAGTAATATTTTATACTCACTGTGAAATTTAATGGCCATGTTCTCATCATGTGTCCAAGTTGTGCTCCTATTTGGGTTTGTCAGATATTACAGGTTCACACTTTATGGTTTGCTAGTTGTTGGCAGGTCACCAATGGCACCAAATCTAGAAAGGAATTCAGACAGGCCTTGGACATGGATTGGATTCCCTAATGTGAGACGAGTTTTAAGGCTCTAAAGGAAAAATTGCTGTCTGTCAGTGCAAGGATCACAATCCATGCAAATTCTAATAGTTTTGGGCTGTTTTGTCCGAAGAGTATGAGGCTCTTAGGAATGTGGCATGTGCCTTTAGAGTTATTCAGCCCACAGAGCACAATATGGATAACTACAGCTCAATTAACCTGCAGTTACTTGAGCTGAAATAGGCTATGACTGAAACATTTTGGGAGTATCTGTTGGGACATAGGTGTGTGGTGTTTATATATAAAAATGCATTGAGCTATCTTCGTTCTGTCAATCTGGGTGCCACTGATCACCACTTGGCAGCCTAACTCATGGCCTTTGATTATGAGGGTCCATATCAGTCAGGTCATAATAATAGGAATTCACATGCACTTTCAGGGCAGTATCTGTTTGGTTCAAGCAGCCGCGTGATGTGCAATTGCAAACTGGCCAGTTGGTCTATATTTGGGAGCATTTAACTAGGGGTCATCATAAGGTTTAGGATGTCTGGAGTTCAGTGGTACATCAGGCTCTGTGAATCCCTCTTAAGCATGGAGTGGTTTACACCATTTACCCTGTCAAAGACTTGTAGAAAGTTAATGCATTGTGACATTGCATTAATCCTCAAGTTTTGTCCACACAGGTCTCTCTCTTCCTCCCAGCCCCAGTCAACCAGCTTTGCATCAGATGGCTCATCCCATGGTGGGGCGGCATTCTACTGTTCTTCTTTTCCCAGGTCTACCTGTTGTACTTACATCTCCAGACACCATGACAGTAATCAAGCATCTGATGTTTTGTTGTTTTTTTTAACTCTGTGTGTTTATTTATAACTATGTACCCTGTAGTGGTTTCCACTGGTTAAATCTGGTATCTCCACTCAATCCCTCCTTGCCACCTGTCACATATAGAATGTGGATGCGTGGATGTGATGGACAGGTTGCAGGAGCACAAATATGTGGATTGGCATGCCTCTTCAGTTTTCCCTTAAGGAAAATGACTCTTGTAAAAAGAGATGTTACAGTAGGGCCTGCCTATAAGCAAACAAGTCAACAAACAGGTCATCTGATTCACTGATTGTTGTCAAGTTCACCGTGGACCAGACTTAAGTGGTTGACATGAGCTTAGGCAGGAATCCTGTCTCTGCACACTGAGTTACTTTCCCATTGTGTGGCCACCAGTACAAGCATGGTGGACAGCTTGCCCACTTCATGAAGGTTGTATTAGGCTCATGGGTGCCCCATGAGACCCTGTCACCACTATTTGCAGGAATGGCCACTAAATATGCTTTTATAACAGTTATAGATCTAACCCTCATCTAAAATGTCTGCAGGAATTTCCCATGGTCCTCTGGCACTGGACCATACACTTGATGGCACACTGAAAAAAAAATCTGACAAACTTCTCTCTACATATAAAATAATTCCTACTTGATTATATTTGAGGACCAAGTGCTAGGTGATCTTGCATTTTATAGTATTTCCTGCACTATTGGATTGCAATCTATAGCAATCTCTACCTTGGGTCATACATGAAGGCTTTAGTATTTTATTCAGATAATTCCCCCATCAGCAAGATTAGCAATGGAACCAGGGCATTTTGGAGCCTAAAGCATAACTCTATGGATTGAACTCGAAACCTTGTTCCATGTTAGTGGGAGCAACAGAAAAGGAGGAAAGGGGGGTCGTCATACAGTCCTTGTAGAATGCATTCTGTCTATGGCTATACCTCTGATGAAATATGTCATGTTTGCCAGTACTTTGCTAGATGTAGACACCATTTCTTTTAGGATATGCATTGCTTTATGTAAGACAACAATGTGCCAGTGTCTTCTGTAAGATGCAGAGAGAAGTCCTTGACTGCGTTTTTTTTTTTAATTCGACTCACAGAGCCATTTCTTGTCATATATGTGAGTTAGTGGGGATTAATAAACTCATGACTTGGTGTTAAAAGCAGTGGCATATGAGGGCTTTTAACCATTATTATTTTACCTAGTCTTGCACTGTGACATCTCAGAGGGATACCTCACTTGACTGCTTGCACAATCAATGCCACAAAGCTAACTCATAGCTGACTAAAGCTTATGAAGGTGAAACAAAATTTGCAAGAAGCTAACTAAAAGATAATACAAAGTTTTCATAGAGCTAAATCAGCAGTTAATGCACTTATCACACAGCTATAAATATCGAGATATTTTTGTGCTCCATCCAGTGATGTTTCAATAGCAAAATGACTGAAAGTATGGGCTAAGTTGTGTTTACTGTCTAGTTAATATGAAATGACTTGAAAAAATAAACCAACTTGCTCAACCAAGCATATTTTTTCGTATACCAGTTTTCATATGCCATTCACATTATACTAATTGTGTGGATTTAGTTCAGACAGGGTTTTTAATAGTACTTAAACCACAATATTTAAACACAAACACTTGCCTAAGCTTGAAAAACATCAGCAACGATTATCGTTAATTAGTAAAGTTTTATGTTTTCAGATTTTAATACTCTGAACAGATATTATGTCAGTATTTTTAGTTGTCACGCTGAAGCCTGTGGCATTTGTTAGGTCATTTGTTTTGATCAGAGAATTTTACTGCTCTGAAATAAGTAAAAAGCATAGCTTCAGGCTCAGGTAATCCTTAAATGTCAAAAGAGATGACAATCAAGATGAAAGATTGAGTCCATTGGCATTACTGAATTCCTCTGCAGTCACTAAACAGAAAGGCCTCACAACTGCAGAAAAGAGAGGCCCAGCACTGTGGGAAAGAGGATAAGCAGACTTTGATTTTAACTAGTCAGCATGAAAATACAGGGAGAAGAACAGTAGAGTAGTTTAAGAAAATTACCTGTTACTTAGGTGTTCGGATGTGTTTGTCAGTGACTGAGGGACAGACTGTTAACACAGCTGACATCTCAAAGAATCTGTCAAGTCCATAATCCCCAACGTCTTAAACAGTATTTGCGTAAGTACCTTTCACTTAAAAAGAGTATACAGTGTATTTGTTGCTATGGAAATTCATAATAAATACACTCAAATCTGAATTGTACAAACACTTCATCAATCAGTGTCAAACACAAAAGCCCAAATTTGGGAATCAGGTATAAAATGCACTATTTAAATTATTTAATTAATCAACCAACAACCTCTATTAATTCTACAATTTTTGTTAACACAGGGGTGATTTGAATGAATAATGATGACTAGACATATTTGAAGTTTTTCATGTTCATCATTCTGTCTCTGATGATGCATAAAACAGTTCTACAGAACCTCCATCGATGTGCCCTGTTTGGGGGATTTCAAACATATTTTTTCTTTAATTGCTAACAAACATTTACATGTAATTCATATAAATTAAAATGAAATCATTTTTTAAATATATCATAACACAATAACATAATAACATCTGCATTGTTGGGTTACAGTGAATCATCTAAAAGTAATGTTAAATCCCTCAACCAAGAAAAAGGGAGATCTGCTACAAAAAATAGGCTCATTATTGAGTCAAGGTGTGATTTATGGAATGTTGAATAAAAATGTTTTGTTGCCAACATTCCAAATTCATAATGTAAGTCAAAATAACTACAAAATATAACTAAAAAATCATCCCCAGTCATAATTATTTAGTCATTTCAAAGACTCAAAACCACTGGCATTCATTTCAGTTAACCAGTCCAAGCCAATCAAAATTTACAGACCAAATCATAGCAACATTCTTAAAAAATACTACAAACCCAATTGTAGAAAAAATTATTTTGTAACAAAAAATAAATTCTTAGGTAGACTAAACATTTCTGGTGCAAATATCAATGCCAGTGCAAACATTCATTATTTAAAAAAAAAAATTATATATATACACACACACACACACACACACACACACACATACTGATGCTGCAGTGTCTCTAAAAGGAGTTTGTGCTGTAATTAAAGGTTTGCTTACTTACTGTTAGAAGCTAAAACTTTAAAGGTACAAGGCCAAAAGCAATCATTTCCTAGTGTATAGTTTGGACAAAATACAATAATCGAGGCATGTAAAGGGCGTACCTTTGAGCAGGTTTCTTCACTAAGACCTAAACACAAAGATTGTGATGTTGTTTTAACATTAAAGCTATCTAAACAAACAGGGAAAGCAGGTGGGTAGTCTACAGTAGTTCTTTGACTGAAGTAGTTACACAATGCTGTTAACTTGGCACATGAACAGTTTCAGGTGGTGATACACTATTTGAACTTTTTTGTACATTGCTTTCATTACCACAGGGTAAACAATGATGAGCATAGAACACTTTATTATATGTTATTTCTTGGATATATTTAGGCATAACAGTAAACATATTACAAAAGAAAATTTTCTTGCAGAGTCAAGATGTTGAATGCATGACATCATGCACAGAGTATGCAATGCCTCCACTTGGCTATGACAGAGTCCATTAAAGAGAACATTGTAAATCCAGCCAGTTAGAAAAGTCCCTTTATGAATATGTTGGTTTCATAAAATTGAAAGCAGACTGTATATGTTACACAAGATAAATGTCATTTCCAAACCAGAAAAACACGGCCAGGTGTCAGAACATTTACTTTTACAAACCAAGCACAAAAGTACAAAATAATAAGGGTGTATATCATGCTGCTTCATTTGACAGGGAAACAATTGCATGTCATTTAAATTTTGAACACACATAAACTAAACACATGTTTTTTACTATTAATTATGTGATTGTCTAATCTATGCCCCAGCCAACATATACAGACAGACCAAATGGAGAGTAGAGAAAACAATTCAGCATGTGGTGTTTTGGTGTGGAAATGATTTTATATATACAAACTGGACTGTATATACTGTACAGTGAGTATAGAAAAGATTCCTCCCCAACATATAAGAAATTTGTTGCTTTCCATACAGAAATGAAGACATACACACAAATAATATTTTTCCAGTTGCATTTACTTAAGCAGCCAAATGAAACATACAATAGCAGCAGTTTAGGGGAAAAAAAACCCAGAATCACAGAGATGGTTAAGAGACAAGGGTACCCCTGTGTCAGTACTTTGTGGAACCTTCTTTTGCTTTGATTATAGATATCAGAGAAACACCTTCACAGCAGGATATTACCATATCCATGTTTTAGTGTAGGTATGGTGTTCTCTGGATGGTAAGCTGTATAGGTATTCTGTCAGATACCATTTGGCTGTGAGGATAAATAGATTTTGGTCTCATCTGACCTATCTAACACTTTCCCATTTGGCTGCAGAATCTTTAAAGATGCATTTTAGCGAAGCTTAATCTTGACTTGGCAACTTGCTTGACTTGCTTGCAACCCTCCCATACAAACCACATTTGTGGAGTATTTGTGATATTGTTTTCAGCTGCACACAATGAACACTCTTTGCAAAAAAAATTTTCTGTAACCGCTTCACAGATGTCAAAGGTCTCTTATTAGCCTCTCTGACCAGCTTTGTCCTCACTGTTCCATCCAGTTTGGAGGAAAAGCCGGAGCTGGAAAGAGGCCTAGTAGTACCACACTTTCCACTTCTTGATTATGGATTTTACTGAAATTTGAATGAATTTTTTTGTATCCATATCCTTTCTTGTGCCTCTCCTCTTTCCTGAGATATTTTGAGAGGACCTTGCCACCCATCGTTAATTGTTTGCTTTCACTTATACTTTCAAGCACTGGAAGGTTCTACAAATTGCAGCTTTTATGCTGAACTAATCAGAATTATTACAATTGACAGGTGCCAAGTAGCTTGATGCGCAGTGGAGAAGATTATTAGTTGATCTACAGTATACCTGATACCTGATAAATGTGAAAGTTGACCCAAAAAAATAACTCCCACACTGCAAAGTTAAATTAAAAATAAAAAGGTTGAAGACAATCAAATTATCTAAAATGTGTGTGTCTTCATTTTAGGCTGCAAAGCAACAAAGTGCAAATGTTTGCATTCATAAATGCATAATATTTTAAGGGTGGGGGATTCATTTCTATACCCACTGTATGTATGGCGTGGTGATGGTTTGCAATGGTTTTGTATCAAATGACAAGACTCATATAAAAACAAGAGGTGATCTGTTTTAGTTGAAACTAATGATGGATAAAGATTACATGGCTGAATCAATCTGGGCAATAAAGCTTTTAGCCTTGCACACACTGTGTTGTGCCTCAACATTAGTGCTGTTGGTCAGTACACTAAAAGAAAAAAAAACCTGTTTTAATAATGCAGAACTATGCAGCCTAATTCAATTTCTAAATTCTAATTCCATTAGAAACCCAGTGTCGAAATTCGCCATCCTTTCACTCATATACTCACAATAATATATATTGTGAGCTTCACACAGAGCAAGTTTTCAAGGAATGTGGAGTGAATGGGACCAGTAATCTCTGCTCTAAAGGGAGGGACTCATGCCCAAAAAGGAGCGGACTGTTTCGCTTAACTGGGAGTGAATGTCACGGTAACATACTGCTTCTGACGCCTACTGAGAGATAGGGAGGTAGAAAAAAAGTGAAAGAGAGTATGCATGTTCTGCCTTTCACACCTATTTTTTAACTCACTACTTTCAACACAAACTGTCCAAATAAATGAAAAGAGTGGCTTAACCTTCCACGCGTTAAAGTTAATTAAAATGTCGAAACATATTAAAAAACAATGTCAAAGGATCTGTTAATGTTTTATTCAGATAATTTTTTATCATACTTTACTTACCACAACTTCACCTTCACTTCATTCATTCTATTGTGTGACGTGTTTTTTTTTAACAAATTGCAGTTTCCATTTTGCGAAAAAGTTTGAGACCGAGACTGAGTAGAAGCCAAAGCATGTGCACTAAGGTACATAGTGGAAAACAGTGGGTCTATCTCTATCGCTGATCTCTATCTATTGATGAGCTCAGTAGGTAACATTCATTCATTCATTCATTCATTTTCTGAATCGCTTAATCCTAATTAGGGTCACGAGCAGGCTGGCACCCATCTCAGCCGACTCTGGGCGAGGGCAGAGTACACCCTGGACAGCTCGCCAGGCCATCGCAGGGCA
>JAOUQZ010000049.1:9428479-9440240 GCA_028564935.1 Neosilurus hyrtlii | reverse complement strand
ACATGTGTTAATTCATAGTTTTGATGCCTTCAGTGTGAATCTACAATGTCAATAGTCATGAAAAGAAAGGAAACTCAATTGAATGAGAAAGTGTGTCCAAAATTTTGGTCTGTACTGTACATACATACATACACATATGCATATACATTGTGTGTGTGTGAGTGTATGTATGTATATATATATATATATATATATATATATATATAGAGAGAGAGAGAGAGAGAGAGAGAGAGAGAGAGAATAAAAAAGGCCACACACTCTGTATGATTGCAGTCTGTATGCATATGTTTTTAAAATATAAGACTATCACCTATCAATTAAATATCCTGCTACACATATTTCATGAAATCCCTAAGTTACATAGTTTCATTGTAACATATATAGCAACCCTGATGTAACAGTAGTTAAATCAATCATTCATTCACCAAACCACTTAATCATACTAGGGTCATACAAACGACTCAGGGCAAAGGCGGGGTAGACCCTGAGCAGATCGTCAGTCCATCTCTGCCTCAACACACGCACACAACCTTTCACACTCACACTCACACCTACGGGCAAACAGCTACTTAGCCTAAAGTCTAAACAACAACCTGCCATACGTTTTGGACATGCATGGGTCGCAGTGTTTAGTAGATCACAGTCAGGCTGCAGAAATCCAGGGGAAAGTTTGGGAAAGAATACTGGCATAGTATTTGTGAAATACAGGATGCACGGTCGGAATAGTGTGTCACTGGCACATAGACCTGACCCTCTTGCTCAGTCCATGTGGAGTGTGTATGACTTGCAATTTGTGTGCCAGGAGTACGGGTCACATTTGTGAAGGACATCGTGAGCACATGACAATCCCTTCTGACTAGCTTTGTGCCTCAATCGTTGCAGCGGCATCTTCCCTTCTACAATGCTACACACAACACATAGTAGTACTTCTGAGGCACTTCACCAGTACACTGACTGTCATCTTACTGCCATTGCAAAGCCCCTACTAGTCATGCTCCTGGTGCAGGCGAACAAAAGGAGTACAGGTCCCATACATACTAAATCCACTCTTAATTTTTTTGCAAAACTTGTAGAATCTACATGTGCAGGACCAAAAGTCTCCACGTCCAGTCTGCGACCTTCTACAGTGCTGAACACATGCAAATGACGCCCAGGTCTCAAGCAAGGTTTTGCCACATTTTTTCCTGTAGATTGCCAGTAGTAACACGTACGGTGGGTTTTAAGTTAGGCTTATTTTGCATATCTTTGGAATGTGTGAGGAAACACACACAAGCACATGCAAACTCTTCACTGAAACACCCTCACCAGGCACGGGGCTCAAACCCAGGACCTTGTTGCTGTGAGGCGGACACCACTATGCCACTTTGCCACCTGTGCCAGTCAGAATAAATAATATTTTTTTTTAAAACAGTGCATTAAGATTAAGGTAATTAAGAAGAGGGCATTCAGAAGACAAAGATTGAAAGCAAGAGAAAACCTTTTAATGATGGTTGCTCCATATACTGTATATAAACTTAAGAAATTGTGTGTAATCACTGATACAGTGAAGTAAAAAGTCACCAGTGTCAGCAGAAGGCCATTCTTTTATCCCTTTTAATATGCAAGCGATTACTAAGAACAAAACTGGAGATACTATGCCATCACCTTGCCTGTACTTTGAGTCTGATGTTTGTATAGCATTAGTATTAGCTTAGCACTAGTGTAAATTTAGATATGCTTGTGGTTCACAAAAGCTCATCATTAAGGCTCTTATTACTAAATGGTGATACACAAATTAATTTAGCTATTACCTACTGTCATAAAATAACCTACTTTTGCAAAAGTAGTGCTGCAGTTATCTTTGGTTGGTTATCAGAGACTCCAGCTTACAGTAATTGGGGATCATGATGCTGTAATTGTAGTGTGGTTCATATTTATCATATTATGACATTCAGGAAACTCTTACTGACTATTAAAAATATTCAGACAGCTACTGAAAGTGTGGAAGAGTATTTGGAGGCAGGCTTTGTTTTTAATAAGAGTTCAGATTCTGTGATAGGAAGAATCTACTGATAGTAGATAGATGAAAAGGCTTACTTAAGCATAACAACAAAAGCACTACAATCTATCTTTAGTGCTTATATGGGAGAGAAGGAAGGAATCAAACCAATTCTCGAATCTCCACGTTCGTCTAACCCAACATTTAAGAGCAAGGAACATAATCCACAATGAGGTTTCATTTACTATGATCTGGAGTAATCCTGCGTAAGAGACTTCAAATGAAGGCAACACAAATTCGTCCATATTTAAAATGGTGTTTTAACATATTCAACACCTTCTCTAAAACTACAGGATATGCAATTAAAGATGATAAAATAGTATTTAAAAATAGTATAAAATCACTGCTGTGAAACCAATTTTATGACTGGTAATAATTCCAGATGACACACACACACACACACACACACACACACACACACACACACACACACACACACACACACTGCCACCCTGTGGATTTCTATAAATTGATTGTAAATACAAAACTTTAACCAGGGCTCCCCCTTTAGGTCACATAAGAACGTGTGCCCCAAACTTAAACGATAGTAGGGTGTGTGTGTACAAACTTGCATTTTTAGCCAACTTTTCTGATCTACAGTACAATTACTTAACAATGAACTTAAAGTTTCACACCTCTGCATTTCTGTCATAATTACTTGTTCAGATCTCATCGATTCTAAGAATCATATAGAGTGTCTGCAAAGAAAATAAATCCAGTAGTATCAGTGCTGACCGGTAGCCTGCAGGAAGCTTCCTATAGAGACGGACACCGTCATACTTTCTTATCTCCACTCATTTTCAGTAAGAGAGTTTCATAGTTCATAAGATAGACGAAAGCCAAAGTAAAACAGCAAAACACCACCGAAAAGTGCCAAAGTCTTTCAAACACTTCAACAGTAATCCACAAAATGTCATTAATTAATATATTCAATAATACCACATTAAACTTCTGTCTGAGGGGAAGAAGGATAAGGAAAAATTAAAAAAAAAAAAAACAAAAACCTGGACTTTTCGACTTTGTGAAAGCAATTAATAACAATGCACATCAGTGAAATTCTCTCTGACTATGACAGAACAGATAATTAAATATTTATGAATATAATTTGTCTCAGCTGATGATAGCCATGATAATAAACAAAATCTTTTCCAATACCATATAAAACATTTAAGCTTTGGGGGATAAACTGCATCCAGATTGTTAACTAAATCCTTATTCTCTGAAAATAAATAACTAAACAAACAACAAAAACAAAAGCTGCAATTACAATGTCATGGATGTTAAATATTATCGGTTGCATAACTGAAGAAGAAAAAAGAATAAACAGATGACCAGGGAAGATTCTGCTACTGAACATTTTGCTGGACGTCTTCCTGAAATGCATCGTTAAACAATAAACTCAATCTAAAGAAAAGACTTTTCATGGACAATGTCCTCTATTAGAAGACTGAGGTGTAACTGGCTTTATCTCACACACGCCACCGCCAACAAAACAAGACTTCGGTCTCACGGTATCATTAAGCCTAATTTTAAAAACCTGTGGAGAGAAGGAGGCCTTTTAGCTGAGTAACTAGGAGGCACACTTCAAATATGTGAGCTGAGGGTAGCAGAGAACAAGCACCCTAGGGGCTCAATTTGACCAAACTCTCCATGGGTTTCCTCAGCAACTACCCATGAACTGTCTGTAAATGTGCACATGGTCATGTGTGGCTCTTTCATCGGACACTGGGTCTGCAAGTTCAAATTCTATGAATCAGTCTCCAGGTCTGGACTTACTCCCCCACACTATGCCTCAAAGGTGTGGTCAAACTGCTACTACAGCATTAGCATTTCACTAAGTTTTAAACTTATACAAAACTGTTGCTGACACCTATCTGTTTATTTATGGACAAGGAAAAAAATTAGAATGGGTCAGAACAAGAGAATTTATTGATATATTGTATAATATGTATAATAGGTCCTCATACTGGATAATGCCTGGTGCATGAGTCACTATGGATTCTTTTGTGATATAAATAAATTATATCCATGCATACTGTCACAGATGTTTTCCGTTTCCTAGAAAACAGAACAATTTTGTTCAAAAATCCAGTATTGCTTCATGGCATATTACAAAGATGTAGTGTGAAGTTTAAAAAAAAAAAAAAAAATTCCACTTCAGCAAAACTTTAGCTTTTAAACCTCAGACAGAGAGCACTGTGCTTTTGTTCTTGACCTCATTTGCATGTGAACGTGGCTCCAACGCTTTATTCCTTCAGCATGGGTGCATTAGGAAGATTACTGATATTTTAAACTGTTAAACTGTCATGTTCCTCCTCTATCAAAGCAACTGTACATCAAGCTTTTAATGAAATACTCAATCAGTGATTGTTGTGGGGCTTTCCATTCCATGGTAAGACTGCATTTAAAATAATTAGAGATAACACAAAAAGCATTTAAAGTAATTCTATAATGTAATAAGCAAATATCTAAAATGGTTTTACTGAAAATAAATGGATTTGGGGGAGGATGGAAAATGCATACATAAATATCAGAATCTAGTTCCTGTTATATAACTAAACAAAAATAAATCACATAACACTAATAATATATTAATACAAAGAATGAACACTATTAGATGTGTATAAACATATGATGTAACATACTTCACTGTATTCAGCTAGCATTGAGACAGAGTAACCTTCTCTAGGGCCTTGTCTTGCTTACATTTGGACTGTTTCCCCCTGTTTAAAACACACTAATTCCAGACCTTCAGCCAAATCTCTGTTTGTCATAGGCATCCCAAAATTGTTCCCAGAGACTTGATCTGATTTTAATAATGGGAGGCCTGCTTTATCCATTTTTGTTGATCTCAAGCAGCAAACCCTGGAAAATAGATTAGCTTTGATTAGCTTACAAATGCTTGATCACCCCATAAATAAATAAATAAACAAACAAATACGTAAATATCTTCATTCCAGCATCTTAGCGTAACACCATAGTACACATTAAACCATTATACTTAGATAAACTCTTGGATAAATGCCTCAGCAAACATTTAGTTTATAGATATAAATTGGCATTTGGGTTCAAACATCACAAGATTTACCTCTTGCATTATCTTTATTATCTATTGCAATTATTATTCAGTAACTCAGATCAAAGCATATTATTCAGAAATAATGATGAATTATTGAGTACTGTCTAATTTCTAAACTAACAGGCAAAAATGGTAGTTACTTAATATAAACATTTTAAAAACTTCCATCATTCAGCAGATGGAAAGTTGCTTAGCAGAGACAAAGGGTACCCTGTAGCCAAGACTCAGGTCTGACTCACAGCTGTGCCACGGGTCATTTACAAAGTAGGTCTGATCAACATTTTGAAGAAGATAACAGAAATTGTGTTCCTTTTTCCGTTATCAGAGAACACAACAAAAATTAATAAAAACTAATAGCCTTGTAGTACATTTAACAAAGAATCTGATGACCAGCAGATCCGGAGAAATAGAGGCTGATATAGGAAATCGCCATGATTGACCTAATTTTGCTACATTTATGTAATTAGGTCCATTAAACTCACAAGCAATGGAATTTAGCATATAAAATTATTAAATTGTTTATTTGACAAGACAATGTTTATGATGAATAAATGAGATTAAAAACTAAATTATGTATATTAGCAATAAAAAAACTATGGCATTATTATAACAATGATGCAGACTGTGTTCAATATAATTATGGTTAATTATGTTACATTAGTTTTATCCTGAGGTAAAACCTCCTTAAACATAAAGGCTTCAAATCTGTAACTACACCAATCAGCCATAACATTAACACCATCTGACTAGAAGTAGTTCTTTGTGGGATTCGAAAAATGTACTCGATTCACTTCCTATGCGTGTGTGGGCACCCATAACACTCTTGCAACTTCACTGGTTGTCCTTTTGTGTGTCCTTCATTACGTACTTACTGCTGGACACCAATTTGGAAATGATTAGACCAAGTCGCTTAGCCATCACAATGTGGCCCTTGTCAAAATAATTCTGATCCTGTTTTGAATGCAATGTCTGATTGGTGTTTATCTAGTTTAACAAAGAGCATTTAAATTTACTGAACAAACTGGTATGTTACATGATATGTGCAGTACGCAGTAATGTTGTAATTCATTTTTTAATGTTTATTACAATCACAGTTTATAACAATTTCTCCACGGACACAATTAAAAGTAGTGCAATGATTGAAGCATACACACTGTACTAGTGGAAAGCATGGTAAATCATGATGGTAAACAACTCACAAGCATCACAAAGATCAATATACATGACATGAAATCTTTTCAAGAAACATTAGACAGCTCAAAAATGTTAGCATATCGACCAATAAGGAATGACTTCACTTTTTTATGGTTCGTGATCCATTAATTTTATGTTTTAACTGCTTTACAGACAAAACAGGTTTACAAACATTTTAAGGCAGACTTTCTTTTACTGTTTTAGACATCACTCAAATATTCCTTAATTCAATTATTTCATCAAAGTGCACAAGTGTGAGGAAAATACTTCAGCATTTATAGCCAAATAAATAGGTTAGCATATACTGTACATAAGGTAATATAATACCACCTGATCATGGTAAACATATAACATCCAACAATACTAATAACAGGAAAGTGAAGAATAATCTTTGTCCTATGCATTCCTCTGGGTTACATTCTGTATTAACTTTCATTTAAGGCCAACCAAAAAAGTAGTAATTTACCAAATCCCTTTCTGAACAGACAAGATTAAGTTAAGTCCCCCAGAGCATTTTAAGTATTGGCATGACACTAAAACACAAACCAGCTCCCATGGAAAACCCCAACTTAAATAAAGGAAGATACAACAGGAAGTGGGAGGTTGGAATCTCAAGCAAATGAGAGACAAATGCATCACAGTACAGTGCCCATGGCAAAGAGCAAGAGAAATAAGCAACAAGTAAACTTAAAGTGACATTAAAAGATGAACTCTAATGCAGGGCCAACTTAAGTTTAATCTCTCCTGGTGTTTTGAACTTTAATACGAGTCCATCTGTCAAAGGTTGCCCTTAAGTTTAAGCCGGAAGAAGGTGGATAAGAGCTTTAGGAGAGAACTCTCTACTAATTCAGATCCGGTCCAGGGGTGTTTTGGAGATCACTCAAGGCCCGCTAAAATGCAAAACAGGTGGCCAGTAATCAAAGCTCGGCCAGATGCACATATTGTGCGCGAGACCCAGACACGTAAGGGCTAAATTAGAGTCAGACGAATCCATGCACATATTCTATTTCCCCCTCACTCACTTCCATGGGCGTACCTCCACAACTGACCAGCCTCATTCCGACAACAGTAGGTGGTTGTGTAAGTGTGTGTCCTATGGAGGTAGTTTCTCTGCATTTTTAGACAGACTCTGGAGAAGCATCTTTTGGAAGTTGTTGTCTGACAGCTCGGGGATTAGGAACTCGAGCAGCACATCCCACACACAGTACACCAGGTGCCTGTACACAATGAGTCAGAGGTCAGAGATACATCTATGCACCAGTTTCGAGAAGTTCAAACAGGCACACTCAATTTAAAGACATTTAAATGGAGTTCACAGATTGATCCTGCTCCTCCTACCCAGTGTTTACTCTCATACAGTATCTCCGAGCACACAGTGTGCAAGAACTTCGAACAAGTAATTGATAGAAATGACATGCAGGTGCTAGCAGTACAGTTACCAGATGACCAGTATTAAAGAATTCCTTTGTTTTCATTTAATTTTGGTTCATACTGATAGCACATTAATCAAATATACATGGTGCAGATGAACCATAAACACCTTCTGAAACGTTGTGCCTGTAAATTGATAAAATATATTCTGCAAATTCAAGCCAAATGTGTCTCGTTAAAAAATCAGCCAGGTTACTTTTGATAAAAGTCACAGTCCTCAGTTTCTGAAATCACCATAAACTATATGGCTCGAAAGTGTGTGGACACTCCTCCTAAATATAGACCGCAGTTATGTCATTTAAGTCAAGCACATAGACAGAGCCAAACAGTGGTAGAAGAATGGCACTGATGCCTCCACGCCACAAGTCATCTTCAATCATTTAATAATTTTCTAAGCCACTTATTCCTAATTAGGGTCATGGGGAGGCTGGAGCCCATTTCAGCCAACTCTGGGCGAGGACGGGGTACACCCTATCGCAGGGCCATCACACACAACCATTCACACTTACACTAACACTCACACCTAGGGGTGATTGGGAACAGCCAATTAGCCTACTGTGCATATTTTTGGACTGTGAGAGGAAACTGGAGTACCTGGAGGAAACCCACACAGGCAAAACTGAAATAACTAAAAGTAACAATAGCCTGATCCAGTCAATAAACCCTGGAAACTCACAAACAGGGACTGCCAAATGCCAGACTACATTAAACCAAATGTAAAGGTTGACTATCTTTTGCTGCTCTTGAAATAAGTGCAAAATCTGTACACTGAGACCTCCATTAATTTCGCTTCCATTTCAAGTGTGTAGCTGAAGAGTTTCACACAAGCCTGTGATCATGATGCGCAATGCAAGTGTTGGCTAGAGCGGTGTAAAGCACACTACCACTGGACTGTGGAGCAGTGGAAAGGTGTTCGTTGACGTAATGTATCACTTTACAAATCTTGGTTTGGTGGATGCCAGGAGAGCATGTCATGCCATGCTTGAATGCCACAGCATACAAAAACTATATGCTTACTTTGTGGCCAAGGTTTGGAAAGGCCCTTTCTTTTCCAGTATGACTGTGGCCCTATGCATAAGGTGAGGTCCAGAAAAGACATTGTTTGACAATTTTGGTGTAGAGGAATTTGAGGAGCTTGTGCAGAGCCCTGAGCTCAACCTCAATTATCAGCCTTAGAATGAATCAGAACAGCAACTGCAAGCCAGGCTTTCTTGTCCAAAAATCAGAGTCTACACTTACAAATGCTAATTTGACTGAATGGGCACAAATTCCAAAAGATAAACTCCAAATCTTGTAGATAGCCATTTTAGAAGCAGAGAGCCTGTTGCAGTTGTGAAAGGGCATCCCATTCCAATGGTTTTGGAATGTGATGTCCAACAACCCCATATAGGTATGGACGTCAGGTGTCCACATATTTCTGTCCAATAGTGTAAGCCTTTTTGATGTCTGAAATTAGAGGACAACATAATACCCACACACAAGTCAATAAACCTGTGTGCTAAACAAGTTAACTTGCCAAGTCCTGCTGGAAAATGAAGTCAGCAAGTCCATAAAGCTTGTCTGCTGAAGGAAGTATGAAGTGATCTAAAAGGTCCTGGTAGAAGGCAGCATTGATTCTGGACTTAATAAAGGACAGTGGACCAACTGGACTTTAAGCATTTTGGATTGTGTGCCTCTCCATTCTTCCCCCAGACTCTGGGACCTTGGTTTTCAAACGAGAGGCTAAATTTACTCTCATCAGAAAAGAGGACCTTGGACCACTAAGCAACAGACCAGTTCTTTTTTCTTTAGCCCAGGTAAGGTGCTTCTGACATTGTTTGATGGTCAGGAGCGGCTTGACAAGAGGAATACGACATTTGAAGCCCATGTCCAGGAACCGTCTGTGAGTGGTGGCTGCTGATACACTCTCTCACAACTCCAGCCTCAGTCCACTCCTTGTGAAGCTCCCCCACACTTTTAAATGGCCTTTTCCTGACAATCCTCTCCAGGCTGCGATCATCCCTGCTGCTTGTGCACCTTTTTCTTCCACACTTTTCCCTTCCACTTAACTTTCTATAAATATTCTCTGATACAGCACTTTGAGAACATCCAACTTCTATTTTGAGGCTTTCCCTCCTTGTGAAGGGTGTCAATGATGGTTTTCTGCACAACTGTCAGGTGAGCAGTCTTCCCCATGATTGTGAATTCTACTGAACCAGACTAAATTAATTTGTAATTATTGGAATAAATGAACTTTTGCATGATATTCAAGTTTCACCTGTAATTGAAACACATTACTAAACTGTATCTCTACTCTTCACTAGTGTTCTCCAAAAACGAAATAAATAAATATAAATAAAAAGTTTAGCAGTTAACAATTGCGATATGTTGCAACTTATTTAAAATATGTTATTTCTGCCTGTACTGTGCAGCCCTAGTTCTAGTGTTTGCGTGCATTCAGTTTGTTATGGATGATTCATTGTAACACAATGTAGGATTAATTGTATGTGTCTGTGTGTGTGTGTGTGTGTGTGTGTGTGTGTGTCCTTAGACCGACCTGTTTATAGTGGAATCTTGGAGAGAGTCGAGAATGACCTGCCAAAAATGCTTGTACTTCTCTGAGCCCAGCATATCTGAAACAATATCTGTAACCATATAAGATAGCATGAACACCATACACCCACAGCACAGATACAGAAGAGAGAATGAAAAAGTATTGAGGAAGAGCATTGAGAAAATAAAACAGCTTTAATGATAAAGTGACTGCATGTTAATATCTCCACTTCATTGGATTTTACTGTGAAGGAACTTTACCGGGAAGCAAATTCATCAAACACTTCAGTGACTGCTGTTTTGTCTCATCTCTTTGCTGCTGGGTTCGCTGAGACCGGGGATGAGCAGGCAGATTTCCCCCAGGCCATACAGCCTGCTGCAGCACCCGCAAATAAGTCACCCAGTACTGCATACATGTCAGATTAGCCACTCCAACCTCAAGCCACCTGCACATACCCAACACACACATACAGTGTTTGTTCCATTTTTCTTTTAATTAGTCTAGGTTGTCAGAAATGGTGTTAGTATAGGCTCAGTATGATGCGATTCCATCCTGACTTGAAAATATTTTAAATGAATAACAGAACAGTCACAGAATTTGAGTTCTGGGTTGTAGCTTTGCATTAAATAAAAAAAAAAGTCAGCGCCAGCAGGATATTGGCATGGTTTAAACTCAGCAGAATTTCTCCTCACAAATACAGAAAAATAGATAAATACAAAAATATAGAAAAAAACAACAAAAAATAACATAAGGATAGCTGAGCTGCACAAAACTACAGTAACATCAAGATCATCAAGGATCTTGACTGCATTCAGCAGATGCCAGATCAGGCCAATCTGAAACTTCCAGGTCGTTCCAGGACAAGAGAGCAGATTGGCAGGTGTAAGAGGTCCTTGTCCAGCTGACGAGTACTCCTGTAGCAGCAATGGTGACCGCCACAGACATGCTGCACATCACACTCTCCAAGATGAGACCGCACATTGGACCAGAAGCATTCAAGAAGCTGTTCAGGCCTGCTGTGGCAGTGTGAGGCTGGCCAGAATCCCAGTAAGCAGTCTGCTTGCTGCCACTACTGTGGGGGAAGCACAGCCTGCTGCACAACCTCTTCAGGTCACAGACCTGCCAGAGTACTCGGACCTTAAGTGACCCATTTTGCACGGGTTGGTGTCATCCTAGTGCTGGGCAATAGGACCTTTAAATATTGTGTCAATACATTCAACATTGAGACAGACATCCTGAGATTTTACAGTATTGTGCACACTACTAAGCACACTGTGTTACTAAGCCAAAGAGTTAGTTGTTTATCTGTAGTTGGGACCATTATATCTGCAGTTTTGGTTATCCACAGTTTACCTCAGGCAGAAAACAGAATTAAGTGCAAAATCAAGAATGAGGGAGAGAGAGGGAGGGAGAGAGAGAGAGAGGGAGAGAGGGAGAGAGAGAGAGAGAGAGAGAGAGAGAGAGAGAGAGAGAGAGAGAGAGAGAG
>JAOUQZ010000049.1:9404625-9420159 GCA_028564935.1 Neosilurus hyrtlii | reverse complement strand
CATATCTTCATTGCAAATATTTGATAACCACATGAAACACTGCAAAAACATGTATTTTATTTTCTCTGGCCCCACTGTTACTGAATTTTTGGGGCAAATATTAATATTAGGGAGCAAAAGAAATATGACCAATCTGACCTATATTGACCAATAGTCTGTGTAAATACTTTTTGCAATATGTCAAATGTGGTTATCAGACACCTGTGATAAATATATCATAAAGGCAGGGTATTTTTTACAGTTTAACAATAGAGATCTGTAAACTGAAACTGGGGATCTCAAGTATATATCAATAAAAAGGATCAAATATACATAAAATGCTGTTGCTATAATATATAGAACTTTTTGGTAAAAATGCAAGTTGTAGTGTTTGGAGGAGAAAGAATGCTGAGTTGCTTCCAAAAAACACCATACCTACTGTAAAGCATGGGGGTGGAAACATCATGTTTTGGGCTGTTTTTCTGCAAAGGGACCAGGACGAATGATCCGTGTAAAGGAAAGAATGAATGGGGCCATGTATCGTGGGATTTTGAGTGAAAACCTCCTTCCATCAGCAAGGGCACTGAAGATGAAACATGGCTGGGTCTTTCAGCATGACAATGATCCCAAACACCCCACCTGGTCAACGAAGGAGTGGCTTCGTAAGAACCATTTCAAGGTCCTGCAGTGGCCTAGCCAGTCTCCAGATCTCAACCCCATAGAAAATCTTTGGAGGGAGTTGAAAGTCCATGTTTCCCAGCGACAGCCTCAAAACATCACTGCTCTAGAGGAGATCTGGTTGGAGGAATCAATACACTGTTGCCAAAATACCAGCAACAGTGTGTGAAAACCTTGTGAAGACTTGCAGAAAATGTTTGACCTCTGTCATTGCCAACAAAGGATATATAACAAAGTATTGAGATGAACTTTTGTTATTTACCAAATACTTATTTACCACCATAATTTGCAAATACATTCTTTAAAAATCAGACAATGTGATTTTATGGATTTTTTTTCTCATTTTGTCTCTCATAGTTGAAGTGTACCTATGATGAAAATTGGAGACCTCTCTCATCTTTTAAGTGGAAGAACTTGCACAATTGGTGGCTGACAAAATCCTTTTTTGCCCCACAGCACCTTACTGAGATCCATACTCCTATCCAAACAAACTGGGCTTTAGGGAGGGAGAATATATTAAACCTGTTAGAATCATTTTAAGTATAACAGAATCTAAAGAGGGAGTTTACATGTTCTTTATTCTGAAAACCCTGAAAGTTGAAAATAGAAAATTGCAAACCTAGCCATTGCTCTATAAAATATTATGAACATTTTTGACCCTGTGATGTTACATTAACATCGACATTTGTAGTCCCTTCACACTCACTCTCGCTTGATATTGTAAGAAGTTCTGAAGCTGCTGTTTGGCCAAAATGACATCATACGTTGTGCCTCCTGATGGAATGCTCGAGAAAATTTCACAAATAAACAACAGATCATGAGCGCCCGTGTTCTGACTTGATCCAATTCAATACTTTAGTTGTGAAAGAGCAAAAAAAGAAAAGCCACAATGGAAGAAAACTGCGATCTTACTTAGATATTTGCCAGTGACCTTTAAACGTGTGCTTAATTTTTGTATCTACATTATATTACTTTATTATAAACTGCCTGATATTAAATTATAGATATTACATTAGTTAGATATAGAAAGTTTTCCAGTGAGCCACAATGTACAGATTGTAACATTTGATCAGCAGCTATACATGCCTACAAGACAAAAGGACTCACGAAATTTTCAAGCAATAAACCACTTACTCCAAATTAAAATGCATTATTCAAATTAATGGCTATACTTCAGTACAAACCTAAGGATCTGAAAATGCTCAAGATTCCACTTTGGCAGATTGCAGTAATCAGTGTACTTGTCCTTGCCAAGATAGTTTGGAGCAGGTATCAAAACAGCTGCTTATAATTGTAAAACCTCAATGGAAAGAAAGTTAGTATTAAAAAATTCTTTGATTATAGTCAAGCCCATTAACATATAATTAATAAAAAAATTTCCATGTACTGGAAAACTACAATATATCTCAACAGTTACATGATCTATTAAATAGCAAACAGTGCTGAAGTTCTGAGCCTGCCAGTATTTAGTCTAGTGGAAATCTCTATTCTCATTATAAAGTAGTTAAAATGATAGAGAATTAGAAGTAACAAATGACACCTCGAAGACCTTGAATGTAAATGCAATTAGGGCCAAAAATCAATGTTTTTCAGTGATATTTTCACTCTCCAGATTTAAACCCTGCTGAAACATGTGGTCTGAACTGAAGAGGATCTCCATGCATAACCCTAAAGGAGTATGAAATGTTCTACATGGTGGCCCAGGCCAAGATCCCACTACATGCATCTCCAAAGTTGTTTAGAGATTATAGTAAGAGTGCTGTTATTCTCACCAGGCCAGGGGTCATAAAATATTAATTACAGGGACACAGATCATAGATTCATGCTGACTGCTTGAAGGAAAGGTGTCTTTTTCTGTGCACAGCCTCATAATACCGCACACACAATCAATCAGGTTTTCTTTACTAGATTCTACCTATTCCAGCTAAAGGCCTCAATGAAAAGCACTGGGCACGAAAGCCACTCGCCCAGAAGATTGAAAGATGCCTTGGTTTGCCTTCATCTGCCTACAGTACACCATCTTGAAAAATAATTTCCTCTGCTGAAACTGTTACAACAGTTTATATGCCTCCTTAATATTATCCAGTGTTTCTCTGAAAACCCAATGCCAAGATAACAGTATGTCTCTAATTAAAACAAGCTCAAACATTTGACCAAAAAAATCCCTCCTAAGCTGTTGTACTTATGTAAATGCAAAAAGTCTTGGAAATATTACAAGTGTTTTGGATTTGTGATCTGATGTTGCTTCTTGCCAGAGCAAAAGTCATTAGCCTAGTGATTTCCAGTTAACCTCCAGGGCCCCTTGGAGGTGACCATATTGTCCATACGCCCTGTGTGATAAATGTAATAGCTTCTGGCAAGAATGAAGTAGTGGATGTAGAAGCCAAGCGAAAGATCAATTACAAACAAATTTTAAACACAGACGTTTCCAGTTTGTCACGTTGCTGGCGCTCTAATGGACAGTTTTCATCTAATTAATCTCCTGTCTGAAAAAAAATCACAGAAAAAATATGTGACTCTGGCATCGTCAATGCAGCTCTCCATAAGATTTAAAACAGCACTATTTCTGATATCACGTCAATTCAAACATGCCAAATTACTTTACTTGAAAGACTAATACACGCTCTGTCTGGAAAGGGACACTCCATCAAGGGCGACAACAATGCAGCATTCTTTCCACCTGTTCTGATGTGATTTGTTTTTTTTAAAAGACCTTGATATCCATCAGTAAAATCACATGCATTACGGTTAAACAGCAGAACATAACGAGGAAAGGGTTATCAAAGCTCTTGTCTATCATGGATCTTATAAATGAAACTAAACATATGAAGTCTGGTGCTAGTTAAAATTTTTAACAAAACATTTTACATCTTGTAGCACAGAGCTGTTGCTGATTAATTTTCCATAACAGTGCTATAGCTCTTTTGCCAGCTAGCATTTCATAGTAACAGATAATTCTTTTTATCTGTACTTATACAATGGCTCTACATAACTTAAAGGCTCATTCACATTGAACACATTTGTGTGTAGCAGAACATCACAAGTCACCTCAGTTGGATCGGAGAAATTAATTCCTACAAGCAGTGCTGATTCCATTTAAAGCTTTCCGAATATTTATTTTTTCACATATATGTGTGCGCATGTATATCATCAGTTCTTTATGACAGTTTGAAAAAGTTCAAGAATTTCTGTACTTATTTTGGGAAAGTAGAGAGTACAGGTCATCTTGATCTTGAATTGTTTTATATAACTGTGTAAAGTACAAGTTACAAACCTGGGGTAGAAATTACCACTAGTCTGCTGGCCCATGGTGAGTCAAAAACCTGTAGGCTGAGTGAAATTAGCTAGCAAGTCATCCTGCTGGCGACCTGACAAATTCAATAAGCAAAGAAGACATAGCGTTTCTGACCAGTAAATAGTAGCTAAAAAGCCAGTAGCTTAGTTTTGCTAAATTCCAAATTGCAAACAAAGGGACAATAAACTATTGCATTATTAATAAAAAGGGGAATTTGTGTTGCTTTACTGAGAGGAAGAAAATGGGATTCTATCATCAGGGGGTATTATCGTATCTTTATCTTTTATCAGGGGCTATTATATTATTTAAGTGGTTAAAGCATCTCTCAAACTAGGTATCTAATAATTATTAAGCAAATATCACTATCATGATATCATGATCATGAGCAAGTCTTGAGAACAGAGGACTGGTTTCTTAGTAACATGACAAGTCAGTCACAAAATTATCGTGATTACTACACTACAGGTTACCCAAGAGAGTATAAAATTTTACTGGATAAAATTGTTTTCTAATACATAGTGGATTATTAAAAGGTGAAATACTCATTTCAGTGGAAGGAAAGCTTATATTTTAACACATTACTGAACAATTTGTAAAGGAACCCTATATCCTATACCCAAACCCTATACATGCTTTCAAACAGCATAATCCATAATCAGGGCCCTGAGTGACCTTGAAAGGTCAAAATCAAGGTCACAGGGATTTGAGCATGAATAACTTCAAAATAAGTGCTGATAGCCATCCTGTTATTATGGAACACAAACAGGAAATCATATAAGGTGTTACATATAATAAGACGAGTGCTTGGATAATTAAAACCAGTACCCATATAGGGCCTATTTGGTACATTATGCATGTTGCATAGCGGAGGTTCCTTGTACACTGCGAGTACTTATCAAATCCTATCTGTTCTGTTTGAATTTTTGTACTAGAAAAAAAATATTGAAATCTCTCCAGTACTACTCATAGTGTATATATGGCAACTACAAGACAGTTAAACACTGTTACTCTATGGACCGAACAACCATGTTAAAAAACTGATGAGGACGTCAATCAGGATGTGTTCAAGGTGCTTTAAAAATGTATCAGTTTATGGGGTGTTTTTTTTTTTTTGGTTTCTATATCACACAGTAAGGAGGAAAAATATCTGACATTAATTATCTTTTCATTTATCACAAAAACCTACTTCACAAAAAACTAATTTCAACAACACTGTGTGTTTTTCAGGGAATGAAATCTGACTGAAAATGAAAGAATCCAACAAGCTCAAAATATTTAAGAGCCCTCGGCAAAGTTTAGGAGCCCTTAATATTGTGTAAGGGTTATAGTGCTATAAGATATCCCCAGATATCTTCCCGAGTGTATGTGTAGATCCTACAGTCAAAAAGCTGTTGAATTTATTATTTGGGGGGTTTTTTTCAGCCAAATGTTTCTGTTCACTCATGAGCTCTGATAAATAATAAATAAAACAACTGAATTGTTGAACTAAATGGACAAAACAAACTGTATTTATAACTATATTTTTCATTACGCTCGAACAAATTACAAAAACCAGCATGACTGATTGCTTTGTTTTGATCCTGCATCTGCTAAGAATTGTCTGAATGCAACTCTACTGCAGTGTATGTTACAGCATGTAATTCACAAAGATTTACCTGATATTAGAAGAATTAATGATCTAAGCAGTGGTTGTGCTTTAACAAAGAGCTACAGAACCATAAAAAGGTACAGCTTTGCTCAATCAGTGAATTACATGAATGTATTCACGAGGTGAGTAAAAACACCCTTCCTGCATGTATGATAACTCCGGAGCTATACGGGCTTCAAATTTATAACAAAGATCCAGTATACAAAAAGTAGCTGGCAGGCACCAGGCTATGGGAAATTTCAAACACATACACAGAGGATGCAAAGGCTATCAGGATATGTGGAAAGATTTTTGATTTCAACTAAAATAACAAATAGATCCCAATATTTAAATATAAGTGTGTTAAAAATATTAATTATATGAATTCAATAAAGCTTTAAATATGATTTTTACACGAAATGCATTTTAAATTGCAATGATTTATTAGCATAGCCCAAATCATAACCGGAGTAAAGAAATTTATAAGAAGTAAAATTAACACTTTCATTATCAACAAAGTTAATTATTGATTGCAGTGTTTCAGCTAGTCAGTTTTAGGTACTAAGTACTATTACAGCAGTTTATAATTTATAAAACAAAGCATCAAAAACTTGCACTTTTATGTTACTCAAGTGAATTTAAGCATATTGTTTACAGCAAATTTGCACAACCAGTTCCAGGTTTGAGTTTCTTCATATAAGCATAAATAAGCACCAATAACAAAACAGTGAGTAAATATTAACAATACTGTTCGAGTTATTTGCATACCTTTCAATGAGGGTCCCAAAAAGCAGTCTAATGCTCCTTTGGATATTTTCAGTGCACAGCCAACTCCACTGCTCCTTTATCAGCAGACACAGAACATTCAGGGCCATATCAGCTAGCACCGTCTCCCCTGCTGAACAAATCATGTTTATTACAATTGCAAGAAATGCACCACTAATAATCACCATAAATACTTATTATATCTACTTTGTGTTTTCAATAGTTTCATTACTTTAAGTTTAGTGGCCAATCTAGTTATTGCTGTTCTAATCCTACTGTGACTTTCCATTAGACTAAATGCAAAAGTGCTGAAAGGATGCTTCATGCCTTTAATACATGCACTGAGCTATAAATCAGTCAACATCACAAACATTTACATAATGAAATAGAAATACATACAGACTAAAGCAAAATAACTGCATTAAAAATCTTCAGAAAATCACTGCAACTGATGTATAAAATATATAAAATCCAGTCTGATATTCATCCAGTGTTTCAGGCAAACATCTGTAATTAATTCTTGGACTGGGGCATTCCTAGCAGACTGGAAGAAAAGCTTCATTTCAAACATATATATACAATTTGTTTTTTAAATAAATAAGCCAAATAAAATGAGGAAAACTATCTCCACATTTTGAAAACCACTCCACATGTGGATGTGCTGTCCTCTAGAGGCAAGACAAAGCATTGTAACTTCTCTTCAAAGATACTACACAACTAGTACTTTACTAACCGAACAGTTGCATATATAACAATATACACCCATCAGCCATAACAATACATACATACATACATACATACATACATACATACATACATACATACTGTTGTTCCCTAAAAATTTACAAGAACCTTTCTTACACTCATATTTAATGATTGTGTGAAGCCATTTATTATAAAACAACCGTGTTTGCTCTTTTTAAATCATAATGACAACAGGAACTAATCAAATCCCCCTGATCAAAAGTTTATACACCCTGGGGGTTTGGCCTGATATCATACACACAAGTTTCACACACAAACATCACAATGATGTTTAAAATTGTTGATTGGTTCTTGTTTGTAAGATATGGTAGGGCATATATACGACCCTGACTTAGGAATCATGAAGGGGTGAGTTGCAAAGGGCTTTGGCCATTGCTGAAGAAACAAGTCCACGCCAGAGAGCCAACAAATTTAGTTTACACTAATCCTGTCAAGAGGAGCATTCAAAGATTCGGAGGCTTTCCAGAAGCTTGTAGATGGCTACCAAATGCGTCTAATTGCAGTGAAAATGGCCAAGAGACACCTAACCAAATATAAGCATTGCTGTATGTATATTTTTGACCAAGCAGATTTTGGTCACATTTTCATAAGAACCATAACAAATTCATAAAAGAACCAAACTTCATGAATTTTTTTTTGTGACGATGTATGTCACAGTATGTGCTCCAATCAGTCTATCACAGAAAAATAAGAGTTGTGGAAATGACTGGTACTTTAAAACTGCCATGACATCCATGTTCTTTAAAAGTGTATGTCGACATCAACTTTCGACATCAACTACTCGTCTATATATTACAGAAATATAAACATCATCATCGGTGACTGGGTTAATAAATTACTTTTTTTTAGGCAAAACAATAAATGATGAAATCTGAAGCTGGTACTTCATAAATTATATGGATTGCATCATACTGTCCCTAGAAATCATGCATGATGCAATGCTAATTCAGCTTCCAGCACTTTGCTAAACAGATTGCTCTTCATTAACTCTATAAAAATTTTATAAAAAATTATGCTCAATATGTTTATGAATAAGTAAAACGTAAGAAACTTAAATATCCTAGAAACAGTAGCCAGTCAGCATTTTCAAGCTGAAGTTCAAGAAGCTTTGTCATTTCAACCACATATAGCTGATGCAGTACATAGTGAAATGAAACAATGTTTCTCCAGGACCACGTGTACATAAACACACAAGATAAAGATCATATCTGGGGGGATGGCCATATGTCCTAGCCACATAAAGTGCAAAGAGGTGCATACAGTGCAAAAACAGTACAAAAAGAAAAAGACAACACAAGAATAAGACACTTAGCACCGAAAGAAAGAAAAAGATGAGATGCAATAAAAAATGAAATGATGTACAGAGTAGCAGTGGTTGAGGTAGTGCACATAGAATATAGGCATAGACATAAATATAAACAGAGCAGCATAATTAAATAATAACAGAATTGAGGTAGTGCAATAAACAGTGAACAATGTAAGTTTTGTGCGTGTGTGCCCACACAGGCGAAAGAGAGAGAGAGAGAGTGTGTGTGTGTGTGTGTGTGTGTGTGTGTGTGTGTGTGTGTGCGCGTGCGCGTGCATGTGTGTGAGAGCGACAGAGAGTTTTGTACAGATTAGTTCTTTTAGTCTGTTATATTTTTTTTGTTGTATTTGAGTTGAAGCATATGACTTTGTAAAATTTGTATACCAGTGTGATCACAGCCAAATCGGTCCTGATTGAGATGAACGAGACACTCAGCCTTATGAGAGAAGCTCAGCAGGTTCAACACCAATCAGTACACTACACTGGGTGTAAATGTATCCAAAGCTAAAAATAGCCACTTTTAGCAGTACTGTGGTGCGGAGCTGATACAGGTGAAGGGCTTTATGCATGAAAGCATAAGGATTTCAGACATTACCCTTTTGAGTCATTTACGGCATTTGGCACCCTTATCCAGAGTGACTTACATTCATAATTTTTATACAAGTGAGTGATTGAGGGTTAAGGGCCTTGCTCAAGGACCCAACAGTGGCAGCTTTTTGGTCCTGGTGCTTGAACCCCGACTTTCGGATCAGTAATGCAGAGCCTTAACCACTGAGTCCCCACTGCCCACAAAGAATATACTACAAAGAAATTCTGGTATCTAAAAATATTTTGTATCCTGCAGTACTTTGGTGATACCGTTTGTATCTGTTTTATTATTTCTTTAGTAGCAGAGTTATCATGTGCTGGTGAAGTGTTTCTTACCTTGATTTTCAATGACATTTTGTAACTTTCTTTTTGAACATGAGCAGGGCTCCGTATCCCACTTGGCACCAAAGCTGAGAACCCGCTCTCCTTCTGCATCTCGGAGAGGTTCTTTACTCACAAGACGCTCACGTTCGAAGATGAAGCTCTCGAGACTATTCATGGTGAGGCCATTGAAAACCTGATAAAGAAAACAGTGCTAAACAGGTTCACTTGAACAAACACAACAAGAGCTATTGGTCCTAAGTACCACTTTTGTTAATGGTCTACCTCCTGTTTCCATTACAAAAATACCTTATCACCGCTCAGTGGTGCAACATTGCAAGACTAATCAGATGTTGAGTGAGATAAAGAAACAAATGGCTGTTTCACTTACAGTGCTTCCATCATCAAAGCAGTAGAGCACTTTGGGTTTCATGTCAGACACATTAAGAGCAGGAGCAATTTTACTGGAGAATCGCATCCTGGACCTGGATACAAAAACAAACAGAAACTTCAAGAATGAGAGCCATGAACATTAAGATATGACTGAAGGCTACATTGTTTACATCTATCATATTGCTTGCCAAAATGAATCCACATACTTGCTCTTTTTGTCCGTGGGTAATTTCCCATCAGTTTCAGCATCCACTTCATCTGTAGGGCTTTGTGGTTCTGAGCGAGGGAAGGCTGTCTTGAGTGTATCAACTATAGCATTCACTACAATCTGCCAATTTTAAACAGAACACAGTTATTTAATTCAATTCAATTTATATAGTGTTATTAAGATTGGACACCGATTTTTAAAACAGGACTGTGTTTATAGCAACAGATACAATAGATACTCACTGATAAGACAATCATCAAATTCACATAATACATATAAATGTATTAATCAACTGCACTGGGATTCCGGAAATCATTCCGACAAGTATATTGAGGTAAAAGTATGGCTAATAAACAAACACACTGAAAATAATTTTTTAAAAAATATTTAAAGGTGTTGAAAATGTATTTTTACTTTTGCATAGCATGAATGAACTTCAAATCATATGGAATGCTTTAGCGAGTGAAGAAATTTTTTTTTAAAAGTATGTGAACACTACGCCTGAACAGTTAAATGCTGTAATAAAAGTAAAGGGTGGCCACAATAAATATTGACTTTTTTCCCCTCAAAAAAGAGACTGTTATTTTTGTTATTACAGTATATTGTTGTTTGTTTACATATTCTCACCAGTATGATCTGATATTACAGGAAATTAATACTTGAATAGAACTTGGTTTCTAATTTATCTTCAATTTGTTGAGTGAAAATCATCACTGCATCAGTGTGTTTTTTTATTTCTTCACTCGCTAAACCATTCCATATGGTTTGAAGTTTATTCATGCTATGCAAAAGTCAAAAAATAAATTAAATTTACAACACTTTCAATTGTTCGGAAAAATTGGTATTTTCAGTGTTTTTGTTTATCAACCATACTTTTACCTTAATATTTTTGTTGGAATAATTTTTTTCGTTCTCACTGCCTACAACAGCATTGTTCAATACATTTTCACCAAAAGAATATAAAGAAATAATTTTTTACTTCTTTTTATTCAGAGCCCTTTTAGACAAAAATGGTGTATATAATCTTCACTGCACACTAATATATATAATGACAAGAAAGAAGGGAAGGCAATTTCCCCAGACACACCTTTAACAGAATGAGTAAATCACTGTGACCTTGTTAGATGAGCATAAATCAGTGAGTGTTGCTTTTTCAGGATTTTTATCAATTTTGGTGCGAAAAATAAATGAGTTATTAAGCAATACTGTGTCTGAAATATCAATTATTTTTATTTTTAAAACTGCTGTATAAAAGCAACATTGCTTCAACTGTGCAGTTAGACTGAATATCAGCAAACTGGTGATTACCTGTGAATCCCAGTCTTTCCGATATCGAGTATAACTGCCCTCTTGCTCATACAATACTGCTTAAATAACAATTGTAATTTTTGTAAAGTGGTCAGAATGGTAAATAAACATTCTTTAACTGTACCTTGTCTATTCGTGAGACAATGAATGGCTTCTTTACAAAAGCAATCCTCGCATCAGTGTTGAGGGCAAGAAATTCTTGCATTTCTTCACAGTTTGCAGTTTCAGGTATTGCACAAAGTTGCTAAAATCAAAAAGATTCATTAAACAAAAACAGAGTCAGGTCTACCAAGCACATAATTGATAAAGAAATAAATGTAGCTTTAAAATAAGATTTAAATAATTTTAAATTAGATAATTTTCAATTCTAAGGTTTCAAAGTTATATGTTGGATATAGATGGGTGGGGTGAGGGGTTGGAGTCAGTTATGCATCATGATTCTTTTGTATAGCAATTTAGGTATCACCACAAACATTCATATGTTTGATATCATGGTAGTTAAACATTGCCGTTCCTCTGTAGTACTACAGGTGGCGCTCTTGAAACTATTCATACTTTTGCAGACTAAACAGCATCCCATGAGGTAGGAGCAAATTATTTGCTAAATTTGTGTAAAAAAAATAATCAAACTTTGTTTTAGATGGTTCAAGCTTTTAAAACTGAAATGAAACATTAAAAAAAAATTATAGATATTTATAGAATTACAATACTTACAGAATTGTAATACAAATCAAATAAGCACCTATGTATCATGATATCGTATCACACGGCCTTCACTTCACATTCCCTAATGCTGGAACATGAAGGAATCAACACACTGTATTGTACTCAGATGCTCAAGTACAGAATGATATTTGAACTTTTGAAATTATTCATATATATCAAATATAAATATTTGAAATTCTTTTTGAGTAGTTGTCTATACACTCTGCAATTAACAATTATGTGAAGCAAAGTATGCAAAACATCATAAATGAATAAACAAATCACAGTTAAACAAGATTTTTATGGTCTATTTCTTAAATCATGGTGGATGCATGCGAGCTCCGAGTGCAGAGCTGTGTACCTGCATCTCTTTAACGCTTTATTGGTTCGAGCAAACTAAAGCAAAAGTTTTATAGATTATATTTACATATTCTAACCATCAGAGAGTAAGGGCAGGTGAATTCTGAACTTCAAACCAAGCTAAGTCCTGTGTATATAACTGTGTTTGTTTATTCTACCCATCTGTGCAGAAACACAAAGAAAAAACCAACTAAAATTAGACTTTTGTGGTTTATTTTTCTATTCTGAAGCATGATAACGACAAGGCTTGCTCCAAATGACAGTGACAAACTGAGTGTCATTATGATTACAGTATCACACACTCAGAATGATTTACTAATAACACTATTATACTGATAATAAACACTAATGATGACACTTATAAATATTACTTTGAAATTAGTACTTTGACATTCTATATTTCCTCTTATGTTTTAATGCACAATGTAATCAGCAACCTCTCACCTTAAGGAATGTTTCCAATAAAGTTTTTCTGGCTTCAACTCTGTCACTGTCCATATTTCCAAAAGGGAGGTCAGGAAAGATTTTTTTAGGTCCTTTAACATCTACAATTGAAAAATAAAATGTTTTCAAATGTAGTTTTAATTAAAGGAAACTGTAAAACAAGGAACAGACAATGATACACTTGTTAACAAGCCCACAAGACAAGTGGAAGCTCCAATGTGCTGCCCAGTTCTGGGTTTAGCTTGCCCGGAAATATAAGTGACTATGTTAACAAGAGTCCTCCACATGTCAGAAAATCTTAATGGCAGAAATCCTAAAATATTAAAAGGCACAACTTCACCACCTTGTAGAAGTAACCACCAAGTTTGTTAAAGAAATCTCAAACAGTTTTTTACATGGTTACAAATGAAGGGCCGGACATAGTGATGACTATAAAAAGTGATAGATGACTTAATAAATAACAAGCTCACCATCAGTTACTAAGAACATTTATACAGACAAGTATATAAATTCCTAAAGAGTGGAAAAACTCATCATGCCCACCTTTTAAACGTTTTTAAATAGTATATTGTGTCAGAGACCCCTGCAATTCACTGGCAAACAGTTTAGCAGTGAACTACTGTTTTCTCCCCTCACATATAAATTATGGTTTGTGGCTGGCTCGCATCTTTAGTTTTTTCCTTATAACTTAAACCTTGACGTAATGTTTTGTGCACAGAGATCCCAGACGACCTTTTTGCTGAACAGTGTTTCCACCAATGATGTAAAGAAACCTAGACCCCACACTGGCCTCAGTCAGAACATGGTCAGCTCCCGCTGCGTGATCGGTTGTGCAAACAACCAATGACGGAAGATGCAGCAATGTATTTTTCCAGATGTAAAATACAGAAAACCTTTTTCCGACAGGCACAGTTTCTTGAAAAACAGGTTCAAGGTCCAGCTTTTAAAGCAGCATTCAAAAGAAAAAATCTTAGATTCTTTTTTTTTTGTGGTGGGGGGGGGGGGGGGGGGGGGGGGGGGGGGTGTAATAAATATTCTATGAAGAAAACTGGGTTGGCTGTTAAAGTGTCAAAGCAAAAAGATGCTGAAATACAAATGAAAAATAGTATTGGCCTGCAGATAAATATATCATATATACACACACGTATCTTGCGTGGATACCAGTTGTTTATATTTGCGAGCAGCACTTTCTGCCCTAACTGGAAGTCAGTGGCGATTTGCCATGGTGTCCAGGAATAATGTGATGATCATGGTTTCTTTACGTCACTGGTTTCACATCCTTGTACGTTACTGATTCCGAAATGATCCATGGCAAATTTTTCCCAATTGTTCCGTACTTGTCCTGTGAGCAACTACAAATTAAAACATGAATAGTCTAGACATAAAATTGTGGCAGCTGTAGCCTAATGGTTAGAGAATCAGCTGAGATGGAAAGGTCGCAGGTTCAATTCCCGAATCAGTAGGAAAAATGTGTGGTGGTGAGGGAGTGAGCTGCACCTTGCCTTCCTCCACCTTCATGGCTGAAGTGCCCTTGAGCAAGGCACCTAACCCCCAACTGCTCTTCGGGGACCCCCAATGTGTGTGGCAGCTTTGGATGTGTTGAATGCAGAGGCAATAAATTCCCTTGTGATTAGCCACCGTTCAAACTGTATTGCCATGTATCAGAACTTACGTTTGAGAATTTTGCGTAATTCAGGTTTTTCCTCTAACCGGGTCTGCAGGTTGAGGAATTCACTGTAGCGACGATTGACCATATGATAAGCCACAGGTTGTAACGTGCCTGGATTCTCTGAGTCCACAGCTGTTTCGTACTGCAAAGAATTAGCATTGCCAAAAATATCCATTTAAGTTTACAAAAGGTGCTAATGCAAGATATAATTACATCTTATAACAATTATATAATATTACACAATTATATATATATAAAAACACACACACATTATACAAATATCTAATTTGTTTATAAAAACATCAACAACTCTCTCATCATGTCACTCTTTCCTGAAAACCAGATATAACTGAAATTTAAATTTGCCTGTGAAATTCTACCTGTGTCTTTATTTGAATATTACACACACACTGCTTCTTGCTTATTGTAAATCCTCATACTGTTTTTATATGGTAATACACTGTCTTATGGTAAGCTTCTGTAAAAAGGTATTTTGACATTAATCCATGTACCTCGTTGTATGTGAAATTGCACGCATGTGCCAAGACAAATTACAGACAGGCTGTTTCTTATTCTGGTGCAAAAAAAATTAAACCAACAAGATTTTTTAGAGGTATACATTATTAAAAATCCACAGCTGGAGCCAGCAGTACAACCTGAAATCTAAATCTAAAATGAGAAGATATTTCTGATGTTATAGAGTATTTACTGTTGAATTTCTGCATTAAAATGTCTGTTTTTTCATTTTAATGTAAAGTTATAAGACCTACAATACAGGTCTTATTGTCAAGATTTGCTTATTGTATATAGATATTAAAACCTGATCATGACTCATCTGCAGTCTTTAAGCTTTAAAATATACTTTAGTGAGATAATAATAAAGTTAACATGCAAAATTAATTAATTTGACAGAGATAATAACAAGGGCGGCACGGTGGCGTAGTGGTTAGCACGTCCGCCTCACAGCAAGAAGGTCCTGGGTTCGATTCCCAGTTCGGGCGTTTCTGTCTGGAGTTTGCATGTTCTCCCTGTGCTTGCGTGGGTTCCCTCCAGGTACTCCGGTTTCCTCCCACAGTCCAAAAACATGCACAGTAGGCTAATTGGCTGTTCCAAATCACCCCTA
>JAOUQZ010000049.1:9376572-9400786 GCA_028564935.1 Neosilurus hyrtlii | reverse complement strand
GTCGGCTGAGATGGGCGCCAGCCTCCCCGCAACCCTAATTAGGAATAAGCGGTTCAGAAGATGAATGAATGAATGAGATAATAACAGCTCCAAGATGAAAGACACCTTATGGCCAAAAGTTTGTGGACACATGACCATCATGCTCATATGTGCGCTTTCTCTAATATGCTGAAACAAAGTTCCAAGCATATATTTGCATATGATACCTTAGGCCGAATGCCAATAACACCATTACACTACCCCTAATTATGGAGTGTCCTCAACTGGGTAGAGGCCCTTTAAAACAGAGCCACAAGGAATAAGGGTTGAAAACTTTTATTATTTCGGAAATTATCTTATCAGTAGCTGACGATGACACATACATAAAAAAGTTTTATTGACATGATGAAGAGTGATTTTTTTCCTGAAATTCTTGTTATAACAGCCTTATTACATATTACATTGTATCTACTGTATATTAAATGAAGATATTTATTAGTGGAACGTAGTTACACTATTAAAGTCATCAGAGCTTAGTAGCTAAAAATAGACATCACGTGACTGAATCTTGTACGCACAAAATAAGACTTTGCGGGTAAAATAAATTAAATGTAAAGACAGTTATAGAATAAATAAACACTGGAGATCTGTATAGTTTTTAAACGAAGTTGATGCAGTGTTAGATGGCATTTTTGCGAAATGTGAGATGAAAGGAAAACGTCAGAGGAGAATAACTGAACAGATGTGATGTTGCATTCTGGGCCATGCAGCCATATTGCTAGACACAAAACATTCCCTACTGTGTTCCTGAAAGCCTGATTCCAATCTAAGCATCTCCTTGTTTACTTTTAAACTTCTTTGGGGTTTTTTTTTTAATTGTTTTATAGTCTGCTATTACTTTTTAATTATGCCTTCATGTGCAGCGTTAAACTGTACAAACAGAAAAAACCAGGATGCAGGAAATCATTCCATGTCTAAGTATCGTTTTAAGTATATTTGTAGAATTTATACACACGTGTACGTATATATAATTTTTTTTTTGTGTATGTGTGACTGTGTTAATATATAAAGTTTAGATTGTGATTATCATTCATGTGATATTTAGATACTATTATTTTAAACAATCTGGATACTGAAACAAAATGTACATGTATCATATACAGTACATGAAATTAAGTGTAAAAATACTACATGTAGTAAATTCTACATCAGATACTGTAAGTTGATGCACACAAACAGTAACTATGTACTTTATTATTAAATTACATTAGTGAATCATCTGTACACCTATTATATAGTGAGAATTTATGTACATGTATTATATTTGTCATACGAATGGCCTATTATATAGAGAAATTTTGTGTGCATATATATGTGTGTGTGTGTGTTTGTAAATTTATATTCCATATTTTCACATTTCTTTGTTGGCCTACTGTATAGAGAGGAACTGTGATATATTTGTGAATATACTATATTATCTTAGTTTAATTATAAAGTAATTATTTGGCCGACATGTATATATCAACCATTCTTAGTACTGTTTTGCTAAATTTAAATTCGAGGTACTAAATAAACTGATTAAACTTAAACTGGTTTTATTTTTTTTTTTTTCATATAGGCTCAAACTTAAAAGCTTAAACTTTTAGACGTGTTTTTAAACGTGTTGGTCAATAATGGTTTTACAAGATATTCTCAGTATATAAAACTTTTAATACAGTGCTATATATGTGACATTTCATATATTATATTTATTTATTTATTAATATAATTATAACATAATAGTTAATTACATCTTACAGCCTAAATTTTGTCATAAGAAGCAAGACTGTAAAATATTACATAATTCAATTATCAACTATTTATTAACAACCATCTTGACCACTTTTCTTAGTATCATTCTTACACATATTAGACATGGTTGTAATGTTTTGGGACTAGTAATATGGCGGCTGGTCTGGGTTGGCTGGCTTCACTTCTGAGCGGGCTGATTTCCAACCTACTCTTCTTCCATTCCACTCTGTAGCCACCAGGCTTGTCTATTCATTATCTGTCAAGGTCATGGAGGAAGCTAGAGCCAATCCCAGCTGACTTTGGGCAAGAGGTGAGGTACACCCTGAATGGCCTCAATGAGCAGTGTAAACAGACTAATCTGCATAACTTTGGACTGTGGGAGGAAACCAGAGCACCTGATGGAAACCCAAGAAAGTAATGGGGATACATGCAAACTTCATACAGAAAGGCCCCTACAGCTACAGGCAACATTCAAACGACGTCATGTGCGGGAATTTCTTTACCCACACTGGTAGCTAAGGTCCATGTTACATTATCGCAGTATCAAATTTTCTTCTACAACTCAATATGGAGTCTGCATCTAAAAACAGTTCATTTAGAGGACCATTTGAAGTGCTAGATAAGCACTTCCCCTCAATCCCTACACTACACTGGAGTATGCAAAATGGTGATAGAGCTAATCGGGAATGGGCTTTTGTATGTTGTAGCATAAAAATGTCTTTTTTACTGAATGTTCCAGCACGACGGTGTCCATGTGAAAAAAAAAAAAAAAAAAACAGAAACTCCATAAAAACTCCCATGATTTTGGAATTGGATGTTTAAAACTCAGGGGTCCACATACTTTAGGGAACACATTAGGAAAATATGACAATGTGCAGTCTCTAATGTGGACTTCAAATTTCTTTCACATTCTTTTGGATATATTCAAAGCTGATTAATACACTGTTGTAGTTTTTTTTTTTTTTTTAAACATTCCTTCCATTATCGAAATAGATAGAGCTGTATTAATCAATCACTTAAATTAACTAATACTGGGACTAATTGGGCATGGATGGTGGTTAACACATCCGCCTCACACCAAGAAGGTCCTGGGGACAAGTCCCGGGCTTGGGCCTTTCTGAGTGGGCTTCCCCACAAACCACAAACATGCACATTAGGCTAACTGGCTGTTCCAAATTGTCACAAGGTTTAAGTGTGAGTGTGAATGGTTGTGTGTGTGTTTGCCCTGCATTGGTCTGGCAAGCTGATCATGAAGTATTCTGCCTTTGCCTAGTGTTGGCTGAGATAGGCTACAGGCCTCCCTGCGACCCTAATTGGATTAAACGGTTCGGTAAAGGAGTGGCAGATGAGCGAGCTCATTAATACTGCATATGACTTTACACATTCCTTCTTACAAACTACTTCACTTTTTAAATTCAGCGATTTTTAAATAGCTAAACAATAACCGGTACACACCTTCACAGTGTAGAGTGTGTATGGATGAGAGCCTGTGCCTCGGTGTTCCTTAGCTGTGATGGTGCCAGTGATACGAAGGTTCTGAATGACCACAGGGCCTTCAGGACTACTGAGAGGCTCAAATGTAAATGGAGAAAGTGGCATGGATCCAGCTGAAGGTGACGAGGCTTGAAGAGGTTCGGACAAAGTCAGCCCGTTCATGTTGACCCCTGAGGTCTCCACACCAGTCAAGTCTGCTTTCACATTACCCTTTTCAAGTTCCTGGATAGTACAAAAGCTTGACAGTTCATCAGTCCCATCAGTGGAATCAGAAGGTTGTTCATGTATCTCTGAGACCACAACTTTGGGTGCACTGGAATAGACTTGGAACTCGTCTTTGCCATCTGCAAGCGTGGGACATTCCGTCATGGACTCTGACATTTCTTCTTCGGTGCCTATCAGAACCAGTGACTCCAGGGAGCTCCTTTTGAAATCATTTAGGGGAGACTCCAAATCAGAGTCTGTTTCTTGATAGAAGGGATTTGATTTCCCAAGTCGTAAATAATCCTTGGAACTGAAACCGAGCTCTGAAGAAAATGACTGCCTTGGTCGTTCATCGTCTTGGCTCAGGCGACAGTAAAGATCCGCAGAGTCAAGAACATCCAAATTCGTTGGTTCAGGTGTTGGAGCATCAGTCACACTGGGAGCATCAGGCTTGACCTTCAAGGTTAGAAAAGATGGAACCTCAACATCTTTAGAGTTTTCTTCATTTAAAACCTTTGTTGGAGGTGATTCCAACTTCTCGGTCTCAGTCGCTTTTATTTCTGGATTTGTGGACCTCGTGAACACATCCACAATCAACATGTTTAACCAGTCTGGATCAGACAGCTTTGCAATTAAAGGTAAAAAAACATTGCACGTAATAAGTTCACACACTACAAATCTGCCTGTTCTGGTTTCAAGATGTGGTGGAGGGACAAGAACATGTAAGAGCAAATCCACAATCGCACGCACATAATTCACTTCTACAGCTGAACTTTCAAGAGCTGGGTGAGGTACACAACACGTTCCATATGCTTTCCAAAGACTCTTACTATCACTCACACTTTGGTCTTTGCCCGTTTTTCCAGCCATGCTTTCTTTAGCTGTAGAGTAGCACTGAAGGTGGCATCCGCAAAGATCTAATATCCTTAAAGTTAAAGCTTTTCTGTCTACTTTCTTTGCCCGAAGCTTAAGCTCCATTGCCATCGAGATCATGGCATTGTGGATCTCATCCTCAAACTCACGCTCTGTGGAAACTGTGTTGTACCATGAAGACACGAAGTCTCGGATGATCTTACAAACCGTATACTCGATCTCCTGGTCTAGATGTATCTCACTGTCTGCAGAAGACCGGATCTCTCCCAGCGTAATAAAACGTTCAAGGTGAATGACACTATCAGACTCAAGGAGAGCCTGAGAACCAAGCCACCCAGCTATAACTACTAAGAGGCTGGTGAACACACAGAGAAGCCAAACATTGACCAGTAAGTGGAAAAGGACAACCCAAGCCAGGAGTACACCAAATCCAAGAAGTTTTCTTTGCACCATAAATTCAGATAAGGCCATCAGAGATGGGGTGAGGCGCTCAGGTTCGGTCATGACTCCTGTAAAGCACAAAATATACAGAATGTTGTCTAAAGAAATAGAAGAAAAGGTATATATATATATATATATATATATATATATATATATATATATATAATTAAACAGAGAAATCCACCTGTGACAACAAGAAGACCTGGTTATTGAGAAGTTTCTACAAACTGCCTGGTAACTCTTGGTTTTTTTAAACACAGGAAACCAAAACATAATCGTAAAACGGTTGAAAGTGTTCAAAGAAAATGCTTTCTCGGTGTTTTTGTCCAAAAAAAACCCCAAACGACTGCAAGTAAAGTAGCTCTGCTAACTCTTGGCTAGCAAGCTAACAAGCAAGCTAACAAGCAAGCTAACTCAATGACTACATTAAAACTGAAACTACCTCAGGGTGTTTATCACTGTTATTATTGACTAGTTGTTAATTACTGTATTAGATTTAATTAAGAGTTCATGGAGAAATAATAATAATAATAATAATAATAATAATAATAACTTCAAATATACCTGCAGGTTTGTTTCTCTTCTGCGGGTTCAGTTAGCTTGCTAGCTATTTAGCCGTCATATTTCACAATTCAAACATATGATGAACAGAGAGATAAATAAACATTACCTGTTCGGATAAAACCGGGGGGAAAAATTTAAGAGAGTAAATACAGGCCATAGTACATCACTGCCTCCGACGATATTTTGATTCAGTAGTGATGAGTGAATCACTTGTTCTGAACAACTCGTTTTAAATGAATCAGAAGAGTCGATTCAGAAGAGCTAAAGATTACAGAGCTACTACAGTATTTTCAAAGTTAATGCATTCATTACTCATTCTCATCTCATCTGTCTAACCGATTAATCCTATTAGAAACACAGGGAGGATGAAGTCTATCTCAACCGACATTGGAAAAAGGCAGGTTACACCCTGAACAGCTCACCAGACCCTCACAGGCCAAACACACACACTCACACACACAACCAATTCACACACAGTCACACCTACAGGCAATTTGGAACAACCAGTTCGCCTAATGCGCATGTCTTTGGACTGTAGGAGGAAAACAAAGTACCCTGAGGAAACCCACTTAACCACGGGGAGAACATGCAAGCTCCACACAGAAATGCCCAAGCCCGGGCCCCGAAACAAGAACCTTGGGTTGCGGTGAGGCTGACATACTGACCACTATGGCACCATGCCTCCATGCATTTATTACTCACTTATTATATTTTATTTCTCTGATCATTCAAATTGAATGAAAGCAAACAGCTCTGTAGATATAAATAATCAGGTCATAAATGTAAAAATTATCGGCTTCCTGCTCAGGAATTAAGACGCACTAAATAAATCCATTATATAAATAATGAAGGACACATTTACTCAGGAGGTGTACGATTGTTTCAACATTTTGATTGTATTGTACAGAGGACTTATTTAACAGTTAAAGGGCCCTAACCTACACTGTAAAAATCTCGAAAACTTCACGTTGCTCAAATCATGTATAAACATTTCTAGCATTTGACAGATGACCTTCACATATAAGAATGGATGAGTAATAACCAACGAAATCGAACTAGATTGACGGAGCCATTTAGTAGAAAAAAATACAACACATTGTGAAGTGTATAACATCTTCATATATAGTCTGTAGCTGAATTTATATACTTATGACATTTTATTAAAACATTAATTGTACTGCCAATATCTTGATAATCCAGCTCCTGCGATGAACTGGCAACCTATCAAGGGTGTATCCCCCACCTCTCCAGTGTTCCCACGTTAGCCTCCGGCTCCACCACCATCATGACCATGCTGTAATTAAGAGCAATTATTATTAATTAAAAGAGCACTCATTCACTCATTTGCCAAACCGCTTAATCCTATTAGGGTCACAGGGATCCTGGAGTATATCTCAGCCGACACTGGGCAAAGTACACCCTGAACAGCTCACCAGCTCATCACAGGGCCAACACGCACAAATTTAACCAAATTTGCATGTCTTTGGACTGTGGGAGGAAACCCGGTGAACTTAGAGGAACCCCACTCAGAAATGCCTGAGACAAGTTAAAATAAGAATTTTTGTGGGTTTACACTATAAAACGAAAAGCATGTAGATGTGTGAATACCACACATAAATATACAGGACATCTTGATATGTTGTAGCCGTTCACCTTCACTGGAATTAAGATGTCAAGGCCAACATGTTCATTTGGGATGAACTGAACTGCTGGATCTCAACAGTACTGTGATGATTTGGTGCACTGGCTGTCCCCCAGGCCTTCTCACCTAACCACACTAATGCACTTGTGACTAAACAAGCAAATGCCAATAGCCATGCTCCAAAATCTAGTGGAATACCTTCCTAAAAGAGTGGTCATTTTACCTGAACTAAATCTGGTTAGAAAAATTTCAGTAAGCACACCAGTATGATTGGTTACATGCTTTTTTCAATATAATGTGATGAACTAGAGGGTTTTTCTTTCACGCTAAGTGGTAACGCTCCTGAGCAAATATTTTATTAATAAGACAAGGGCCGAGAGTGCCAGAAGTCTATTGGCCATCGTCAAAGTATTCACACAATACAGGAAATGTGGTCTTCCCGTAATATAAAATATTAAATATTTATAATATCTATAAAATATTATAAATCTAAGGCCTTTATAGCACATATACTCAGATACTTGAATTTCTTCATATGTTCGACCCAGATATTAAAAAAAAATAAAAATAAAAAACGCTTTACGCTTCAATCACATTCAGTTAAGTAACACTATAATAGTGTGAATGCTTACAGTATTATGCATCATGATGCGTGATTATATAAGTCACTTCACTTCCATCATTCATTACAAATTTTCCAATGCAAAAGAAATTTCCCTCTACTGAAAGTCCAAAATTGGAGCACATTTAAGTTTACATTGGACCACCAGAAGATTTTAATAAGTTATCCATTTCAACTCATAAATCCAGTGTAAAGTGAATGGGGAAGTGAAATCTTTTTTTTAACCTGTTTAATATAGGGGTTCCCAAACTAGGGGTCACAGTCCTCATTGGGTTACAAATGGGGTCATCTGATTAAAGGGGATAGCAATCATCGTCCATTATATAAGAAATACCTGTACACATGTTCATTCATGCAATTACCCAATCTGCCAGTAACCTCGCACAAGTGCAATGCATTAACTCATTCAGATACAGAAGAGTCCCTGTTCACATTGCTGATTTTCGTCAAGAGTAGCTGCATAGCCGTCAGCGTGTTTCTGCCCTGCTATGGCCTGGCGAGCTGTCCAGGGTGTACTCTGACCTTGCTCAGAGTCGGCTGAGATGGGCGGCAGCCGCCCCGCAACCCAAATTAGGATTAAGCAGCTCAGATAATGAATGAATGAATGAAGAGTCCCTGTCCATATTCACATCAAACATCAGAGAACATGAGGAAACATGATGTTCAAGATTATGGTTATTTGTGCAGAGAATGGCCAGACTCGGGCTGACAGGAAAGCTACAATAACTATTACTGCAATAATCTCTCTTTACAGTCATGGTGAGGAAAAAAAAATAAAAAATAAAATCAGAACACACATCATTTTGAACCATGAAATGGATCAGCTAGAACACAGAAGACCACTTGGAGTTCCGTGAACAGGAATCTGCAAGAGAAACATCACTTGTTTGTTTTTGTGTTCTCACCATACTGTCAGATTCCTTCAGTGCAGTCCTACAACATACACTGCCGAAAAAAAAAAAAAAAAAAAGTTGCACACTTTTGTTGGGCTGCCTTTAGCCTGGATTACAGCACAGAATTGTCATGGCATTGTTTCAACAAACTTAAGTAACATCACCAAACGTACTTTGACCAAGAGTTGGGTTCATTGTAATGATGGGAAAATCGAACCACTCCGTGAAGCCTTCTCCAGCACATCCCAAACATCTTCAGGACTCTCTGATGCCAGCTCATGTGTGGAAATGATTCCCTGAAACACTCTCACTATTTGAAGCCCAAATTCATATCCGTGCCATTAGGGATGGAAAAAACTCCATTGATGTGATAATCTGGTCATTCAGGTCATCAGCAGACTTCATTTCATTGCCACATAATGCTGTTGAGCCTCGACCTGACCAACTTAAACTAATCCGCCATAGCAATAACATGCTGTAATCAAGGCTAAAGCTGTATAGAGTAGAGATTTGAGTTACTCTAGACTTCCTGTCCACTCAAATGATTCTGGACATTCTCATCTGACTTCTCTGCCCTCAAAACTGTCTCACTATAAGTTAGTTTTTGCCCCTCTGCAGCAAAACTCTAGAGAATGCGCACATATATGATACCAAAGTCAATCAATGAGATCCCGATTTTCCTGACGTTGATATGAACAATAACGGACACTCCTGTGCTGGACCTGCTTGATTATATGGACTGTACAGCTATGTGATGACTGTCTGCTAAGTTATCTACATGAATGTAAAGATTCGGAGACATGGGTATGCGGTTTGCTAGGTTGACACCACATACCATCTTTGTGCTTGCATATACAAAGTTGAATTTATCTTACCAGCAACAAAATATACGTAAACCACAGCAAAATTACAATAACCATCACTGTTACGATCCTTTTCTTCAGTTACTTCTTAAATCCAACACAAGAGATGGTAATAATACCAACTTAAAATAACATTTAAATGGTCAGACACTTTTGGGAGAATTATTAAGATTATTATTATGAGGTACTTTTAAGAATACTTTGTGTTTTAAGGGAGGTATTAGATATTAGTCAACCTGGAGACGCTTTAATTATTTGAAAGAACTGAGGAAAGAACAAAATATGCAAATACTCAACTCCTGTATATACTAAATGTTCACACGAGACAAATAATCTGGAACAATGAGTATGATCATCATTATGGGGTTGTTTCTTTTTTTGGCCACATGTAAGACCAAAAAAAAAAAAAAAAGATTTAAAAGTCAAATGTCTTTGTTTTTTATTGAGGCTTTTGTGTAATGACCCATCATCTAGTTATCATTGTGGGACGTACACACAGTTTAAAGAGAATAAGACTTTATGCCAGCTTATCATCCTCTGCTTGATGGGAACCCTACAAATTCATTTCTCCTTTCAAGAAACAATGATTTCATTTAGAAAGTCATTCTGGCTTCCCAAGCAATACTGTAAAAACACAAAGAATTCCACATGGAAGCAATTCTTCAACAGCACTTGATCATCTTTCACAGAGCACCATGTCACCTCGTCTGCACACTGAGCAAACTGTGCCAGACATTTGATTATTGTTCAAGAGTTTCATATTCCTTTGATGGTACAATCATGTAAAAAAAAAAAAAAAAAAAAAAAAAAAAAAAAAAAAAAAAAAAAAAAAAAAAAGAGAATAATTCATCCCAAGGAAGGCCCAAGACTCACAATCCATCTGATGTGACATGAAGCATCTGAGAACAACGTGGGCTGAGGTTTTAAGGACGTGTGGAACTGTAGCAGTTTCTCGAGCTCAGTGAAGTGCACATGCTCATCAGATCAGTGAACGAGAGACTAGGTTCTGTGATGCTGGGAAACTTGTTTCCCCCCCCTAGTATTCATATAAAAGAAACTGACAGAGCAAATTGTAGTAAATTGCTAAGTCAACGGTTACAGGTCATAGGTTCATGCGTAGATGTTCTGGCCGTTTCGCCACAACAGGGTACGCCTGCTGTTTAAATGCGCCCATGGCCGAGCCGGCGGGTTGTCTGATGGGTAGAGGAGCGGTGACTTCCGTGCTGGCTGAAATCTCCATTTGATCCGCCGTAGACACGTCCATAGCATGCTCAGAAGGGGACTGAAGAGTGGAAGAGCCGGGCATGCTGGGACATCGAGGCCAGCAGTCACCAGGAAACTTCACTGGACTGGAGGACAGGAAAAACAATGATTATAAACCGTACACAGATCAGCCGTAACACTTAAAACGTTATTTACTATACTATTAGTAGTCCTAACACTGATTGTTAGAGTGGCACCTCTTGTGGATGTATTAGGCAGAAAGTGAACAGACAGTTCTTGAGGTTGATGTGTGGAAGCAGGAAGGATGAGCAGGTGTAAGTGATTTACACAAGGGCCACATTGTTATAGCTAAACCTCAGGGACTATTCATCTCTAAATCAGCAGATCTTTTGAAATGTTCCTCCGAAGTACCTGCCAAGTACTAGTTCAAGGAAATACAACCAGTGAACTGGCAAGAGTGTTATGGGTTCCCAAGACTCACTGAGATGAGTGGAGAATGAAATCTAGTATGACTGGTCTAATCCCACAGACGAGTTACTGTAGCACCAACTGCAGAAACCTTTAATGCTGATTTTTGAAAGAAAGGTGTCAGAACACAGAATTCATTGCAGCTCGCTGTGTAAGGAGCAATCAGGTGCGGTTAATATTATGGCTGGCTAGCATATACCACCGTTCTGTTAAATTCTCAAGTGTGATTGGTCAGAAGGTGCTGAGTAACAGCAACTGTGACAGAAGTGCTGGTTGCAGGGCAGATCGAACACGCTGAGACTTCAGGATGTCCCGTTATTGGAAAACACTCAACTTTGGGCTGGTAACAGTAAATTCAGAGGCCAGTATTCCAGCAGTCCTCCTTTAACAGCATGTCCAGTCGTGCTTCATTCCTTACATGTTTCCTGTGCAGGCAAATATGAACAGCATGTTCTCAAATGCTGCTCGTATTCTGCCAGCAAATCTCACGTGCATAAATCTGCCTTGCAAAACAGGATCCTTAGAAAGAACCCGAATGCTACAACTACGATTTTTGTGTTTAATGAGCCGACAGACATTTTTTTCCCCACTGATAATGCAACAAATAATACAAAACACCCAGCAACAATCCAAATCAACATCCAGACATTGAAACTCATTACCTCACTGGCGTTCTTGGACTTCCTAAAAAGCGGCGAGGTGATCGAATTTTTGGCTCAAACGAGAATTTCTCCTTCACGTTTTCCAACACAGATGGAGCTACATATGTAAAGCCCTAAAGAGTTTAAAATACAAACACATCTGAAAGATTAAAGAAGGAAGTTTCTTATTACATTTACCTAAAAATAGAATGCAGCCTTACCAGGAAGACCTGATTTGCACTTTCGCTGAGTGTGGAGTCATCAGGACTGTCTACAGGAGTCTGGCTGGTGAACTTTGAATCAAATTGGCTCACGTCCTCAGCGGATTGCTATGAAAGCAAAAGCAAAGATCATTTAGACATACCCACACCCTTGCTGTGCCTGCTAGCAAAGTAAGGAGTGAAGACAGTGGATGCAAGAACTCACCAGGAAAGGCTTGAAAGGTGGCTCTACTTTCCGTGCAAGAAGGTCTTCCCAGTTAATGTGCCGGAAGAACGGATGTGTCTAAGGAAATCAAGAAGTCATGAAATGTGGAAGGGATTTTTCACTGTCTGCAACTCAACAAGATTTCTTTGAATAGGCGAGAATAACAGAACAACCTTTAATAGCATGATAGACATGTGTACCAACCTGCACCTCTGTTGCATCTCCGGGTCCAGCTCCAAGACGAGATGAGGCAGTTCTTTTCAGCAGCTGGACACATGTTTAAATTTTATATTATTTTTATTATTATTAATGTATGCACACACACACACACACACACAGACAGAGTGGCCTGTAGTTAGGAAACCCCACACACAGCACTCTGCAATGTGCTGAGTATTCTGACTGCTTTCTATCATATCCAGCTTTAAGCAGTTTGCACGACATTAGCTCTTCTGCAGGATGTACTAGCCTTCAGTTCCCGCACTTCAGTCCTCCTTTGGAACCCGTAACACTCTTACAAGGACAATGGTTGTATTTCCTTGGATCACCGTTGGAAGGTATTTACCACTGTATACCAGGAACACCCCACAAGACCTGTAGTTTGGGAGATTATCATTCCCAGTGGCCTGACCATCAATGTGGCTCCTGGCAGAGTCACTCAGATCCTTACCCTTACTCATTTTTCTTGCTTCCAATATGTCAACTTCAAGAACTGACTGTTTGCTTTCTATCTAATATATCCCAGTCTATAGCAGGTGTCACTGTAACAACTTGATCAAATGTTATATACATTACCCAGGGGTGCCAAAACCTGTTCCTGAAGATCTACCTTCCCTCAAGACTTTAGTTACAACCCCAATCAAGCCCACCTGACCGATGTTGTCACATGTGCACACGCATTAAGACACGTGCTGCACTGTTATTTCAACCGTCTCTGTTCTAAATGGTTGCCTTGTTTAATCAACATGGAGGCTGTATAATAAACACCAGCTACTTACTAACTGGGAGCCTGCTATCAGATAGCCTTTAATCAAGTAAAGTTTTTATAATTGTATGAAAGTGAAGACAATCAAGCCCATCAACCTACAGATTTTTGGGTAAATCTAGGTTCATATTCTCCTAAACAATTCTATTTCAGGAGTGCATTGCAGAGTCACGCTAACTGTCAAAAATAGGGGGAAAAAAAGTTAATACCTTTGGTATTTCTTTACAACACACATTTTACACCTGAGCACTTGTTTACTTTCCACATACTTAAAGTACCAATAATACACTGTATATCAATGAGCTAATTTTGATTAATTATCCATGAAAAAAAGGTAAGAAATTAACTTAAGAGCTTAATCCAATCTGTGGTGCCTCTGACCCAGTGAATGATTATTTACTCTTTGATATTGTGACCTTTGATATTTTAGGACACTGGAATACTCGTGATTTGATAAAAATACTCTCTCTCACTGACAGAAGGACTCTGTCAAAAGGAGTGTTTAACTCTGCAAGAGCCTTAAAGGGCTAAGGCTCACTGACGAACATGGGGAGTGCAGCTACCTATAACATGTTTTTCCCCAGTTACACCTTCTCCAATTAATTCAAGACAAATTCCACGAAAATATAAAACTGAAATATTTAATGGTAAGGGCTTTTTTTTTTTTTTTAACAGCTCAGGGCCGCAGCACCTCGCTGCAAATTGCAATGGCCATTATCTGAATATAGCGAACCAATCAGACCTAATCATTTGTGTGTAATGTATACTACATACACCCTACATTTAAAATAAAATAATTCCTGTATTATGTATAATTTAATAAGGCTATCTAACAGGACAGGACTTAAAACAAGTATATTAAAAATACTGTGAAAATAGGTGCTGTCTTACCTTTTTAAGCAGATCCCTGGCTTCTTGTGTGAGGTAGGGTGGGAGATTCAGTTTGCACTTAAGAATTTTGTCGATGGTTTTCTTCCGGTTTTCCCCAGTAAATGGAGGCTAGAAAGGCAAAACAGTATCAGCCTCCACACACAAAGATTCCACAAACTTACATTATATAATAAACTCTCGAACAACCAACTGTATATCTCACTATATCTGACTAAACATAACCGCACATTGTTTACATTTGGCCAGCAATGTTTACGCAACAGGTGGTTTCTGTACCACAGTTCCATGTAAAATGCATAGTGTAATTGTTCAAGCAAGAAGATGCAGCCTCATCTTTTTCGCTCATTGAAACAAAAGGCAGATTATCATGTTATCTGTGTATCTGATCAATTACTATGATAGAAATAAGACATGCTTCTTGCTACAAGCTCTCTGGAGAGAAACAGACACCCTGCACACCCTCCGCACCTCGCTATCCCTCCCAAATTTAATCACCCACAACCAAAATGTACATGATGTGGAGTGATGTGAGCATTTATTTGGGCAAGTTTTAAGAGGATTTAAGAGGCAGTCAGATACAACTAAAGGCAACTGTTTGGTTGGGTATTAACTAATATAAATGCTTTAAGGTATCAGTCTCATATGTATTGTTGTTGCCAAGAACTGTGGGAAGTAGTAAAAGAAAGCTCTCTCATTGGCTGAGAACCACTTTGACTCTTTACATGACATGCTTTCCTTGTGTTTATGGCATTTTGCCCAGGCTTCCTTCTCTCACATTTGATCATAATGAATAATTTAACCCAGTGAATACTATTTTGTGTTGGCCAAAATGTCGTCCATTCTTGAGCACATTCATGGTGATGGTGCATTCTGGCAGAGGCATCAACAGGTTAAATGAAAGCGGACGTGGAGCATTCCTATAGTATAGCTGGACATATGGTACATGTCAAAGTGACACTTATTTCACTAGACAAGCAGAAATTGCACTCACCGCCCCAGTTAACATGTCATACATCAGGGCTCCAAGACTCCACCAGTCAACAGCGCGATTGTGCCCATTTCTTGTCAGGATCTCTGGAGCCCTAATACAAAAAAAGAACAAAATATTCCAGTACACTTTCCATTAGTATATACGGCACAATCTGAATCGTCCACGATCAGGGGATTAAAAAAAACATTAAAAAGTGGACAAGTGCTTGAATCAAAACAACGGACACTCGCAGTGCGTCACAGTCACCTGGTGGTGTCATTATCATCACGCTTTAAAATGGAAAAATGAACGATCTCATACTTGTGACAGAAAGACTTACATGTACTCAATAGTGCCACAGAACGTGTGCGTGACTGTCCCATCATGAATGGATTCCTTACACAGTCCAAAGTCAGTCAATTTCACATGGCCTTTCCAAGACAAAAATAAAAACACACTTCATAAAACACCAATTTATCATTAAAACATATTTCAAAACTCCAAGCATTTTATGTGGCCAAAGCTAAAACTAGAGCCAATCCTGGTTCTGCCATGGTACTAGGGTTGCAAAATTCTAGGAACTCTCAAAATTTAGTAAAATTGCAGTAACCCCCTGCATGCAGTGCACATTCCTCCATCACATGCACACAAGATTTCTATATCCTGCAAACTACAAAAGGACAGCTGAAGCAGCCCCACTACATTTAAACCACAGGAACACATCGAAGTCTAAGACATCTAAGTGAGTTTTGATGCTAATACTGGGGTAAATATATTTGATGTATAGCACTGAAGTTTAACTTGGAAATTTTTTAATGAAAATAAATCAGAATGTTTTAAAAGTAACAGAAGTGTTTGAATGCATATCTGCTTATGACAAAACAAAACATTTACATTTTTATAGAATAGTCAGTCTGCATAAAATAACTAAAATTTCTAGTTAATTGCCGTTAATTCCCCTGAAAATTCCCATTTCCAACATTCCCCAACTTGACTTCCCATGTTATAATGAATTTGTTAAGTTGTGAATGTTCCAGAATTTTTCGGCTCCTTTGCAACCCTATGTGCTGCTTGACAATTTACACATGAAAGATAACTGCAATAATCTGCTTTATGACGTGTGGGAGTTTTACCTTGGCTATTGAGCATGATGTTTTCAGGTTTAAGGTCTCTGTAGATGATGCCCTTTTGATGTAGGTGGCCGAGGGCCATCGAAATTTCTGCCAAGTAAAAGCTGCAAGTAAAAAGCCTCCAGGATCATTCTGGTGATTTTATTTCATTTTGGCCAATCAAGAGAGCTCATCTGATCTTTCTATGTCTGAAAGTGAAGATCTTATATAATATTATATCAGTATATCATAAACACTCTAATAAAATATCATCATAAATACTAATTATTTTAAATGTTACAGCACTTCCATTTACTCTAGAACGAGGAAAGTCCTACAATCTTCACTGTTGGAATGACGATAATCAGGGACCAAAAGCAAGCTAAAGTTTAATCCTTACCAGGCAGTATCTTCCATGAAAATTCCCTCCCTTTCTAGCTGCATGAAAAGTTCCCCACCTGTGAATAAATAAATTAAACCTTGAAGAAATTCATATCAAATAAGGACACAACAATTAAAGCCATACCTAAATAAACAAACAAACAAACAAACAAGGCCATTTAGAAGTAGTTATGTTATAAAGTAGAGGAATTAATTAAATCATAGTGTGGCAGACACCAGTATAAACGTTGATCCAGCTTGCTGTTGTTCTTTAGGGATTTCATGCATGCAGTTACGCTTTTTTGTGACCCCTCGCCAAACAAGTCTTAAATTTACCAAATTTAATTTTCTTTTAATTAGTTACATTTGACATACATTTTTGGGTGGCACGGTGGTGTAGTGGTTAGCACGATCGCCTTAGAGCAAGAAGGTCCTGGGTTCGATTCCCAAGCAGAGCCACTTCGTTGCGGAGTTTGAGTGTTCTCCCAGTGCTTGAGTGGGTTTCCTCTGGGTACTCCAGTTTCCTCCCACTGTCCAAAGACATGCACTTTAACATGCACACTAGGTTAACTGGTTGTTCCAAATTGACCGTATGTGTGAGTGTGAATGGTCGTATGTGTATGGTGGCCCTGCGATGGTCTATGGATCTTTGTCTAAATTTGACTGATCTTAATACCCTCTGGGTAATTTTAAACCACATACTGCACTCTCTTCACATATACACATAACTCAAGTCAGTTTGGTTGATTAAGACTCATATTGCGGTGACGGGTCACTGTTTTCACTGTTTAGTTATTTTGCCATCAGATTAACTAAATGCAGTGAAATTTCATGAGCTGTCAGTGTGTGTTGGTAATATATGGGTGGTTTATCAGCATACACACATTAGTAAATTTATTTAAAAATTGGCTCCATAATGTGACAGAGCTTAAAAATAAATCAAATCATGTTAGTAATAGTTTTGTATGATTACACAGAGAAAGCTCTGAGGGATCAGGGAGAAAAAAAACAAATGGATTTTTTTCTAGGCAGCTACAAACATTTCTGCCACATTTCTGTACTGTTAAAGGAGCTGAAAATGTTACAGTCCTGACATGAAAGCAAATGGGGTGTGGAGAAGCAAGCAGCAGGACAAAGCTTGTTTCATGTTGACTCTCTATAACAGGCTACCATGCACTACTGAAAAACACAGAAAGATAAAACATTACAACAGAAAGGAATGAAGTGTTACACTCCTAACACATGAGACAGAAGCTGGATAAACTGGTAAATAAAAATTACAGAAAGGCTGCAATACAAATACTAACAAAAAATTCCCCAAAAATGATTAAAGTAAATCTACACTAAGGTCTCACATAGCCAGCTGAAACCTGAGAACCATGGCTGTACTACCACGGATTTCGGTGGTGGTCTGTAGCGGCTGGGGAAATTTTGCACATGAATACATGGCAGCCGAGATGGATAGATGGATAGATAGATACGCGAGAATCATTTTGATCCAGCACTTGACCTAGAGTAAATTTCAACAGGACCAAACTTTCCGTGAACGGAAGTCATGCCCCCCCCCTGTTTCGCACAGTAACTCCCCAGCTCTCCCGACTAAAGTGCTATGGGGGACTATGTCTCCCGTCCCCCGTGACATAACTCCAGCTATGTGAGACGAGGCTTAAGTTCCATTCAGTAATCAGTAATAGTGTCACACTCCGGACAGTTTCAGGTGACCACATCTGATTTACTCCTCAACAGCTTCCAAAAAAAAAAAAAAAATCATACCATTCTCTCTCACGTTACACCCATTGACGTTTAGCACAATTTTAAATCATAAAGGAAGCAGAAATTTCACGTGATTTTGTTTATATCACCAGAAAATTTCAGAGGCTTTATTTCACCTAAATCAGGTGCCAAAACTTCTGCACATATTTCAGGAACCTTTTGTTTGGTCTGGCCTCTGAAAACTTTACTAAATGTTTGATTGATAAATGAACGTAAGACAGTTGTGTTGTAATTTCATGGAATGAATCAATGAGACAAGTGGACAGAAGAGACAGAAACATGTGATACTGAGGCCATAACACAGACATTTAACACCTGCTGCACCCAAATTATCTGTAAAACTGCCCATGAGTTCCACTCTGGGGTCTGATCTTCAGTACACCACACGAACATAAGCGATGTAAACACTCCCACACTCAGCTAAGCGCAGGCAGAAGAAATCCTAGTGCAGGTGGATGAGTAAGGGCATATCGAAAGAGATTTTTGACATACAGAGGGAAAAGACCAAAAGCACAAAGGAGTAAACTGTTCCTAAAAACAAAGATGGAGCTCGCGTTTACTGACCACTTAGGTATTCGAGGATGAGATAAAGCTTTCCGCCAGTCTGAAAGGCATAAATGAGGTCAACAATAAAAGGATGCTTCACTTCCTCCAAGATGTTGCGCTCAGCCTTGGTGTGGGCCGTGTCCTTGGCATTGCGGACAATCATGGCCTAGGACAGCGTAAAAAATTCTATTATCCAGGATATAAACAAGGTTCTTTCTTCTATATAAAAGACATTATTAATGAGTAGCAGTGCAGCCTGATTAAGAATTTAAAGGCAAACCTTTTTCAAGACTTTCATAGCAAATATTTTTCCTGACCCGGCACCGGTCACCTTCCGAACCTGGAATACCTGGAACAAAATTAAGGCACATTTCATTTCAAGACAAATCTACCACCAGGATTAAAAGAAATCAACAACTGTTATTTATTTTACTGATGTGTACCTTTCCGTAGCCGCCTTTCCCCAAAACACGCAGCAGCTCAAAGCATTCGGGACGTATACTCTCAGTGCCTTGATTCACACTGTCCTCGGAGATCTCAATCTTCTCGCAGTCGTCCATGTTACTGCCATGAGATGAATCGAGATGAGGCGAGAAGGGGCAGGGCATGCAGACAGCATAGTTTTGGTGTCAAACAGCAGACAGCATAGGTGTCATTTTGGTGTCATTTCTCAACGGTGGAAAACTACCGATATATGATCTCCAAGCTAGGTAACCATTTTACTCTGCACCTATTGGGTTTTGAGCATCTTGTCATGATGTGCCCCAATTAAGATCGGAGCGTCTGACCGAGCAACCCGAATGAAACTTCAGCAAAACTACTAACTTTCAATTTTTTTTTTAATAAAAAAAATGAATTAGTTAATTCAATTAAAAAAAAAAAAACAATACTCACAATTCAAAGCCACTGCGCTGATCCATGATGTCATTAATCTGTGCCTTCAGGAAAGAACAGCAAATTTTATTTATTAGCACACTATAAATAGCACACGCATTCCACAACATTTAGATGGAAACAGTTGCAGTGTTTACACTAACAAGGTCACTTTGAGACTCTCTGTTCGGTAAAATGCACCATCTTAACCATCTCTAAATTTGTGAGTTTTCCTGTACGTGAAAGCAAATTCGGTAATTCTCAAGACGTTCATTTTTAGCAAAAATTGCTTATTTTATTTAAAGCAAAAATTGTTTTAGTGCCAGATTTTTTTTTACTTCTTCACATCATGCAACATTTCTAAGTTGTGTAAAATTGTCTGCCCAGAAATTGTGTTTTCTAAAATATTTGTCTTCAGCACTTCACGCATTTTAAAGCAGAAGAAAAAAAAATTTACTGGCACTGGAAGATTTACTTTATCACCTCTACCAAGGAGGTTATGTTTTACCCTTGGTATGTGTGCTTGCATTTATTAGCAGGGTCACACAAAATGTGATGTGTGGATTTTCATGAAATTTCTACCAGCGGTGCAGCTTTGGACCAGAAAGTCCCCATTAGATTTTGGAGATTGTCCGGATCAAATTCTGGTTCCAGGAAATAAATAGATAGATATATATATATATATATATATATATATGTTTTTTTTTTTTTAAGGATTCTTTTTCATTGTGAGACAGGCTGATTGGTTTATATGGGGGCTTATATGGCTTGGGAGAGATTCCCTCTCTCCAAGTGCTCTTATTATTATTTTAAACATACTGTTTAAACCTTTTTAAACAAACAATATTCCTTAGTAATATTTGGTATTTCGGGCAAAATCTAAATTTGTATTTCATTTAATTTAAGTAAAAAATAATAATAATAAGTTAAAGAACCAGGGCACAAGTATAAATTACGCTCAGGGGCCGCACGGTGGCACAGTGGTCAGCGTATATGCCTCACAGCAAGAAGGTCCCGGGGTCGAGTCCGGGGCACGGCTCAGGTGCTTCATGTTCTCCCCGTGCTTGTGTGGGTTCCCTCAAAGTACTCCGGTTTCCTCCGATTCCTCCCACAGTCCAAAAACATGCACATTGGGCTCTGACTGTTCAAATTTGACCCTAGGTGAGTATGAATGGTTGTGAGCTGTACAGGGTGAACCCCGCCTTCACCTAGTGTCGGCTGAGGTAGGGTCCACAGCAGGATAAAGCGGTTCAGCAAATGAGTGATGAGAGTTCAGATTAATACACAAGGACAATATTTAACTTCATCATGAAGACGGTACTTGTGATATATTTACACTTTTATCTGCAAAATGCTATCACAGATATATTTATTTACGTGTTCATATTGTGCACGTGCACCGTATAGAGTAGGAAACAAACAGTTCTGCACACTTTGTAGTGTACATGTGCACGATTGGGAACCCAGCCATGATAAGAAGGGCGGTTAAACAGGTAGCTGTTGGTGGCTAGCAGCAGTTATCTACATGGCACACCTATAATTAGCATGCACTTAGCATGAGTCTCACAAGAGTCGCTAGGGACACCAAACTATTTCATCCTCACTCATTATGCATATTTAAGCTAAAAATACAACTTCTCATAGTCGAGACATGACTCGCTAAGAATTTACTTTACACATTCGAGTGTAACACATTAGCTTCCCAGCTGTTTTCTCCCAGACTTTGAGGTTCGGTATATCTTTTTTTTCCCCACCTGTATTCTAGGAAAAAATCCCGCCTCCTGCGCTGTGATTGGATAAAATTGACAGAATTCACCGTTTCCTCTAGACGACGTTGATCCACTGACCAATCGTAGAGCAGGGGTGTGATTTGCTCCCTCACGCAAAATGGGTATTCAGTTGCTCTGACAAACACAGCTGAGGCCTAACATTGCTTTGCTCTCGGCATTTAAGCAAAGCAGGCCTACTGTAGCTTAGCAAGCAAGCCAGCTAATCGCCGAGCTGCTAGGGCTGGAACAAGCATGCAAAGTATGAAGCTGGGAAGCCAGTTACCTCCTCGAGCTCGTCGTCGGAGACATTTTCCTCCGGCTGATCCAGATCGATATCGAAGACACCGGCCATGGTTTTATTTCAGCGCGTTTAGTCCGCTCGCAGCGTGAGAGTAGAGGTTGTGCTTCCCGCCTCATGGACGCGAACGCACCGACGCCATGACCAGCCAGGGTTTGCGCATGCGCAGTACGAGGCTCTACAGGCGCAAAAAGCTCGCCTCCACATGGCAGAGTAGGAAACGCACGCGCCCTTTTAGGAGGCAGTATACTGACTACCTTCTGTAAAAATAGACACACATGCATCCTGTGTGGCTCAGATAGACAGTCAGGATATCATTAGGGCTTCTGATTTAAGGATGTATCTAAAAAAAATGCATTAAAAATGTTTTATTCAATTTTTTCTGTGTTGTGTATTTTAAACAAAGCATTGCATGGTAACATATGAAGCATGGTGTACTAGAACTTTTAGGGCAAAGTTGGCGTGTTTCTGCCCTGCGATGGCCTGGCGAGCTGTCCATGGTGTACCCTGCCCTCGCCCAGAGTCGGCTGAGATGGGCACCAGCCTCCCCGTGACCCTAATTAATTCCCACCCTGATTAAGCGGTTCAGAAAATGAATGAATGAATGAATGGTTTCGAATTGACTGTTGGCTGTATGGAAATGCCTACAACTTGTGTCAAGAACTGCAGTTGATCCTCATCCTTAATAAGGTAAGGTAGGTAAGCTAAGTCTGTTGGGCTTTTACACCCGAGCCTAGTGGCTCATCAGGCCGGTGCTTATCCCTGGTTTGGTTCAACTCCTCCTGGATGCTAGTCCATCGCAGGATACCTTCCCAGTATTTTTACTGGTACCCATTTATACTGCTGGTTGGACCAAGGCACACTTGTGGTTGAGACCTTGACCAGGGGTCCTAGCACAGTGGGGGTCCAACGGGGATTCGAACCCATGATCTCTTGATCGTGAGCCCAGTACCCTAACCGCTACCCCCATCCTTAATAATGATATAGTGTATTCCTGGATGATTGACTTAAGCAAGGTGCCCATCTTATATGACATGGGCTGTCGGACCAATGGGCTGTCGAAACATAGATCCGTTCCGTTTTTTAAGAGCAGGTGCTGTTGTAAGAAAAATCCCCCCCAGAAAAACCTTAATCTCAGTAATGGTGTGGTTGACAATGCCTACCAAAGAAACTTTTTTTCAGAAATCCACTGATGCCATAATGATCATTAAATGCTACAAGCACATTGTAGAGATAAACCAAGACTGAATGATTAACTTTATTGCTTTTACACTCTTACACGGGTAGGTTAGAGAATGTGGATAGTGGATACATTCATTTTGTGAGGTGACCACAATATAGACCAACAAAAAGAGTACTGTGGCACACCGCCAAACCTAAAATCTAACAAAATGACACACTGTAGACTAATACAGTATATAATGACAGTTCTTTCACTTTGATTTGCCAAACAGCTTAATCCTATCAGGATCATCAGGAGGCTGAAGCCTATCTCAGCTGAGGCAAAGGGGGATACACCCTGGATGCTTCGCCAGACCATCACAGTGCCAACACACAACCATTCACACTCACATTCATACCTGGGGCAAATTGGAACAGCCAATTAGCCTAGCATGCATGTCTTTGGACTGTGGAGGAAACCGGAGTACCTGGTGAGAAAACATGCAAACTCCACACAGCATCCGAGCCGTGTCCGGGACTTGAACTCAGGACCTTCCTGCTGTGAAGTCGTTGTGCTATCCCACTATCCCACCATGCCGCCCCTGAACTCTTTTTTTATGTCTACTAGTCAAACACTTTATTTTACATTCACATGATAGGTCGACAATGATCAGGTATAATTTGTTAAGGTAGCATCCGAAATCAAAAACACAAAATACACTATATGGTCATGGGTACATTGTCACCCCACCATTACACTCATATGTGCTTCTCCAATTGTTACCACAAATTTTGAAGCACACAATTGTGCAGAACGAATTTCTATGCAATGCTGGGTTTGTAATGACATGGTAGGTGTGGAAGACCTTGAGTAACCTCAACAGATTTCTGACCTCAACCCCACTGAATGCCTTAGGTGATGATCACCATCTGCACTCAAGGCTGGCTAACATCATGTTCTTGGGGCTGAATGGAAAATCCCCACAGCCACATCCCACACTCTAATGGAAAGAATGGAAGTCATAACTGAAAAAGAGGGACTAAATCTGGAATGGGATCTTCAGTATGCATGCATTAGCTTGATGGAAAGTTCAACAGGATAATGATCTTAAGCATAATAGAAAATACACCAAGTCACAGAGGAAGATCCCCATTTTTTTTCCTGACCTCATTGGAGAACTCCTTGGTCTTCATGGTGTCGCTTGGTGGCACCTTTTGAATATTGGTGTTGCAGACTATGGGGCCTTTCAGAACAGGTGTATATATATATATATATATATATATATATATATATATATATATATATATATATACACACACACACACACACACA
>JAOUQZ010000049.1:9366465-9376470 GCA_028564935.1 Neosilurus hyrtlii | reverse complement strand
AGGGCTGTGTGATGGAGGTGTGCGATGGCGTCCTCGGTGGATCGGTTGGGACGATACGCAAACTGTAGTGGGTCCAGAGTAGACCTTCTGATGACAGTACAGGGATTAAATCTGGAATGGGATGCCAAAGTCTGGTCACCAAAAATTGTTTGCTTAATAGCGAATGTGTATTTATTTCCCTGTTGTGTTTCTTGTGTAGGGTTGGTGGCCCGTGCAGTTCTTTTTGACATGGAGCCCAAAGTAATTACTCAAGCCATAGCAAAGGCATCAGGCTCAGGAAAATGGAGGTATGGGGAAAAATCCTACTTCTGCCAGAAACAAGGCTCTGGAAACAACTGGGCGAACGGGTAAGGACACTGAACCTTCAGTCTTTTTATGGTATATTTTTCTGTTTATGCATTGATTTTACTTTCACTGTGAGTTCAAATTAGTGGGATTGATTGTAAGCTGTTAGGTAACACACAGCTGCATTTTTTGCATTGTTGTTGTCGGGTGTCTTTTGTAATGGGCAGGCCACTTCACTGGGAGCCGGATTCTGGGTGCATCTCAAAACCCTTAAATTGCATCCTTGCTGCTCTCACTTGCTCATCCTTGCGCTTTAGTACTTCCCCCATGAGGAAACACGGAGTAATGTGAGAAGTGTGGCATTGCTTTCAAAGCGAAAGGAGGCATTGTTTCTTCTGAAGCGTCACACTTTGTGACGTCCACTTCCGATGATAGCGGCACTGCCGACCTGCTGCGTAAAAGTGCCCGACGTCATATAAAGTGCAGGTTATTTGTTTATATGCTGGCATGCAGCTCTTCCAGGAAGGCTGCTCTCAGGTATCCTCAATCCTTGTCCCTCGAAGCACAAATAAGAGAATTGGGACACGCGGCAGAAATGGTGGACCAGAAGAACTTCTGGTTCAGGTGAGGATTTTGAGAAGCACCTTCTTGTCCTGACAGTGTGTCACGTCCTATCTGACCCAGTGATGTCACACAGTGGGGCACTACCACTCTGGGTCATCCCTCCTTCAGAGCTTTACACACTAGTTCTTATTTATTTATTTATTTGCCTGCTTGCATGTTTGTTTGTTTATTTATTTATTTCATGAATACATAGAGGGCAGTGTGTGCGCTAGGAAAAATTGTGATGTCTGTCCATTACTCTTTTGTAGTTACTGTGTTCATGGCCCTCAGCACAAAGACGTAGTGACAGATCTGGTGCGACGGGAGGTAGAACGCTGTGATCGTCTTGCAGGAATACTTGCCATGATGAGTGTGGCGGGGGGTACGGGATCTGGAGTGGGCACCTATGTCACCCAGTGTCTGAGAGACACTTATCCACATTCATTTATTGTTAATCACCTGACGTGGCCTTATGGAACAGGAGAGGTAAAGTATGGGTACCGTAGTGTACCTTTGAAAGAAGTGCATGATGGGCCTCCTAAAAATGTTATGGTTAAACGATGAATAATACCCAATGATGTGTTTGATCATGTCTGTGCAGGTTATTGTACAAAACTACAATTCGGTTCTCACTCTGTCTCATCTCTACACACTGTCTGACGCACTGGTGGTGCACGAGAATGACACAGTTCACAAAATCTGCAGCCAGTTAATGAACATCAAGCACATCTCCATCTCTGATCTTAACAAAGTGATCGCTCATCAGCTGGGCAGCGTCCTACAGCCTGCATACACCACGGACTCGCCTGATCATTACAGCAGAAACCCCATAGGTATTACGCTTTTCCTAATGCATGCTGTTTTTTCTTTGTTTTTTGTTTTTGCATCATCTTCACATAGCTGCATACATTAAAGATCGACACCTCCAGGTCGAGGGTGTGTGCAAAACTTTATTTAAAGTACAGTGTTCCACCAATCTCACCCACAGTGATTTATTTTTTTTAATAATTCCTGGAATATTTTTAATTAGCTTAGTTGGTTCTCTTTCCCAAAATATAAAACAATTATTAATTAATTAACAATTAGTTATTAGTAATTATTAACTCTGAAGTGATTGTGCACAGGTTAAAGCCTTTAGTTGATTAAAGGGGAACAATTAACTCGGTAAATGTGATGAACGTGGCCTTTCTTTGTAATGTCCTGATGCGCTCCTCTACCTCCAGGTTCAAACAGAGCATACAGAATTTCTTATTGCTGTTTGCACACACACACACACACACACACACACACACACACAAATGTGCATGCATCAATTCAGGTTCAAAGGTCTTAAAAATACACTGAAATTTTTCCTCTTTTTTTTTAAGCTAAATTGGAAATAAACCTAGTTTTACAACTTTTAATATTTAAACAGAAGATAATGTTTTGTAGTTTCCTACTGAAGTTTAAGCGAATGTGAGATTTGATCATGGTTACTGCTTTATACAAAAGGCCAGATGTTTCTTTCGTAATCTCCTGTACTGAACTACATGTTGAGACGACTTTCTGATGGATTTGATCTTAAACGGATCATTCAGTTTTTCATAAGCGTACGGAGTCTAAGCTCGAGTGCAAACCCTGAAAATCATTTACATCTTTCAGCAATTCTTTTCATTTGAGTTCTTGTAGCTAAGATTATTCGTAATGAAATTTGTTGCATTAAATTAGAAAAGGAGGAAAAACTGGAGTATTTTCTGTAGCGTTGTCGGATTTTTGGACTGGACTGTATGGATTTTTATTTTGGATTTTGATATACTCTGCCAACCTGTAAGGGAAATTTAGCTTCTGTATTTAACCCATCTAAAGTGGGCACACACATAAACAGTGAGCGCACACACACACACACACACATTCGTATTATCTGTATTATATGATTTAAAATGTAAAAAAAAAATGTACTCTCACGTATATATGACTTTAAAGTGTAAATTTTTTTTTTGTTATATTAATCAAATTTATATAGTTTTTAAATTTATAGCTTAAATTGTGTGCATAGAAGTAATGATTGATTGATAAAGTTGAATGTAGACATCTTTGGACATTACAAATGTTCAACATTTTTGGCATAAATAAAATGGATCACATGATGCACTATACTGGCAAAAATTTGTGGCCACTTGAATAAAAAACAGCAGCTGTGCAATTGCAGCTGTAATAGCACTTGTATTAAACATGTTATTCCACATTATACATTATAATAATCTCGACTCTTCTGTGAGGGCTTCTACTAGAGTTTGCAGCGTGGATCTGTGTTCATTCAGCCACAAGAGCATCTGTGAGGTCAGATACTGGGGAGGACGGGTGCAGACGGGTGATGACGGTTTTCCAATTCATCTTAAATGTGTTCAGTGAGGTTTAGATCACGTTTCTGTACAGATCACTTGAGGTCTGTTTCTCCAAATAACTTCTTAAGTACATTCTATTATTATAGGTACTGTAGACTTAGTTGATTTGATTAAACTTTAAGATGGCGGCCAGTAACGTTATAAATTAGACTACAAGTAATTATGAAAAGATTTATTAAAAATCTGAGTAAAAAAATGACCAAACAAAAAGGTTGAAAATTTATGCATTTCTTTATTAGCATAATACAGGATTTAAAAACCAAACATCTCTTAAATCACATGAAAATGAAAAATTGGGTCTTAAATTAGTCACAAATATCTTTTTTTTTTAATGAAAACCTTCTCTCCTGATATGTAATTATCATCATATTTAAACTTCAGAACCAATTCCACAGGTCTTTCTTTCTTTATTTTTAATAAAATAAAAAAGTCTACCTCTCCATTTAGTTACCTTTAAAATAAGGAGAGAAAATCAGCTGTAAACATTGTGTAACTTAAAAATAATATAGCACACATTTATGTGGCCTACAAAAGGAATGTCTTTGTGTCAGAATGAGAAATTGGATACTGACTCATTCACTTTCCGAACCCTTTTATAATTTTTGTGTCTCGGGAAAGCTGGAGCGTGGAACACCCTGAACAGCTCACCAGTCCATTGCAATTCAAAACACATGCAACCATTCAGACTATTCAAATACCCCCCTGCTGTGAATGTGTGTATGTGGGGGGGGGTATATGGATCTTTTTTTCTTTCTTTCTTTCTTTTTTTTTTGAAACACGCTAATTTCAATTTGCTCAGAATGAGCAGCTTCTGGTACACAGGACTAGTTGTTGTAGATTATATGCCATGCTGCTTCTAGGCTTTATTTACTAAATTGCTGCTTTCATTTGCAACATTTACAATTTTTTTTAATTGATACCTTTTTTCCTTGTTTTTTTAATAACTGTTTAAAATGTTTGGTTTAAATGTGATTATTAGAATTAAAAAAAAATTAATGTGGCAAAAAATAACTAGGCCCTTTTATTTTCTGATTTTTATTAAGAAATAAAAAGCAAATCGATGCAACGTACACAAACCTAACAGCAATTCACAGCCGTGTCTTTGTTTAATGATGATATGGTCATGCACGTAGTTTCAGCTGAAAGATTTTCTTGAGAAACAGGATATGTTGTACGGAAGTCCTGGATGAGTTGTCCAGACTGCTTTGTTAAATCCTTTACACGGCTAATGAATGACTTCGGTATGGAATGTCCTGTTTCTCAAGGAACTCAATAATTGTACGGTTTTTACATCCTATATATATATATATATATATATTCCTGGTCCTGTCATCACTTACTGAAAATGACCTTGTTACATACTTAGACAAAGGGAAACAAGAAAGAAATGAGCATTAAAATGTAAATAATTGGAACAGAAATGTATGGCATCATAAGTGATTTGTTGCTGCTGTTCATCTGCTTGGACCAGGTGAACTCCTGAGCTCCCTGGTGTGTCATCCTGAATACAAACTACTCAACGTGTTGAACATTCCTCACATGTCTCAGACATCTCTGGCTTACAGCACCTACACCTGGCCTGGACTTCTCAAGCATTTAAGACAGATGCTTATTGCTAATGCCAAAATGGAGGAAGGTGAAATATTTCTAACGTACACATGCACAAGGTGACCTGGAAATGGTTTTGTAATTATTAATAGATAACTTTATGCCTTTCTTTCAGGTATCGATTGGAAAGTGTGTGTACCTGCGAAGAGAGCAGAGAGCTTAAGAAAAACACAAATGGGTTTTAATAGATCACTCTCTAATCTGCTAGTACTGCGGGGTAAAGAGGGTTCGTCCGCCGATGTAGGCAAGTATTACCAGTTACTCCCTATTTAACTCTGTCTTCTTTTTTTTTTTTTGTAAACAACTATTATTGTCACTAATTATAGGATTAATTGGCTTCGGTGCATTAAGAAATGTGTTTTAATCTTCAGGGGCTTTTAAGGAGCCTGGACTCTATGTACCATGGCTTCCAGCAGGTGGCGCTTTCCATACATGGCACTCCCATGTGCCGTTCGGTGGCTATGAGAAGTTGGCCACGTTAATCAGCAATAGCCAATCACTTTTGAATCCTCTGGATAATATTGTTAAGAAGGCCTGGAACATGTTTGCATCGAGGTACGTGAATCCACACTAACAGCACCTACAGCGTTCAGCAGGCCGTTTTACTTTCCTTTGGCAACATTTGGTTTTTTTTTTAATACTTTTTTTTCCTAACAGGGCCTATGTTCATCACTATACCAAATTTGGAATTTCAGAAGATGATTTTCTTGAAAGCTTTACCATGGTGGAGCAGATTATCTCCAGCTACACCCACCTGTGAACCTACCTCATGAACTTAAATGAAAATGTAACACATTACGGCCTGCTGAGTATCTACAGTGAACGTGTCTGTGATTGTGTTTTGTCCTTTCTGTATTTTCTACAAGCTAATTATAATAGTAAATGAATGTACAGTTTCAGCTTTGAGTTCAGATTCATTTATTTATTTCAATAAAAAAAAAATTGCAATAAGTCAGAAAACAGGAATGAAGTACATAACATCAATGTGTTAATTCAGCTCTTATAGATGGCAGTTTTTTACCCACTAAGATTCAGGACTCAATTAGCTTTTTTCCCTGACAAATACAAATGCAAATCATTTATTTATATATATATATATATATATATATATATATATGCAAAGGCAATTAGTCAATTAGTAACATTGATTCATGCTATGCTGCTCATAAAAAGGTATCTCAAAAAGCAGCTACATGAAAAAAGGCTGTCAGTCTAAACATGTCGAATCTGATATTTATCTAAAACACGATGTTCTCTAAAATTATCACGTTCCAGAATCTGTTTAGAGTAGGATTATTACAGTAGAATCGTTTTAGTTTCCTGTTTTCAGCATTTTCTGTCATGTTCGTAACTGTTTCTGGGGAAATCCAAATGCTGTCCAACAATCGCCGTTTTATTAAAAAAAAAAAAAAAAAATATATATATATATACACACACACACACATATATATATATATATTGATTGATTGATTGAACAGAAGTGAGTATTGCAAAACTGGAGCTGTTTCATTTCCTCTGAGGTGATAAACCCAAAATTTCAGTCAGCCTACAGACTGTTGTCGCCTTATGACTTGAGAGCCAACACCAGTCTGATAAGCTAGCTGACATGATGGGACAGGGACAGCACGGTGCCTCTGACAAAAGGAACATCAATCGTGAATTATGCAAAACCATCTAACTTCCCTACAACGCTGCTGGCAAATACAAACCTGTTTTAAACCATGCCACTATTCATCTAAAACACCTCTACTGCAGATTCTTATCACTGTAATGACTTGAAGACTATACAGCAAATTACAATATACAGATACTACATTGTAGCATGTTCCCAAAAAAAAAGGAACAAAATCATAGTGTTCAACACTAAATTATTACACTTACCTTTAGAGATTGACATCTTCAGGGGTAACAAATCCTCTCTGTACTGCAGGCAGCATAAAGGACGTGTATTCCACGATTAAACATTAGAACATGAAGAAGTGTAACCCAAATGATGCATTATTTGATTTTAATGTCCAACAGAATTAAACCAAGGTCTACAAAAAGACCCACAAGTTTTAGCTTCACATAAAATGGATTAAGACAAAGAAAAAGAAAAAAATTGAGGCAGTTTATAGAGTCAGATGCCTATATACTAACACATGAGGCTAAGCCAGATCTTCAGTTTATCAGAATTAAATAACATCAGTTGCATCACATTATGGCAGAAAGTCTGTTCAGACTTTCATAATGTATGTTAAAACAAAAAAATATTTACATGTGCAGGCAATTAAGAAACCATTCAGAAGTTTATTTATGCTGTCCCTGTATAAGAAAAAAGAGAAAAAAAACACCCAAAGAACTACCCCCTGAAAAACACTCACTGCATGACCAGTCTCACAAACATAACCCTGCCCATTCATACTCGTCACCCAAAAATTAAATAAATTAGTCTTGATGATCAGAACTGCATTCAGTTCAATGGAAGCATGACCCTGCAATGTTGCAACAAGGCTTTGCAACAAATATGACTGTTCACTGCCTTGATTAATCTCCCGTTACTCTGTAGAGGTAAGAACCACATCGTTCGAACATCTGATTTTAATCGTCAAAAGCTACAGACAAGTAGGGTGGGGTGGGTGAAAGGGTTAGAACATAATAGTACACAGAGATGAACAAATTCAATTACTGCCCATTCCGTCTTTTCTGGGGTTAAATACTCCTTAGTTTCCAAAACGGGAGCCTGAGATGATTAACTCGGGAGTCCATCACTTGGTTTTCTCATCGGAGTGCTTCCTCTGCTGCTGCCGTTTGGCATAGCTCTGTGCCATGGAATTTATGATGGACAAAATAAAATAGCAGACCATGACAAGCACCAGTTTCTCAAAGACCCAGGAGAGCCAGCTCTCACCCTGTACACAAGAAGCAAAACACACACGTTACTAATGAGACTGCTGTTCTCTTGGATCCATTAAACAAGCCAGTAAGCTCAGCTTCCTTTTATAAGGTCTCAGGTGACATAACCAAATATAAGAGGCTAATCTTTTCGATTTAACCTGCAGCTGTATTTCTCAATCCTGTATCACAGGCTCTATGAGTCTGTTTAAGACCCTGATTAAAGATCAGAGCAAAAACTGACTACTGAACATGAAAGTAGGTTTCCGTTTGAACACTACTTAAATATCAAAGCTGGATCAGTGCTGAATGAGCTAGAACCAAAATACATTGAAGTTAAAAAAAAAAAAAAGAAAAAACCCAACAAAAGAAAACACGTGTGCTTCTTACCGCAGGTGTGCCATCCCCGGCTGGGTGATGAAGCTTAGCTTGTTGTGCTTCCAGATATTCACGGAAAGGCTTCTGTAAGGAAACACCAACCCCGGGTATGGCCCTGTGAACACAGCCAAACACACATTAGGCCAATTCTCACTTACCGTTAACAGGATCCTTGTGAGGATCCACTAGACTGCTGTAGAAAGTCCACGAAACATTGAAATGGTAACTGTGCACTCTGGGTGAGGTGGCACAGCACACTGAGCAGAGAGATCTTCCAACACTTGCTTATATTACCGAGGTTCCTGTTAGAACTGGTCTGGAGCTATTAATCAGGAAGTGAGTCGACATTGTGTCATCAGTGACATGTAGGAAGAACCGCCCAGGTTTGAAGGAGTGACGGTCAATGACACGTATCTAATACACTACAGAGCTTGTACACTCAGGGGGAAAAATATATCATAACGAATTAAACTGAATTAACGTCTTAAATGTCAATGTTTCGATTTTAGGCTATATTACCATATATAACACTGTGGATCTGATATGGGTTAGTCTTATCTATCATGAAACATTTTGTATTAAAAAGAAATCTTAAGTGGTTCTCTTTAGTGAAAGACACACAATTGTGAATGACAGAATTACACAGGATGTCTCTGAGTCATGGGAAGTGCAAAGAGCCTAACGGGCACTCTAATTTTGACTCTTTGTGGTTATTGTTACAACCTACTTCTTGCTTTCTTGCTTATTCTTCTCCATAACTTGCGCTTCAGTCTCAGAATCAGACTGTTTCACATTAACTCATCAGTGTAACTGTTGTAGTGGAACTCGGTGTGAGCTGCAGGTGATGATTCAGAGTACAGCTCAGAATGTAACCAAAACCATGAGAGAATTGTACTGCATGCAAAAATGTGTTCGAAACGGAAGATAGCAACGAAACATTCAAGTTCAGTGAACTCTCTTCTGCCAAGTTCCCATCGTGCTGTCCTGATAAATTGTGAAAAGAAAGTGTAGACCCAATTAGCAGAATGTATGACTACCTCATACAAATGTGCTACTCTTTAATCACCATGAGAACCAGCCCCACCGTAGGGTAGAGGTTCAACTAAATTGTGTTAAATCAACAAATGTTCCAACAGTGCTTTCCCTAACCATTTCCCCAATGCAGACGTCAGGTAAAAAAAAAAAATCAATCTGACAGAAAGCTCACTGAAAGTTATAGTGAGATAGAAGGATAGTGACTGATTTGGGGAACTAATTATTTCACACTCATGCACTTTGGTTGCCTGGAGTTTTTGTAATAGGTGTGTAGTATTGGAAATGAGTGGGTGTATTGCATGTCTGGTTCTTTAAGCGTACAACAGTGTATCATTCATGCTTCGTCTCACTTCTACTAACTTGAATGCTACGAACACGAGTCACAGAGTGCTTTTGTGCCGTCCCTCATGTTTTTCTCTCCTCCTTTTTTCCCTGATCAATTAGTAGAACCGAACTGCACTGATGAATATATTAACAAATCAATTAATAAATTAATAAACAAAATTTTAAATACAGTTTTACTGCACATTTCAGTCTCTGGATTTTAACATTACTGAAAATGTGAACTAAATTCAAACCATATGCACAAACTAAAAGAGGAAAAACACTTAAAAAAAATTTGAAAGGGGTTAATTCTAAAATGTATTGGGGTTCTATGGGACACTTTTTTAAATATTTAATGGATTTTAGTAAAGTGTTGAGAAACATAATACAGCCAGCATTCTACTTAAAATTTCCAGATTTTACACGCACACACCCACACATATACATATATATATATATATATATATATACACACACACACACACACACACACACACACACACACACACACACA
>JAOUQZ010000049.1:9353138-9366365 GCA_028564935.1 Neosilurus hyrtlii | reverse complement strand
CACACACACACACACACACACATACATATATATATATATATATATATATATATATATATATATATATAAATAAAATGAGGAGGGGGGCCCTATCTTACTTGCCTAATTCAATTTTTTTTTCTTATTAAAAAACTATATATTGCGTTCTTTATGATATCCTGATGACTTCTTCCTAGAATGAAGTTAAGCTAAGAGAAGATCTTGGTATAGAAATTACATACGGATTGTACAAGGACATTTTGAGAGAATTGATAGAAAACAGTAACCAAAGAGAAGCCATACAACTCACACACATCTCCTGCCTGTTTTCTCCACGTGTCCTACATATAAAACACAAACTGGCCTTCTGACTCATTGTTTCTGGTCTGAATTGAAAAATATATAGCATATCCATTTTTTTCTGGTCCAAGTAAAGACATTCACTTGGATAGATTTCAGATTAGTGTCCCTTTATTTTAGCATGGTGTAAAAATAGCCCCTCTGGAATTGTATCCTTTCCTATAATTCATATTAATACTTATAATTAGATATGGAAACTCATTCAGAAATATATTGAAGTTACAAAGGTCTTCTGTGAAGCAGCAGTAAAAAAATAGGATGGGGTGGGGGGGTGGGGGTGGGGGGAGGGGGGGTGCCGGAGAATGAACAGCGCTTTCTCCTCCCTGTACATCATGGCTGATGAGCCCTTGAGCAAAGCACCTAAACCCCAACTGCTCCCTTGGTACAGCAGTGTTTCTGCCCACTGCTCCGGGTCGTGTGTGTGTGTGTGTGTGTGTGTGTGTGTCCGGGGGTGGGGGCACTGCTCACTTTTCCTGGTGTGTGTCTGTGTGTTCTTAACCGCAGCTGATATTAAACAAAGAGTCCAAACCTCTAAATTGATATATTTGATTAATCCTGAAATTGTGTGCATTTTAACCCTCAGTGTAAGTTGAATGTTTGCTTAAAAACAAATAAATGTATTTTTTCGTGCTAGGAGGGGGTGCCAAGATGCATCCAAGTTTCTCCTTCCTATATAATTCATTTGAGGCTAATTTCTATGATAATAGTGGAGGACACTCTATTATACAGTAATAGTTGTCTTTTTCCCAGAGGAGCAAATGCATGTAATCGCTCTTTTTAAAGCCAGAGATTCATATCATTTAAATAGGGGTTGGTTTTTTAATGATTCTATTATATATTTATTCTAACAATTTATCCACTTATCAAAAAATCGTATTTAACTATTTTCATATATTTTACATTTTTTTTATGTAATATTGGTATTTTATTGTGTCAAAAAGTAATACATCAATATTTTAACTATTAAATTAACTCCATTAAATTACCGAACAATATCTTTCTGAAACTATTTTAGTCTTTTTGCGACATTATTTTTATCATCACATGTTTAAAACCCAGCCCTAATCCTGGGTACTTCCACATGATTCAAACTCTTGGGTATCCATGATTTCACCATTTTTCCAAGAGAAACATGAATGCGTTATTACTCACCCGATCAGGGAGACCATCTGCTCCACTATGTGCTTGCTGAACGTTATGATTACAAAGAGTTTCTGTGGAGAGATGAGATGTACAGAACATTTCAGACAGTGAATCAAGAGCATGAGTGATAAGAGTTCGGGTCAAACTAACATGAGGAGGAAAGGAAATGCTTCAAGCTCTCTTTGTCTTTAGGAGATGCTGAAACATGCTCCCAGAAGGAGAAATGAGATCACCGCCTGACACAAGCTTATTGCTGCTTTGATGACTCGCACAGCACCTCAAGGGACGTCAATTTTCTCGCCGCTTCACAAGACTCGACTTTATAACTTGAGCTTTTCAGTGATTAAGCACAAGTCTGCCCATTCTACTTCCACAGACACATCTGAGTCAGAAAATGGAAATTTGGAAATTTATCAGTCCACCCATATTGTCTAATGACCTCTGTGGGTATTAAAGTTTAAATGAATGCTGCTGATTATAAACAATGCACTAACTACATGCAGTCATATGTGGGATTTAGTAACCTAACACAAATTCTTATAAAAAATGAAGAATACCTGAATGTGCATCTTGATAACGGCTTTTCCGATTAGTGTCGCTCCAAAGAAGGTCCAAAACGGGATCAGAAAATGGCCACATGTAATACCAGCCAGGTCAAACAGAGGATTTGGAATCTGAGGAAGGGAAAAGAGGAAAAAAAAACTTTATAGATCCGTACCAATCCGTAATCCAGGATCAGTTTTGAGACTTTATCAGGAAAAAATGGTGGATGACAAATCAAACAAAAAGGAGAATGAACAGAGAGAGCAAGAGTGAATGATCCTGAAATAAATATATTTATATATGTAAAAAAATTCTAAGCAGGCTTTGAAACTGTACAGATATGTATTTATTTTTTACATTTAAATGTAAATGTATAAACAGATTTGATTGGGTTTTTTTTCGTTAAAACTGATTTTTATTAGATTTATGCTTAGTTATATATGCAATGTAAATGATCTTTGTGTGGATGCTAGTTATATTTTAAGCTATATATTCTTTACTGTTTTATTTATTTATTTAGGTAAGTGGTTAAATTTTTTTTAATCATAATTTTAAACCGTAGCAGTTTTTAACTACTAACAAAAAATTATACAATTTAACTATTTAGAAAAAATATGAAAGGGGTATTGGTATTCAGGCATCTCGTATCAGAATCGGATAAGAAAGTGATATTGTGGCATTTCTAATAAAATAATAAATGAAGGAATTCTTTGTAAATATTTATAAGAGGAGGTTTCAGGACCAGTTAATTAGTTTAAGGGGAATTTTTAAAAAATCTTTTTATTATCGTTTTATAATCAACTAGAAGTACATCAACATGGTACACAGTATTTTTTACAAACTCCAGAGTCTGTTGTTAAACTCTTAAAACTGAACACTGAGGTGTTAAAACCCTTTTTGTTTGTTCTAACAGATCTCTATGTTTAGATCAGGTCGTGTGATTTTTGTCATTATAAAGACAGATAAAAGCTGAGATTTAACACAATATTTGTAGAAATCCTCAATGTACACCAAAATCTGTTGATGAACAAATTCATTTTAGGAGTGGAAGGTCAGTGTATTTATGATTTTTTTTATTCATATAAAATTTAATGAAAAGCAATCTGATAAATAACACTATACAAAAAAACCTTTCACCACAATTTCACCACATTTCATTATTTTGCTGTTTCTGTTTTAAAAACTTTTACTACACCAAAGTGATGAAGGAACAGTCACAAGGCATGCTAAACTTTAATACAGATTTATTTTATACATACTATGTATTATACATGTATCTAGGTGTTTTTAGTTTAGTAACTATTATCACCACAGACTTAATATAATACTAAAAAATAAAGTTAATAAAGAAACTGCTTTTAATTTTTTTTTTCACAGAATTGAAAATGTGTTTTTTTATTTTATTAAGCATGGTAACTCATGGGGTGTAAACTTCTTAAAACTATGGATAATATATACTAAATATAATATATAATATAATAATATAAACTAAAAAACATAAATCCATATGAAGTTACAATTGTTTTATTAGAGAAATTGTCTTTTCTGATTAAATTCAATCTGGAACTTTAAAAAAAAAATCTAATAATTTTTAACATTTCACAATTCATTAAATGATTAAAAATAAACATTTTTCGATTTGCTTATAATTATTCGTTAGCTACAATATTTATTTCTAGAGTATTTAATAAAAAACAAATATAATATGTTTAAAAAATAGGCTGGCGGATTATATAAACTGTGAAAAAGTATAAAGTACTACATTAGTTAAAACAGGCAGTTAAAACATATGAATGGGAAAAAACAGTGTTCTAAATTTATCTTAGCTATAATATGATCCCTAAGTTTAATTGTCAAAGGCATTAAATTATTAAAAATTATGATTTTAATCAACATTTTATTGATTAAAAAAATATAGCAGTACAGGCATTTCGTAAAACTTTAGTATATATATATATATATATAGGCAAACTGTGTATAGTCTAGTCTCAGAATGTTTCACAGTTTCAACTGTTTTTTTTGTTTGTTTTGTTTTTACCAGACATTCCACAAAAAAATAATTATAATAATTAATTAGGAATTAATTAGGAAGTTCTGTACACTGATAAAAAGTGAAGACTTGCAGAAGACAGCCAGGGAGCTCTGCAAACTGAAATGCTTATCTTAAAATGAACATAAACTTACACACTTCAGTTTATTATGACCAATTACAGATACTGGAGCATTCTAAACTTCAAAATTCACAAAAGTTTAAGCTTTATTATTATTATTATTATTATTATTATTATTATTATTATTATTATTAAAATTCTTCCACATTAGAGCTGAAGCCCAAGACATCAGGGCAGGTATATACATGTGTATTGAGAAATTTCTTGACACATGCTTGTGGCATGTATTTATAATTTTTGCACTGTCCTGTCCTGTATGTGTTTGGGTGGAAAATGTAATTTTTTTGGGGTGAAAAAAAAAACCCATGGAGACAATGGCCACCTCAGCCATTTTCTTCAGGTGGTGTATTGTATGTGTTAAAAGGTATTTTGTGTTTTGGTGTTTCGGAGGTTCTGTGTATTTAGTTTGGTGATGTCTATAAGATGTGTATGATTTTGTTGATCAGTGTGACATCAGCTCTGTTATGGTGGTTTTCTGTGTGTAAATATGGTTCGGTCATAGAGGGGTAAGTCTGTTGGGTTTTTTACACCCGAGCCAACTGGCTCATCAGGCCGAAACATTCCTGTACATGAAGTGACTAGGAGTTCAACATCTCCTGAATGAACCTCCATTGCAGGCTACCGTCTCCGTATTTTTTACTCGTACCCATTGGACAAAGGAACACTTGTGGTTAAGACCTTTAGCACTGTGGGGGGTCTAACGGAGATTTGAACCCACAACCTCTCAATCATGAGCCCAGCACCCTAACCAGTACACCACCGTCCCCACACAGCGTCCTGCGCTAACTGGCAAAGCCCAGCTGTTCAGCTTCCTCTGGGGAACTACTAACAATGCAAAATGCATTTTGGGGTCAATGTGTCGAGTGTAAACAATAGATGGTAGTTCCCTAAATGGCATTAAGCATGGAAACCCCCCTGTTCACTAGAAACAATGTGCGCCAAACACATATGAGACATAAATATGTACTTCCTACACAAAATGGAAGGATGACAGGAGTTTTCAGAAGAAAAGGCTGCCAAGCTGTCCTTCGGTACCATTTAATCTCTCTCTCTCTCTCTCTCTCTCTCTCTATATATATTTTAAAATGCAAAATGAGATACTAAAATTTATTTATAGAATATTTTATGATGTGAACAACATTAGCACAGTCTACCAAAAAGGAAATCACTGCAGTGAAACCCTTCATATATAATAATCATTTACTGAGAATGAGGGGAATACTGCTGAATATTCCCAGAGACGGGCCATCGAGGTATCCACTGAGCCCGAGGTCAACAATTGTATTATTATATACTACATGGGAACATGAAAAAACAAACAAAAAATGGGACTTTTATGGTTTATTTTTACATTTGACATTGATTTAAGCATTATCCCTGGTTTACAGGGTGGATATCTATCACCCCGACAAAGAGAACCAATCAGTTCATTCCTGTGTAATATAGACTAAGCAGTATACCATACATTGATAGTAAAAAACAGGTTTTCGTCACTGTACCACCCTAAAAACTAAAAGAAGTTCTACTTGGTGCCTTAGAATATTACTATTAAAATAATAATAATAATAATAATATTTTCTAAAGGGCCTCAGAAAATAAAATGAAATAAAAAATATAAACAATATGGCAGCTTGTTCATGAAGATAAACATTATACTAAATATTCAGGAGACTAGAGCCTATCTCAGCCGACGCTGGGTGAAGGCGGGGCACATCCTGAACAGCTCACCAATCCATCACCGAGCCAACACACAAACACCAACCATATATACATATATATATATATATATATATATATATATATATATATATATATATATATGTATATACTGTGGGAAGAAACCTGAGTCCCTGGGGAAACTCAAGCAAACATGGTGAGAACATCCACACAAAAACGCCCTTGCGGAGCCTGGGGCTCGAACCCAGGACCTTCTTGCTGTGAGGTGGATGTGCTAACCACTTCTCCACTGTGTTGCCGTACTGTATATATATATAATATATATATATATATATATCGCTTTTGTTTTGATGAGGAATACATGGTACTATTTTTTCTTCCTCTTCCTCAGCAGCATTTCCAGCTTTAGTGTAAAGTGCTGTACGGGTGGTAGTGAGCAGATTGCCTTTCTATAATTAGCCTAAATAGACATGCAGGGACGTGTGGGATCAAAATCCTACAAAATCAGTCCGGACTGGGAATCACAGGGAACACTGGGATTCAGAAAGAGAAGCTGATATAAGACTAAAACGAGCCGATCAAGCAAAACGATGGTTCGAAACAAAGGGTGTTGCAATACATCATGTGTGAAGTGCTGCGCGATACGACCTCAGCTTCAGCGAAACTCAGAAATAAAACCATCACTGACTGCGTGTATTCGGATCAATTATGACATTCGTTCGGTTGAAATGATCCCACGCCACTTAGAATGGTGTTTTATTTATTAACGTAACATGACACTGAACTTTTATCTTTTATCGTGAATAAAGACTGACACGTTTCTGGCAGTTGTGATAAAAATCGCACAGGGAAGCCGTGATTCTCATCTAAAACCCACCAATAGGAGGGCGGCAAACTCTCGAAAATTTTTTTTCGATTTTACCGTCAGCGGATCTTCACGCTCCCGTCTGATCCTCTATCGGACAGTCCGAGAGGTCAGATCAGCCCCGACTGAGGTTTGGTTATCGATCCGCTCACCGTGTGAGACACTGGTATAAAAAGAAAAGTAAGACTGGATACAATCACCTGCACGTGCATATCGGAAACGATACTATCGGCGCGATCCGATGTCTGCAGACGAAATCGCGCGCCCTGGAACCCCCCCACCCCCCTCAAGGAAACCCGTGCACACAGCGCGAGACACGATTATTCACATCCCAATTAATAAACATGGGTATTTCTTCTGCGCACACACACACACACACACACACACACACACACCGTTATGAAACCAGTACAAGCTCGAATGCAGTTTTTTATCGGTTATTTTTACCTTATCACAGATTTTCGGTAAAACTCACCGGCATCATCCTGTCAATCCTGAAGACCTCGAATCCTGATCCTTGTGTTAATCCCACACACACACACACACACACACACACACAGTGCTCGCGCGCACCTGCCCTGCGTCCTCGGTGTTTGTATTATTATACGGAATATTATATTATTATACTATATAGCGCTCGCGCTCTCTCTCTCTCTCTCTCTCTCTCTCTCTCTCTCACTGTACAAACCTGTTGCAGTGTTTACTACTTAAGGAAATTCTCTAATTGCCCCTGTAATGCCCCTCTCTCTCTCTCTCTCTCTCTCTCTCTAACGCTACCGAATCCACGAGTCCGTCATTCCCCGGAGGCGCGCGCAGGTCCACGAGCGCTCCCTCTCCCAGCCGCCCCCGCTGTACTGCACCTTCCCACCGGTGGGATGTAGAACATGTATATTCCTCCGCCCGGGGCTCGCGCTCTGAAAGGGGCGTGTCTGTCACGGCGCGACATGCAAATGAGATGCGTCCTGACGTCACGAAAGTCGAATCAATTTCTGTACTGCTTAATGAAGAGCTCAAACACAGGCCTCCATCCTATTTTGTGTGATTATTATTGTTATTTTGTTATTAAATCTATTTTATTATTTTATTATTATTGTTAGTATTATTGTTATTGTTATTATTTTATTTTATTATTATTGTTGTTATTGTATTATTATTGTTATTATTAATAATGTTGTTGTTGTTATTTTATGATGATTATTATTATTGTTGTTGTTATTATTATTAATAATGTTGTTGTTGTTATTTTATGATGATTATTATTATTGTTATTTTATTATTATTCTTTTTTTTTTATTTTTTTTTTTATTATTAATTATTACTGTTGTTGTTTCTTGTTGTTGCTATTATTATTTCCCCAGATTTTGTTTTGTTATGTGAACAGCTTTAATTTCAGACTGTCTGATCACTGTGGTTTTTTATTTTTTTTTTGTACTGAGTATGCAAATTTATATTGCCAATCAGATGAAGCCTCATTTGCATATTGTCTGTATAAAGTGCAAGGTGGTGTTGTGGTTAACACGTCCGCCTCACAGCAGGGAGGTCCTGGGTTCGAGTTCCGGGCTCTGAGAGGGAGTTTCATATTCTCCCTGTGATTTCGTGGGTTTCCACCACTGATGTAAATAACCACTGGATGCTACATGTGACTTACCGAGCCGCTCTACTGAGGCCAGACATGTTACGGACCCCAATAAGTAGCAGGACAGGCTTCCGGGCCTTTGGCTTTTAAGCAGATATACACATTTGTTTCATATGTATAGGGCTAGAACTTGATTTCAAAGTGTTTTTAGTTACATATAGGTTAACAGTTCAAAAGGTATTTTGGTTTTCCTCACACATGGGACATTACAGGACATTTTGGGATAAATGGCATTAAATACATTATAAATCCGACATACTTATGAAATGTTTTTCCAGTTCCAGTTCCTTTTCTGCATGTACAGTTAACTGCTCCACAAGACAGCATAATGAAATGTAAGAAAAAATTGTACAATAATAAAAATACAGAGGGAAATTACGGTTGTTTAGACCAACGAGGGACCACAGCAGGCAATGTTTTGGTGCTTGCAAGATGGCCGCTTAAGCATATCTGCTTACTTCAGCTTCAGCAGCCCAGTACAACATCCATTGTTTATTTTTAGATCAGTGGTTTCCACAGGATACTCTGGTTTCCTCCCCCAGCATAAAGACATGCACATAGGCTAATTAGTTGTTCCAGTTTGCCCCTAGGTGGGACTGGCAAGCTGTCCAGGGTGTACCACGTCTTTGCTCCAAGTTGGCTGAGATAGGCTTGTGCTCCCCCGTGACTCTAATAGTTTTAAGTGGTTTAGCAAAAATGAATCCTTCCTTCCCTTCCTCCAACCTTCTTCCTCCATCTCTTCCTCGACCTTGGAGACTCATGAGTGATGGAGTGGAAAGACAGACACGGCAGATTGTGCATCTTCTTCATTCATTGATGTGTTTGCATTTAGAGAATAAATGCTCAGCTGTATTCAAGACTTTTAAATTGAATTACTGTGTGGAAATCAGTATTGAGAACTCAAGCAGCTTTTAAATCCTCACTTTAATGGAGCTTTGAAGCTGCAGTAAGCGCTGGAATCTTTTCTAGGCGGCATGGTGGCGTAGTGATTTGCACGTCCGTCTCACAGCAAGAAGGTCCTGGGTTCGAATCCCAGACTTGGTAAGGGTGTTTCTGCATGGAGTTTTCATGTTCTCCTCGTGCCTGTCTGGATTTCCTCCGGGGACTCTGGATTCCTCCTACAATCCAAAGACATGCACATTACACTAATTGGCTGTTCCAAATTGCCCCTAGGTGTGAGTGTGAATGGTGCAATGGTATGACATACTTCAGGGTGTACCCTGCCTTTGCTGCGAGTTGCCTGAGATAGACACCAGCCTCCCTGCGACCCCACTAGGATTCAGCATATGAGTGAGAGAGTAACCTTCTTTTCAGTTGCTTGTGTATTTCACTGATCACTGTCAGAACACTGTAGTACAGTATACAGGCGCTAGAGGGCACCAGAGTCCTCGTGAAAAGGTTTTTTCTTTTATTCTTTCCTAGGACACCAAACGTGCTTTTGCAGTGATTTAATGATTTACAGTAATTTATCAAAACATTAACGTTAAATTCAGCAGTAACTTTTTCCATAACACTGTGCTTATGCTAGGGTTAGATACTAGCACTGCAAAGCTTTTTAAACATTATTATTATAATCATCATTATCATTATTAATAATAATAATAATAATAATAATAATAATAATAATAATAATATTAGACTGTCATAAAGAGTAGGCTGCATTGCTGTCAGCGTGTTTCTGCCCTGCAATGGCCTGGCCGAGTTGTTCAGGGTGTACTCTGATCTCGTCCAGATTCGGCTGAGATGGGCGCCAGCCTCCCTGCGATCCTCATTAGGATTAAGCGGTTCAGAAAATGCTGAATGATAACAACAACAACAACAACAATAATAATAATAATAATACACATGTAGTTTTATGAAGAATTTTCCCATTATTTATTTAAATACAACATAATTTTCTACTCTAAAAATCTGTATTAAATTCTATTTACTTTGTTAAATTTGTCCTTTTTGGTACCTGTACAATTTTCTTCATTGTTCAGATGAAAGTTTGTGCAAAATATAAAAGTGTGTAACATTTAACATTGGCAACTGCAGAAGAATGAGTATAACTTCAAAAACAATTAATTTATCACCCCCCCCCTCCCCCCCCTTCTCTTAGGTTAAATGTGTGTAGTTTAATAGGAAGCTGGAGGTTTTATTGAGCATCCTGCAGAACCAGGCAGTTTTTCTGGAAGTTTTGATTGTTGCATTTGCTTCTTATTTTTGCAGCACATCTCAGCAGCCTTCATTCATTTCAGCTGCAAGTCTTTTGGAGTATGTCTCTACCAGCTTTTCACATCAAGAGAAATTTTTTTGCCCATTCTTCTTTGCATAATAGCTCAAGCTTAGTCAGATTAGATGGAGGGCATCTGTGAACAGCAATTTTCAAGTCTTGCCACAGATTATTAATTGAATTTATGCTTGGACTTTGGGCAAATTTTACCACATGGATATTCTTTGATCTAAACCATTCCATTGTAGCTCTGACTGCCTCAGTCTCAAACCTTTTGCAGACTTAAACAGGTTTTCTTTAAAGATTGCTCTGTATTTAGCTCCATCCATCTTCCCATCGATTCTGACCAGCTTCTCTGTCCCTGCTGAAAAAAGCTTCCCCACAGCATGATGCTGCCACCGCAATGTTTCACGGTGGGGATGTTCAGGGTAATGTGCAGTCTTAATTTTCCACAACAAATAGGATAAGTTCCATTTTGGTCTCATCTGATCAGATCACCTTCTTCCACACATTTACTGATTCCCTCACATGACTTGTGGCAAACTTCAAATGACTTCTTATGACTTTCCTTATGCCACTCTTCCATAAAGACCAGATTTGTAGAGTGTGACGTGGAGAAATTGTCCAGTTCACAACGGGAGAGATTCAAATCCATTTTCAGGTGTTTATTTAGCCTTTAGGAAAAGAAAAGCATACAATCAATCACACAGAAGAAATTGTTCAGAGAGAAAAACCTCGGACCCCGGACCAGCTCTGCAATTGTATTATATTGTTACGCCGATACTATTAACTGATAGACCCAAATGCAGGACAGAGATGATATGATCAGGATAGAGTGCAAACCAGGATCCTTTTATTAGGAACAAGGAAAACGTGGAACATTAACATTCTATGAAATACAGCTGGATCACGGTGCGTATACTGAGATACGTCCTCTCGCAATGACGGCACAAGCTCTCTCCGAGAATATGCGAGCACTCATTCAAGGACGGCCCAAGTTCTCGCTGTGAATACGCAAACTCTCAACCAATGACGGTCCAAGCTCTCTCTGTGAAAACGCGAGACTCACTCAATGACGGTCCAAGACGATCTGGCAATCGGGACAAGGTAAGCGGCCCCCTTTTATCCTCCGGTGGGGGATGAGGAACAGGTGAGCTAATCAGGGCGGAGCCTGTAATCAGAGACACACACATGGAAGAGGAGAGAGCAGATCAAACAGAACTGACATGACTAAAGCCTTTGGCGGGACCTATATAGTGCCCATTTCACTCTGATTGGTCAATCATCCGCTAGCTCTAGACTATGATTGGTTCCTCATGACATCATGTCTCAGCTTGACCTTACTCTGATTGGCCCCTCAAGTTTCCCCTCACACCCATGATTGATTCTTAGACCCCTAAGTCCATCAAGACCCATCCTTTTATATCTTCAAGTTCACCATCTTTTCGGTTCACCACCATTAATTTCTGGTATTACACTTGCTGAGATTGTTTACTTTAAACTTTTTCTTAGAAGTGACACCATATGTCAAGTTTACCTGAACGGTCTGAACTCGACACCCCCTATCGCTTAGGACGGACATTTTGTCCCTTTTCAAGGTCCGACATTTTGTTCCAATGTTCCGTGTTCAAGGACAGCCAAGTAATACTTGTTCAGAGTGGAATGGCCTGAAAATAAATCATAAAATAATCTTACACATACTTTAGTGAATAAACTCCTCCTCCATTAAATAGTACATTATATCATACAACTGCTCTTCTATAGGTATAATCATTAAAATTTAAATATATATTTTATTAGAGATGACTTCATTGGACAGTTCTCCATTTCAGGATTAGAAATGATATGATCACTCATTCTAAAGATATTACAATTTATGTATTCATATTCATGTTGATGCTGTGGAAGTCCAGCAATTTGCATAAGATTTATGGAAGACCAAATATATGACATTTCAGACAGGCAGGCCACAGGCCTTCTTCAGTTCATTGGTACAAAACCACACAGTGCCCCGAGTGGTGCATGATACCCCGATTTTCTCCACTTCAAGAGCTTGACTAATCATTGTCCTGTGGACAGATTCACCCCTTTGAGCTGTGGATTTCTGCAGCTCTTTCAGAGCCTCATGGCTGCTTCTCTGATCAATGATTTCCTTGCCCATCCTGTGAGTTGAGGTGGATGGTCATGTCTTGGTAAATTTGCAGTTGTGCCATATTCCTCCCATTTTCAGATGATGGATTGAACAGTACTCCATGAGATGTTTAAAGCTTAAAAGGATTTTTAAATAAGCTAACCCTGCTTTAGACTTCTCCACATCTATATCTCTGACCTATCTGGTGTTTTCCTTGGGCTTCATGATGCTGTTTGTTCACTAATGTTCTCTAAGAAACCTCTGAGGTCATGACAGAACAGCTGTAATTACATTGAGATTAGATTACACACAGAGGGACACTATTTACTAATTAGGTGACCTCTAATGGTAATTGGTTGGTTTTATTTTGGGGTATCAGAGTAAATGGGGCTGAATACAAATGCACTCCATACTACAGAGTTTTATTTGTACAAGATTTTGAAAACAAGGAATCAGACACCAAGTATGAAATGTGGAAAACTTCAAAGGGATACTTTTGCAAACAAC
>JAOUQZ010000049.1:9317499-9343844 GCA_028564935.1 Neosilurus hyrtlii | reverse complement strand
ACCGGGAAGAGACCCCGGGGCCGACCCAGAACACGCTGGAGAGACTACGTCTCTCGGCTGGTCTGGGAACGCCTTGGAATACCCCCGGAAGAGCTGGAGGAAGTGGCTGAGGAAAGGGTCTGGGAGTCACTGCTTAGGCTGCTGCCCCCGCGACCCGACCCCGGAACCAGCGGAAGAAGATGAAGAAGATGAAGGCTATCTTTTGTTTTATATATTATTTTTTAGTAAATATTTTGGAGATTAACAATTACAATTTATTGTTTATTATTTTCAAAAAAACAATTAATTATGAATTTTTTAAAAAATTAACTAAACCGCAATTTCTACAGGCCCTTGCAAACAGGCATGCATGCATGAGTGAGTGAGTGAGTAAGCTGCGCATACAAGCCCAAGTCTCCAAATAAATGTCCCATTATAATTTTGATCAACATTACTTGTAAAGTATTTGACTGTACACTTTATTGTAAGCACATTTTTTTTTGTTTGTTTGTTTTTTTTAAAAGAGAGATCTAACACACCTGATCGGAACATTTCCTGCTCTTTTTCTGTTCTGGACTGCTGAAATCAGTGAAACCTGAAATCTGACCACAGGTTCCAACACCGGTTCAGCGCACATGTTCAAAGTCCCCATGGATTTTATTGTCCTGCAAGCATTTCTGTGTTGATTTGAGGTTGCATTGTTGACCAATCAATGAACAAGTCCTAACCAGCCAGCAATTTAATTTTGAGCTAAAAGACCCTGGAACTATGTGCACAAAATGACTTAAAATAACACAATATACAAGCCATTCATAAAATACAAATTTACCTGCTTGCCAAACTACAAAATTAGTCAGCTAGTGAATAATCAATTGAGAAGCTCCTGTGCTACTAGACAGATATCGCCAAGTTCACGCTACATGATTTTTCAAGTAATAAATAGTTTTTGAAGATTGTTTAGTAAAGTCAGAGATTCAAGAGTCTCTTATGCATTATAGGTTCCTAAAATATCCAGCACGCTAACTGTTTGGAACTATTGGTAACTCAAAATCCTGTTGGGTGAAATGCATTGTGACCAGCTGTGACTGAGCTGTGAGTATGAGGGTGAGCTACAGCCAGTGGGAATGTGAGGGGAAAGCAGGACGGAGTTTTGTGTTAACAAACATGGCTCCAGTAAGCGTGACAAAAAAAGTCTGTAAGTTTCCCTTTGGGTCACACATTAGATGATACTGTTTGTGTTTATTAATCAGAGGTAAACTGACTGCTAATATTGTAGACATACAGAGAAATATCGTAGAAATAATACATCAAATATCTATTTGATCAACAAAAAGTACCTTTAAAATATCATAAAGGTTTCACAGATATGGACTAGATCTTTAATTTGGCTTGAATTATTCACATTTCCAAAAAAACAAGCTGACAAGTGGTAACAAGAGCTGGTGACAAGGCCCGGACTACTTCACTGTGTTTCTTTACGTTTGATTCAAAATCAGAAGGTCATCAAAACATCAAATGCGTGGTCGACTTTAAGCCATATTTATATAAGCCCTTAGCCTGCTGACAACAATGTGCAGTGCTCCATCGCAGATGACCAACAGTCTAAAGATTTGAGCACTGAACCAGAGTCAGAGCAACAAGGTCCGAAATTATTGATGTTTAATGTTTGCATCACAAAATGAAAATAAACCCTTCTGTGATCTATTCTCACCTTTGCACCGCTATTTCTGCCAACATTTACATTACTTCTGTTTGACTTCTGAAACTTCGTCAAGACTATAAATCTAATTCTAATGTATAAACTGTAAGACTGACATAAAACTTGGCAGGGCATTGATTGCATCATTTCCCATAGTATCAAGAAAAAAGGAAGTAAAGTAGATCTAAGAATTAGACTTCAATTATCTGTACCAGCTCACAGGGACAGAAAGTACAACATGAAGTAAAGGTAGTTTAGATAACATAAGTTTCCCCACCAAACAAACTTCATCATCACAGTCCTCATTTTCTGAATGTGCGGAAGGCACTGGGTCATCGGAACCAAAGCAATCATTCACAAAATCGGTCCAATCCCACTGACCAGCGACTGAATGCAAGTTGCACAGACCAATGTCGGCTAGTGAGTTCATTGCTCCTGCAACTTGGTGTTTCGACAGAGCCATTGTCCCAATCAGACTTCGAGGAAACCTATACATACCATTCAATTGTTTCACTAGTAGTAGATCCAACATGTAGTCGTAAATGACAAAATTTCACACTTTTTGCTGGAGGATTCGATATCTGATGTAAGTAAACTGTATTATTATACGCTTATAAAAGCATTACATACAATGCAGTGTGCGCTTACAGCTGAGCCAATCAGTGTGCTCGTTTGTGGGTCACTGGCCAGTGCATAGTAACAAGGCAAGCCTTTTTTTTTTTTTACAAGTTTTGAACACTCTGATAAGCTTTCTGAAGGGAGAATTGCCATGTAAGTTCTATATATAAAGTGGAGAATCCCTTGCGTCAAGCGTGATCAGAACTGCCATTTTATAGATATTTCCTGGTCTTTTCTGCCAAGTTTAGAGGTAGGACACTCTGCTAAAGTCAGTTTTGTTACTTTACATAACTTTCTTGTCTATAAGACTTTTGGAAATAATAAGAGAATATCAGACAAAAAACAAACCAAAAAAATCGATATGTTATTGCATCACAATGTATTTCAGCCTGTATCTCTGAAGTGGTACTTGCAACTTTTGATTAATTTTGCCAGACTGGGTCACATATTCATTGTTTTTTTCTGAAGCAATATAGTAGAGTATGTGGTATACTGGATGTGAAATGCTTTCTGTACAGAGCCTCACATCAGCTTGATTTCTTCTTTGGAAAAAACATTATAATCATCACTGATGCTGTTTGGTTTTACAAATAATATATAAAACTTAATGCTTAGATGATGTGTTTGGTATGTTTTCATCATTAATGCGGTGAATTCTTTACCGGTGTGTGTCTTTATGTCTTGTGTCAAAAAATGTCTTCTCCAGAAAAGATTTACAGACACACAGTTTAGTAAATAGCATCATTTGTGCATTTGTTTCACATTTATAAGCTTGAAAGTTTGTTGAATTGTTTTTTAAAGAAAGACATGGGTTAAAAACTTTTGTTCTGCTCACATATCTAAATTTCAATTATTTAAACTTAAATTTGCTCTTGTAGCTAATATATAACATAAATGCAATTTTGTTTATAGACTGGTGAAAATATATACATGTATTACATTTCAAAAATGGTTTCATATACAGTAACTTACAACATATGTAGCAAGAGTTCTACTGTAGCAATCTGAACTTTGGGAAACTATTGTGAGCTTTAGTGTATTCTAGTCACCATAATGATCTTTATGCACAACAAAAAAGGTACTACTACAGATTGCTTTTGTCTCTGGAGTAACCAGATCAGTGTGGCCGAAAAGACTTTGGAACAATGTGGCAAAATAAAGTGAAACCTCACAAGATGAGCGCCTCTATATAAGTAAGTGATTTGATATACGAGCCCTGAATTAGCCAATAATTCATATATACGAGCTCATGTCTCGCTACACGAGTGTGCCAAAACATTTCTTCCATACATGTTCATGTGGGTGTGTCTCGCAGTTCAGTTCAGTATTCGCACTCGAAGCATCTAGACATAGTCATATCTTTTTTTTGTGCATTGCTCTTTCACCGTGTGCGTTTTTCCGGTCAACCTTAGTCATCATGAAAGGACAGTGGTGAGGAACTGGAGGTACCAGAGTCCCCACGAGTGAATTTAAAAACATGCCTAGTAAGTGGGAAGCAGTGTCAAATTTCATAGAAAAAAACATCCTGATAAAGCAGCATCAGGAAGTGACATTAAAAGAAAACAAAAAAAGCTCATTTTAATTGTAAGGTTTTTTTGTTAAACAAAGCACAAGTGAAACAAGTGAATCGGTTAAACAAACCGCAAGAGAACCAAGTGAATCATTTAAACACATTACAAGAGAACCAAGTGAATCAGTTAAACAAATCATAAGCATATCTCAGTTCTCACAATTAATCTGAATATCCAAGAAGTTCTTGGTATCTGATATAAAGTAAAAATGTCTGACATCAAGGCTTTGAAAGTTCAAAAAGGCAAAACGTTTTCAGTTGCACTGCCAAATCCCATTTATTAAGGCTACAAGTTACTTTTTTAAGCTTTATTTAAATATACTGAAAGCAAAAGTACTTATTCTTGAGAACTGTACCTATTATATTTCATCCTGTGTAAGGTACACATCCTTTGGCCGGTAGCACCGATTTTTTGCACATATTATGCCAGCCTCAAAATGTGTACTTTAGCAACAAGAAAGCACAAAAATGCTGAGTTTTATCTTTGTGGTACTGTGGACTCAAAAAGCCTACCCTGTTTGTGAAACAGCCCAGTTATGCTTTTTTGCATTGCATGGTACATGAATGTGGACAGGAGGGAGTACAGTGTCCATGCGAACTAAATGCATTTTACCCTCTTTTCACCACTTCTGAGTTCTGTGTCTGTGCTATCCTGTTGGTGTCATGTGCAAGGGAAGGGTCAGTTTGAGTTTCAAGGGGCTGTTTGTTTTCTTGAAATCATGTTAATCTGCTGTAAGGTCTTACATGCAGGATTATACATTTATTTGGGATGCAGCAACCTAAAGTGGAGAGGCTGGTACTAGGTTTAGCTTGATCTAAACTTAGCCTAGGCTAGTCCTAACATTAATAATCTGCCTGAGCAGCAGACAAAGAAATTAGTTGTATAAATAGATAATGAATATATTTTCTATATACCGTGTATGTAAAGGAAATCGTGATATGATATACAATACCAGTCAAGTACCAGTCAAAAGTTTAGATGCATTACTTGTGTGTCCAAGCTTTTGACTTGTATTTATGTTTATAAGAACAAGGGTCGTCACTGTACCATAACTCACACACTGAAATCACTGAAAACCAAACACTCCAAATTATTTCAGTTATTTTTGTTTCAGGAGAACATATACTTAAAAAGTGTTATTAATAAATGTGTATTATTTTATATCAATACATGTAGCATTTAATTCATATTAACTGGGTTTAAGTTAGTGGAATAACATCTGATAAGTTAGATATTTCCCAAGCTCCTGATTTCCCAAATTCCGAGTTGAATGACCGTCCCACTGTACTCTCATCACAACTCCGATGCAGAAAGATTTGCAGAGTTGTGGGAAAAGGGGACTGCAGCATAACTTCAAGAAAAGAAAAAAACTGAGTCTGATGAAGGAACAATTGTTTATAACAGCTGCTACTAAATACAGTACCAGTCAAAATTCTGGACTCGTATTATTTATTGAATATTTTAATCCTCTCATTGGCTAAGCACAGTCTTTCTTTCATTGGCTTTACTATTTTCTTTAGTTTTACAGTTAATAATGAAACACAGCTTGTGGTATTAGTGAGAAATTACAAAAACCTTCCAAAAAAAACAAAACCCTCCTCACCAAAACCATTTCCATATCAACGCAGGTATGGTGAATACGTTTCTGAGGAAATGTCCACCATATGTATAGAAACAGAGTTAGTTGGAATCTACATTACAATGGAGGTAGAAACAGCAGCAGTATATAGTTCAGAGAGCATTACACACTTAAGTCAGAGAAAAATGGATTGGCTAAAAAGTAAGTCAATGGGCTTAAATAAAAAATAAATAAACAACAGTACTCTTCTATAAATACACAAATGAAACACATAAATCCGACAAGCTGATTTTTTCTAGTCTATGTTGCAGCTAATTTTCATTCAAATTCAAATTTTATCTGTCACGTACAAAATCATACACAGTACAATATGTAATGAAATGCTTGTTACGACTGTCCTAATTTTGAGAGTTTCATCTCTGTATTTATGCATAGATACTTAATGTTAATATCACCCTTGAGTGGGAAAGTGTGTCACTGGATGCTGCTATAAAAATAATATTTTAACTTCGTGCACCTCACAAAAGCACTTCCCTCAGAAAGAATGTAGAAGCCGGTTTTCAAAAATAGCTTCACTTGAATAAGAAGATAAAATCATGACTTCCAAATAAATTATCATCGACAGGTTCGTTCAGGCCCACGCTATATTTTGCTTTTGTTTTTGCTTTAATTTTCATCAAATACAGATTATTTTACTTTGTCAACCGCTGGTTGTTACTATAAATATAATGATGTATAAAAATGGGCACAATGATTATAATTAGAATTAGAATTAATGCTGTACCTAGTACCAGAGCTTTGGTATATGGGACAGACATCATACCCTATTATACGGAAATATCCAGTTAATATCACCAAGGTGAGTTTAATTATGAAAATGTTAAACATGCACACAAGTAAAAAGAAAAGATTTGGTGCAAAATATAGTATATCCGGTTATGTGTTTCAGGAAGAAGCCAAGCCTGGGTCCTAAACACGACGCCGAAACCCAGGAGACGTCAAATAATGCACTGATTGATAAGGACATGGATATCTTACCTTCTGATGTTCTCCTTCTATCGAGTAGGCCATTGTGAAGACTGAAAAAAGCACAAGGGCCAAAAACACCGAATATCTTCTGTACCAGAGCCTGTGGAGTGAGAAGAGGAAAATAAAGTTTATATGATTGGCATAGTGTATACATTCTGATTTCCTGTTACATTAAACCAGACGTACTGAAACATTTCCCCATCAAATCCAATCCCCAGATTTACCCATCCACTGAACTACCTCAGATATTAGGGCAAAAAAAACTTATTTACTGAAATCAATATTTTAATATATTTTATATTTTACACGCACACACACTCCCACCAATATAAATTCCAGTTCAATTATAATTTTGATTAAATGATTCAGTGTTATATTTGACATGGCTTATTTAATATTGTAGGTTTTCTTCCTTGTCAAATATTTCAGCATAAAAAAAATGTGACACTGGCCATTCCACTACTGAATATTTTTGGATAAAATAGAAAAAGGGATGAAATATAAATTTTTTTTCCATGACAGGCCTTATAACTATACTTAACTGATGCTATAACTATTAATAAGTAACAAGTCTACATACATACACTAAATAAAACACTTTATTTCTCATCAGTAGTAATATTTATATTTTTATAAATATATATTTTATTTATTTATACTTTATTTACTGTGAAACAGCCTACAACACATCACCACACCTTACATGAAGGTCAAAATTTAGTTTCATCATTTGCTTATGATTCTAAAAGAATCACAGAGCTTCAGACTCCTGCTTAACTGCCAAAGATTCAAGATTTGTACATCGATTGGCTTACATGGCATTTTAATTAGGCATAAACAAAGTCTGCTCTTTGAATGTATCTTTATTAAAACACATAGCTCAAACAGTGATGACTTTGCCAGGTGTGAATCAGTCATTTAAAGATTTTTTTTGTGGCATTTTCCATTTCAACGACACCCCTCAGTTTGAATGGCCCCTGCACAGTCTGGCGCATCCATTAAAATAAAAGCTACGGAAGTACAGTTTATCATAACTTATTCGTCATGTTCTCAAATCTGTGAATAGAAGGAATAGATTAATTTTCTATAAAACAAATTCTGACAGTAGTTCCAGCTGCAAGGCAATTCAGTTTTATAGTAATGTACGCAGTCTAATGTTGTACTGGGTGGGGAAATTCTTTTTTTTTCTGGCAAAAAACACAAAAAGAGGGGATTTTTTTTTTGCTGACTTTTTTTCTTAAATTGTATTAAATATCAAGGGGAAACGGTGAAAGTAACAATATGATTCAATAAAGGTAACACTTTTGTGTAACAAAGCAACTGAGTGCATGAGTTCTATTGATCAATGAATGGAACATGCGTTATGGTTTTGGGAGCCATAATTTATGTTAGTGTTTGTTTTAGCGCCACACTGTAATTTTAATGTGCCAACACAACCACAATCAAGTGTCAGGAGTGTAACACACTTCATTAATTTCATCATTACTTTCAGTTGTAATGCTTTATCTTGCATCTTTCTGTGTTTTTCAGGTGTGCTCTTATAGAGTCAACATGAAACAAGCTTTGTTCTGCTGCTTGCTTCTTCACACCCCATATGCTTTCATGTCAGGACTGTCACATTTTCAGCACCGTTAACTGTCTATAAAGACAAGAATTGTTTTTTTAATCTACTTGAAAAGCATCCATTTACATTTTCATCTCCTGAGTGTATAATTGTATAGAAATACTACTAAATTGGAACAGTGAGATTTAATTTTACGTCCTGTGTCCCATTTTTTACATTTTCACCTTATTGTTTTTATAACCGCACCTTACACAATGAATTCTGCAGCTGAAGCACAACATAAACGCAAAGTCTTTATTTGAAGAATAAGTAGAAGTAACCTGTTTTGTAAACAAGGCTAGTCATTACTATTATTTTTTATGTCTCAAGTATTCTTAAAATTTACTTCAAACAAGAAGAAAGCTACTACAATCCATTCCTGATATCTGACCTTGCTGTGACCTTGACACAGTTTGGAGTCATTCAAAAATCTTTTTTAGCTCATCTGTTGGTTACAGTGATAGAGACTATTAAAAATATTAACCTATTCGTTCTACATATTTTAATAAAAATCTGAGACGAACGAGAACATAACGCACCCACTACCTATTGCTGAAGATATAACTATATATAATCAGTAATATGATGACGTTTTCTCTGAGAATATATTTGTTTCACATTTATGTCATCTGCTGTGCATTGGACCAATCAAAGATAAAGCTGTCTTTTAGTTTCCCCTCCATGAGAAAGTCAAAGGATGGAGGATGCTAACATTTAGCATCTTAACAAAACATTTTCCCCAACAATCTTCAGTGGGAAGGTGAAATAAGATTTAATTTCCTACTACAAATCTGTACCTGTAGCTGCATGTGCAGTCTGTGTAACAGAGGGAACAGATATCAGTATATTGTTTAAATCTAACCATGTGTGATATTGACCCATTATGAAAACATAAATGAATATAGAAGTATTTTCTCTGGTGTTATCAGAAGTTTGCACGTCACTGTATATCAGAAATCCTACCAAAGCTGTTGAAGTGTTAGTAACACTCATTTATTTACAGTGTAGGGGTGAATACGATTCACGAAAAAATAATTCCAATAACACCTTTCAACATATATTATAAATACATTCAGAGAATTCTTACTCACAGGCATGTCTAAACCTATTAAAATATGCCTACGTATCCATGAAAGCATGAAAGAGTATGAAGAAAAGTAAACTGTAATAACTAAACAACGTGATTATTTGATGTGACAACTCATTTCTTAAAAAAAACACACACATCAGTACTGTCAGGTAGTTTGACTGAGCATCTGCTACAGTTCATCTAGAGGATTTGTCACACTTGTGTCTGTTTTTGCAGATAATTCCTGACGCACTTCATTATGTGTTTCTCTGAAAAGTGTTCGACAACACGTTACTTTCTTTAATAAGATATATTTTTGTGACGATGGAAGGTTTTGTTTTATTGGAATTTTTATGTTTGGAATTTTTTATTTATTTGTTTTGGGGTTTTTTCCTAAAAATGTTTTTGTACTTATTTTTATACAGTATTTGACATTTACGTGCAAGTAAATGTTCGTATATTAATAAAAATACTATAAATATTATAAAGAGCAGAAAACAGTAATAAAATAAAGCAAATTTTTTGTTGCCATGAAGAGAAAAGAAAAAAAAAAGGTAGCCTCAGGTATAATGTGTGCAGATCAATAAGGAAATGAGCTGTACATTTCACTCAACATTTTAGAGAACAAGCCTCACTTCTTTTTTTGACTGCTGCACTTCTTATTTTTGCAGCAAAACCTTCCAGCTTTTGTTAATCATGTTACATTTTGAAAGTGCAAACTAGAAAACAGGTAATGGAAATATGATTCTACAAAAAAACTCTGAAAAATCACTAAAATTTTTACACATTTTTACACATTTCAGATGATTAATTAAAGCAATATTTCAAGCAATAAATGGAACAAAGTTTTTGTCACATGACCTTTAGAACTGTGAAATAGAAATGCTACCTTTCTGAAAAATAGAAAAAGAGTTTTCTGCATTAAATTTCATGAAAATGAAAAAAAAAAACAACTTTAACGGCTTATTATCATGCAATGGAACCTGAATCTGCAATTGTGTTTTATTAGAAAATATTCTGCTGCAAAGCGCAATGGCCATTATTATTATTATTATTATTATTATTATTATTATATTGCTGTTGTCTGAAAAGTGGTCTCTTATGAAATGTATCGCTTTCTTTGCTGGCACACAAACATTTGTGACACATCATCACAAAACGTCTTCAAGGTGCCCATTTACTTGAAACCAAATTTCCTGGAGAAACAACCCCAGGTCACAGGCTTAATCTCTCATATTCACCCGTTTTTACATCTTGTTTTGGTTCTGTGTCTGTTTATGTTAACATTTACAACATAATTTAAAACAACATTAATAACATTAACATTGACTGGAGGACTGATCTTGTGCATACAAGAAAAAAGGACATTTCTTTTTCACCACAGTAAATCATTCAACCAATCAGGGTGCAACTTCTTGAAACATCACACTTGAACCTGACAGGTGATAAAGACTCCGATAGAGAATTATTTTGAATCTCAGCGTTTCACTATTTGACAAGGTCAACAAATAATACAAAGACAACAATAAAAAAAAATCCTGAATTAAGTCCGAAAGCGACCATCAACTCCTAGACTCACCTGGACGTGTGTTCTCGTCTCCTTCTCAGAACAGGATGTACCCAAGATTTTCTCTTTTTTTCTGCTCATCATGTAAAAGATCAACTTATCGTCCTTTAACGAATTAATTGGCAATAAGTTTAGTGGAATGCTCGCCTTGGGTTCAGTGTAAATATTAATGATGCATTAAATTCGTCAACACTTTCCACGGGCGTTTTGCATTCTTTATTTGCATTTAGTTGTATGTGAAAAGGCCTTTAATGCACTGAGCTGACTTTTTCAGTTCTGCATGCATATAAATAAACATCTCTTAGATTTTCAAAAAAAAATTAAGTGGACAAAATTTTACAAATATATATATATTCACAAGATTTTTCGAGAGAATTCAATTTCAAGTTTATGTACCATGACTTCAGCAACAAGCAGGTTATCATTACAAATACATCGCATCTGAGGCACTATGATATCGACATTTGACCACTTTTTAATTAACAATTTTTAATACTTGACTGAGCTGAACAAAAATGGACATGCTTTGTAAATACAAGTGTTTTATGTTTATTTTTACATTGATATCATGGTGACTCTGATGTGCTGCTTTTGTCAGACAGTACACTGAATTTCCTCGAAAAGTAATATGAATATATTTTTGTTAAACCTGTGATACATTTTTGTGATTTCTTCTCAAATTTTGTCTGAAAATTTTTGGGGTCATTAAAGCTGAGCCTGCCCTCTTATATATGTGCATAACTCAGAAAAGGCTGTTTGGGTCACAATTTTTTTGGGTAAAATTTCATTTTATGCTGAAAAACTAAGGTTTGAAAATCTGAGATATTTAAATCCTGACTCAGTAATGAAGAAATAATAAAACAAAACCTTTCGTACAGAACTGTATATAGAGTCGCCATATACCTGTGCTACTGAGCTATTAATAGGGCACACAATAGGCTTAGGTAGTTACAGAGAAATGACTCCCACTGAGTGTTGAGAAGTTTAAGTCTGATTTAACTGGTAACTGCAAACTAGCAAAACTACAGTATATGACATTTGCTTAAATATGGATTTATATCAGTTGTTATTAATGAAGAGACAAAATTTGTGTGATTTGTGCCAACATCTGTATATGCAATATGTTCTCTGTGCTGTAGTACTGTAAGGCAGGGGATGGTACTGGTTGGGGCGTGGTTTCAGGGAGGTATATGAAAGTTCAGCAACTTCAGAAAGTCTCTGGTATGTGAATACGACTAATGTTCAGGCAGGCAGATTTATAATCATCGGGGACAATGATGAAAGTACTTAATTACACCATTACGTATTGATGACACGAAGATGATGAGTACATTATGTTCTGCTTTAATCCGCAAAGGCGGTGAAAAATACAAGGTGCTTACTTCCATGTCCACTCGTTCAAAGTGATGAGCGTCTCTAGGAATGAATACTGCAGCGTCTGTAGGGGTTTTCTCCACAGCACCAGAGAAAGACGCTCTTCTCGTTCTTGCTGCCTTCTTTCTCTGGCCGACATATCTAAACACAACACATCGCACGCCATTCAGAACACTTCAACCAATAACGAGGATGAACTCTGCAACCACACAGAGCAGGGTTTCCCCAACCAAGGGTTTGTGGTGGTGTTGTGGGGGTGGGGGTGTGAGACTAGAATGGAAATGTTCAAGGTAAACTTTATTAATATACCATATATTACTACAAACTACAAAGAAATGAATTAAATAATAAATGATAAATAATGCTGGAGTATACTATTTTGACTGGTTCTTTTAGATTTGGTAACGGATTATAATTACTTGCTCATCATACAGTGAGTTAGTTAAATTTCAGCACCAGCCAGAATAATCTTTCTTCATGGCACCAAACGCTTTTATCGTCTAGGGCTTCTTAAAATAACTCAAATTGTACAGTCAGTGAAAACGCTGTCAGGGAAAGAAGCACAAGTAGGACGAGAAAGGTTCAGTAAATACAGGGAGGAATATTTAAAATTTGGATTTCCATGAACTGACAGTAACAAGGGCAAACCTCTCCTCGGTTGTGTGGTACATTATGTTTTCCATTTACAGAGGTGACACAGAATTCAAAGTATTTTTGCGTTGCAGACTAAATATGACAGGACAGTATTGTGATGAAACACATCAGTACTGCTGGGAACATCAACAACATTTTTGCAAAACTTTTATTATAAAAATTGGCATTTTATGGATTTGAAAATGGCTCAAGGCACCATCTACTGGTTTAAATTAGCCGGAACCTTGCAAGGCCCAAGCTGACATAAAATCGATCTTTCGGTACATCTTTACATCACCAAATTTTTATAAGGAGACTCTCCTTGGTTTAAAAATAAGCCAGAGACCACATGGTAACAACCATGAGAAGGAGAGAAATACTACATAGGAACATAATAAAAATACAAAAATATTATTTTAGTGTGCTTAGGCAATTTAGGTTTACATTTTTCTTTCTTTTTTTTTTTTACCATGACAGATGCAGATGAGCTCCAAGCTAAGAGCAATGGTTTGTATTTCCAGTTTTAAAAGTGTGACAGTGATGACGCTGCCTGCTCTAAGTGACCATGATGAACTGTGAGTCAGCATTTCTCATTCAAGCATTTAATCCTATTTATTGAATTATTATTGTTTTTTAAAATATTCTTACTTCTGAAATTCTTAAATGTAATGATTGTCAAGTTTAAAACTTTTTGATAAATTCTTCTTTTCGAAGGCTTATATGCACAAATGAATAGGCATTAAATGAATCATAAAATAAAAAAAAAAGTCTGAAAACACATGTTTATTTATTTTACATTTACTTCTTCTTTTTTTTATGTAGACTAAATCTGGTTTAACAGCCATTTCATTAGGCCCCTGGCAAATTCTCCATAAGCCTCTATTTTCTTCTATCCTTTTTTAAACGGTTTTATTGGTCTTGGGCACAACGTTAAACTGCAACCAGTGTTGGGGGGATAAAAGTTTCATGACTAGCAGCCTTGGGGAGAGTGGAGTGACCCCATACCCCACACTACTCCCATCAGAAGGCAACAGGAAACCGCTGACGTATCATCCCTTGTAAATCATGAAACTCCAAGCCAACAGAGAAAACAGGTCCTAACATCTGACTCACATGTGGGATCACAATGTATGAATGGGCTTTTTTTAACTTTTTTGTAACCACGAAACTTATTTATAAATAAGTTAAGGTATACAGAGAAGTTTCTAGTTCCAGAACTTTTATTCAGACCACGCAAATCCTTCTGAGAAGAGGAATAGTAACAGTCTGTAACCTTAAACGGGACTCTGTGAAACCATGCTGACTTATTTATATTATATTCAAATATATATATATATATACCATGCTTATTTTCATATAAAAAACTCCTGACTCACACGTCCCCTCTTCAGCTCCTCCCCATTTTACCCCGCCCCTTCTCAGCACCTCCTCACCCAACCCTGACCCTTCTTATCTCCTCTCCACCCCACCCTGCCCCTTCCGTAGTTCCTCCCCATCCAACCCCACTTCCCCACCTCAACTCCTAGTTAAAAAATGTTTTACAACCAGAAAGTTGGCTCTAAAACCAAACAAGGTAAGGGTGTATAGATTAATACGAGAGGAAACGCTGCAAATGAGTATATTTCAAGAAGCAAAAAAAACCCCAAAACCCCTCCATTAATATTAGCCTGATTAACATCTCCGAGGGGTCTAGGTGAAAAAAAATTGAGTGAACTCATCTCACCAAAAAAGGTTGAGAACTTTGCCATATGAACATGGAAACAGAAATTGTAGATACTGTGATAATACCTAGAAACTACATCATGTCATGCAAACTACTTGCAAGTTGCAAAGATGCAAATCAGACAACATGGCGAAGCAGTATTTACATTAACAACACATACACATCCAACGGCTGTTTATCTCTTCAGATTGCTGGTGTCTACAGTTGACCCTTGACCAGTAAAGCTGAAATTTTTAGCACAGCAGGGTTGAACAAAGGCTTGAGAATCGTCCTTTGGCAATATACTGACCTTTAAAGTTACCATTGCGGCTCTCTTTGGTTCCAAGTCGCCTCTGTGGAAACTCACAATCTGCTGCATTTTCCTCCATGACTTCAAACACCCGAGGAGGCTATAAACGAAAAAGCAGAATAATTTCATTTTCTTGTAAAACATATTTTAATGTGGTTTGTTTTGACACCATGATCTCCTGTATAATCACTATTTAAAACCAGTCCTGGGCAGACGACGGCAGAGATATTGCATGTTTTTGTCTTGATTCGCGTTTTTCTCACAAGAGCAGTCAATTCAATTCAATTCAAGTTTTATTGTCACATACAAATTATACACAGTACATTATGTAGTGAAATGCTTTGTACGACTGTCCAAACGTAAAGAATAAACTATCAAGCAGCAAGAACAAAAGAACAATAATTAAAATTTTAGAAGAAAAACTTTACAAGGAAAATTATTATTTTAAAAACATTTTTTTTATTTAAAAAAAAAAAAAAACATTTTAAAGGATTTAGGTCAGCTTAAGAAAAGGACAATAAGAAAAAAAATATTGAATAAATTAAGATTAAGATTAAATAAATTAAGATATACGTATAAGTCGCTGGTTGGCAAAAGACAAAGTACCGGAAAAAGTAGAGGAACACAATGCCGGAGAATAGCAAACTATCTACAATGAATGCAAAACAAATTACAAAACTGGATAAAGTTGTGTCAGAAAGACATGGAACCATGGGGTTATAGAAGCGGCTTTGGGACCAAAAGGTCACTGTGGGATGAGAGGAAACGAGGAACAGACATCATAAGATAGATAAGCCATGCCCTGTGTAGTTGGTAACATGACTGTTGTATTGTGAAGTTTAAGGACACATTCAAATACTCTAATTCATATTATTCACTAACTGTGAGTGCATACAGCTAACCTTACTATTGCATCAGCACTTCTTCCTCTCTGCTCTACAGCTATCTTGGCAGCCTTCCCTCTACCAAGGACTCAACTCCACCTAGTGGAAATTAATGATCACATATCCCAGAGTGCCTACTTTTAAAACATTCATGATTTGTTTTAATTATTTTTTTCTTTTTTAATCTTAATTATTTGTTCTCTAGGAGAGAGTGGGCATTATCTTTATTGCTTATTATTCATTTCCAAACAAAGTTCAGCAAAATTCAAACAGCTTGCCAGACCACCAAGTTAGATTAGACCTGATTAAGTCTGTGGTCTCAACTGATATATTCAGTCAGATACATATCGAATTGGAAACTTGGTTCAGCAGGCAAGAAAATAAGGCAGTTATTTCTGATGTTGCATTTATACGACATCCAGCAGTGGTGGCTCAGTGGTTAAGGTGATGGGTTACTGGTCCAAAGGTCAGTGGTTCAATTCCCACTATCATCGATCGCTGTTGGGCCCTTGAGCAAGGCCACAACTGCACTCAATAATAAAAAAAATGCTGTTTACATGAGATGTGCAATAGGTAGATGAATGTGATTATGTGTGGGAAGGGCTGTCTCAACTTACTTTAGCATTTCTGTACCTATTTATTTCTTTTTTATATATATACTAATTAGTACTATTTTAAATTGTTGAATGTATATATGACTGCAGTACTTTCTTGACTGATTGACACGTTTTACATTTCGCTGCACATGCAAATGGTACAATAACAAACATCCATCTATCTAAAAAAAAACAGCCAACCAAAATAAGGAAGCTCTAAATCAATCAACTATAAAGAACCCAATCATTTCTGTCATGATGATCCACACTGGTGTGCTGAACGATGTATGACGAGATGGCCTTTTCAACATCTTCACCTTGTGCAAATATACAAATGTACAAAATAATCAGCTTAAGTGCCCCTGATGGCCCTTCAGACTTTTACCTTTGCACGGGTAGTAACACACACACACACACCAGCGGATGGTGACTTCTGACTTTAAATCGCTGATTAAACCAGTTAATGTAGGCAAATGTGTAACATGTTATTCATTATTTAAGAGCTAAGTATCTAGATTTCAGTTATTTTAATTAGGGTTGGGTAATGTTATTATATAAATTTGTCCACTGGTACAGATTTTTCTATACTGTTTATACGTGAAGGTGAAAAAAATATATATATCACTGAATCACAATGGTTACACTGCCATGACACTGCAAGCAGGCTTTGATACCCGTTGTGTGTACATGAAACTTGGACAGTGACAGGCATAGAGAAGGAGTGTAAAATATTAGTAGCCTAATTATCAAATTTTCAAAATTACTTCAAATTATTTTTCAGTATTCCTATAGGTGGAAATTAACTGACCTCATTAACAAGTCTCAAAAGTGAAGACGTCACGTAAGCAATGTGTAAGCAGTAGGAAGAGTCGAGCATGTGCTGATCTCATTATGCGTGTGCAGAGCAAAAAAGCACTTGCACCAAATAAAAAAAAAAAAAAGCTTGTGCAAAGTGAAGCAGTTGCCCTTGTGAGTGAGGCTTTGCATACATGGAGCAAAAAAAGTGGAGTTTGGAGACAAATTAAACACCATAAACTCATTTTGGCAGAGGAATTCCACATGATCAAAAATCTCAACAAGCCATACCAACACACATATGTAAGGACATGGTCCTGAGCCAAAGCCAGGGCTCAGAGAGTTGGTCAGCACTTTCAACCCCAGCGATATAATGCCTAGCCTTAAACACGTCACTGACATTGAGTTACTAAGCTTATCTGGAGGATTTTTATTGATTTCAAATAACAGAAGAAAATAAAATCAAAGCACAGTATAATCATTTCAAGTCCCTGATTGAATTAATAGGGGAAAAAATACTTTATTGTGATATATATAGTTATTGTGATATAAAGTTATTTATAGCAGGGTAGAAGATTTGGACCATACTGATTGCCCACCCACCCGATGTGGTGGTTAACACGTTTGTAAGATGATCCTGGGTTCAGGCCACAGGCGAGGGGGGTTTCCGTGTGGGGTTTGCATGTTCCCCTAATGCTTGCGTGGGTTTCCTCCCACAGCCCAAAGACATGAACGTTAGATTAATTGGCTGTTTCAACAACGGTTGCGTGCCGACCCTGCGATAGACTGCCAGGCTGTTCAGGGTCTACCTCGCCTTCGCCCGGTGGATTAAGCGGGAGGATTATAAGCGGTTCGACAAACGAGAGAGTGACTTAATGACAACCCCAAACTCTGAAGCGAAATGAACAGTCTAATAAATCAGCTGACAGCTCTAAGAATTATTTGGCACACCTGCGAGGACATGTTCGTTACCTTAGTGGCAGTACGTACAGGATCCCCACAACATTTAGGGGTCATTTTGAGGATCTTTGCTTTCTTTTCCCTGGATCTTTAGCTGAACATGACTTTATTGTGTCATCCTGAAGAATCCTGCTCACTGGACCAGGGGCTTGTGACGTCACAGAGCAGTGTATCTTGTGTCACAAGAAGTATCACGCCACCTCACAGTGAGAAGGGCAAAGTGCACCAGGGACACTCAGTGAAGTGTGCACTACACCTCGAGCCTGAAGTGCACTGACAGCTCGGCTAGTCTCATTCAGCCGTGTTTAAACGCCCTGGACTGCAGTAAAGGCGTCGCTCTTTTATTTTAACTCCTTCTCGGAGGGATGTTTGTGTTCTGGCTTCCTCACGAGTGTTACAGAGTGTGTGTCGAGTCCCAGAGCGCTTTGCTCTCCCACTTCCACTCCTAGCAACAGCAGCAATAAGCGCCCTGGGATCCTCACACAGGCTCAGATTAGCATGCTAGCTAACCGGCTTCCTGTGTTATACCAACCGGCTATCTACACATCAGAAAGCAATGAGTTAAATACTAAAGTTTTATGACCCACAGAAACACATATTACAAACCCACAACCATCACGTGCCGCAGTTAAAGAGAACCATCGTCATGTGACACATCAGGTCGACACAGCTAGTGCTAGCAGGCTAACACTCCAGCACATTCTGTGTTTACTACGCATTTCTTTTTAAGGACTAGAAAGAAATCGGCTCGGATTTTGTCAGATCTCATCACAGACGGAGTCTGACTGGTTAAATGAGTTTTATATTTACCACAAGAGTGTTAAAAAAATCATACCTTTAGCTTCCACTAGCTTTACCCAGGCTCCTGAGTCCTCCTGCCAATGTGGATGACACACAAACACCGGTAGCTCACTTCCTGGAAATGACCCGACGACGGTTTTTTTGTTTAACAAAATAAAAGTCAGCAAAGCTAAAGTCTTTATTTTTATATTTATGAATATCCACTTTTGTCTTGATTCTCCAAAATAAATAAACTCAAGGAAAGTTCCTGTTCATCACAAGTCCTAGATGTTTATTTTTATTTATTGGTCTTTTGAGTGTTACATTAATGCAGTGCTGATTCACATGCTTCCCAAGACAATAAAACAAGCTGGAGGATTCAGTGGGTAGATGATTTTTCAACTTTAATGTGAGCAAGTTTACAATCAAAGCCACCAGAAACGTTCACAATCCTGTAAATGAATTAGCTGCTTGTTCCCGAGTGCAGATGAGTGCACACGATGGGAACTTACAGGACAAGCGTGGAATCCACCCTCGACACATCTGTTCTTCTGTACACTCCAAACAAAGCTAGAACGTAAGCTAGAACATCACAACACCAGGCATACACAAACCTCAAATACAGGGAAGATGCATGGTGAGTAAACACACACAGAGGTCAGAAGAAGAATCTTGTATCCCTTGCTCATTTTATGGAAATCACACAAGAGCACTGTATAGAACACAACAGGAGTTCGCCTGTTACACACGGAGTGAATGAAAAGGAGGCCAAATGCTAACAAACTCGATGAGTACGGATTCATTAAGGGATTAAAATTGCTTTCTATAATCATGTCTGTATGCACATAAAATTCCATACAGCTACATACCTGTGTAGAATATCTGATTATTACTTAGTGTTGCTAAATGGATGCATATGCTTCAAATATTTTTTTTTACTTTTTTTCCAGAATATACAATAATGAAGTGCATTATACAGACAGTGTAAGCGTTCACATACAGCACATCAAAATTAGGAGATTCTACATTAGTTTTTTTTTTCCCTCTCATGATAGAGTGCAAATCAGATGCTTCACAACATGTGTTAATAAGGTTAATTGCTGTTTCTCCGAATTTCACATACATACGTCACCAATTTCCCCCCACTTGGAAGAAGAAAAAAAAAAAGAAAGAAAAAAGAAAGAAAAAAATCAATATAAGGACAAAATCTGTTATAAGTAGGCTTGAATATGGAATGTAACATAAAAAGGAATTACTTTTTCATAACTCAAATAAAAAGGAAGTCCTTCAATGCATTTTAGAGAGAATCATTGTAAAATGCACAAGTCTGATTTTGCAACACTTCTGTGAATAAAGCACAATGAGCAGGAGGAACTGAAGGGGAGACGGACGATGAGGAAATGCAGGAGGGGGTTGGACGGCTTTACATCCCGTAGCCGAAGCCGGGTTGTGCTGGTTGACCGTAGCCAGCAGGGGCGGTGTAGCCATAGCCGTAAGGCTGCTGAGGAGGAACGGTGACGCTTGGGCCTGCGGTGAGCATCAGCTGGGGTGTGCCTGGGAACAAGTTCAACACAGAATAATTTGAGCAACGTGCAAACTAAATAACATTTTTTTAAAAAGGGGAACACTTCCTCATTGCATGAGCAAATGCCTGTATCCTAGTTTACTTGACCGATTAACAATTTTTAAATACCTACACTGCATTTTAACAGAAAAAAATAGCAATAAAACCTCAAATTCAACAAATCTGGGTTAACAGATTAAACAAATAAAAACAAATTTAAAGATACTTAGCAAGTGAAAACACTCACTAATGTTCTGCTCAGTCACACTACCCTTACCGGAATGTCCAGTTAACTAGGGTAAAACTAAGTGCCACCTAGTAAGCACTTGGGAGATTTTAAGTATGCAAAATTGTATTGGTTCCATAAGAGTCTGTATAATTATGAAAAACTAGAGTCAAATTGACTTCAATTCAAAGGCCACCCAGATGTTTAAAGATACTCCCTGTGTTCGAGATTACTCACTCATTCACTCACCCCTAATCACTACATAGGGAATTAAATGCAGAGAATTATATAGTGAGCTCAACAATGGTAAAACACTTCCAGACCATACTCCCCAGTGTCGTTGTGAACGAGTGGTTTGCCGCTGCCTTTTATTAGATTAGATTTCAGGCTTTGGATCAATTTTCTTTTTACATTCAGTAATTTATGTTAATTTTAGCACTACTAATGGCAAACACAAATAAGACACTGCAACCACTATAAAACACATGGTGAATATTATTTAAGGGGTGGATGTGAACCCTCTTACTCTTGCTATTAAGGGGTTTTCTTTATTTGTTATGATTAAGGGGTAAATATTGCATTTTTAAACACTACCTAATTAAAAATTTTAAAGTGTTATGGCCCTGACCATGCTTGTCTGGATTAAGGATTAAAATAAATAAAAATACAACATTCAAGTATTAAGTGCTTTATTTCATTCCAAAGAAAATAAGGCCAAAAGCAAATATTATAATTATGATGACCATAAACATCCATAAACAGTTTTAATAAGGTCCCAGACTCGGCTCTTAGCACAAGCCTCAAGCAATGTAGTGGTGGCTTTTATGTACGACACTGTTAATCAATGCGGTGTTCAAAATATCAGGTCTATGTTGTACAGTACTTTTCACGATGCATTATGGGATACATTAAGCACACTATACAGTTCTCACTACATTCTGAAACCACTACAAGATAGCACACTCTGTGTATAGTGCACTATATAGTGAGTTGTGAGCACTTTGGGACACAGGTATTTTGTGTGTTGTTGAGAGGCAACAAGCTGAGTCTGAAAGCTAGCGCCAATTTCTAGTGAATTCTTTATTCTATTTGTTGAAAGAGTGATTGCGTTGGAAGTGAAAACAAGTTTACTTGCGTCTTTGACAAAATTCGGACAGTGTTATGTCGTTATAATTTTGCCGAACTTGCCACTACCAATCAAATAGGCTTCCCTACATGAACAGATGAATATACGAACTCAACCGCACACGCGCTGGGTCTAAACCACTACTCAAATGGACAAATTCGCCAAAGTATCCACTCAAAGTGCAAATAGCAGGGTTTGCAATAAAAAAATTTTCCATTAAAACGTATATCAAAGTAGAAGCTTCTCTGTTTTTCTTACTTTGGGACTGAGAATCACAAATCAATTTATAGTTCCATGTGTAACCAATGGTGTCCATGCCACGTCAACTGACCCATTTTTCCCGTGAGGTTCCATGTTCTGACGTTCACTGTACAACTGAGTGACCTTCTGAGGTCTAATTATTTCACATGTAGGGAAGCGCTAATTTATTTATTCCGCAAAAACAAATGAAATTCATGTCCATGCGTGAATTAATTTGAATTTGGTGTTCCATACGGATTTATTTCTGTTTGTTACGAATAAAAGTGCAGTTATGTGCATAAAGTAGTTCTCACTGTCTTTATAACAATGGTTCATGAAGTTATGTTGAATATAGAGGGAAATAATCTGGACTACATTGAAATGTGGGGATTGTGACTGACACAATTTATGCTATCAGTTTTAGAGAATGATCAATTTATATAGTTGGATAAAATGACCAAAAATAACATTTTATGGATTTTGGATAAAGCCAAGAATCAAATAAATTGAGACATTGTGAAAGTTTTGAGCTGATATGTTTTAAGTTATCCTGCTGAAACCTCCAGATTGTACGTGGAGAGAGTGAGAGTGACCGATATAAATGAATGATCCCATTTGCTAAAATTGGATACACAGGGGTGGAGAAATGTGACCCTTAAGGTATTATTTTCCTTTGTTTCAATATGAAAGGTCATATATATATTTTTTTTAAATTAAGATCTACACAAGTTTTCTGGTAATCTGTGGTAACAGATTAACTATGACAACACACATAAAATGTGAATGTACAAGGCGCATGGATCTACGAGTGCCTACACCTGAAATAATTTCTAAATTGAGCACATTACTGAAAACTGTGGAATATAAGTAGGGTTTCTTCTTCACTTGAAGCTCTTTGGTGAAGAATCAGTACAACTGCAGCTCCAACATCAGGGCAGAAAATGTATTTGGAAACTACATCTTGTCTGACGTATGACAAACACTGTTATTCAAATCATTCTAGCACCTCCATGTTTATATGTGACAGAGGTTCACAGTAGTGAACGAGATGTCTGTAAACATTTTGTATTCTATAATGTGTAACACATGCCTAAAGCAAATTAATATGCCTGGTAAAAATAAATGCAGGGAGTAGAGTTTTATAGTTATGAGTGGCATAAAAATCTAGACTGTTCTCAATACCATTCTTGTTTAAAAAGAAAAAAAAAAGAAAGATATAAAATTACAGTGATCATTAATAACTTTAAACAGTAGAGAGTTCATACCATAAACAATTGGTTGTGCCTCTGTGGCCTGCTCCTCTTCTTTCCTCAAAGACTCAGATGCATCCAGCTTATCAACCTGAATAAGAGACAAGAAACAGAAGAAAGATAACTAAGAAACACGTTGCCACCCAGTGGCAAGAACATGAACTACAACTGTCTTGGCCTTCCTTGTCAACAAAGAAAATGACTGATGGATGGGACCATTCATAGCAGATGCTTAAAGCCAAGCTTGAAAACTCATGTGCAAATGCTTTTAAAGCAGACTGCAAGGGCACAAACCAAGCTCCTTCCACAACAGTCCAGAACTGCGGGAGAGCATGGATCGTACTGAAGAACCAGGTCAGTTTGTGGTGTTCTGTGCAAACACCACAACATGAAATAGGATTTAGTTAGTGCAAAACTTTGGCTTGGTAAAATTTGATGGTCCCCCAGTCAGCCACTGAGCAATTAATTTTTAATAAACGGCATATGTAGAAAACAGAACCCTGTCACCTAAACAGAGCTTAAAAGGCTGATGATAGGTGTGATAAGGTGAATCTGCTATTAACACACATTTGGTGTATAAGAACAGGGACTCCAAAAGACCTGAAATTATCACCAAAAAGGAAACTTACAGCTTTTAAACAAATTAATAAATAAATAAAGGTCATATATCACTGCCTGCGACAGAAATAATTAGTTACATGGGAAACTCTTGATAGTTCAACTACAGCACAATAATCAAAGGTTGCCGCTGCTTAGGATGAGCGCATGCTTCATGATGGGTTCAGTTCTCTACATACAACTGGTATTGACACTACATTCGATGGGAATGTTGTTGAGCAGGCTTGAAAAAGATTGAAACTTTCACTGAAGAAAAGAGGGAGAAAAACATGCCAGAGGAGTAGCTGTTATTTGTTTAGTTACAAAGTTGTGCATGAAAAAGAGGCAAGAGTAGAAGAGTGAGGAAGGAGTGACGGGGTGAGATGGATTCATACAGCCATTCAAGGCTTCCAAACGCAGGCACAGCCAACAGCCATGTTCCCTAACATCTCGAAGGGTGCTATCGACAATGTAAAACGCATGCGTGTCAAATCTCTGCAGCACACGCTAGTGAAGGACCACACTTTCTCATTAGTGTAGATTTAAGATTTCAGAGAGGTCACATAGCAATACCTTAAAGAATCCTGAAAATGTGGTCACTTCATCCAGGGTTTCCTCACACCTAAAATCACCTACATTGCAGTCTACACCCGGATTAGTGGAGGAATTTTAAGTACGGCCGATTTAAAAGGGAATCTTTTACCTCGGTGTATGGAAGCCGATACACCAGTGGCACGGAGCGTATTCGTTTGAGCAGGCTAAATGGCGGCTGCATGAGGAGCCAATAATAGACTGCAGTTCAGTGATGTTAATGATGGCTCTTCGTCTACAGGTCAGAAAAGTTTCTCACTACGGCAGCATCTGCTCGACACATGATCAGTACTCTAGAGGAAACTTGGAGGAAAGTCTAGTAAAGGTGTGTTTTAAAAAGCAGCAGAGTGATATGGGAAGGGGCGGGGGAAGAAAACTCATGCAGTTTCCCGAAGTTTCAGTCCTCCAAAACTACACAGGTCAAAAGGGAATAAGAGGCAGCCTTCACCTTTTCCTTAATTGCATCAACCTGAAAGGGAATTTAAGAGTAGCAGCTTAAGAAAATAAAGCAGATTCAACAGACCAGCATTGAAAATGCAAGAAGAGAACAATTGCAGAAATCAGCAGTAGTGTCACCAGAAATAAACAGCAGGAGAAACATCACAGGAAGAATGAAACCAAATTACATTTAGTGCATAACTACATACAGTTCCTCAAGTTTCACAAGGTTACAAACTAGCACTCCTGACTGCTAAGTACAAAATTTTTATAATATGACTAAATGTAATTTAGAGCTTATTAAATTTTTTAGGTCGTGTCTAGTGTGACAAAATTGTGTAACAGCGGCTCTGAAGTGTAATACGGCGGTCTGTAATACGGCTCTGAAGACTCACTGCCCTCACAAAGCAAACCCTTTAACACGCCACGAAGAAACAAACCTTGGTTTTCATGGACGGAGAGATGTAATTGTAATGATATAATTAGTAAATGAAACAAATGAAATCCATAATGATGCAGCTTTTTAAAAACAATTAAAAGAGATTACATTACTTTGACCCCCAGCTTGAGCACTTTTAGCTCACATGTTCAGTGTACTGCCACACTACACAGTACATTGTGGTTATGTGAGACTGAATAGTGGTGGCTCACCTTGCTGAGGTACTCCCTCATGACCTGGATGAAGTAGGGCATGGAGAAGTCCATGATGTTGTGCCTCCAGGCAGTCTCTAGAACAACGTCAGGCCGCAGGAGGTCATAGCACGTGAAGAGGCAGGCGGCAAAGCACTCCTTCTTCCCCTCCTGTAGGAACCACTGCAGAAGTTCCTCAGCCAACTCTGTGTCCTTCGATTCTGAAGCATACTGCATGGCGTCCTGCATTGTGCACACATGGTACAGTACTCAGTTAAGTTCACCCAGCACAAGTGTCAGAATTAATTGTCCATTGTCAAGTGTCCATTAATTCAATGTAAATAAGCAAACACTTCAGATGATTTGAGTGGATAATTACAGTGGTGATTAATATAGTTCAGCTGAGATCTTTTAACCCTATCTGATACAGTGAGTAGCTTCTCATTTCTGAAATTAAAAGGCTTAAACTTTCTAGGGAGCATAAAGACTGGACTCACAAGCAATGGAAAGAGGTCATGTGACCATATGACTTCAGATTTACCCTATTCCAGAGTAATGGGAGTGTATTCCCTGACACTATAGGCATAAAATTGAAGCTTAAACAGTGAAGAACTTTATGGAGTGATTTCACTAAGTGGAAATAAATAGTGATATTGCAAACACCACCACAGTAAATACACACAGCAAACAAATCTAAAGGTGATCTGACGATATATGAGTGTGTGGAACTTTTTTTTTTTTGGCCAGGCACTGCACACTGATCAGCCACAACATTAAAACCTAGTACTGTGCAGGTCCTACTTGTGTCAACAAAACACTTCTAACCCATCAAGTCAAGAATAATTACTATATACAAAATATTCACTTTATCTCACAGTGGTTTTTAAGTTATGGCTGAAAGGTATATATGGTCTATATTATTTCTTCGAGTAGCA
>JAOUQZ010000049.1:9293011-9317151 GCA_028564935.1 Neosilurus hyrtlii | reverse complement strand
TAAACAGTGAAGAACTTTATGGAGTGATTTCACTAAGTGGAAATAAATAGTGATATTGCAAACACCACCACAGTAAACACACAGCAAACAAATCTAAAGGTGATCTGATGATATATGAGTGTGTGGAACTTTTTTTTTTTTGGCCAGGCACTGCACACTGATCAGCCACAACATTAAAACCTATTACTGTGCAGGTCCTACTTGTGTCAACAAAACACTTCTAACCCATCAAGTCAAAAATAATTACTACTGTAATTAGAATCACCATTATTCACTTTATCTCACAGTGGTTTTTAAGTTATGGCTGAAAGGTATATATGGTCTATATTATTTCTTCGAGTAGCAGCTCATTATACATGGCTCACATCAAAAGCTTTTTTTCTGTTTGGAAATGCTGGGGTGTCTGAAACACCACAATCTCCTCTCAGAAGGAACACACCTTAAAGATAAAATGGCTGACAGGTTTTTCACATCACTACTAGGTCTGATTGCAATATCACACTTAGTGTAGTGAACATACTGCTGGAGCATGTCCAGATGCAATATAAATAATTGTGCAACAAATGTAAACCTTGTATAGTTTATCCTTCTTGCAGAGTTCCACACTTTGCTTCCAGCGGTTGTTGCCTTTGAAAAGGTAGGCAGCAATTCTCCTGAACTCAATGAGCTCATGCTTCTCCAGGCCCTGGGCCAGAGATATGTTATCGAAGTTGTCATAGGCATCGATAGATGTACGTAGAGCCTGTGTGAAACAAGACCAAGAAGAAAAAGCTTTAAATGCTCACCAATACATTAAAGACCGTAACAACTGGCTATGGATAGAAAGCAATCAACATACAAGGATGCTCTACACCTCTTACCTGGTAGTCCTCCTCGATTATGAAGAGGTTGTTTAGTGCTTCATTGACGGATTTGTTGTTGTGGTTCTGTACAGATCGCAGGTATGGTTTAACCAGAGACAGCTGCTTAACCTGAAAGATTCGTTGAAATCAGAAGAGGGGTGGATAAGGAGTAAGTATTTGCTTTTAATACAAAACATGCCATTCACATGATGTTAACACAAAATACCTTAGAGAAGAAGTTAACAGCACGTGTGTGATCAAGCCGTGGAGACAGGACAATGAGCAGATCGTTCAGTAACAGAGGCTTGAACTCCAGATAGAACTGGATGGCTTTGTAATACAGTTCTACGTTAGCCACCTGAATGTACAAAAGTACATAAAAAAGAGGGAAAAACGCAATATAATATGTACTACAAACTTCAAATGTATCACAGACAGTAAAAGTTTACTCCACAAAGAACAAAATCAGTAGCAATTGCAGTACCTTAGTAACAATGTCTTTAAACTGGCTCTCCTTCCAGGCATCAGAAGGGTGGTTCATCATGGTGATGATGGCGTTATCGTATTCTTCATACTTGTCATAAAGGAAGACCAGCTCAGCCCACAGATGAGCCTGTTCTGCTGCCCTCAAGACCTAGAGCACATACAGTGCTGTAAATCACCACCTTCAATACTAACATTTCCTTACATATAGTTCAGTAAACCGAGGCATTAGCGCATGCATCTTCTGTGCTACAAATCTTTATGTAACAGGCTATTATTATTATTAGAGTAAATACAAAGACAGGAATACAGAGACAGCATTAACCTCTTTATTCTTACTGTCCAGTTTAATCTATTTTACCTTGGGAATATTGACTCTGGACCAGAAAAGTTCCAGGTGTTCTCTCATTTTCTGTGGTTTGAACTTGGAATAGAGGATGGCCAGCTCAGTGAACATGCCCATATGAGCACGCTCAAGTCCCAGAGCTGCCTCCAACATGGTGATCAACTCCTCAAAATAGCCACGGTCCTGAAAACAAAATTATATCCATCCATCAACGTGCCTGCTGTAAGACCAGTAAAAGACGCACAAATGTACATTAACACCAGGGCTATGAGAGCAGAGGGAGATTAAACTGCTCACCTGGTAGTAGTTAATGAGTTCTTCAAGTTCATCAGCATGGACAACAATATGCAAACCACACATCTGTGCCAGACGGAATTCCTTCCCATCTACGCAGGCAAAACAGACCTGGGAAAAGAGAACACCTCAGTAAACTAAAAACAAAACAATAGATGGCAAAAGCCATCATTAATATAAACCTATAAAGCTCCTGTTGAGGAAAATAAGCAGTTATTACCACAAAACAGCAATTAAATAAGAGCTGTTTGGGAGTGCATGCATACGCGTGTGCGATCGCACCTCTTTCCAGATACGTGTGCTGTTGGCCTTGCGTGCACCATCCACAGCTGCCTGGTACTCCCCCAGGTGGACCAGAGTAGAAGCCAGGCGGCCAAAGTTGGACACGTTGTTGTATAGCAGCTTGGCGGCTTCATACATCTTCTCATCATAGCATCGATCACCAACCTAAAGGACAAGAAGAAAATCAGTTATGGTAGATATAGTTAACTACTGCATACTACAAATTGCATGAAATTTTAAAGGGTGTTCTAGCCAAAAAACCCTCTTACTTGCTGGATATGGGCATTGTTTGGGCCATTGATGAACTCCTCCAGTTCAGCCAGGCGGTTGGTTTTAGCCAATGCAAAGATCAACTCAGTCTCTACATACGACTCGCGGGCCTTCTTACGTGCCATCTGCAAGAACTTGACCAAGTCCTCCCAATTCCCTGTGGAAATCACAACTCTTGAACCACAACTCTTGAACCACACAAATTACACAAAGAAATGCAAGCAAAATAGACTTAACTAGCATGCATATTATTTCATACTAATGAATTACATTCTCAAGGATAATAACTGTGTGTTTATAAAAGGGACAGATGCACTATTAACTCCACCAAGGAGATTGTTCTACCCTTGGTTTGTGTTTGTTAGCAGAATTTATTTCTGTGTGGATTCTAATTAAATCTCAACCAGAAGTGGTGTTTTGAACCAGGAGTTTAGTTTTTTAAAAGAATTCTTTAACATTAGGAGATAGGATGATTTTTTGGAAGTATATTACAGCAGGCCCCGAAGGGGTTGCTGTGGCGTTTTTATTTGCCTTTTATGTGGATTTTCTGTGGATTATATGGACAAATTCTGAATCCAGGATTATTTAACACTGAGATAGTGAGAGGTTGATTTCTGACATTTTGGTTCATAGGGGGATTGCTGGGCTTGATGGAGGTTTGCCCTCTCTGAAAGCTTTTGTTAATAAATGAGATGTTCATATTTCTATAGTGATCTGAACATTAAAACCTAAATTAGACTGGATGCCTATAGCTGAGAGAATATTGTATAAACCTTGCATATACTGTTCAGTCTGCAAGCAAGGATATATGAGATTTTTGTTGGGGTATGTTTACCACTTTGGGCTGCAGCATGTCCCACTTCCATATATGCTGATGGGTCATCAGCCTTGATGTAGGAATCGATAGCTTCCTTTACTAGGCCTTTCTGCAGCTGCGCTTTAGCCAATTGGCTCCACACCGCAGGCTCATTGCAGCGTTCAGCGAATTCATAGGCCCTGTCCAGGTTGCCAATATGCTCAATCAGAACCTGTAATGAAAAAAGGAGAGAGTCAATCAGAGGGCCAGCAGAACAGCTTTAAAGCATCTGAGCAAAATGTAGATCCTTGTGACTGACCTGTACTGCAGATGTGTTGACGTCAAACTTCCTGAAGATGGCGAAAGCCTCTTCGAAGAGCTCGTTGCTGATGGCAATGTTAGCGATGTCAGGGGCATCATAGTTGTCCAGGCGGTTGATGTACTCCATAACGCGAGTGCGATCAGCTTTAATGGCCGTCAGGATCAGAAGGTTTTGCAGGTTCCTGTGCAGCAAAAGAGTAAATACTGAAACCAAAAACAAAGTGACATCTAGCAGATACACAAAACATTTGGAGGCCAACATCAAACAGACCTGTGCTCACTGAAAACAGAATTATCCAAAACAATCTTCTCAAGCAGCTCAATCAGCTCATTAGGCAGATCAGCAGTCATGAAAGCTTTGACTGTAACCGACACCTCCTCGGGGTCCTGGGTCTCTGAAAGTGCAGTCTGCACCACCTTGAAGGGCAAAGAGGGTGATCAGGTTTGATGTCTAAAATATGTCCTTGTAATAACGCAAACTAATTCACAAGAAGCCAAAATACATCGCCATCAGAGGCAGTCATATACCTGATCTATTAGAGGCCTTCTGTAAGGATTGGTCTCCAGGAGAACACTGGCCCACAGGTCCGGGTCCTTTCGACGCACCAAATACCGAGACAGACTCTTGAAGAGGGAGTTTTCATTGCACACCTGTGAAAGCAATAAGATGTAATTTAGTTAAAGGTGTACAGTAAAAAAAAATCAGGTTGAAGATACATTTCTCTAATAATTAGGGAAGATGAAAAGAATACAACAACACAAGCAGGCTCAGCTCCTTACATTAATAAGCTCTTGGTCACACTGTCCTCTTTCATAAGCCACACAAGCCAGATGGGGATCCCTTTTCTCACAGTACTTGCCCACCACACGGCTGTCGTAGTATGGGTTCTCTCTAAGGAATCGCTCAGGGTTATTGTTGCTGTCGATGTAGATCTTAGCCAGGGCATTGTGAGTGGCAGGTTCTTCACATCCCTCATGAATACGGGCTTCAAGCCAGGGCAGCAGCAGCTTCAGTCTGGCATGAAACAAACATAGCATACCAAATCAGAACACCTATGTGAGGTACAGTGGAATTGGGCTTATCGGAGTTCCGATATAGGCATGACGTACCTGTTTCGCTTTTCCACCTCAGCCACCAACTCATCAGTGGAAAACTGTCCTCGGACCACCAGGATCAGGTTCTTAATGACGTCTTCTGAGCAGTCTACATCTAACAGCCCACCAATCACCACTGGTAAGCGGCTAGGGTTCACCTAATAAGCAAAATCCAAAAAAAAAGGTGCAGCAATTTTAAGGGACAGGATTTTGTAATTTGGATTTTTAAATGGCAAAAATTGCTGATGCTTGAACTTCTGAGACTGTGGTGGCCAGAGAGACTTACTTTCTGCACATAAATCTCAATATACTTCTGCAGATTGTTGCGATACAGGTAAAGGACCAAGTCGTGGACAAAGTCAAAGCGGTCACACACGATGATAAGAGGCAGCTGATCAGTCAGTTTCGCTTCCTGAATACAACAGATATTCAATATGATTTGATGCAAAAATAGATATTTTCTTAAACAAGTACTTCAAAACCCTCTAAAGTTCTTGTTTCATACCTTAAGGAAATTCTTCACACGCTCAGCATCATAGCAGTTACTCTCTCTGCAGATTCTCTCCACTTCTTTGATCTGTCCGGTTTTACAGGCTGCCTGAATGTACTTGAAATGAACTTCTGGATCCTGACTGAAGTTCACAATGGATCCAAGGAAGTAGAACAGACCTGCAAATCAAACATCCAGCCATATTAACTCCTGAAACATCCATTTTAATTAGAGTTGTACTAGGAGACATTTCAAAATAAAAGCATACCTTCAAAACTCTTAAAAGATTCGAAGAGCTCAGTGAGAGACTGGGTTGTGAGCTGCTCGTGATATTTGGAGGCCACCTGGACACAGATCTGCAGGTTCTGGCGGATATTGGCCGAGAGCATGGCTCTCAAGCACTCCAGAGAGTCTTCTACGGACAGCGAGCCAAAGAAATTCACCAGCCACTGCAGACAAAACATGTTACATTTACTTACTGATAAACTGCATATATCTACATCAGTAGAATGAGTCAGAAACTACATCCTGGGACTGCTAGAACGACTTCCATATAGCCTCAAGTTATTCACTCATGATGCCACAAGATTTATATTCGCAATCTCGGTTTTAGATTCAAAAGGAGGATGTGTTCTATGGGTGCTTTTGCATGTCCAATGTGGTATTTCCCTGCTCAATTTGGTTGATCAGAACAGAGAACAGAGATACGTGCACTAAGCTATGTACCTAGTACACTCTGGTGCAGTGTGCAAAAAATTCATTGTAGGAAGTAAACATGCATAGCGTGTTGTGGTAACTTCCCTCTGTAAAGACAAGCTGCTAACCTGAACTGTGGCGCACAAACTGAACCGAAGCACAGCAAATATACAATGGTTTTAAGAACAAACGCAAAAATCTTTTCAAGATGGTTTTTCAGATAAATATAAATAAAGAATAATCTAATCCTTTATTTATCACAATAGATGTCTTGCTCTTTTTCTACCTGATTCTTTTGTGCAACGATTCATGTGTAGTCACACTAGGATATTTTTGCTCATCTGTATCACAGTAAAGAAGAACTTGCATTAAATGCATTTCCTGAGATTAAATAAAAATTCACGCATGAAAGCTGATGGAAAAGTACTTTGTCTTAATTCACAGTCAAAGAGACCACAAAAGTTTCACATAAGCTAGTTTGGCTAAACATAATTTATGGAAATGTTTCAACTATCATAATCCTAATTATAGCTTAATCTTGTATGAGCTTTGTTTTATTCATTATTTTGGTTTGATACCCTGTATTAAAATTAGCTACTACAGAAAAAAAAAATATAAAAATAAAAAAGGTAAAATCATAATTAAAATCATAAAAATAAAAACTAGCTGATGCCCTACCCAGTTTTGCAAGCCAAAAGATCACTACAAAGAATTTTTTCTTCTTCTTCCCCTTTCATTCCTCAAAGTCAACCAGGGAAGTATTAAATAATTTCTGCAAATGTTAAACTTTAAGAACACATTAAATAACCTGTTGTAAACAAACTCTAAAATGCTATTCACAGTTGAAAGCACAGACTGTCAAACAATGCTTTGTTACTTTATAATCAAACAACTATATTCTATAAACTATACTATTTTCTATTTGTTCATCAGTAACCTATTTGAAATAGATGTACACACAAAGTACTACAGAGACTTCAGTAGTACACTCATTTATATGATAGCTACGCAAAAAAATGCAGACAGAATGATTTGCAAATCTCGTAAACCAATATTTTGCTCACAAAAGAACATAAATATTTCAAATGTTTATACTGAGAAAATGTACCACTGGAGGGGGGGGGGGTATTTTGAAATTCTGCCAGAAATATGTCTTTTGGGAGAGGAATGGTCTTTTGGGAGAGGAAGAACTCTTGTCTGATAGAGAATTCTTAATGATCAACAGTCCTGGATCCTCTCTGTCAAATTTTTGGTTTTGGGATGTGCCAGATGTTTGAACTGGTAGAAGGTCTAGACTGCAGGCAGGCCAATTTGCCACCTGGCCTCTCCTACTATGAAGCTATGCTGTTGTAATAGGCAGAGAATGCAGTTTAGCATAATGTGAAACATGCATGATCTTCCCTGAAAAATATGTTGATTTCTTGGGAGCATTTGTGAATCTCTACATACATTTCAAGCACTGACCATCAAAGATACAGGCTTTTGAACTGAGCGCTGATAAGCTGAATGGTCCCTTTCTTCTTTAGTGTCAACATTTCTAAAAATTAATTTAGCTTTGGCCCAGTGGGTAGGGAAATTTAACGGTTGTATCAGTATATATTAATCTGAAGCAGGTACACCTAGTCGTGGCACACTGCATTAGCAAAATCCTGATCCTAAAATACATATGATCCCTGTATTTTTCAAATATACCGTATTAGTTGTAGGAAAAATATTTTTCTATAATGAATGGGTTATTTTACCAAACTTGGCACCATGTTTATTTTTTTCTTTATAGAAATTATATAGAAATATTTTTTCATATTAAGTTATAAAGCCCCTACTAGAAGAAAAAGTTGATTTTACGGGCCAATAGCATTTTTCAGTGGCTACCTCAGGGTTGAGCAGGTGGGTGTGCACCACAGCACGCTTAATGTCATACAGGTCAGTGTAGTGTTCCAGGGCTCTCTGCAGCAAGCCAGCCTTCTCACACAGCTGGGCCACATGGGCACGGTCGTAGTGAGTGAACATTTGGTTGCCCAAAATGGCATCAGCCACCTGAAATCCAACATGCCCAAACACACACGTACGTCACGTAAAAACTGAAAGCAGAAGCTTACAAAAGAATCCAGGTCAATGTAAAAGAGAAGGAAATGGGTGAGAAATGACCTGTGGCGCATGCATCAGGTTCATCTCAAGCAGTCGTGTCTGCAGGGGGCCTTCAGTGGGGCGATTGTTCTTTAGAGCATCCAGCAGGAAGGAAGTGCACTGCTGAATCAGGTTATACTCCATGAACACATCCACAATCTGAGAAGACAAAACAATACATAAATTAACACGATTTTAACAGGGAATACTCATAAAAAGAAAGGAAAAAATAAAGTGTGTCAAGAGGGCAAAACAAAAAAAGAAAAAAAACCCAAAAAAAGAAATATATAACCCCAAAAAATAAATAAATAAATGAATAAAAAAGAGAGAATGTCACCTGGGTAATGTCAGCTAGTGGTTCCTCATCCTGCACCAGCATCTGGGAGAACTGCAGGCCCTGCTCTGGACTGATACGCATCACATTCCGAAGCAAGAAGATCCAGTCTGGAGTGTAGCCAACCTGCAGGGACAGAAGACTGGATTAAGCATATTTAACAAGATGGCAAAAAGGTCACTGAATAGTCATTGAAACTAAATGTCTACAACCTGTAACACTATACTGACCATCTTCACGAACTCACTGTAATATGTAAAAATTTATATATATATATATATAAATAAAAATCTTGTTTAGTCCGATTGTGTGTAGTATATACTTCAATTCTTATTGAGTTAAAGAGGCACCTTTACATGGCTCTGAACCTGCTCCCAAAGTTCATCTGCATCAGTCATGTTTAAAAATTGTGAGAAACACCATAATCTAGCTTTAAACCTTTTTGCTGCACCCAAAGTTCCATATTATACACTGTTCAACATCTTGATAAGATAGTTCATATATTTTTTTGTTCAAATTACGGATCCATCAATACGGATTTATGATGCATTAGGAAAGTTAAGCATTAATAAAGAAAAAAAATATATACAATAATTAACTGGCATGAATCATTTTAATTATAAAACAATGCATTATTCGTATTTTACCAGCAATCAACTTACCTTCTTTGCATATAGTACAATTTTCTGGAACTGGCCAGTCTCAGCAAAACACTGAATGACTTTATTTGGGACATTTGCTCTCAGATAAACACTAAGTGCTAGAGTCGGGTCCACAGACTTCACTAAATCACCCAGCTCTTCAGAGCACTCCAGCTGAACAGAAGACATAAAAAAAAAAATCTCAGTCATAACCTGCTCCTGTTAAATAATCAAAATTAGAAGTCAAACATATTACTGCAAAGACCAAACAAAAAACCCCAGAGATTCCTATTTTAAAGAAAGTTTTAGCTCTCTTACCTTATCTTCCTTCAGCCACTTCTCCAGCAGCTGCTTGCGGCCCTGCTGCAGTACAGGCCTGCACAGCTCCAGGGACTCGAACTTGTTGAGCTGGCCCTGATCCAGCAGGATCCCGAAGTACTGGAGCAGAGGAGAGGTCTGGCCTGGCTGGGCGGGAACACTCTGGAAACGCCGAATGGTGTCTGGGGTCCGCAAAATACCCTGAGAAACCACAACATACTTGTACAAACTCCAGACGGATAAAGATAGGGAAAAAACCAGCACAAAGCCTTGTTAAGCCATAAAGTGATACCTTTGGTGCATTGGCAGCTACTTTGGCAGCCTCGGAATAGTTACCCCCTGCAAACAATGTGTTAAACTTGCGTGCAAAGAGCTCTTCTGCGCCAGCCAAGTTGTTGCGTACAGCCATGCGCAGCGCCAGATCGGGGTTCTGCAGGACGTTGGTGATGTAGGGGATGATGTTCTCTTCCTCCACACACACTGACAGCACCTAAAGAACACGAGCAGGTGTTACATAATGTGGAAGAATTGCTAGGAATCAGTGAGCTGCTGCAGGGAGAAGTGGGGAAGATGGCCCACATGCACATATGAATGGAAAGAGATCTAGGAAACCTTTACTTTTCTCATATACTTAAGATCAAATACAATAGTGATTGTGGGAAGGAGGGCAAACAGCGCTGTAATTTCTTAGACCAATGCTATAATCTGAGCAAAATGGGCGAATTTGCTCCACTTTCTTTTAGTCACTGGAAATGATTACTTCATCATTGGGTGGGACAAACAGTGGCTCCTTTCGCTTCACACAGTTTAACAGTTCAGGTAAACTAGTCCTTTGCTCCACTCTATTGAATTAAAAGGCATTCTGTCTCCTCGACTTTCCCAAAACAAAAAAGCAGTTTAACAAAAAGGAACCAATTGCATAATTTAGCACCCAGCCATAAGACATGACTAGCTTTCACACGTTGCACATCACACCCAAGTTCACATGAAAACCACAGACCAAAGATCAGTTTTCACAATCAATCTCAAGTGCAAATGTGGAGCATGTTGACAGTCTTGAATGTGACATGGGGAAGAAAGAAAGAAAAAAAAAAAGAAAAAAGCTGAGATCTTGGGTAAATGGTTAGCACTAACTCATCAGAGGATCACAAGTTCAAATTCTCACACTGCACATATCTGCAGCTGGGATCCAAGGAAGCAAAACTGGAAACCTCTCTGCGTGGAAGGGAAGGCATTAGGGGTGCCAGGAAAAAAAATAAATAAAAATTGATTCACGTCTAAATCACAATTCTTATTTTTTAGCATTGTGAATCGATCCAAATTTTCAAGAATCGATTTTTAAAAACATCTTTTTTTCCCGAACATTTCCAACCTTACTCACAGAGCCTACCGATTGTCCAGACACGGCCTCCATCGTGAATTGTTCCAGTGAGTGGCAGGTACAGAATAAGCTTTTAGCCTACAGCCAGCACCTTCTTCGCTGAAGGCAAATGTTTCGGTGCACTTCAGATTTTACAACTTTCCGGGTAAGAAGGAGCTTGACATGACATGTGCGGTGTGCAAAATCCGCTAAATAAAAGTCAAGTATTTCGGGAACACTTCAAATCCCCAAGCCCACATCTTACGCCATCGCCTAGAGTTAAAAGAACCGGAGCAGCAGCACGACCAACACACACTCCATCACTTCACTAAACTCCCAACCAACTCTGAACAATCAAAGCTGATCAGTACATCTGCAAAACCAAGAGTTGTTCCTAGCTTATAGAAGAATGTAGTTACTCATGAAATTGGCATCCTTCGTTTGTAATGGTTATGCATCAAAAATCGGTTTGAATCGAGAATCTATCCTGAATCGAATCGTCACCCCAAAAATCGGAATCGTATTGAATCGTGAGTTGTTAGTTTCACATCCCTAGAAGGCATGATCTCACTCTTATCAATCACCAGTATCTGTAAGATCATGAAAGCCGAAGGTGGTAGATAACGGTTTCCTCCGCTGTCCAAAAATGTGTGTTCGGTTGGATTCAGACATCTCTGAGGAAGCACAGGCCAGCATTCACATTTCCCCTTGCCCCAGGGGAGTAGGTGTGAGCTCATCCAATTTCTTACCAGCTCTAATCATTGCTGATAAAGGTGATTCTTTGGGTCCCCCCAAAAGAAAAAAAAAGAAAAAAAAAAAAAAAAAAAAAAAAAAAAAAAAATACACTGCATTCCCCCTCCCCAAAACATTCTACAATTTTTAGAAAGGCAACTGGTTGTTAATGTCACTAATTTTCAAGCAAACAACCTTATGCCAGTTAGAATGCTGATATGTGGTCAAGATATTGTTGTCATATTGTTGTCTTTTGATGAAACGGCAGGATGACGTTTGTACTCTTATGCCAGAGGAAAAACCGCTATATGGCTACACACCCAGAGTATTTCTTACAGAGAGTTTTGTCTGATTGTTGGTTGGTATCAGTGCCTGGGAGTTGTCTTTGCATCCTTATCTCCTGGGTTTCAGACAAGAACACAAAACGAAGACTCCCTAGAACAGATGCAAACGGCTCATATGGCAAAGCTGCTTTCTAGCATATTTGCAAGTCTTAAGCACTTGTTCATACACATATAGACCTATAAAACTAAATGATGTAGTTTTCAATCAACTTTATGCTTTAGGTCAGTATAAACAACCATTTGCAGAAAAAGAATACAAGTATATTTCCAATTACAAATCACCACCAGCCATCAAAACCACAGACAGCACCTGATGGCTTGATACAATAAAAAAAACCTTCTAATTTGGCTTACACATTCAAAATCACCTCATTTTGTGATGAGTTTATATTGCAATCTTGGATATTTGTCTAACTGAAAGAAGCTTCATAATAAGCTTTGATTTTAATTTGGAAAATTAATATTTATAGATTAAAATGCTTTAATGATAAAAAAAAAAAACAAATGGATCAATTAAATAAAAATAATGGTTAATTGCAGCCTTACTTTTATTATACTGAGTGATGAAATTAACTGGTGAAATCTTTCCCAACATTAAGTGTCATCACATACTGCTAACAGTTAGTATTCTACAGTTAGATAGCTACATTTAGCATATTATATACCCCATATACTATATTTAGAATAATAATTATACCCCACCTTAACTAATATTTAGTTATCGATTTAAAAAGGCAGCTATTGACCAACATACTGAAAGGTGGATTTAATTGTGAGCATGCTGGTTTACACTGCCGAAATGTTCTGGTGTCACATGACCTCAAAGCAATATTATGATTATTCCGCACTATCACTCGCATTAAGAGCATGTGAACAGCTTTATACAAAGGATGCATCAAAAAAGTAGATACAGCTCCAAGAATCAACTCCCTCTCTATATCTATGTGTGTGTGTGTATGTATGTATGTATAGAGTGCAAATCTCTGCACTCTCCTCCGTCTCCCTCACCATTCTCCTCAGTGAGCATGTGGGCAGTATTATGGTCATACGATCACTTTCTAGCAATGCTTGTGATTTTTTAAACATTATGGCTTTGATTGTACTTAATGTTTAACTGTTTAGGTGACTTTATATCCATTAAATTGCTCCAGGTCAATGTCTCCAGGTCTTTTTCTGCTGAATCTTTGCTTTTGCCTCGTTGATGAAACAAACTGGATTGTGTGCGCGCAACCTCGTTTACATCCAGGGGAAATGATCTGGTCAAAAGCAAAAGAATTCACACCTACTGTGAGTGACTATTTTAAAGCATATTTTGCTTTCAGTAAAGACAGAATTTTTAAAAAAAAATTTAAAAACCTTTCCCATTTAATTTAGTCATGGCTAAATCCCACCCACCAGGTCTATCCCCAGCACTCTACAGCTTGTTGGTCATGTGCTTCCTCTGAAGCATGTGATACCGGGAGTCCAGAGCTATTATTTCAACTGTTTGCACATGGAACACTGGGGCAGCTGTCTCAACGGAAAACCATTAGCCCTCCATTTTCGTACAAACGACACACAGACGGCCATGATTGGCTAGCATCGCTCTCTTTTAACCAAGAACATGTGGCATCACTGGGATTCAAACTAGCAATCTCCGGATGATAAGAATGCTACCAAATAAGCCTGTACACTACTATAATGCTTTCCCGGTTTCTAACAGCAGACGACATGGCTAAAACGTTCTTGTATTAGTAGCAGAAGCATTGCGTAATTATGTTATTAGTGCATCATTTCGAGTAAAACTAGTTTTATTCCTAGCATATGCAGGAATGATACGGAATTATTAGTCTTAGCAGCAGAGGTACTGATTGGATCAATTCCTGAACTGGGTCAAGGTCTTAGCAAGGTCAATTTTTCCCCCTTTTATATAATTCTCCATGCGTGATGAAAACATTAAGGACTTTTTTTTAAATAAATAGTAAAAGTTACATATGCAATAGGACGGCACAAATTAAAAATGCGTCAAAGTGCTACTGTTTATCATGACTACATAAAAAACAAACCCTGCAGTATCTTAACACGTTTAGGAGCACACTGCAGAGAGCAGGAGAGGCAAACATTAAGCGGATTAGAGATCTCATCATCATATCCCACTGGTCACATGATGCAGGAGCCTGCTGTGCACCCGCAGCCACAACTGTAATTCTCAGCATTGTGGGATCCCAAGGCCGTAGCATGGAAGCCCAGATACAGACGCATAATGGACAGTCTCGAAGCTTGAAACTGTTGGGAACAGGCTAGCATAAAAGTAGGCAGCAAAGACACAATGAACGGTGGTCATCTTTCTTCTCGCCCACTGCATATTTCATGGCTCGGAAGCCTGTGCTAGAAAATTATTCATCACCTGGAAGCATCAGGTTACAGTAAACAGATCGACAAGCACAAGTCTGTCCTCAGTTTGAGTCTACCATTTACGGCATGGAAACTATTCGTTCAGGTCTTAATGTCATTCCACTCGAATATACTTTTAACTTAAAAGCCCGACAAGACACTTTTATATTTTACTGACAATCCAGAGGGGAAGGGGGAAATAAATAAATAAATAAATAAATAAATAAATAAATAAATAAAAATAATAATAATAATAATAATAAAATACGCACATACCTGTCCCTTCCTGTTAACACCTATGATGCCAGAAGTAGCCTCATGAGGAGCAGTGACGAAGATGGTCTCCCCACTGATCCGGTTCATATAAATGCAAGTGCCAGTTTCAAGGTCATACAGGTGGATGTAGCCATATTTGGTGATGAGAAAGACCACATCATGCTTGGGGCTGATCTACATGAATGAAAAGAGAACCTCAATCACATCAATAATCTATACAGAAAAAAAAAAACCATAACGGTGAGGTAACTGGCTATTGAAATTGTTTTGCAATTTATTACATTTCAACAGCGGTTATAACATCTGTCCTGCGAAGCCGTGTGATAAAATCAGAATGACAAAACAGTTTAGAAAAGGACTAAATACCTGCATAGCAACAGGAAAATCATTCTGGGCTTCTGGTGGAAAGAACACATCTACGGCTTTCTTCGGGAAAGGCTGATTGCCAGACGGAGGTGTTCCGACTTCGATAATGTGCAGCTAGATATCCAGCGGAAAAAGAATACATAAGTAGGAGCTTTTCATTCACCAAAAAACAGAATTTCAAAAATGGTCAGAGAGCATTTCGAGAACATTTGTTAGGCTTTAGACCTTTCCTCCCGCTTGTCCACGGACAGCAAAGCAAAACAGGGTGGATTCTTCAGCATTTCCTTCCATTTTGAACTGACCGAAGCCTGCAGCATGGCCCTCGATAGGCTGTGACACCTTCCTGTCCACAGAATACAGCTGCATAGCTCCCACCACACGGTTTTGCTAAGAAGGAATAAATATGAAAACCATTAGAGACTACTTATTGTTTAATAGGGGTAATGCACACTTCAACGCATTTTTGTAGCTTTAAACTAAATAACTGTGGCAAAACAGTCAGTGATAACAATATCGACAACTTTTTATATAAATCTGGAATTTACAGGTTGAAAGTGGTTCAAAATGCCATCTGCTGGTTAATATTATCCTGAAACTTGCAAGACTCATGCCTACATAGATTCAACTGTTTGGTACTTATCTGTTAGGGAATTTTGATTTAACCTTCTAATCAAAGATTAGCAGCCCACAGACCTTCCTACTCTTGACCCCAAGTGCTCATTTTCAAAATGATTGAAACTCATTACTTACAGGACATAACACCCCCCATTCCCTCCCCGTCTCACCCTCCTGCACAGTTTACCCTGCACCTTCATCAAGGAGGTTTACCCTCAGTTGATGCATTTCATTGTCAGAGGGATTACACAAAAAAATATCGGGTCCAGATATTTCAGTAATTTCAACCAGCAGGGACGTTTGGACAAGGAAGATTTTACTGGATTTTGGAATAGATCTAGGAATTATTAATGGATTCTTTAACATAGAGAGTCACGGCCATTTTTTGGAAGTGCTGCATTACAGCAGGCCCAGTAATACTTTGTTACATATGGATTTTCATTATTTGTTATTAGTCTTTTCAGTCTTCTAGTTCCAAAATCTGTACATGTGTGAAATTTCATTCATGAATTCTCAGGCTTCCAATTAAAATCATTTTCAACGGAATTTAAAATTAGATATGCGGATGTCGTTTAACTAAAATCATGCATTGGTGGCGACATCCACAGGGCAGATCTGAATACATGCAAGGAAGTGCCGTCCAAAATGTCCTCACCGACTTTTCTCTCTTGTGACAATAAGAAATTTATCTTTTTTCAAATCATATGCACTTTTTATAAACTTTAGAGCAAAACATATCTGAACCAGATTCTGAAATGTTAATTACACAAACATGTGAATATGTGCCCATCCAAAAATGTCCACTCCAAAATCTTTTTTTTTAGTTCTAAAGTTTAGTTTTTTTTAGTTAACTCCAGTTCAACTTTACTTGCAATAGTTCAGACATTTTATTATATTAAAGCGATTAAAATGTAATGAAAAACATTTAACTGGTTTTAATTTTAAAACATTTTGAAATTATTACTATTGACAATGTGAGTCTTTATATAAATTATTTATTAAAATTGTTTTGGACATGCATACCTTCAAAGGCCGTAACATTACAACCAAAATTTTAAATGTTTTCATAACTTCGAACATTACTAAAAAAACTAGCAAATTAAAAACCTTTATTTTTGACTCCTTTGTGACGGATTGCTCGAAGAGTCTGTGAAAATGCCCTTAACCAGAAATGGGGCTTCGGTCAAGGAAAACTCTTAAGACTGTGAATTTGACTCCCTATTAACTTCTGGATCCAGTAAATTTTTAAAGGATACTTTAGCATCGTGAGATAGGACAATTTTTTGGCATTTTGGTTCATACAGGGGATTGCTGGGTTTGGTAAAGGTTAGCACTCTAAATGCTCCAAGTTTTTTTTTCTTTATTAGTTTATTTATTTTTTTTATTAGCATTTTTCAAAACTATTCAGTGGGTGGAGTTATGCTCAGATCTGGGGGTAAAGTTAAATGTTACAAGTTATACTCAGATCTGGGGGTAAGTTATATTATTTTATAAAGCCAAGCACTGAAATTAAAGTGCTGACAGTTTATCAGGGAAAAAGTCCAACATGCTTACACGAACAAGCATTACAATTTTGTTCTAGCAAAGCATCAGCCTCAAATAGGGAATTAATCTAAACTGTACCAGTGATATTATTTCCAGATATCCACACCACAAATTTATTGTTAACAAGCACAAACAGCTTGAATTAATGCCTACCTGAGCGGAAATCCCAATAAGGAGAAGCCATTTTTGTTTGGCGTCGGTACGGTAGTTGATAATTTGGCAGCCTGCTAAGCTGGAATGCCGGTCAAACACTTTAACAGGTTGTGAGTCACCTTCCATACTCCAGTGGTAGACGGCGTTGTCTGTTATGAGTGCTACCGTGTTGAGGGAGATCCACTTCCAGAATGTCACATCCTCAGTCATGGTGTGCGCCTTCATCTTGCTCTTCATTTCAATGTTGAAAATCTGGAGGGTCTTCGCAGCTGCAGTTCAGAAAGATAGGGAGTAGGCTTGAAGATTTCGGCGGCCTATCGAACGACTACGGATTGTATTTGGTGTTCAACACACAACAGAGATGAAAGATGTGTGTTCAAATGTCGAAGACATTAAAAGTGCAGACGGCATAACTTAGGACAAACAGCTGCAGTGCAAAGAAGACCTCAAGACCCAACACCGCAAAACATTCACACAGATTAACCTTTGCTCTGCATTTAGTCCAATTCTCTAATGTCCTATTTTGATGCTGTGGTACTAGATCTTACTCCAATTCAGAAAATTTGGGACTACTTTGGGTCTGAACAAAATCAAACCAGACACCCTACAAGACATTGTCTCACAATTGTATTTGTTTCTAATGATGGTGCAAAAAAATAGATAAAAATCCATTCATTATCATAGACCTTGACATCACGAGGAATGAGTGCAATCTGTTGCCTCTACAGGAGTTACAGTACCGAATGTTTCTCAGGCAGAACAAAAGCTATGACTTCACCTTTCTGTTCTCACACTTAGCCTACACAAGCACCTCATTAACAGCCGAAAACATCCCTATATATATATAAAACGAAAGTATTGCAAGCACAATGGCAAAATCAGTACAAGACTGGAGTGACTGATAACAAAAGTGAGACCTCATTAGCAGTGACTGAGTGACATGCAGCATTTCAGCACTTTAATGGACTTGAAATTATGTGTATATATATTAAATAAAAAAATCCAAAAAAAAATCTTAGTCTTGCAATTCCCTCCATCTAAACTCAGAATCAGCACTTATTTCTAGTTCCAGTCTTGAAAAAGATTTCACATTGCTGTTTGTGAAACCTGCAATCCCGCCCCCTCATCAATGCATTAGCTATTAAAAAGCTCACACACTTCACAAGAAAACCGCACAATTCAGTATAGATGAAATTGAACTCACCGTCTGCAAACATAAGAAAGCAGTAAGGAACAAAAGAAGAATAAAAACAAGCAAAAAACAGACAAAGCATTTATGACAGCAAGACATTTCCAATGAGTACTTTATGACTACTTTTAACATCCAATTACTGCAAGAGGCAGGCAAGTGCCAAGGAGCAGACTTTCTACAAAATAAAACTGGCATAGCAGTGAATATGAACATAAATGTGGGAATAGTGTGAACACTAATATACTGTGTGTAAATATAAATATATATATATGTTTATTTATAAACATTATGTGATCTGGAGACACAAAAACATGCTACACAAAAATGTTAAGTTTTAAAAATCATAAGCAGAACGCCTACGCCTACAGATCTGGAGTGTGCCTTACCTTTAAGAGCAATCACTTTGCTGGCTGGGTTCATGATTGCGCTATCTGCAGAGATGGGCCTGCGGATAGGCGAATTGGGGTCGCTCATGTCGATGATGACCACCTGCGCTTGCTCTCCGACCTTTTCTCGCACGCAGATGAACTTGTCCGACTCCATGGTGAGCGTGCTGAAGCCAATGTTTGCTGGGTTAATACCCAGATTCTGGAGCTGATGGTGGAGAGGAAATTAAAGAAGAAAAAAAAGATAGAAAAAAAGAGATCATCAAGCCTTAGAGGAGAGTTGACAGACATGAGCTGTGGCATGTACAGGAAATCCTGCTGACATTCTGCGGCACTCAGCAAAATTCTGGGAAAATTCTGCTAGCAGCAAATTTGGCACAAAACGGGGATTAAAACACTTTGGGTTGGAGGTGAGGATTCTGAATCATTTTGATTAAGAAGCCGTCATGTTCACAGATCCCTTGCCACACCTTTGCAGATGTTCACCTGTGTGTTAAGGCTTTTAAACGTTCAGGTGCGAACATTACATCACACCCATGACAATAAACTGTCAGAACTCATATCATATTAAACATGAGACACCAAACGCTGACAGTCGATGAATAAAGGGGGGAAAATGACAAACAGAACAAACCAAATGAAGTTTGTGAGGTTATTTGTAGTGACAGCGGTGTTCAGGATGCCTGGGCCGATGGCTAACATTTTCTCCCAGGCTAGTCACTGAGTCAATAATTTAGCTAGTCAGCTGAGCCAGCGCTCTTTTAGCACACTAGCTCTGTCTAACCTACATTTAACAAACTAACAACACATAAAACATCGTACAACAACCCAAACTGTAGTTCACTTCTTTATTTTTCAGTAATCCATATGAGAACCGGAGTATTAGCCGCATGGATGGACGAGCTAAGCGTTTGATAAACCGATAGGAGGTCATTCATTTTAGCTCGAAGCCTTCAAGCTAGTCGGTATGCTAAGCGTTCTCGGTATGCTAGCAAAAACTCAAATCGGCTCATTCGAAGTTTGCTAACAACCCAATCCTGCTATTTAGACATTCTTGGTGTTTCGTTGTAAATTAAAACATTATTATCTTACCTGCAGGTGCTCCTGAAAGCGAATAGGCAGGATCTGAGCCATGGTTAGTTTTCTGCTCTCCCGGCCAGATAGCTAAGCTAGCTACTCACTACGACCTCCTCTACAGACACCGCAATCAAATACCACTAAAAATAAAAAAATCAATGACGTGCCGAATAAAGAAAATATAAAATCTTGAAATGATGAAGGTTGTTTCGACGTGTTACACGAACAGCGCCGGTCCTGCCCCAGGGATGACTGTTTTTCGCCTCCACTGCTTATGACGGAAATCAGCGGACCCCGAGCTGCTGAAGTCCTCAAACCCGCAATGGCGGCGGAAACGCAGGAAAGACTCAACACGGAAGCGTCAAGAAGACGAAGGGCAAAAAACACCCAACCATTTTGTCGAAATTGAAAGATTAAGAAATATCCTGTGAATTATACCCGGGTATATTTCGGCAAAGTGACGTTTTTAAGCACGGGTTTAAAAATTTGACTGTAGTATAAAGTCTTTAATTAAACCGTTAATTTATTTTTTGCCACATCATTCAGCAGATTACATCTACGTCATTTCCGGTGAACAAGAAGAGGTTTCACAATCACACTACTATACTAAATAGTGTGCAAAAACACCTCAATACAGATAATATGCAACATATGTTTAAATATACTATTTATTGTGGAAGTATGCGATTATGGGCGTGAACCCTGATTCATAGAAATCCCTCAGGTAAAAAAAAAAATAAAAAAAAACACTGACACATTTTCTATCCTGGTTCTAGAATTGTGGCCCAATGTCTTCAGACATCCTAAGAAATTTTTTTTTTTTTAAATAAAATCAAACATGACTTTGTTGACAAAATGAAACACATTGGTAATCATTAATTCATCTTTATTCCTTCATGATCTGTATCACTTCTTATCCTGTTTAGGATCAGGGAAGCTGGAGCCTGACAGCTCCGAGCCAGCTCTGGGCGAAGGCAGGGTACAACCTGAACAGCTCCCCAGTCCACTGCAGGGCTAACACAGACAAACTGCCAACATCACACACATTCAGACCTAGGGGCAATCTGGAAAATCCAATTAGCCTAATGTGCTTGTCTATGGATCGTGGGAGGAAACCAGACCACCCAGAGAAAACCTACATAATCACAGGGAGAACATACAAACTCCACAGAAAAATGCCCTTGTTAAATGCAGGGCTTAAACTCTGGGCCTTCTTACTGTGAGGCGAGAATGCTAACTGTGAGCTTCACCAGTGTGCACCCTTATTCACCATCAGTATGTAATTTATCCTGATTAGGGTCACAGCGGGTCCTGAGCCTATTCCAGGGACACCGAGTCTGGATCATTTTACAGTCGGTTGTAAAGCAAACACACACGCACACACACACACAATCTAGGGTCAATTTGGTGCAGCCAATCCACTTGACCAGGTTTTTGCAGGTGGCTAGGAACCTACATGAACATGGGGAGGACGTGCAAAATGCCAGGGTCTAACTCAAGGTCCCAGGACCCAGCCATTTTTATTAATCATTATTAATGAAATTTAAAAAAATGCACAAACACTGTTTACAAAAGTACATTTATTACAAAAACAATCGTTTTTTTATTAATCATTTGGAACAAAGTGTTTTTTTGTGCAATCAAACAACAACAAAAAAGTTAAAATACAAAAGAATCCTCTCCATTTTAGAAATACAAGATTTCTCATTTCAGGAATGTTTCGTATGGAGTCGCTTCTGTTTTCGTTGTAAATATCGAGCACGAGCTTCTGTAATTGAACTTTCATCGTTTCTCTTCTCCAGCTTTTTTAATACATCTTCACTGGTGTCTGTGAAATAAAACCAGATATATTCAAATTAGAACAGCTATGAAATCATATGAAAATCTACAGTAGGTCAAAGTGGTAAATGCATTATCAGGGTATATCTCTGCAATGCTTTTGTTGGACTTTATAGGGAATGTATAAGATTTAGTGTACACTATATGGCCAAAAGTTTGTGGACATCTGATCATCACACCCATATGTGATTCCTCTCCCAACTGTCAAAATTTGTAAGCACTGTATAGGATAGATTTGTATGTTATAGCATGACCATTTCCCATTACTGGAACTAATAGGCAGAAACCTCCTTGATCATGGCAGTGAGTTTGTAACCATCATTTGCCATGGTTGGTGTGGAAGAACTTGACTGGCCTGTACAGAGCTTTGAACTTAACCTCACTGAACGTGATGAACAGGAACCTTGACTGCACCTCAATCAGTGACTTCCCACATTCTTTTGTAGCTGAAAGATCATTGTAAAAAAATGTAGTGGAAATCTTTCCAAGAGAATCAGAGGTTATAACACATACAGTATAGGTGTGATGATCAAGTGTCCACACACTTTTGGTCATGTACTACATAACTCACCCATTTGTTTTTGTGCTCCCCTTTTCTTTTCCCAGTGTGCCATTTCCTCATCAGTCACTTCCTCCCTTGCGACACTGCTCAAATCATAAACATCAATCTCATGCAGCTTTGGAAGCAGGTCCTTCACCCAGTCATATCGGATTGGGCATACAGTTCTCACGTAAACCCGTGATGTAACCAAGACATCATGGAAAATGATCCAGTCAAGCTGTGCCTCCTGCCCAAAAAGCTGAAAAAGGCATCAATGCAATCATTTAATAATCAATCAGAATAAGAAACAAGCTTAAGAAAACAGTTGAGTAAAATTCCTTACAGATGATGATGGATGAATATGAACTGTCGAGCCATGTCCATCCATGGTACAGAATGCCTTTCCAAGAGATCTTCTTGCCACATTAGTAAAATAACCCTGGCACAGACATTGCCTCAGAAGTTCACTCTTGCTGCCTTTAAATGTCTCTTGTGGAAAATCCTTTTGCTAACAACAACACAACAAGTGCAATGAGCAAAATATGAACACATCACAATTCTTACAGTATTACAGCTGAGGAGTCTGAATGAGAGCGAAATTGATGCACTGATTGCTTCACTTTCACACTGCACACAGTTAAATAAATCACAATGCAATAAACATTGGCATAAGTATGTTGAAAATGTAATCATAAAACTTATTTTTCATTGTCCATATATACACAGATGGGGATAAAAATCAACAAATTGAAGCACACAGAAATCACAGTCAAGGAATGTGTAAAGGACATTAGACACTGGATGCTTATTAACTTTCTCTTATTAAATTCTGATAGGACAGAAGTACTTGTACTCAGAACACAGACAGCTAGAAAGAAGGTTTCTGATTACATAGTAATTTTGGATGGTGTTTCATTTTTATCGTGTGCAACAGTAAAGAATATTGGTATGATAACTGACCTCAGTCTTTCATTTTAAGTTCATGTAGATAATATTACCCGGATAACTTTCTTTCATCTCAGAAATACTACTAAAATAAGAAATATGATGTCATTGCATGATGCCTAAAAATTTGTTAATGCTTTATTTGTACAGTATTTGTATAGCACATTTTACAGTTGACAATATCACAAATCAACTTTACACAGACAAACAAATTTGAAAAAGAATTTAAACAATTCTCAATTCTCTTTAAACCCTATAAATGACCCCAATGAGGAAGCCTGTGATTGCAGTGGCAAGGAAAAACTCCCTCAGGTAACATGAGGAAGAAACTTTGAGAGGAACCAGACTCAAAAGGGAAACCCATCATCCAACCAGATAAAAATACAAATTGCATTCATACAAATACAAAAATGTAGCAGAAACGCCACTATAGTTTAACACAAAGTACAGTTATCTTATAACTGTAATAGTAATTGTAGTCCTACATCATTTCAAAAAAAGAGTTTATATCTCCAGCAGTGAAAAGTCCTCATCACCGTTTCTGAGTGTATATTTGGGTGCATAAAGAACATCAGCAGCATGAGGAGCATCTAAGGAGAGAGGCTTCAACCATTAGTAGTAGGATGGAGCAGAGGATTCAGAGAGCAGAAGGATCTGGATCACTGGTATCTCAGAAGTAGCACACACACACACACATTATATATATATATATATATATATATATATATATATATATTGTATGTGGGAAAAAATAACAGCACTACAGTTTCATCCCGACAAGCCTGTTTCGTGGTTGCCCACTCATCAGGGGATTTATTAAGAGCATACTTTTACTACAGTATATATACACAGTCATCAAGGTTTGAATGGTGTGCTTTAATTTATGCAGTGTGAAGTAGTTCAGGTGTTGCTTAGGAGGGCTTTGTTTCTGTGGCGGCATGAAGACACAAGCTCGTTACGCTTATTGAGTGTTGATAGTTCGATGTGACATATGATCAGGAACTTTTCTTTGAGGCAGAGGTTGCATTTTTTACTTGAGCTGTTGTAGGGTGAGTTCGATG
>JAOUQZ010000049.1:9259111-9286913 GCA_028564935.1 Neosilurus hyrtlii | reverse complement strand
AGAGTCAGTGTAAGTAACAGTACTTCGTAGAGTCAGTGTAAGTAACAGTACTTTGTAGAGTCAGTGCAAGTAACAGTACTTTGTAGAGTCAGTGCAAGTAACAGTACTTTGTAGAGTCAGTGCAAGTAACAGTACCTCGTAGAGTCAGTGTAAGTAACAGTACTTCGTAGAGTCAGTGTAAGTAACAGTACTTCGTAGAGTCAGTGTAAGTAACAGTACTTCGTAGGGTCAGTGTAAGTAACAGTACTTCGTAGAGTCAGTGTAAGTAACAGTACTTTGTAGAGTCAGTGTAAGTAACAGTACTTCGTAGAGTCAGTGTAAGTAACAGTACTTCGTAGAGTACAGTGTACTTCGTAGAGTCAGGGCACATGTAGCCACTGGGATTTGTTGCCCATTCTTCAAAGCAAAACAGCAGCTCCTTCAAGATTTTCTCTAACTCAGTGAATTTTCTAGTTTCTGATAGGTGGAAAGCCATCAAAAAATTCTTCTACAAGCTGTCTTATCCATCTTTGACTTCAGATAAGTTAAAAATACTTATAATGAAACAGTTATAAAATTTGTCTTTTGTATGACATGGAGAATTATTCAGATCACAGTGATTGTTAATCCACCTCAGCCTATAAAACTGCCTCAATCTGAATAATTCTCATATCATACTTTTGCCACATTATAAAAGGTATACTCTGTGATAACATTTTTAAGTTAATGCCCAAAAAGAAAATTCAAGTTGACAGCTGTTGTGGTGTGTTTTTCAGCTAGTGCATGGAATGCAAATTAAAGATGGCAGCTATAGTGGGAATATTGGATAACTCATCGCAACAAAAATTAGTAGGCTTGTGTATTTAGCTAGTCACAACATTCATTCATTTTCTAAGACGCTTAATCCTAATTAGGGTCACGGGAGGCTGGCCCCTATCTCGGCCGACTCTGGGCAAGGGTGGGGTACACCCTGGACAGTTCGCCAGGCCATCGCAGGGACAACACTGCTAGTCCCAACATCCACACCAAGAATGGAGATGATCGATGATGACGTTTTTGAGGTATGCGCAAAATGCAACTGTGGAGAGACAGAGAGACGAATGGCCATCGTGGGTGATGACAATACTCCTCATGCCCACTGTGCTGAGGGGTAAAAGGCACTTAAAAAATTTTTTTGGATGAGTTTGAAAGACTGTTTGTAATTGACTAAGCATGCCCATTGTCACACTTTAAAAATGTTAAAATAAACTATAGATATTATGTACAGTAGACACTTATGTATAATGGATACTGAAACAATTGTATACTTCCATATAGTAGATACTAAAATAATTATTCGCCTCAGGCTCAGTGGGCATCACTGAATAGTTCTAAATACTATTAGTACAATGCAAAATATATTCAGCTATAATTCACCTCGTCTTCTGCAAATATATAATATATATAATATTTATAACCCCAAGCAAGAGGGTCAAGATTCAGTTGCATAAAATGTCTCTTGTAAGAGAGTGTTAAAGGATATGTGATGTCATTCACCATCCTGTGCATTCATAAAATAATGGAATAGAAAGGAAAATAGGTCAAATCCAATCCAACACCAGTTCAAAGTTTCAAACTAGTGCTTGTCAGTATTGCTAGGAATCAGATCAATGCATCACTATGTGCGTATAAACCTTTTATGTTTTTAACAACCGCATTAGAGATAAACAGAGCCAAATAGACTGAAGATACCCGTTGGCATGGATCCATACAACGGCAGAATAAGAAGACCTTCAACCTTTCTATCATTCACATCATAACGGTAGTCTATGGACTCTGCCTTTTCAAACAGCATGTCGCAGGCTTTCTCGATCTCAGTCTGACCTGAAAGAACAAAGAGGTAAAAATTTAAACCAGCAGAATAAAACATACTATGCGTAATAAAAACAAATGCACTACTAAGTCAGGACACCCTAAAACCTTCAGAACAAATCATTGTTAAATTGAGCTTGAGTAATATACATGCTTACCCGTCAGAAACACAAGGATATCACCACATGCTTCAGTAGTATGAATATCTAAAGCCACCTTCACCACCTTAAAAACAAAGATAGGAGCATTGCACACTTCATTTGTCTCTTATCAGAAACTTCAGAAAAGAAAGTTTTACAGCTTTCATTAAAAAAACAAAAAAAAAAAAAAAACAATCAGATGTCACAGCTCACTGCTTTCACATATGCAGATCCATCCTTTTCTTTTGGGCCAATCAAATTGCAGAACATTTCTTTCACGGGGTAGGTTCTTCCTGGAATGGTAAATACAGGACAATCTCCCAAAAAGTCACTGAGCTTGTCTGTTTCCAGAGTCGCAGACATCACAATCACCTTCAGAGGAAGCGTGCGGCCACGGGAGCCTCGTGATGGGGTCTTTTTCAGCAATCCAAGCAAAATATCCTGTAAGAAACAATGGCGTGACGACTACACACACAGGAAAGCACAATCTGGGCAAAGTTAAATGGAAAGTGAATACCTCAAAAAATACAGTGGGTACTAAAGACTTTTAATTAATGAGATTTTATGCATTAATAATTATACCGTGTTGAGGCTCCTCTCATGAACTTCATCAAGGATCACGACACTGTACTGTGTTAAACTTGGGTCTGCAAGGATTTCTCTCAGCATACACCCATCTGTCATGTACTTAATCAGCGTGTCCTAAAAAAAACACCACTATCAAATTATACTGGAAAAAATAAACAAGTGTACATGCACACAAACACACAGGTGTAAAGAGTACCTCACATTTAAGTTCAGGCACTTAGGATCCGTTTGTGTCTTACCTTTGTGGTGCAGTCATCAAATCGCACCTGATAACCGACCTGGTGCCCTACACTGACCCCCATTTCCTGAGAAACTCTCTGAGCAACAGTGATGGCCGCCACTCTCCTCGGCTGTGTGACGCCAATTTTCCCATCTCTACATAAACCTAAACATAAATATATTGAAAGGAATGCATTGGTTAAATATAATAGTAATGGGGCGGCACGGTGGCGCAGTGGTTAGCTTGTCCACCTCACAGCAAGAAAGCCTGGGTTCAATTCCCAGGCTTGGGCGTTTCTGTAAGGAGTTTGCATGTTGTTTCCATGCTTGCGTGGGTTTCCTCCAGGTACTCCGGTTTCCTCCCACAGTCCAAATCATCCCTGTGTGAATGTGAATGGTTGTGTGCGTGTGTTGACCAGCCATGGCCTAGCGAGCTGTCTAGAGTGTACCATGCCCTTGCCCAGAGTTAGCTGAGATCAGCGCCAGCCTCCCCAGTGTACAGACACCATACCATATATACACTGATCAGCCATAACTACAGCTACCTGTCATGAAATCATGTAAAGAGAGGATGCATACAATAGAGGAAAAGTTTATTGTGGACAGATAACCCAAGAGAATTTGTTGCCGGATAACAACACCAAGAACATGGAATATAGCGAAAACCAGGAAACTAGAACACAACAAAGAACACTAGGGCTGATGCTGTGACTGGCAATGTAAGGACAGGGCTTAAATCTACTTCCTGATTGTGAATGCAAACGCCACCCACATTGGGAAATGCCGGTGAATCAGAAGTGGCGTTATGACACTATCATCCATTACAGACAGGGGTGACGGCTCCTTGTTCAGAAGCAGGAAAGCATCCGCGCCAAAAGTGAATAAAAAAAGGCTGCCGTTTTAAAATGCCATATAACAAACTGCTTATTAACCTTGTTTGCTCAGTCTATCCCAAGAAATCTCAGCCCATGTTCTTTGTACAGACCTTGTAAGACCTCGTACTAAGGAACTTGGGCTAAGATTTCTCTGTACAGACCTTGCACTTCATTAATAGTAGACTTTATCTCATTACAGTGGCACCTGGCAAGCAGTGGGATGTGATCAGTCAGTTCTTGAAGTTGATGTGTTGTAATCAGGAAAAATAGGCAAGCATAAGGATTTGACTGATTTTGATAATAGCCACATTTTGGTGGCTAATTTAATGGGTCTATTCATCACCTAAGAGGCAGGCCTTGTGGGAGTTCCCACTGTGCTGCAGAAAGAACCTAACAAAGGTGTCACAGAAAGAACATTTATTCCTTCTTTTTCTAAAACACGTAATCCTAATTAGGGTCACTGAGAGGCTGGTGCCCATCTCAGCCGACTCTGGGTGAGGGCAGTGTACACCCTGGACAGCTCTCCAGGCCATCACAGGACAAAAACACGCTGACGGCTATGTAGCCTATTCTTGAAGAAAATCAGCAGTGATTCTTTTACATGCCTCTCACCATAGACAGTGAGAGACATGGTCGGCCTTTGATAACCAGTTAGCTGCACTGGGGAGACAGCAGTGACAACCCGCTGATAGCGGGCAGGGAAGAATAACCAATCAATATTCAAGAGTGTCATGGGTGCCCAAGGCTCACAGATGTACATGGGGAGTGAAAGCTAGTATGTCTGATCCCACAGATGATCTATTGTAGCACAGACTGCTGAAACTGTTAATGCTGGTTATAAGTGAGAACACACAGTGCATTGCAGCTTAATGCACATGGGGCTGTCTAGCCATAGAACAGTTATTAGGTTTTAATATTATGGCTGTTCATTTTATATTAAAAGCCATTTGCTGTACAGGCAATGAGTTCAGTCATAATTTTTAAACAATATGTTCTGCGTATAACAATCATAACATGACAAGTGTCTTTCAGCACAAAATGGAAAACTAATGAATAATTTACTTTGTGTATGCAAGGTACACATATCAGCCTTCTGTTGTGTGAGTATGATTTGTGATGTCAAAACAGCTGACACTTCAACATATAAGCTCCAGAAGACCTCTGAAGATATTCTGTACTATCTGGCACCAAGATGTTAGCAGCTGATCCTTTAAGTCCTGTAAGTTGTGAGGTTGAGCCTCCATGGATCAGACTGGCTGGTCTAGCACATGAAACAAATGCTCAGTCAGACTGAGATCTGGGGAACTTGATGGCCAAGTCATCACCTTGTCATGTTCCTGTAACCTTTCCTGAACAACTTTAGAATCGTAACATGGTGCATTATCCTCTAATGGCCACTGCCATTAGTACATACAGTACTGTCACCATTAAGTGGTGTCTGCAGCAGTGTTTAGGTAACTGGTATATGTCTGCCCAGAGCATCACAGTGCCCCCACCGGCTTGCCTTTTTCCTATAGTGCATACTGGTGCCATCTCATAGCAGGTGAGTGCACCTGGCCTTTGACAAGATTAAAAAGAAATATATAATTAATTCAAGCAAGCTACCTGCTTCTATTGCTCCATGGTCCAGTTCTGATGCTCATACACCCATAGTAGGTACTTTCAGAAATGAACAGGTGGTAGTGAGTGAGTGAATTGTTGCTTTATATCCAGCCAACAATTTTTCAGTTATACTCAGGACAACAAATTTGAATCCAACACTTCTTAAGGCAGAAATATGCTGATGGCAATCCAATCCAATTGCCTACTCTTTACAAATGATAGCAATGGTTCTTTTACATGCCTCTCACCACAGACAGTGGGAGAAATGGCAGACCTTTAATAACCCAGTTAGCTGCACTGGGGAGACAACAGTGACACTGAGTGATAGTGGGGCTTGGAACCCTGATCTCCGGATCAGTAAACCAGCACCTTAACCACCGAGCCACCACTGCCCCCTTTGAACAGGTGGTAGCTTGTTCACCTTACTCAGTCTGCAACTACAGAATACAAAATAGCTTGAAAATTCTCTGTAATCCTACGGAGCATACAACTGCATCAAAGTAAACTGTAAGTTTTCACCACTGACAAGCTCATAAAATTACGTCTGACAAAATGGACAGGATCCCTCCAGAGACCCACCTGCATCTGTTTACCATTATAACTGCAAAGAAAGTGCTGAAAATGCCAGTTTCTACACTTAATGTTTTACTTTCCTGATTTTCTCTCTGCACCCTGTTCAGTACATATAGTCATTTATCACACTGTGGCTGATTTCTGATGTTTACAAAAGGAGACGTCACACAGAATTCATAAAGAAGTCTATTTCAGAAATTACGCCAAAAGTGATTCCTCTAGATTGCTCTAACCATTCTTTTTCAACTCCTTCAGTCACAAAAGCCGGATGAGAAGACCTGGGGTGCAGTCACCATTCCGATTCATCCCAAAAGTGTTCCGCAGGGTTGAAGTCACGGCTCAGTGCAGGCCACTCATGCTCTTCTTCTCCAAACTTGCAAACCATGAGCTCGCTTTGTATTAAGGGACTTCGTCGTGGCCTTTTATGTCCAGTGAAGGAAAACTGTAAACTGCAGCATACAAAGACATCCTATATGCAGTAATTGTGAGCTTCCAACTTTGGAGAAGAACCATGCACGGGCGTGCTGATCAGGTCTCCACATGCTTTTACCCATATAGTCTATATGGTCTTAGCCAAAGAGAATTTCACTCACTCCGCTTAATCCTACTAAGATCGCAGGGAGGCTGGATCTCAGCTGACAGCTTGTCAGTCCATCGCAGGGCTAACACACAACCATTCACCCCTAGGGGCAATCTGGAACAGCCAGTTAGCCTAATTTGAATGTGTTTGGACTGTAAGAGGAAACCGGAGCTCCCGGAGGAAACCCTGCTAAGCAGAGGAAGAACACGCAGACTCCATACGCCCTCGCCAAGCCCAGGACTCGAACCCTGGACCTTCTTGCTGTGAGGCCACTACGCCGCCCTGTATTGTATCCTGTGAAATCTATACTAATAGAGTTTATACCATATAGAATTATAGGCATAATTCATTAACGTAATTCATATCATTTAAATATAGGCATGAAAGTATAATGACACTGACATGTTACTGTTTATAAAATTGATCATTATTTTAATTATAAGATGCCAATAAAGTAAACATGTTAGAAAGTATATTTTTAGGTACACTTGTGGTGTTTTTTGGACTTTATTCAGTCCTCTATGTTGTGCACTTGGTGCTGCTCACCAGCCTGATACAGGAACTGCGGCAGCTGGGTGGTCTTCCCACTTCCGGTCTCACCAGTCACCACCAGGAACTGGTTTTCTTTAACAGCATCTATAAGCTTGTGTCTTTGTTGATAAATGGGAAGAGATTTGGATTCCGCGGCTCCTGTACAGCTGGACACTTCCGGCTTCGACATACTGTAGCTAAGATACGGTAGTTATGATGTGTTCATTTAGTAAAACAGGACAAAATGGCAACAAACAGAGACTGAACGTGAAGTTTCTTCTTCTTTGGTGCTTGTAGTGGTTTGACAACAATTGGCTAACATTATATCTTAAAAACTAGCTGCTCAGCATAAAATGACACCCAACACTTTCTTTCGGGACGTTTTATTTCCGGCATCACGTGTGGAGCCAAACGACGTCATCAAAAACACGTTGGTGTTCCAACACGCTTAAGTGCACTATTGCCACCTAGTGGACAGGAGACAAAAACAAATAGATATTAAAGAAACCAGGTTAAAACAAATGAAGAAAATATGGAGTTGTTGGACAATGGTGGTTGTGATAATGATTGTATCATTAATACATTGTTGTATATTTCAGGAATTCATCTGAATTTGATTATAGTGTATATTAATGCTGCTATTTTACTTTTTTACTATTTTACTACAACCCCTTCATAAACACCCACTATGTGTTTGTAACTACAAAACCATATCCAGTGTCCAGTGAGTTGTTCTTTCCACCCCTACCACAATTAAAATGTCAAAATATGTGAATCATGAGAAACCCCTATAATATACATGGTACAAACATCATTTAAAAAAAACAACACAATATAAGGTGGCATGATGGACTTATACACGGATGGCACGTCTGACTCACAGCAAGAAAGTCCCGGGTTCAATCCTGGACTCAGCAAGGGCATCTCTGTGTGGCATTTGTATGTTCCAAATTGCCCAACTGTGAATGCTTGTGTGTGTGTGTGTGTGTGTGTGTGTGTGTGTGTGTGTGTGTGGGCCTTGCGATGATCTAGCAAGCTATTCATGGTGTACCCCACCCTTGCCCAGAGGTGGCTGAGATAGGCTCCAACCTCCCATGACCCTGGTAGGATTAATCAGTTTGGCAAATGAGTGAGTGAGAGTGAGGACACAATGCAACATATTAAAGTACAAAATGCAACATGTGTAAAACAGCTGTTAGTTCCTATTTATTTCACTGGATCTCCATATATATACTATATCCAAGTATTCAAAATGTTTTCCAAAGTGAAAACTTTGAAAGACTGCTGCTCCACAGTACTGATGTAGTCACATGGCTAAAATCAGAGCCCTCGAATAACTAATGTTTTATTGAGAATCCTCTGGAAACCAGACTGCCTCTTCTCTGTAAAGAAAAACCACAACAGAATAGACAATGAAATTCAATCTACCAATGAAACCAAAAATAAAAACATTTACCATAACGAACATGATGCTGCAGGAGTAAATGGGTGTAAAGATCGAAGGGTTATATATTCACTTCTATCACAGCTCCTCGGACATGAAGCTCCTTTACAAACTTCCGCATCACAGTGCAAGTAGACCTAAGAGACACAATAATCAATATGACGGTTTAAAATTATTAATTAAAAAGAAGTCCTTGTAAATTTAGGGCAGGGGAAATTAGGAGTTTTAGTTATTAAAATATGTTCTCAGGTTTTATTCACACAGTGACCAATACACTGGATATCTTAACTTACCAATCAATCAATTTCTGCTCTCAGAACACATTTTAATATCTGTAACTAATAAGTGCTCCGAGGGATTTCACAAGAAGCACAGGAGGAACGTACAGAGTCATAAACATCTTCGCTGTCCAAGAAGGAGAACATTGTCATTTTCAGCCACTTGTGAAGCTTCGGATATTTCACTCCTTCACCAGGCCGAACTTCTAGGACTTCAACATTATAGTCATCATCTTGTCTAGGACACCTGAGAAAATGGAAAATAAATATTGCAAGAAACCAATTTTCTAACTGTAGTTTAAAAATCATTCATTCATTTTCTAAGCCGCTTAATCCTAATTAGGGTCTTGGGGAGGCTGGCGCCCATCTCAGCCAAAGCTGGGCGAGGTACACCCTGGACAGCTCACCAGGGCAAACACACAAATCCATTCACTACACACTCACATCTAGAGGGGAGTTGAAACAGCCAATTAGCCTACTGAGACAAAGGTGTATTTAATGTTGTGAAACAGTCACTAACCGGGTTAGTTCCTGTCATCACTGATGTTACAGTAGCTACAGTGGGCTGCAAAAGTATTCACACAACACAGAGGTAATATTTTCGTTAATAGGGTTTAATAAAGTTGTTCTAGATTGTATTGTACACTGGGTACATTTTGAACTGAATCATGTTCCAGCTGCAGCTGCAGTTAAGAAAAAAACTGTATGTTGCATAAGTATTCACAACTCTTGAACGAACCAACAAAAGGCAGCTCAGACTACAAGGTTGTTATTTTACATGGTTACATGGATTATTCATTTCATGTTATGCTTGGCGGGAAAAATCTACAATAGGTCGAGCATAAATAGTGGGCACGTTTGAGCTCCAGTTGACACACACACACAGCCAGGCTATGTTTAGCTCTGTGGTGTGGCTATGAGAGTATTCTCATAATGGCCCAAGCTCTCAGGGATTCTCAGGGACAGAGGGTTCTCATGTGATCTCTTTCCTGTCACTCACACGTGACATTAGCCAATGATGGCCATCTGTGAGCTCATGCATGCAATAAAGGTGAACTGAGCTATACTCCAAATGTGTTATTTTGACCCTGTCTGTGCATGTGCAGCAGTTTGAAAAAAAATGCGGAAGAAGGAAGCACATGCTTGTCTCCCCAATCCCTAGCTGGTGGCTGTCGTGTGATGGGAAATAGTGTTGGGAGGGTGGAACTGGCTATGACTATATTGGGGAGAAAATTGTGTGGGAAAATAAATAAATTCACAAACAGGTAATTAAATAGCAGATGCACATCAGATGTCTTGCAGTGTCACACTGGGCGTTGTTTGAGCAGCAAGTACAGAAGAGTGTGCTCACAGTGTTGTCTGAAGGTTTGTGAAAAATAGAGAAGCACAAGGCAGGAGAAAGTCATGCACATATCAACCAACCTGTTTTGATTTTCCATGGCGTGTGATTACTATACTATTATAGGGGCTGCTGCTAAATAAAATGAAAATAAAAATGTCACCAGGAGTCTGCAGAATTGTCTGACTTGAAAACTTTCCTTCCCCTTCCAACACCAAAATGACCCATTGATTAATCATTAATAATTGGTGTGTCCATTAAGGTCTCAGTCAGTCACTGATGATACATCTTTCCTAAGCTATAAGCCAGTTTTTCTTTACATTTTCATGCATTAGGTTGATGCTGGGACATCCTGTCCCAAAATTTTCTTAGATGAAGAATGCAGAGTCAGCTTTTCCGGTGCCACGGAGACTTCCTGACCTTGCTGAACTTGACAGTGCTGACAATATCTCAAAACATGAAACAAGCAGAATGTGTTCTTATCTAATGCCTACATAAGCTTAAATAATAGTGGGAATGAGGAAGAGGGGGATTTCTTAATTGCACCCATATTTACTCCAAATGATAACAGACCTATAAGATATAAAACGAGGTCGAAAATCTTTTTTAATAAACGAATGTACCCTCTGTGAATGAGATTCCATCTGGGCTCATGATGTGGGTCAGGACTGTGGGTAGCCCAACACTCATTAAGCACAAGCTCGAGGTCTTTATCTTCATGCTTTAGAACAAATACCTCCATAAATACTGGCTCCCCCAGAGTGTGCATCACAGGAGGCGTCTGGATCTTATAAAAGTTCCTGAAAGAAGAATCTAACAAAGTTCGTTTAGCAAAACATACATGCAGTTTCAAAGATCGTTCTCTGACCTGTCGCACAAACTATAACAGATAAATTATTTAAAGGAGAATGCAGCACTTCGTACAAGTTAATCTCAGTAAAAACTCTATAATAAAATCTATCTGCGTATTGTTATTACAACCTTCCTCATAGAAAAAAAGGAGTAAAATTTGTGTGCGGGGCCACAAATGTTCTATGAAAAGTGGTGGTTGAGACGAATAAACAATTGCTGCTGTAGTGTTGTGTACTACAAGTAGCCCGCAATTGGACCGTGGAGGCAAATCACAGAGTTAACCACTGCATCTTACACACTGGTATAAACCCCATGCTGAACACAGATGTCCTCAAAGCTTTGTATATCAACCTTTTCTCCTTGTTGTTGTTGTTGTTGGTGTTGTGGATAGTTGGCTCTAAAAGTCCTATACCTCTATTATTAGCGATCAGAATCACATGAAACTTGGCAGGTTTGTTTTTGTGGACACTAGCTAGAATACCACGGAGCCCGATTTGGGATTTTCAAGCCAGAAACATCATAATGTCATAACTGAAAAAATTTAAGGTGCACCTGCTCCATGAAGCGCGGACAGTATCGAACGAAATTTGGCAACGTTATACTACACAACAGGTTTTTTACTTTTTGCCAGGGATATAGAATCATGATGCCCATTGTTATTTCAGACTGGAATTGCACAAAGCTTTGGAGGCTTATACTGGATGACCCGATGAACAATTCTACGGAGCCAGATTTTTGATTTTCAAACCGGAAACTGAATTATTGGCATTACCAGTTATGTAGCCGGATTGGAATGCATCACAGATATACCTCTGGTGTGTAGCTCAACTGAGCTTATTGATGTGGAAGAGGTGTGATGAAAGACCACCAGATCAACTCATAAATCGGAAAGTCACTACATGTAGTGCACTACGTGTAATGGCTGGTAAATACTCACTGTACTGTTCATTCGTGCAAATGAGCGGACACCTATCTGATGTATGTAAATGTAAATGTAATGTAGCATTATGTGCAGATGTGCCTTTTTTGTAGAAGGTCTGTATTTGATTTGTTAGTTTTGTACCTGTAAACTGTTCTTGTTGCTGGCATGTTGCCTTCTTGGAACTGATGCATCTACGTCATTTTCTAATGAGATCTCATGAGAGTAAAGCAAACTATAAATGGTGGGCTTTTCAAACAGGCTAATGCAAACTATCTAACACATTTTAGTAAATTGCAACTTTGTAGATGTAAGTAAAACCACCCATAATAAAAATCTACATATTTTACATTCCTTTAATTTCCCTTTAACAATGTTATGGGTGGTTATTTGAAAACTGAATCTCAGAGTGATGAGATCATCAAGGCCCGAATTAACATAGAGAAGTATGACTTTAAACATAATTCCTTTTAGTATTTCAGGTGTTTCTGCTTAAATAAATTTATCCTGGTGCAAATCTAGTTCCCCACTACACAATGATTTTTATATTCATTTTACACCTCCAACACTTAACAATCCTATACTTGTACATGTTAACCTGGGCCTTGATGATCTTTCTGAAATTCAGTCCTCAAATAACTGGCCATAAAATCATTAAAACAGAAGCCATCAGCCTGTTGAAATAACTATTAAATACTCAATACAGACCTGTAGCAAATCTTATCTGAGCACGGAGCATGCCCTCATTTTTCAAGACAGATGCACTTGTTAATATCTGCTCTTTAATTTCCACAGATGTGCTGCTGCTAGTATTGAGCAGAGCGTATGTACAAGACACAGTCAGTCTGGGGGAGAAAGCAGGTTGTTAGTAAATCTAGAGCAAAGAGTTAAGACATTTGAAGAAACTGTAAATGTGTTAGCTGAAGTACTTGAAAAGATGGTCTCTAAATATTGTTCCTTGCTTGAAATGGGGGGACTTGACCACCACAATATTCACCCAGAATGTAATATTGCCACCATGGACCTGCAAATCATACAAGAAAGACTCATGTTTTCAGTGAACACCAAAAATAGAAAACTCTAAGCAATCCCCCTTTCTATGTATGCTTCTTATAAATAAAACATTTGAAGTAATGATTAGGACTGGTGTTCCAACTGGCAGCTATTCAATCAAGCAAATCATGTGGCGGTAGGACCGTGCATAAAATCATACAGATGCAGGTAAAGAGCATCAGTTAATGTTCACATCAAACGTTGGACAGTATTTCAGAAACTGTTGATCATCTGGGAACATGGCGCCATGTTTTTGTACATTAGGCTACTCTAAATTACCCATAGGCGTGAATGTGTTTTTATGAATGGTTATTTGTGACTGATAGACCTACAAGTGACAGATGCTTCAGGCTGTACCCCACCTCTCACCTGAAATAAGCTGTGATCAACTCCAGCTTTGCCTGCAACCCGAACGGAAAAGCAATACAGACAATGGATGGATGGTGTTTAATATTAAGATTAGGTTTATGGTTAATGAGTTTCAATCTCCGCTATGGATACTACTAAATAACACTAAATCCTTTTCAACAAGCCTTTGTGAATATGCATCATAAATAAACTAATGTACTGGTATCGGTCATCCTTACAGCATAATTTGTGCATATTTAATATGTTTTAGCCATACAGACACTTATTTTAACATAAATGACCATAATAGCACAAAACACAGTGGCATAGCCCAGCCAATCCAACGAATGTGCGTTACTACCAGGCTGGGACAGTCTATCAGAAAGTCAACATGTCTCTGAACAAGCCTAGAGTCGTAACACTCACACACACTTTAAAATGATGGACTAATGATGGACTAATGTTGCCGGAAAGGAACCACTGATGTACATGATCGTTTTAAATAGCTAGTCACACTAATTCACCACATGTACCCTTTAACAGTCAGTACAGAGGTGTTTACAGTGCATGCCGATGCACACTAGTGCATTTATAGCAGTAATTACTGTAAATAAATTGTAATAATAAAAAAAAACATAATAATGAATGAAACAACAGTTTCCCTTTAAGTCACAAATTCAGCATCTGGCCACTAGACACGTCAGGTCTTTCATCATCTAATCAAAAAAAAAGTATGATATCATCATATTAAGCAGTTCGACAAATGAGAGAGTGAGTGAGAAGATCTGGGCAGGATGGTAGCATAGTGGTTAGCACGTCCACCTCACAGAAAGTAGGTCCTGGTTCAAGTCGAGGGCGTTTCTATGTGGAGTTTGCATGCCAGTTTGGGTTTCCTCTGGGTATCCTGGTTTCCTTCATCAGTGCAAAGACATGCACATAAGGCTAATTGGCTTTTTCAAATTGCCCCTAGGTGTGAGTGGGAATGGTTGTGTGTGTTAGTCCTGTGATTGTGGCCTTCACCCAGTGTCAGCTGAGATACACTGCAGTCTCTTTGCAACCCTAACAGGATAAATGAACAGATAACAAATGTAGCGATGATGTTAAAACACCAGTGGTAGGTGGCGGTGCACTGCACCGTACCTAGTCTGCCGTAAAACAAGAAGATGGACACAAAAACAAACATAAGATGATAATACCAGACTCGAACATGCAAGTAAGCCGTTTGGAAAGAGTGTCGGATCTTTAATAGTGACCGAAACCATGATCCGACCCAGTGGAAGCCACAGCACTGTACATGCAGGGACACACTCAGAAAATAACACGTGATCTGGACATTTGAACACTTTTCCTGTAACAGGATGGATCACAATACACACGAGCAACAGAGCTTCGACTTACTGTTCTCTGAACATGACGGCTGCTGTATGAGACACAGAAGAAGATGAAGTCTGGTGTATCTGTGATGATATATGAGCTCTGTCCAGCGATCATTCCAACATCCGGGCACTTAGCATCTTCTTCAAAGTCAATAAATGTGCATTTCATTACAGTATATATTTTAGTAAAATAAATAAATAAATAAAACAACCAATAAAAAACTTTTTAATTTAAATTAGTTAATTCAAAATCAGAACCAGAACCAACCTTGGACATAGATATATGTTGGTGTCTGCTGTGTGAAATCTTTAGAAATCTGAGCATGCATATTTTTGGCTGTACATGTAACAGTGTGATTGCTTTCAGTTTGTTTATAAAAACAATGGATCAGCATCACACTGACCATAAACCCCCACACTGTAGGCATCATGATCACAGATGACCTTTTAATAATAGCTATAGATCTGAATGTAAACCCTGAATATCTTCTCTTAGTCAATCCTTAATGCTCCAAAAGAGAGAAAAGCTTCAGTGACCTCTTTCTGAGACCCTCAAGTGCGCACGCGCGTTTCCAAACAGCTGCATGTCATTCACTCCGAATCAGAAGTCGCGGTGTGACGTCACGTACTCATTTGCATACCGGTTATTCATCATGATCAAGTGCATAAAAAAAATGTTGATCGAGGAAGAGAGATGTTCAATCAGGATATATAAAAAAAAAAATATATATATATATATATATATATTTTTTTAATTTTATATATATATATATATATATTTCATAATAAATTCGTGCAGAGATTGCCTGGCATTGGCCCCCGCTGAAATCTGATTGGACCCCAGGAAGTGCCGCGTCAAGAACAGAGTAAAGTTGACTGCAATTCCACAGCCGAACATTTGGTGGCAGTAATGCAGGAATCCCCGTTAGTGACAGTAAAGGAAGAAGAAGTAGCCCTCGATGGTAACACGGAGCGGGGAGACGTGGTGTTTCTTCTTCGATACAAGTGTTCGGTAAGTTATAGATTGTTATTGAGGATGAAATTCCGAGGGGAAAAGTCATTAAATACGAGGAAATGTGTTAGGTGCTTTGATTTGAGTCCTAAAAACCGCAGAAATGTTCTTTTCTGTGATGAGCAACATGTGCAGTAGTATTAAACATGCATGTGTGTGTTTGAGTATTTGTGTGTATGTGTTTTTGTGTATTTGTGTATTTGTTTGTGTTTGTGTGTGTGTGTGTGTGTATTTGTTTGTTTGTGTATGTGTGTATTTGTTTGTTTGTGTATGTGTGTATTTGTTTGTTTGTGTATGTGTGTATTTGTTTGTGTGTGTGTGTGTGTGTGTGTGTGTGTGTGTGTGTGTGTGTGTGTGTGTGTATTCATGTGCTTGAGGATGTGCAAAAACACTGAAAATACCAGTTAAAATATTTTATACATAAAAATTGAAAGGCGTCTCAAATGTAATTTTTTTGACCTTTTGAATAGCATGAATGAACTTCAGACCATATGGAATGGTTTAACGAGTGAAGAAATGTGAACACTATGCCTGAAAGGTTAAATGCTGTCTACACTAAATATTTACGTTTTTCTCAAAAAAAGAGACTGTTAGTTTTGTTACTATAAATTGTTTGTTTAATTCTTCTCATCAATATGATCAATATTACATGAAATAAAAACTTGATTAGTTGTTAGTTTCTGATTTATTTTCATTTTAAGTATTTTTAAAATTTCTTTAATCGCTAAACACATTCATGCTATGCAAAAGTAAAAAAAAATTTAATTTGCGACACTTCAATTTTGTGTTTTTATTTATTAGCTGTACTTTTACCTCAATATACTTGTCGGAATAATTTTTTTTGGCTCTCATCGTCTACAATAGCAATGTTCAATACATTTTCACCAAAACATTATAGAGAAGTAATTTTTACCTCTTATTAGAAGTCCTTTCAGACAAACGTGGTGGTGTATCATCACTGCACACTACAGTATGTGTTTGTGTATTAATGTGTTTTGTTTGTGTGTGATAGATAGAGCGAGAGAGAGATGTATTCATTAATCCACATTACTGGATTGGCCATCACGTGACCAAAGGAGTGCAAACAGTAGAAATAATACTATGAATGGAAAGAAACAGCACACCAACTGACCAGACCCCACCAACACCTGAAAACAATAAACTGACCCTTGAAGTTCTGCTGAAGTACTATGTTTATTTCAATATGAAGCGAAAGAGAGAAACGTCGGGGAAGGAATGTTTCGCCTTTAACTGCAATTCTTACCAGAATAGTGCGAATTCTGGTGTGTCGTTTCACAGGTAAGTTTCACACAGTGCTCTGTCTTCCCAGCATGGCTTAAATGGCCTAACATCCATTTCCTAGTAGACTACTCAGTGATCTATATCAGAGGTTCCCAACCCTGGTCCTGGACATTTTAGAGTGTTCTCTGTTTTCCCTGCTCTCTTATTTAAGGTCAGAAATTTCATTACTGTTGCACGGCACTTCCTTGTCTGTTAACTTAAACCTAATACACGTTACAGCTTACAAGTATAGTAATGGCAGCGCTATGTGCACATAGACACAAATGCTAGTGAATAGTCTACTACTTGTAGTCAATACTACTGTGTAGCTACATATTGTCTATGATGTTTATAGATTTCCCAACAAGGCAAAAAGGCCAGATCTGTACCAGCAGTGGGTGAAAAACTGCAGAAGAGATAGGGAACCTTCAAAGACTGCAGTGGTTTGTAGCCTGCACTTCGAAGCCTCAATGATAAACAAAACCCTCAATCGAGCTCAACTGAGAGAAAATGCTGTGCCCACAGTTTTCAGCCTTTCAGACCATTTAAGGGTAAATATTTATTTTGGGGTTTAATTTTTGCTCTTCAATTGAAAAGTCAGTAAGTAAGCATGACATGATGCATTATACTGATTTATGTTTAAATTGCTCATTCTAAATTACAGCCAGAAGATGCTTCAAAGCAAACTTCTACAGCCAGTGTGGCAATTCAGTGTAAAGTTGAAGAAACAACTGCTGATAATCCACAACAGGGCTTTCTCTTGGTTTGTATATTATTGAAAATCCCTAACGTCAGTTTGAAAATTTTTATCTATCTTGGTCTTGGGATCAAGCAGAGTATCGTCATTACAGGGATCTCCATAAGTTTTTAAGTAGCCTGTCATAAATTGTCAAATTCTATGCGTCGCGGAAGGCATCTAAATCATAACTTGAAGTGGACTCAATTTTTCAAATTCACAATTTTTATTTCACTATCATTCCATGTCACTCTCCTCAGAGTCTGACTCTACTCCTGACTCATAAGTTTTTCATTCCCAAACTGAATAGATTGTGTAGTTGACTGAGTTGAATGAGTATCTGTAGTCGATTGAACAGAATTTTCTGTGACAAAAATAAATGGACAAAATTGTGTTTTTTATTCATCATGATTTAAAATCAAAGTATGGATCAAAATCAGAGATGGTAAACAAGAATGCTGCACACATTTATGAATTAGAAAATGGTAAAAACAATGTGCCATATACACTTGCTGAATAATTTTTTATTTTTTTTATTTCTTCTTCTGATCTTTCTCTCTTTGATATAAAGAAATTTGTTAAGGTCCTTTGCCTTTTAGAGGTCATTGTGTGAAAAAATTATCTGTCTCAGCAACTCAATTCTTATCTTCCCGCATGTCCTATGCATGATCCAGAAGCAGGACAATATTCTTCCCATTCATTTTTAACCAGTTTAGACTGTTTCTGAAGAGACGTGATGTCTCGTGCTAAAGCGAGATATGACGAGACAAGAAGGAAAGAACATGGCGGACAATGTAAACGGATTTTTCATGTTTTTTCATGGATTTAGACTTAAATATAGCGAATTTAAGGGAATTACTTACTTTTCTTGTGGAATAGAGAAGCCAGAGACATGCCCTGCGATATCGCAGGCCACAGGCGCTTGTGGAAATCCATGATTATCAGAAAGGACAACTTAGGGAGATGTTAATACTCGATTGGATATTCTTATTTAGCTTCATATTTAATTACATAATACTGGTAGAGTGTAAATTTTCATAAGATGTTATGTACATGGTTGTTGGTGGTCCATCCAGTTATATTATTTTTGCAGGACCACTCATATGAGCTTTCTGCAAGTGATGCAAAGAGAAGATTGCCGGAGCTTCAGGAAGAAAATGAAAGATTGAGGAAGCAATTGCGCAATATTAGGCTCAAGGAAAAAAGGGCCAACAAACATCACTAAGAGGCATGTGCAATCATGGAATCAAGGGCTGTATACACATTTCACAAAAGGGAAGGAAACAATTTGATCGTCACCTGGATGTAACAGGTTCTAACTGCCTAGGTGAGCGAATGCTTCCAAGTGAAATCATGAGCAGTATCTGTCTAGTTTGTCACATGACCACCGATGTATCTCTAGTGTATATAAACAGAACTCTGCTTCAGCACTGACAGTTTACCTACAGTTTAATTTAATTTAGTTCACAGATCTAAAGTTTATAGATCAGTTTGCTTTTTTTGCATTGCCTCATATTTCTAGTGAGCAGAATGACTGTCACTAATTCTTCCTGTCAATATCAGATAATTCTTTATATGTAACATGCTGTAATTGAGACTGCAGTAGGGTTGCATCCAGATAATACTTAGCAGATGCAGGATCAAAACAAAGCAATACAGTATGCTGCTTTTTCCCTTGTTGCTTTTTGTGAGCATTATAAAAATAAATTATGTGGCATTTTAATCTTAATGTATCGTTTTGCCTCAGGGTTGTGTATAAACATGACAATAAATTCTCATTTTAATTTGCAGAGTGGTGTCTTCTGGTCCTTGGGTCTTCCTGGAATGGCAACTATGAAGCCTCATTATTTACTTTTAAAGTGGCACATAATAGTTCTGATGATAAGCTTAGTTAAACTTGCACCCAGAAGCTTAGTTAAAACCTCTCCATTCATTGACCGTACACTGCAGCACCACCTGTAATGGACGAGCAAATTGCTTCTCCTTTTGTTAGATTCCTTAACAATTTTGTGATTTACAACCTTTCCTAGCCCATGCCCCTCCAGGTTTTGGCTTGTTCCAAAATCTGGAGGGGCATTGCTGTCAAGAACAGTGTAATTTTGTGCTTAATTTTTACTTACCAAAAGCATTAATTTCCAAGATCTTTGGTAATGGGAAATCTCAATATTGTCATAAAAAAAAATGTATCATGTACAATGTACTTTGTGTAGAAACCCTGTTTTGTTACACATAATTTTGAAAGCATTATGCTGTCATTAGCTATTTAAAAAGGAAACAGTAATTAGTTAAGAAATTATTTGAGTTGTAAGTACGAGTTAACTTTGAATGGTGACTGTTCAGAACTGCTTAGATGGTGTGTCTATTTAGTTAAAGCATTTAAAAGAAAAAAGTTTGTAGCAGTTGCAGGCTGAAGAGTAACTCAGCATAATTAATATTTATTCATTAAGACCAAATTTATTCATTCAACTTCTAGGCCTACATTTCACATTTCCAGAGCTACTTACAACAATCTTTCTTATACAACTGAGCAATTGAGGGTTAAGGGCCTTGCTCAAGGGCCCAACAGTGGTGATAGTGGGGATTGAACTGCTGACCTTTGGATCAGTAACCCATCACCTTAACCACTGAGCCACCACTGCCGTTACAAAGTAGGATCAGCTCATTATTGGTATTGTGCAAGTGCACCTTTTAGGAGCATGTTTTATATTTGGCATTTAGCAGACACCCTTATTCAGAGTGACTTACATTTATAATTTTTTTTATACAACTGAGCAACTGAGGGTTAAGGACCCAACAATGGCTTGAACTGTCAACCTTCAGATTTGAAATCCTGAGCCTTAACCACTGAGCCACCACTGCACAATAACATATTCTGTTTATAATTAATTAACCTGAAAGGGTTACAAAAAAAAGTTGTTAGTCAACATATGCAGCCGTTTCTGGTCTCACTTGTTTGTTGTATCCCATGTATACAGCTGTCCGCTGTCACTGCTAAAAACAGTTGAAAAATGGAAAAATTGGAAATATGTGTGGCACTATGGTGACAGGAAATGGAGAGCAGATAAAAAGAGTCACTAGAGAGAGAGCTAGGCTAGGAACCTAGCTAGAATGTCTCTTAAGGAGGAGGTTCCAGTAGAGCAATTGGGATGAGGCATCTAGGTGCCTACTCAAGATGGGAACAAGGTAAGGAAAAAAACAGTTTTCCCCAGCTCATCCAACTTGCATTTCTGGACTTTGGCAGGAATACTAGACTCCCTGTCAGAGAAGAGGAACTCTCAAGCATATACTGGTTTTGGGGAAGAGTAAAATATTTGCTCGTATCTCCTTTAATCACTCTTAAAATTAAAGCCAAAGTCTACATCTGTATTACCGGTTGTCCTCTGTGGTACAGAAACCATGGATGTCACAACTATTCAAAACACTTCAAGTCTTTCAAAATAACATCATATGACTCAGACACAGACTCTTCGATCACTTTCAAATTAATCGTCTGTGTATTGTCACAAACTTAAAACTAATGATAAAGCTTGTAAGAACGAGAAAGCTCAGACAAGTCAGCCACATAAAAAGAAGCAACAAAGGACTTTCAAAAGCCTGCGTCAAAGGTCTTGTACCTGGGAAAAGGAAAGGTGTCACCCATCTTATAGATGGCTTGAGGACATCAAGTCATGGACCAATGTGTTGTGGACAGAACAGCATCCATGACAGATCACACTGGAAGGAATTATCATGTGCCTCTACATGTATTGATATGCATTCTGCAACAAACATCGAAGATTGATGATGAAGATGGGGGTTTTGTGGGATTATTAAAAACAAACAATTTTGTCTTCTACTATAATGCCATCCAGCCAGAAGACAGAATGTTTTTGTTTTTTAAAAATAAGAATGTGTGCATGAAAAATGGCTTCTTTTGTTTTTAACAAACCAAGGGATGAAATTCTAGTTACAGCATTTAGCAGACGCTCTTATCCAGAGTGACTTACAATTATAATAATTTATTTCAGTAGCCCATCACCTTAACCACTAAGCCACCACTGCTGTGTGGTGTAATTTAGTTTTCATTTGTGTTGTCTTTTCTTAATGTTACGTTAGTGTTCATTTTGGTAAACGAAAGTTTGTTCAGACTTGGTAATTATCAGGTAGGTGATAATTCAGGTAGAAGATAATGTCTGGCTTAGCTGCTATTGCACCTGGAAATTTTTGTTTTCTGCTGAACAAATGCTGTAATTATCCTGTTTATACCACAGTTGCCATAATTGTTATGCTAATTTCTTATAATAAATTTTGATTACCAAACCTGGATTGTTTAGGGTGGCCAGGTGTATCACCCTCAGTGTGACAAGAAGAACCCTCCAATTGCTTTGCACAAGTGAGTAGTCTAATAAAATAAAAATAGCCAGTAGGAGAGTGATGCTCACATTTTTTCACTACTCAAAATTTACAGTAAATCTGTAGTGTGACCACTGTACACTGACACCTTTACACAGGCAATTTCTCAGAGCCCAGGTTGTCGTCAACATCCATTGGTCGCGGGAGGTGATGGAGTAACACTAGGTCCTGTAGCACTTTCTAGCGTGGGTGTCTCTTCCACAATGGGTACAGATTTATATGGGGCTCTCAAGAATGTTGCCCTTGCTTTATGGTTCATCTCTTTGCTGCAAGACGTTCCCTCATGTCCCTTCACAAGCCCTTCCTCACACAGTTGGTGTGTCCCCCAGGACTCGTGTAAGGCCACGATGTTTTCCCAGCCATCAGGGTTGATAAGGTTTCAATTGTTCTGCCACTAGGTGCTCTAACAGGGACTCATTTTACTGATCATTAGCGTTCATTACCAGATGTCAGTGTTTTTTCTTAAAATGAACTAGGTTTGGTTTGAAGTAAGTAGTCACTTCTATTAACTGTAATGTGGAACAGTGACCATTCTTACCTTCACATGGTAGTGGTATTGGAATTCATTATAACTATTACATTTGAGTCCTTAAGAATGCTAGTTGATGCCCCTGGTACCCTTGAAAACGATGAATCTGATTTAGTGACACTCAAAACATTGGAATTTGTGCTTGAATGATGTTTCTGTCACGGCTAACAACAGAAATATTTTAAGATTCTCTTATTTTTTGGCCACCGTCTTGAATTTCAGAATGTCCAATATCAGGATTGCATGGAAATGGTTTGGTCATAAAATTGTGTTTCGTTAATACAACAATAATAATAATAATAATAATACAGCCCTGCGATAGCCTGGCGAGCTGTCCAGGGTGTACTCTGCCCTCGCCCGGAGTCGGCTGAGATGGGCGACAGCCTCCCCGCGACCCTAATTGGGATTAAGCGGTTCAGAAAATGACATGACATGACATTAATAATACAAAAATAATTTACATATTTTATTACATATGTATGTGTGTAAAGGCTAGACAGGGCAGTGACTGCTGGGCTAATGCCACTCTGTGCTGCCCGCACTGCTCCAAATAGGTGACATATATTCCAAGGTCTTATGTAGGTCTTTTAGATTGTAATTCTGGCTTTGAAATGGAGAAGTACCATTGACCGGTTTAGAATGTAGAGCTGCTTTCTGATTTTCTTGGCAAAACTTGTGATATACGGTGTCCCAGTAAGAATGTTAGTGATGGCCTCCCCAAGTAGACTGATGCTCTTGGTAGGCTTTACCTGGTTGTCCATGAAGTAGAGAGGAGGAAGGAGGATGTCTTGTTTTCTGCTGATTATCATTTCCTCAGATTTGCTTATATTTAAAATAATGCACCAGTCAGATGCCCACTTCTCAATTGCATACCAGTTCCGTTGCAAACTATTATGTTTGCAACCCTCTAAGGTAAAAATATACATTGCAACAGAAAACACAAAGGAAGACCATGAAAGGATCACCAGTCTATTATAGAACTAACACAGACACAACAAACCATTCACACACCATTTACCATTTATGGGCAATTTAAAGTAGCCAATTGACCAAATGTGATTGTCTTTGGACTGTGGGAGGAAACTTGGGGATCTGGTGGAAACCCACACAGGTATGGGGAGAACAGGTAAACTCCACAGTACTAATTTGTTAGGCCAACTGTGTTATTTGTATATAGCATAGCATAGGTGTGAATGTGAGTTATATGTTTGTGTGTGGTAATGGACCGGTAAGCTGTTCCGGAAGTACCCCACCTATTCCGGAAGTACCCCACCTTGTTATAGGTGGCTAGAGATGCAACCATGCTGTGCTGGGTAGTCAAGGCTTTTATCTCCTGCTTTGCTTTGAAAATCGCCTGTTCAATCGTGGTATGTAACATGCTCACCCAGGTCCGTCAACAGTGGTGTGGCCGATTGCCTTATGTTACAATGTGCCCTGATGCACTAATTAATATCCAAAGTAGAAATGGCTGCTTTTCTTACTTTGTGGACTGAGAATTGCACATCAATTTATGGTTCTGTGCGTAATCAGTGGTGTCCACATCAGTTACATATGGAACCGAATCATTTTTCCTGTGATGGGGTCACGACATTCACTGTACAATTGAATTCCTTCTGAAGTGTGTTTATTTCACACATAGTCAAGCCATAATTAATTTATTCACCAAAAACACATGGTATGAATTTGGTGCCCATACGTGAATGAATTTGAATATGAATTTTGTGTTACATACCAATTTATTCCTGTTTGTTAGTGATAAGAGTGCAGTTATGTGCATGAAGCAGTTCTCTCAATGTCTTTGTAATAATAATTCATGAATTTATGGTCAATATAGAGGCAAATCAGCAGGACTACATTGAAATTTGGGTATTGTGAATTTTGTCACACTTTAGGTATCAGTTTCAGAGAATGACCCACTTGCATTTCTTTCAACTGTGACAGGTGGTTTAATAAAATTGTTAAGCTCCACCACTGAGCTGTACCACAGAGTTTTGACCTTTACCCTAAAAAATGAACCCAACTCTGGATGGAAATTAATGTTGTGATGTTGCTTAAGTTTGACAAAAAAAATGCCATGGCAATTACATTCTGCAATCAAGGCTAAAGGTTGTTGAAACGGAATATGAGTCTGGAAATAATAAATAGACAGTAGACACCCTCCAAACTGTAGTCTTCAGTCAATTTAATGAATACTAGTCAGACTGATGTACAAAGGTGCACAAAGAACCGTACCTTGTTCATGGAAGATGGCGTACCATGTCACAGGTAGAAAAAAAACCCTCAAGAATGAGAGGAACAAAATGGCATCCAGAAACTTTTGTGGCTAAGTCAGTCGCCTGGAATGAACCTGACTGAACATCTATGGGCAGTACTGGACAACGCAGTAAGAAAAAGAGCAAGAAGACCAATATCAAGAGGGGAATTGCTGAACTGTTTGCAGTCAAAATGGTCTGATATCCCATAAGCAAAAATTGCACAGCTAATTGATTCCATGTCTGAGACAATTAAAGCACTAAAGAAGGCTAAGGGACAGTTATTTCTTTTGGGAAAAATGTGGTCATTATGAAATTTTGAGTGTACAATATACTTATGTACGGTCTCTGTACAATTATGTGGGAAAAAAAGTACATTCCATGAAAAAATTGTTGCTTCTTTTCTAATAATTTTATTTTAGAAAGTCAAAAGAGCTCTTCTTTGACTGCTTCCTGGTGTCTTTTTTTGCAGATTCTTGCAATCTTCCCACTGGCCTTTATCCACGTAACCTTGATAAGGTTAAATTGCATCTCTAATCTGATGGTTTGTATGCAAAAATGCGTATGTGCTGTATTGCCGAACAAAATTGCTTTTAGTGTAAATCTTTTGACTTTTATTTGAAGAACATTTTTCTTGCATACCTTCAATAATAAACCTCGGCAAAAGCTTCTTTTATTGCTTTAAAGCCAGAAACTCAGCAAATAAATAATAAGAAAAGAAAGCACTATGGGCCAATAATATTTATATATACATTTGTTTGTTTATTTGTTTGTTCTTTGACAAAATCTCACTGATTTTCTACTCACTAAGTGATGACATCCTATAAGCAATTAAAGAAATTATACTTATAAATGACCTCAAACTTCTTTACTATAAACCAGAATCATATAACCATTTAGTGTATTTTCTTACTTATTAGTCCAAATCCAGTTGAGCTATAATCAACAGAATACAATTAATTGCATTATAGCACATTAACTTAACACAAGCATATTTTCAGTGAATTTGAAGATAACAGTTTATTTTTTGTGTGCTGGAGTTTGGTCATATAATGGATTTTTGAACTGGTATTCTGTTGGAGAGAAATGAGAGAGGAGGGAAAATATCAGTGTACATAAAAAATGTTTCAAAGAATGTGTAGATTAATATGTGTCTTAAAATGTGATTTTAACAGTGAATATTTCTCAGAAGTTAAACATTTCATGACATTAATAATTATAATAATAATTTTAAAGGGTATAAGTTCTCAATAATTCAGGTAGTTCTTTCTGAAATTAGTCAACATACATAATTTGGCATTAAAATATCAAACAGTTACTACATGACACACATTTTGTCTTCATGAAAAAGATCTGTAAGGTAGATAGGCCCAATTCAGCAGAATTGCGATGATGTCACCTAGAGAATGTGGTGAAGCAGTCAGTTATTTCAGTAAAGAAAGCATACCGTCATTCTTCTTGTGCAATTGTTTTATTTATCATTCGTTCATTTTTTTAGCCACTTAATCCTTCCTGCCTCTGGGCGAAGGCAGGGTACACCCTGAACAGCTAACCAGACCATTGGAGGGGGCCTGCTTTTATTTATTATTATTATTATTTATTTATTTAATTAGTGGAGAGTGGAGCCACATTAATAAGTAAAAATCATCTTTTTGGATCGTCAAGAAGTGTCTTTCCATTTCTCTGTCCCTCTGGTGTATGTGTACACATGATAAAGATTTGAACAGAAAGGACTTTAACCCTATCACTTTGAGGAATTGCATGATGTTTCTGGTCTGTGTGATGTGTTTACAGAAATAACTGGCATCTCCCTACCCAATGGTGATGGCGGAGATCGCAACCTATAGATACTCACATACAAACAAGTGGCACTCTTACCAGGATAAATGATTTCTTAGATGTTTTGTAGCTTATTGTCATTGATTCTGTCACCAAATCATACATTTTAAAGCAATTCACAAGTAAGTAATGATCTTCATCTGCTTGTTCCTGTGTCGGGTTGCGGGGACAGCAGCCTAAGCAGTGAGGTCCAGATGTCCCTCTCCCCAGCCACTTCCTCCAGCTCATCCGGGGGGGGACACCAAGGCGTTCTCAGACCAGCCGAGAGACGTAGTCCCTCCAGCGTGTTCTGGGTTGGCCTCGAGGTCTCTTCCTGGTTGGACATGCCCGAAACACCACACCAGGGAGATGTTCAGTAGGCATTCTAATTAGATGCCCGAAGTACCTCAACTGGCTCCTCTCAACATGAAGGGGTTCATGCGGTTCTACTCCGAGCTCCTCCTGGATGACAGAAGGGAGTTTGCGCAATCTGTCCACATGTGCTTTGTGGATTTGGCTGTAAGGTAGATAGATGGATTTGACTTTCGACCGTGTCCCTCGGGCTATCTTGTGGGGTGTGCTTTGGGAATATGGTACACCGTCCTGCCACAAATGTAGGAGTCTGCTGTAAAGCAGAGCTTGTACCGGTCCGTCCTCGTGAAGAGGGAGCTGAGCCGAAAGCCAAAGCTTTCAATTTACCAGTCGATTTACGTTCCTACCCTCACCTATGGTCACGAGCTTTGGGTAGTGGCCGAAAGAACAAGATTGCAAATACAAGCGGCTGAAATGACCTTCCTTCACAGGGTTGCAGGTCTCTCCTTTAGAGAGAGGTTGAAAAGTTCTGTCATCCGGAAGGAGCTCGGAGTAGAACCGCTGCTTCTTCGCGTTGAGAGGAGTCAGTTGAGGTGGCTTGGGCATCTGATTAGAATGCCTCCTGAACACCTCCCTGGCATGGTGTCTCCGGCATGTCCCACCGGAAAGAGACCTCGGGGTTGACCCAGAACATACTGGAGGGTTTATGTCTCTTGGCTTGACACCGAGGCGTTCCTAGACCAGCCGAGCTGGAGGAAGTGGCTGGTGAGAGGGGCGCCTGGACCTCACTGCTTAGGCTGCTGCCCCTGTGACCCGACCCAGGAACAAGCGGAAGAATATGAATTAATGAATGAATTGTCAAGTAAGTGGAATCATATGGAAGCTCCACTTTTAGGCAGTGCATAAATCTACAGTATATTTTA
>JAOUQZ010000049.1:9195601-9259011 GCA_028564935.1 Neosilurus hyrtlii | reverse complement strand
GGACTGTGGGAGGAAACCGGAGTACCCGGAGGAAACCCACACAAGCACAGGAAGAACATGCAAACTCCACACAGAAATGCCCGAGCTGGGAATCGAACCCAGGACCTTCTCCCACTGTGTGTGTGTTTATATGTATGTACATACACACACACACACACACACATTCATGCCTGAATGAATATCCAGTGTATATCTGGGCAACGTATCTTTAGTAATAAAAAACCCCACCTTATCTTTAATTTCTTGCCACTGGGGTTCATTCTTATCATATAGAGTTCAATGTGAAAAGGACACCAATATTTTCTGTTTTTCAGCTGGCGTCTGGTAGCTCTTGCTAGCATGTGCATTTCCTGCAGAGTTACGTAGTGCTGACATCTGGCAGTGCGCACCTGTCTGAGATGCTGAAATAGGAAATTGTGCTACTTTAGACTAACTTTACAGCAGACAGAACAGCTAACAAACATTCTCTAGTTGTGTAGTCTGCATGGCCTGTCCATATATAATTTTAGTGGTAAATCTAAAGGAAAAAATTCAACATTCATTCTGCCGAATTGCTTAATCCTATGAGAATCGCGGGAAGGCTGGAGCCTATCTCAACTGACACAAAAATAAGGGGGGCTACACCCTACACACATCTATATCTCTTTAAATTAATACAAATATTCATTTTACAAGAACGAAAAGAGCAGTTCCAATATGTTCACCTGTCTGTGCTTACCAGGGACCCAGTCTCAACATTCATGATGTATGAGGAGTTGTAGAATCGAATGCTTGTTTTGGGATCCTCAGGTAGCTCCTCGTTGTTGCGAAACCACTGATAGTGAGACAGAGGGTAGCCCTCACTCTCCATGCACCGTAACTCTGTAGCGGAACCTGCTGTGACAGAATTTGGTACACTGCACCGTGGAACCACCGGCTTCACTGAAAGCCAATAACAAATCAGAGCAAAGCATTTTCTATAAGGGCATAATACAACATTATGGACATTTAAAAATACAGAAAAAATAACTAATAGACAAATTAAAGTACCTCTCACAGACAGACGTATAAGAATTTCATCAAAGGGTTTCTGGTCATCAATAGCAGCCACTTCACAGCGATACATTGCGCTGTCTGTTCTGCTAGCATTCAGGATCAGCAGGTTTGCAGGTTCTCTCAGCAGCGCCCTGTTCTCCAAATCACCTGTCGTTAGAATACTGCATATTATTCTCTGCTCTGTTGCCATTACCTATACTTGATGATCAATTTAACTTACTATATCATTAGTATACTGTTAATATTTTGTGTAATGAAATTCTGGATATAGATGCAATATGACATTACCTGATATTTTGTGTTGGAAATACACATAACTTGGAGCCCCATTTTTAATTTTCTTCCATTCAATTCTAGGGTTGTTTGTTGATATGGACTCTATCAAGCAGGTCAGTTCAATTGCTTTAAATGAGAAAATCATTGTTTATTTGCCACAGTTATTAACAGACAAATCATTGTAATGATGAGTACAATCTTATGAAAATGCAGGGATTTAACTTACACTCAAATTCATTGGCCCACACATCTTTGTCTGTAGTTCTGAGAATTACAGCAAAAGTCAGACAACCTAGAAAATACAACGGACAAATCGGGAAGATTTAAACTCATTCGTTGTGAAGAAAACACCTAAACTTCCTACAAACATACCAAACACACTGGGTAACACTGACATGGCCAACATTACATTTACATATATGGTATTTCAGATGCCCTTATCCAGAGCTTTTGACCCTTTAGATTACATTATACCCCACACCCACCACATCCAAAGAGCAGCAATCCCACCCACAAACCATCTAATAACAACATCAGATGCCTCCCTGCAAGACTAACAGGATTAAGGGGTAAGAGGTTATCAAAGGCTGCTGGAAGCCAGACAATAATTTACCACTACAGACATAGACAAAAGCAATGAGCCTCTTGCAGTAGTTTTACACATTACCTGTCACTACATAGCAGAGACATCATGACAAAATAGTTTTGTGTGATGGAATTAACCCTTACAGTCTTCAGAAGAGCTCTGGCCGATATATCTGCAGTTTGCAGATATTGTGGGCTACCTAGTACTGTGGGCTAACTGCAAACGCCGTTTTGCCCGACCTGATGAAGGCCAACAGGTCTTTGGAGTCCTACAACTATTTCGTCAGTGGATGGGTACAAGAAATAGCAGCGAAATCTTGCTGAAATAAAAGGGTTCTTCTCATGGGTCAGGTAAGTTTCTGTTTTACTTTAACACCAACATGCAATTGGGGATGTTGCTGTTTAGGCCTCATTTGTGTGTGTGTGTGTGTGTGTGTGTGTGTGTGTGTGTGTGTGTGTGTGTCTGTGTGTGGTTCAGAGTGAGTCCACTTGAGAGAAACTCAAAAGTACATTTACAGTGTTCAAACATGATTAATGCCATAGAAAGTACAGTAGTTAGGAACTGTAGAAGTTTTTGTTTGCAAGTAAATCATTCCCAACAAGTAAGTGCCAGTCCTTGTGTTTTAAGTAAACCTGACGAAGAGATTTTAACTCACACTGCAACTGGTACAGGAGTTACATGCACACAAACATGTAAATAGTGAATACACACTCAGTGGGCTGTCACACACTGCAGTGCCCAGAGAGCAGTTGGTACTGATCATGTAATATTTTTTGTTATGTCTGAGGCTAAAATTACTGAAGGAGGTGGCAGGGAGGCTGCAGGTTTTAAACATCACTGTATCTGTGCATATGAAGTTTTTTTTTGTAAAAAAAAAAAAAGTAAATTCAACTCGTTGCTGCAAGCCAGTCAAAAAAGCTAACAAGATGTACTTTCTATGTCTGTTATTTACTTGCGCTATAATTATGTATAATGAGTAACTTTCTTGTGACTATAAACAAAACAACACACAACAAAAAGAGTTTTACATGTACACACACTAGTTATAAAATTATCCCTGCAAACGCGGATCTCTGTTTACATCCAAATCCACTCTGGAAATGTTCCTAAACCATTTGGTTCACCTTTTTCGGTACAGTTTTTCTGCATGTGTGCCCTGGAATTTAATAATTGCCAAAACTCAATAAAACCTATTGTCTTTTTCCCTCTCTGGGCAATTAAACAGTTTATTATAGCACATTTACTCAGCATTTTGTCTCCTCGCGTACACAGCCTCCACGTGGCCACAACAATGGCACCGGCACAGTAGCTTTGTCTTGGTTTCCAGGTTGTGTCTTGTATTCCAACATGTAAATCCATCTATAAGATGAGAGCCTGTCTGATTTGGAAGCTGCTGACTGGGAAAGAAGTGTTAGACTGGTGCTGTGAACAATTGAGGATCGGCTGATATCGATATATAGGACTATGTGTATAGATTTGCTCAGTTGGTGGATATTTTTTAACCCTAAGTGACTTACAACTGTGACAGGACACAACTTGTGGCACCTTGGATGTGCTAGAATTTTAAGTGTACAACATTCCAGTATACCAAGGCTTTAACCCTTGTGTCACTAAATAGATGTGCACCATGCTGTTAGTGCAGCCATTAATGCTTAGGGGGTTTCTGCATTGTAAGCTCTGGTGTATTGTGACTGTTGAAAGCACATCCTGGGATATGGTAAGGTGTGTGTTTTACATGCAGTACTCTACTGAGGACATATGAAGAGTGTGTATGCCTTGAGTTGCAAATGTTGTGGCAACTCAAGGCATACACACTCTCAACTCCAGCCAAGCTCAAGCCTCCAGCTGCCACAAAAAAACTCTCTAATACAATAAAGTGCACAACTAACAATTCTAAACCAACTTCAGACACAACAAATAAATCAAATCTAAAATCAACTAAAAGACTTCCCAGTTGGTATCTTGTACTAGCCAATTTGCTTGTGCCTTCAGGCTGTGGAAATAAGGCCACTCCTAACTCAATAGGTTCAGAGCCCAACTTTAACTCTTATTTGTCTTAAAATAAAATATGTGAATGAATGTTCAAATAACAATATTAAAATAAAATTGGATGTTTATTTACTTTATACTCTGAACAGTCTTCTGATCTTTATCTCTGGTCTCACAGAGGTTAGTGAATGCTTTTGCTGTGTTGTGTTGTGTTCACTGCAGACCATGATAAACATACAGACAGATTTAGGGCAGCTTATGTTCCAAGTACACTGTTACTCTGTGACCCTCTGAACCATCCAACAGGCTGTCATGAGCTATTTTTTGAACAGGAATGAAACAAAATACATTACTTTCCTGGTATTACTGTGGGTTAAAATTACATACAGAATTCTGGTATTTTTTTTAGTTTTTGTCTTTTACCCTTGTGTTTAACATCATGGGTACTGCCACTGATTTCCTGAATCGATTTGATTCACAGGGTCCTGATTCGATTTCTGATTCGATTCCATTCATTGAGGGATATTTCAGCTACAGTACCTGTTTTGCATGACTATGAAAGAGTCTTCGAGAGCTAATGGCAGAAATTATACTTTCAGCTGAATTACTAACAAGAAACCTTCTAACTAGGCACAATATTTAAAATATTAAAGTTCACACTAAAAAGTGACCCCAAACTTGTTTCCTGAAAATACTTTTTATTGACCAACACATTTAATCAGTCAACATAATAAAGTGCAACATAGACTTAAAAGTCAGTAGAGTAACCAGATACAATATAAGTTCTTTCTTTAGTGGAGATGATGGGTCTACACATCATGTACATTAGTATCTGTGCAGTGTGTACACTTTGTAGTGATCACTCAACTGCCTCGTCAAATAACTGCGGAGATTTGTGGTTTTCCCGCAACATTTTACCTCCATGTTGCATATTCTCCAGGACCCCCCCCCCTCCCCCCTTGTGAAATCTCAAAAAAATTAAATAAATCTGAAATAATGACATGTTGGTGGGCTGTATGGTGGTGTAGTGGTTAGCCCTTCTGCCTCACAGCAAGAAAGTCCTGGGTTCGAGTCCTGGGCTTAGTGAGGGTGGTTCTGTGTTTGCACATTTTCCCTTTGCTTGTGTGGGTTTCCTTCAACAGTCCAAAGACATGCACATTAGGCTAACGGATTTATTTGGGGTATGTCTCTATCATGTTACCCATTCTTCTTTGCAAAATAGCTCAAGCTCAGTCAGATTTAACGAAGAACATCTGTGACCAACAATTTTCAAGTTTTGCAGCAGACTGTCAATTGGATTTACAGACCATTACAGGCTGTTGGACACAAATAGTCGGTCAGAAACAAGACAACAAGAGAGTTGTTAACTAAAACAACTGAATTGATTATAAAACTTATTCAACAATGAAATCTAGCATGGAGCATGGCAAAAGATCTTTGGTATCGTTGGTATAAAGAGGATGGTTATAAAATGAAAACGTACTGATAATCCAAAAATGTACAACAAAAGAAATAAAAAAACAAAAGCAATTATGAAGTGTTGGTGACTGGATGAAGAGGAGATTCAGTAGTAAATTACGATGCTATAACATTTACCTGATGCTGAGTAGTGGATGACTGATAAATTATATAATATACCAATTATATTATTTATTAACGCCATTGTAAAATAATTAGCATTGGTTGATTACCAATTATCCTTGCTAACTAAATAAATGAAAAAACAAACAAACAAACCAAAAATTAGAGCATATATGTCAGACCTTATGCCCCGCCCACAGCATATATGATTTGTGCAAAATTGTTTTAGTATAATACATGCATCAGTACAAAAAAAACGCATTAAAATTAGTGTTTTGTAGGTTACTTTTAGTTTTTTATTTTTAATCAGTATGGACACAGGCAAGCTCCGAGCTCAGAAAGGTGCAAAGCCTAAATCTCTTTCAACCCTTGTCAGAGTTTTACGGAAACATAACAAAATATACGGAAACATAACGAAAAGCAAACTAAAATGAGATTTTCATAGTTTATATTTACATATTTTAACCACAGAGACTGGTCAGTTGAGCTATATTATTTGAGCTGAGCTAATACAGCTATGATGTGTTTAAGAATACTGATGCAGACTTAATGCATACTACACAAACATGTAAGGAATCTGGCTCTGTAATGGTGTTTTTGCTCACTAATTTATAATTTTAGTGTATCCTACTAGGAAATACAACAAAAATCAAGTAAAACAAGATGTTTATAGTTGCATTTTAACAGTGACAGAGACTGATCAGATAAGCAGTGTGTAATAACCGCGGAGCTAATAGAGTGTATTCATACTCATTCATTTAGCATACTGCATGAACAAAATGTTCATTACAATACATTACATTAAAAAAATTATTATACCTTATAAGGAAATACAAGAAAAACAAACTAAAATTACATTTTTATGGCTTATTTCATTTTAAAGCATGATAATGATGCCTGCTGGAGTGACCATGACAAACTGTGAGTGGCTGTCATTTTAATTTAAGCATTATTCACTCGGAATGATTCTTAATCCCAAGAAAGTGGGCCAAGCAGATTGTGCTGTTCCAGAGAGATATATACCAAAATTTATTAGCATTTGCCTCTACATAGAGAAGTGAAAGCAATGATAGACTATGCTCTGTGCACTGCTCCTGAAAATGTGTTCATCTGATGGAATCACACTGGATAAATTTTTTTTTATTACATCTATAAAAAATGGGTTTGGTAATGCAGTAATCTTTCAGGATCTTGCCACAGAGCAAAGGGTGATAAAGCTTTTCTTAAGAAAAGGCATTTCAACTTAATGATGTGGTCGGAAAACAGTCTGTATTTTAATTTGTTTGTAAATTTAAGAAGAATTTTTTTTAAAAAGTGGTTCATGCTTCATCCTGCTAACCTGCTCTATCATCTGCTATTCAACACCTTAAAGCATTCAGGCCATCATAATAAAAAAAATTAAGATGCAACAAAACAGTAATTATAATTTCTTATGTGTTGTTTTCATAATTTTATCCAGTCATTTTTCAATAGTGAATTTGCACATGACTTGGCTTATTTCCGGTTTCCAAGGCAAATATCATAGCTGCACCCATTATTATTATTATTATTATTATCATCACTATTATTTATTTATTTAACTACTTAGTTATGTGTTTGTTTGTTTGTTTATTTATTTAGCCCGACGCACATTAATTTATTTATTTATCTCGTCGGCTTATTTATTTAATTATTTGTGCCCCTGTTTGTTTATTTATTTATTTGCAAGTCTGTTTTGTGTGTTTATTTATTTATTTATTTTCATGTTTGTTTGTTTTTACAAATATTTGTAGGTACCAGGCAGCATAGTGGTTAGCATGTCTGCCTCACAGCAAGAAGGTCTTGGGTTCAAGTCCAGGGTTCTGTGTAGAGTTTGCATGTTTCCAAGCATGTGCAACTCGAAGCCTTACACAGTTAGATTAACAGAATATTAACTGCTTTATTAGACTTGTTGTTCTACTGTTCTAGATTATCCCTTACAAAAGCTGTTTCCAATAAAACGGCTACTGTCACAAAATTGGACAGCAGCTTTAGGAGTATTTCAAACTACAGAAAAAATACCATGTTTATTTTATTGTACTCGGCGGTACGGTGGTGCAGTGGTTAGCATGTCTACCTTACACCAAGAAGGCCTGGGTTTGATACCTGGGCTCCGGGCTCAGGCATTTCTGTGTGGAGTTTGCAAGTTCTCCCTATGCATGCGTGGGTCTCCTCTGGGTACTCCAGTTTCCTCTCAATGTCCAAAAACATGCACAGTAGGCTGTTCACTTTCACCCCTAGGTGTGAGTATGAGAGTGAATGGTTGTGTGTGTGTTGGCCCTGCAATGGCCTGGTGAGCTGTCCTGGGTGTACCCCGCCCTCGCCCAGAGTCAGCAGAGATGGGCGCCAGCCTCCCCGTGACCCTGTGATATTATTGCGCTTTTAATACATTTTTGTTTCTATGGTAACAAATTACATTAAGGAACACCACGGTAGTTCAGTGGTTAGCAGTGTACTTTCACAGCAGTAAAGTTCTGGGTTCGAATCTCCACATGGCATTACTGTTGTTCCAGAAAAATATTCATCTTTGGGTTGGAAGCATGTACTCCGATGTGCAGCAGTTGGCATCACACCTCGCTGTGCTAATATGGTACTAGAACAAAAATATTGTATCATGAATTACCCCATACTTACACTGTTACTGATTATGATATAGCATTTTAAAATAATAATTTCGCAGTTTAAATAGTGGGTGGCACGGTGGTGCAGTGGTTAGCATCCGCCCCACAGCAAGGAGGCTTAGGTTCAATTCCCGGGCAAGACGTGTCTGTGTGGAGTTTGCATGTTCTCCCTGTGCTTGCATGGGTTTCCCCAGTTACTCCGCTGTCCTCCCACAGTTCAAAAACATGCACAGTAGGCTAAGTGGCTGTTTCAAATTGCCCCAGGTATAACTGTGAGTGTGATGGCCTGAGGGTCCAGAATCAGCTGGGATGGGCGTCAGCCTCCTCGCGACCCAAATTAGGATGAAGCGGCTTAGTAAATTAATGAATTAATGAGTTTACTAATGTGGCGGTGCAATACTTAGACAACAAGGTTCTGGGTTTGAGCCTCACAGTCAAATTGGGCCTTTATGTGTGAGGTTTGAACGTTCTCCTTGTATCTGCTAGGGTTCACCACAACCCTGATGGAGAAGCAATGTAAATAATGGATGGATGGATGGTCAACAAGATGTTTTTTTTTTTTTTACAGGACAGCACTTCAGAGCAAAATGACAATAATATCATATGAATCAGGTGAAGACTCATATAAGACAAAATCACGAGACAGCCGATAAGCAAAGCAATAGTGTCCTGACTTTGTTTCTAACCCCTTGTTCCTCTTAATAAAAAGACACCCTGTTGCCGTTTCCAAAACTAACATTCTATTAAAGGCCAAGTCCATGGCAGGCTAAGACAAACAGTCATGTTTTCCCAGCTGTAATTGATGGAACTCGCAAGTCTCAGCTGACGTTTGCTGGACTTTCCCATCAGCCATGCATCCTGGGCTATTTTTACATCCGCCGCTGACACCGAACCGTTAGAAAGGCCACATGACACACCACATTATGTCCTTTCAAAAAGACTTGTACAAGTTTTCTCATGTCTGTTATCAAAGTCTCATTCATCTACGTTAAGAAAGGCTTACGGAGGAAGGAAAAAAAAACGACTCCGGCTTTTCGTTCCACAGATACTGAGACAAACATACTGAGCCATAGTGTAATGCTTTCCACACACAGAAAACCTTTAAGGGTTTATTATAATTACTTTTATTATTATTATTATTAGATGTTTTCTAACTCTGGGCGTCCACCCTGGACAGCACGCCAGGCCATCGCAGGGCAGAAACACGCTGACGGCTATGCAGCTACTCTTGGCGAAAATCAGCAATGGTTCTCTTACATGCCTCCCACCACAGACAGTGAGAGACATGGCCGGCATTTGATAACCCAGTTAGCTGCACTGGGAGGACAGCCCAGTGACAATGGGGCTTGAACCGCCGACCTTGGGATCAGTAATCCAGCTCCCTACCACGAGGCCACCACCGCCCTACGACGATGGAATAATGTATAAAAATGTTTAGATTTTCATTCCACAACCAGACATAAACATCCAGCAGAATTCTTCTCACTTCACAAACACTGGCAGGCTGAAGAGCAACATAACAGTCTGATATTCAAAAAAAAAAGCTTTCAGCAGTAGGAAATGCACCACAAAATAAATAGTGTGTGTTTATTTACAACTGAAAATGGTTGGTTAGTTAGTTAGTTAGGTAGTTAGTTGTTTTGGGGTTGTTGTTTTTCATAAACTCACACTCGTGTTAAAGTTAAACCCCTCAAACATGACTAATCCCTGTCCTGGCTTTGCCTCCTTTCCCAGTGTAATGTAAAGACAGCAGCATGTAAATAAAGAGCAGTGTAATGTTACTGTTCCCTATTGAGGATGGCTTCAGGGTCACATTTCAGGCGAATTTACTTAACAACAAGCACATGAGAATCTACATACTACACCCGGACACGTCCCTGTCAACAATTTCCTCCATTAGACACCTCCTGAGAAGAAACAACGGCATGAAAACGTACTTACAAAAGGAGCAGAACAGCACCGTTACAAATGTTTGACGTCCCGCCGCCATTTTGGAAAGCATATTTAGCTAAGCTCAGCTGTCCGCGCGCAGGGTGAACGGACGGAAAGATGTTGCCGCTGATCAGTTGCCATGGCTACAACTACGTTCTCGCGCAAGAGGTTGCAGCCGGAGAGCATGTAGATGTGACTGCGGCTGCGCAGTACTACACGACACGCCCACTTCTCCGAGCCGCCATCTTGCCCACTACAATCACCTTCTTATAAATACTAGACCTCTGTTGATGGTTAGGTTTAGGGGTTTTTTTGGGTTAGGATTTGGATTATAGATGTGGTTAAGACTTTCCGTAAATGCATCCGTGTATTAAGACGTGTTCTCTAGGGGGCGTGTCGTGTACTGGAGTGGGTGTGTCCAGCACAAAGTGGGCGGGTCTTGTTAAGTGCAGATAGACCCTTCTCAATCTGTGCTACATACACCATATACTGTATTTATACACTCGAACGGTGATTGGATGAAAAACTTGCGCCGCCATATTGGAACCAGGATGACGTGGCACAGCCGAGCAGGTTGCTAATGTAAACAAACCTGCACAGCTGCATTTACAGACTAGGCTTGCTGCAGAAAATCTCATTTTATCCAAGTCTAAAGACTTCACAGACATTATAACCCGTTTAAGAGAAGTACATTTATAAATGTGTGTGTGATTGCTTCAACATATTTGTGTTTATTTTAACAAAGAATAAAATGCATTAAAATCTCATGTGAATGTCAGTAATTAAATCTGTACTGTAACATTTCTAAACTGAGCACTTGAAAACATGAAGCGGTGTTTTATAGTCTTAGTACCAGCACTTTGTGTTACTACATTCCCAAATGTACAAGGTTATTTACTGAACATAAATTGACCCAAAGTGGGTGTGCTGTGAACTTGTAAAAATGTAAAAATATTGTAAGGTAGATTGCTATATAAATAAAATATAAATAGCTATAAAATTTCATTCATCCATTCATTTTCTAAGCCGCTTAATTCTAATTAGGGTCGCAGGGAGGCTGGCGCCCATCTCAGCTGACTTTGGGCGAAGGCAGGGTACATCCTGGACAGCTCACCAGGCCATCCCAGGGCCAACACTCACATAACCATTCACACTCACGCTCACACCTAGGGGCGATTTGGAACATCCAGTTAGCCTTCCGTGCATGTTTTTGGACTGTGGGAGGAAACCGGAGTACCCGGAGGAAAGCCATTCATGCATGGGGAGAACGTGCAAACTCTATATATATATAAAATAATTAAAGTAAGCTTTAGTCATACAGAAAATTAAAGATAGTTTACCAAGGCAGCCTATACCTCTATAAGATAAAGATAAAGAGATCTTTATTGTCAACTGTTGCGTGAACAGTGAAAATCAGTTCAGCAGCTCTCTGTTTAGCAGCAATTATAAAAAAATATTAAATAAATAAAAGTGCACAAAAGACAACTAAGGTAACTACACTAAGTTAAATATGTGAATATTCCTACATACACATATACACATAACTTTATGTTCACATATAGACACATATATTATTATTATTTCTTAATAGTAATTAATAATCATTAAATTATTGTACAATATGGGCAAACACGATAGTATATACTTATAAAAATATGGCACTTGAGAAATGTCTTATAAAGACTTAATGGATTCTTCAGAGAACATGCAGGGTTTTTTTTTTTTACCACACAAATGATAAGTAACTGTGTTTTTGTACACTTGAGGTTGAAAATTGTATTCCAGTACATAATAAATCCATCTATTAACAGTACATTGTATAAACATTACAGTGCTATGTTTCTAATTAAGGTAAAAGAATATAAGTCTTTCTATAATCTAGATCTGAATTATACTTTATAGAGATCTACAGTAGATCTAATCTAGACAGTCTGACGGACTATAACAATTATTCATAGAAATCAGCCTAGGCCTAGTCTATATAGAGCTATTAATAGGTTCAAACTCACTTGTGAAACAATATTCCAGCTATTCTGGATTTTACATTCTGGTAAATATTGCAATTTATTGCATAACACTCATTTCCATTCATGGATTTTGCTTTTTTTTTCAGTATAATAGCCATGTTCTTGATCATTCGCTTGTATTCTAACCCCCATGTTCCTGTTTCCAATAAGGTGGCTCCGTGTCACATTTCCATATAACGTACAAACTGACCAAAGGCCGCTCCAGTATATACTACATTTAAATGACAATAATAATAATAGTGTCATAGTTTTTGACTGAAGTGAAAATGTTTCATCTTTAGACTGGATAAAAAAAAACATTAATGCAGCACGCGTTTTTTGTTAGTTTTGTTTTTTTTTTAAAGAGAAAGGAGGTGAATATCTAAGCTAAATGCAGGTAAAGTGATTGAAACTAAGCAATACAATAGACATTCTTTTACATGTACTTAACATTCATTAAACTGTCTATAGAACAGCAGCCCTGCTGTTCCAAACATCTTTAGAAAATCTAACTATTTCAAACAGAACTAAACCAATGTCACAATCACTACCACAGCATCTAACGCCAAATTGCGTTCTGTGTTGTGTTTACATTGCATTATTTGAGGCGTTTACTGAGGTTTTCAGCATGTTTTTTCTAAATAAATAGATAGATAGATAGAATACTTTTAAACAGCAATATAAATAATATAAATTTATATAATTAGTTAATAATTTATAATAATATATAATAATTAAATAATAGAGCGTTTTTTTATTTGAAGCTCATGTAAATAACATTACTTGGATAGCCTTCTTTTATGTCAGGAATGTTGATGAAATAAGAAATATGTAGTCACTGCATGTTGTTCATGCTTTTGCTACCTTAAGATAAGATTTTTGTAATGCATTATTGTCTGGATATTCTAATAATTGTAAAAAAACAAGCTCCATTGGTCAAGAATGCAGCATCCTTACTAGTCGAGAGTCCTTACTAGAACCAAAAGATTTGAGCACATCACTCCTATCTTATCTGCACCGCACTGGCTCCCAATTAAATTATTATTAATAAATCACTAGACTATGAGCATATCTAACAGCCTCTCTCTCTCTCTCTCTCTCTCTCTCTCTCTCTCTCTCTCTCTCTCTCTCTCTCTTTCCCCCTTTCTCTGTGTTTATTTTTGAGGTACACATGCTACTTCTGAGATACCAGTGATCTATCCTTCTGCTCTCTGAATCCTGTGATCTGTCCTGATGTCTAGCGAGCTTTGAAGTTCTCATCTTAGAACGCCCTTGCTCCTGCCAATTGTGCTCTTCCATATGGACCTAAATGTATGCTCAGAAACTTTAAAGATGATTTTCCACTATTGGTGATACAAATTCTTTTGCTAAAATGATTCAGGACTACAATTGCCATTACATATATAAGATAATCAACTTGACTTCATGTTAAACTAAAGTGTTTATTTGATCTGAATTTTAATCTGGTTGGGTTTCCCTTTTGTGTCTGATTCTAAAAGGTTTCTTCCTTGTGTTAACTGAGTTTTCCTTGTCACTTACACCACAGGCTTGCTTATTAGAAATGTTTAAATTGTTTACTAAATTTGTTTTACTCTGTAAAGTTGTTCTAAACAATGCAAATTGTAAAAAGCACTATACAAATAAAACTGAATTGAATTGAATAATGCCATGTGAGCACAGGTTTCGTCAAAGTTACAAATATTTATATGGCGCAGCAGATATGACAGGATAAATACAATGAAATAAAGTATTTTCTGTTAAATAAGCAGATGGGGAATTAAACAATAATGATTTTAGCTGCAGGCCACACAGGGGCGTAGTGGTTAGCATGTCCGCCTGACATCAAGAATGTCCTTCTTGGAGTCCCAGGCTCACCAAGGGCGTTTCGGTATTGAGGTTGCATGTTCTCCTCATGTTTGCGTGGTTTTCCTCCAGGTATTCCGGTTTCCTCCCATAGTTAAAAGACATGTACATTAGGCTAATTGGCTGTTTTAAATTTAACCTAGGTATGTGTGTGATGATCCTGCAATGGTCTTGCGAGCTATTCAACATGTACCCCTCCTTCGCACAATGTATTGGCTCTAGCAACCTCACAACCCTAATAGTATTAAGCTGTTCAACAAATCAGTCAGTGAGTAAGTATAAATGTAACAGTAATACGGTCCTGAATTTGATTGTTCAAAATTCTTCCATGTGTGAGTGGGAATGGTTGTGTGTGCTGGGCATGAAATTGTCTGAATGAGCTGTTCAGGGTGTACCCCACCTTCGCCCAGAGTCAGCTATTGACAGGCTCCTCTCCCCGTGACCCAAGTAGGATTAAGTGGTTCAGAAAATGACATAACATTAAAAAAAACCTCTATGAACACTCAGAATGAAACAGAACATGGTGTGCTCTTATGGGATAATAATCAACAATGCAATGGATGTATTGTATTCCAGCACTAAGAGGAATTGAGCACAATAACTTTGGACCTAATAAGAATGATTAGTTAGTATTTAGCAAACTCTTGATTAATGTCAGCTCTGTTTTTCTGTAAAAGCTGCAGGAAATTTGCTGGTATATTTATGTACAAATGTAGCAGTTTATTGTCTTGTGATAGTTTGGTTTGAAGGGTCGTTGCTTTATATCTATAGTGATTTTGTCTCCTCTTTCTTTCTGCTTTCCCTTTTGCTTCTTTTTGCTGTCTTCCTTCTTTTTCTGTCCCCTCCAGTCAGGTCCAGCAAGAATATATAGTGTGTTTTATATATAACACAATTCAACAGTAAATAAATAAATGAATCAAATAATCAAGAGGAGCTTTATACCCATAAACCTCCCCTTGGAAAAGCAAATTTGTTCGGCACAACACAGCAACCAGAATGCCATTTGGCTTGCTATGATGCTGGACAGGACAGGTTTAAAAAAAACAAACTTTTTTTATACCATGGACCGCCCCATACTGAACACCATTTCAGCAAGGTTCTTTACTTTTCCACACGTAATAATCAGATATCTAGTGTCTCTCCAAAGTGGAAGGGTTTTCCTTTTGTGTCTGGTTCCGCAAAAGGTTTCTTTTTGTTTGTTTGTTTTAGGGAAATCCACACTCACTTCTACATTCACTTATGAGATCTGTAAAAGGTCTGAAAAAATCTGTCAACTTTAGTCAGTGTAATCCTGTTAAAAATGCAAACAAATCAGTCTAAATAATCTAATGGAAAATATCCAGCCAAATGCCTCCATGTCCTCTAGACCCTACCATACACAAAACCTGCAGTCAGTCCGCGTTCCTGCGGATGTCGCTCTTGTTGTTGCTGCCACTGCAGGAGAAATTGTGTTGCAACTTTACTGGGAATAGGAAAGAAAAAACCTAAATCACTACTGCCATGGTTAGTTGTTACCAGTCATCCTGCTAGATAGGTGAAAAATAGAAAAACAGAAGCAGAAAGGCTATGAGGAGAAACCTTCAGATAAAGCAAGAGGACAAACATGGGTAAACATTGGTATTGCTTTTAAGTGATGGCACTGATTGATGGAGTTGGAAGGCCTGAAAAGTGATGGCAAGGCAAGTGAACTCCTGAACCATGATGTTTATTTGTTTTGAAGCAAAAATTAAAGTGAAAATTTGGCTCATTTACTTAAATTATACAGTTTTTTTATTATATTAACAAGGCAATCATGCTGTGTGCCTTAGCTAGAGAGAGAGAGAGAAAGAGAGAGAGAGAGAGAGAGAGAGAGAGAGAGAGAGAGAGAGCTTGTTTCTCAAACAAGACTTTATGTGAAACCATCACAGGACATGAATGGCACAGTGCACACAATGGAGCATGTTATAATGTTGAGTCTTTTCATTGTCACAGCCAGGGCTGCCCAATATTTCTTCAGCTGTGAAAATGGGGCAGTGGTGGCCTGGTTGTTAGAGTGCTGGCTTACCTTTTAAGGTCGAGGGTTCAAGCCCCATTGTCATTGATTTGTCACTGCTGTCCCCCCAATGTAGCTAACTGGGTTATCAAAGGCCAGTCATGTCTCTTACTTTCTGTGGTGAGAGGCATGTAAAAGAATCATTGCTGACTTTCAAAAAGTGCAGGCCATTGGATTGCCATTAGAGTGTTTTTTCTCAGCGATGGACTGGCAAACTGTCCAGGGTGTACTCTGCCCTCACCCAGAGTCGGCTGAGATGGGCGCCAGCCTCCTCGTGACCCTAATTAGGATTAATCAGTTCAGAAAATGACTTTACTTTTTTTTTAAACATTGCTTATTTGGAAATTTTTTTTGAATGATCTAAGTGTTTCTGTCTATAACTGAAAAATTGTTGGCTAGACATAAAGCAATCTTTCATCCACTCAGGTATTAATATAAAGGTTGCTCAATGGTTGTTGCTGTGAAATCAGTCTGACTCCCATGTTATTTTTATGTCTGTGGTGTTATGATTCTATATGAGCAAATCAGAAAAGTATGTGGTTCTTTTTCTTGTTTGTTTGTTTTTTTATTTGTTTGTTTGTTTGTTTGTTTTTTATTTATCTATCTATAGATCTATCTATCTATCTATCTATCTATTTATTTGTTTGTTTGTTTGTTTGATTAGTTGTTTTTGTTTTGTTTTCTTCGAGTTTTTTTTGGGGGGGGGCTGAAATAGTGATCTTTGCCTATGTGTGGGGCGGCATGGTGGAGTAGTGTTTGGTACATGTGCCTCACAGCAAGAAGGCCCTGGGTGTGAGGCTCAGGCATTTCTTTGTGAAGTTTGTTTAAACTCCCTGTGCTTGAGTGAGTTTCCTCTGGTTATTCTGGTTTCCACCCACAGTCCAATGACATGCACTTAAGGCTAATTGGCTGTTCCAAATTGCGCCAAGGTGTGGATGTGAGTGTGCATGGTTGTGTGTGTTGCCCTGCGATGGTCTATTGAGCTGTTCAGGGTGCACTCAGCCATCGCCCAGTGTTGGTTGAGATAGGCTCCAGCCTCCCTGCAACCCTAGTAGTAGAATTAAGTGGATCAGCAAGTGAGTGAGAATGGGTGGTTCTGTCTGGCTGTTTCTTACTGAACACACTTAGAAATTCATTCACTAAAATTCATTGCCAATAATTGAAATTCTTGAACTTGATATAAAAAGAACTCATCGTATAAAGAGAATATTATGATCATAATCATATTACTTTGTAATTTTATGAATGTTTGTTTTGTTTTTTCACAATGTATTCTTTAAAATCTAAAATAAGATATTTACTTTTTTTAAAATGGATGTTGTTCCTATATTAAAAAAAATTACTTTGTGAAATATTTTTCAGTGAATTTTACTGGAAAAAAATTAAAGTATTATAAAACCTTCTAGTACAAGCACTCATATCATACCTTATAACACATCTTATATGTTAAAGGCACAGTCTACTAGAATTTTTTAAACATTAAGCATCTTCATCTTCTCCCACTTGATCCGGGGTCGGGTTTTGGGGGCAGCAGCCTAAGCAGTGAGGTCCAGACGTCCCTTGGCCCCAGCCACTTCCTCCAGCTCTTCCAGGCTTTGTTCTGGGTTGACCCCGGGGTCTCTTTTCGTTTGGATATGCCCGAAACACCACATTACGGAGGTGTTCACAAGGCATTTTAATCGGATGCCCGAGCCACCTCAACTGGCTCCTCTCAACGCGGAGGAGCAGCGGTTCTCCTCTCGGATGACAGAACTTCTCACCCTATCTCTGAGGGAGAGCCCTGCCTCCCTGCGAAGGAAGCTCATTTCAGCCGCTTGTATTCACGATCTTGTGCATCCTTCCCTCACTCGTGAACAAGACCCCAAGATACTTGAACTCCGCCACTTGGGGCAGGATCCCCTTCATGTCCTTCATTTCGAACCCGGAGGGTGCATTCCACCCTTTCTCAGCTGAGAACCATGGCATGAAACTTGCCATCAGTCTTAAAAACCTTGTAGGCTCTTAGCTGCCTCCATTTCTCAAATGCATGTCCAATAGTAATCTGTGTTTTACTGCAGTAAAAAATTGGTCTATGTCTGAAAATATATCAAAACAGAGTGATAGGAATCCTGTGTAGGAAATTTACATTTACTTTTACGGCATTTGGCAGACACTCTTATCCAGAGCGACTTACAATTATCATTTTTATACAACTGAGCAATTGAGGGTTAAGGGTCTTGCTCAAGGATCTGCTGACCTTCAGCTCAGTAATCCATCACCTTAACCACTAAGCCACCAATGCCATGGTCCATCACAGGAAATGGTCTTGAATTATTCTGAAAGACTCTGTTTTGTGACAGAGTCCAACATGATCCTGCTTATTATGCAGCTACTTACTTATGAAAACAAGATTTTGACACAAAGTTTTGATTTTAAAATAATTTTATTGATTTATAAATATATATATATATATATATTATTGATACTATTGCTTCCCTGTAATAATATGTTAATTTCTAATTAAATACACCTTGCAAGCCTGATTGCTGACATGGTTACACGAGAAAATCCTGTTGATTTACCACATTGCATGCAGCGAACTTCTGCTAAACAGGAAGTGAAATACAATCATTTCAATGATCCTCAAAGATAATTTCCCTAAAATATTTTGTTTATGAGGTTATAATCTCTGGCCTGATCATAAGGGATACATTTATATATGTAAAATTTATATCTGTATTTCTATAAAGCTGTTTTTGTGACAATGTTCATTCTTAAAAGCACTATATAAATAAATGTATATGTGGTTTATTTATTTATTTTTGCTGTACTGTAATAAAGGTAAGTTAAAAAGGGAAATTATTGCCGTTACCCATCGAAAGTGAGCGCACACATACGTAAACGGTGAGCACACACACTCGAGCAGTGGGCTGCACATACATTGGGGTGCCCGGAGAGAAGCTGGGGGTTAGGTGCCTTTGCTCACTTCAGTCATGAATGTGGAGGAAGGGAAGGTGCAGCTTACTACCACCACCACACATTTTTCCTGCTGGTTCGGGAATCGAGAAATGTGTGGCAGTGGAGGAGTGAGCTGCACTTTCCCTTCCTCCACCTTTTAAATATATATATATATATATATATATAAACAGAGAACAGAATAAGACCAATATGATTGATGTTTGAAACCTGATTGACATTTATTTTGTTAGCCAAAATACAATTTATGTATGATGCATTATGAAACGGTAAATTTGGTGTCATCAGACCACATAACATTTTCCTACCGTGTTAGAGTCAAATCTCTGAAGATCAAAAAGTTTAAAATTTCTTTAATTAAATATAAATGGTGACTTTTTTGGCCAGGTAGAGAGTATCTTGAATATCTATTTGTAAAGAAAGTCTAAAGTAAGAAAGAAAGTTGTTGTTTTTTCCCCTCGGCTTTATTAAGCTGAAGGGGTTACACAATAGCTTTTTCCGTCTGTCTGTCTGTCTGTCCATCCGTCTGTGTGTCCATTACATGATTGCCGATTGATAGCCATGCATCATGATATGACGCAGAATGTTTTCGAAAAATCAGCTTGATATGTTAATTATTAATGGAGATATTATGTAATGATTGTTACAAATTTGGCAGCAAATCCTTCAGGTGGTCCTACACTAGGCCTCCATGTGTTGACAAAGTTGTACGACTTTTAGTTATTTGTAGGGGTTACTAATTACATAGCCACAAAGGCAGAGGGGCTCCTGTACGGTGTAGAGAAACATGTATTACATAACTGCTTCCCCCCACAAATGGCAGTGCTGACCCCAAATTGATAGAAGAGAGACATGGATTACATAACTGCCTCACATTCAAAGTCTTAAATTTGATGACAGCCAAGGGGTTCACTGTGCACTGCATGGTATTTTTACAAATGTATTTGCTGCAGTTGCCCTAGATCTAACCTAGAACTTCACCACTTCCTGTCATACTCTGACAAAAAAGTTTATACAATCTGTACATATAACCAGAAAAGCAAATGAATGTATTGCTCAGACGGTATAGTTCAATGATTCTCTTATATATTTTTTAAATCTTTTATTTATCATAATCCATTATTAAACAAGATCCAATTAAATTAAGACATTTAGATTATGAAATGACAAAGATCACAGTCAAATACTCAGTGCACTTTCACTTCAGCTTTGCAGAACAGACATGCATGAAAATCTCACAGTCACACGGTCCATTTTGAAAGCTGTTAACCACAACACTTTTCCTTTAAGTGTTATGTACTGTACATGTAAAGATTTGCCTTTAATTTTCATTTAATACAGTGATTTTTATTATAAACTATATTGATGCATGGTGTACACAGGGTAAGAGGTAGATCTTTTTAATCATAAGGTGCATGATGCTAAGATGTTATATGATGTTCGAGACCTGCTCTAAACATGAGTATTGCACTTAAAGAGTAATATTGCACTGACCAGGAAGATGGTCTGAATGATGGTTATTCAGTCAGTGTGTGTGATGGTGGTGGTGGTGGGGTTGAACGTTTAACAGCTTGTGGGTAAAAGCTGTACTTTTTTGTTTTTAGTGTCCTGTCTTTAGTCTAGTTGTTTTAGTCTACCTTTTTCCGGAGGGGAGAGGGGTGTCCAGGGTGTGTGGGGTCTATAATAATTCCACTGGCTTTCTTCTGAAGTCTGCCAGTGTAAATGTCACTGAGGGGGTAGTGTAGTTCCAATTACCCGCTATGCCATCCTCACCACCTGCTGCAGGGCCTTTCTGTCCTCTGCAGTACAGCTGTTGAACCTCACTGTAATGCAGTAGGTCAAGAGGCTTTCAATGGCAGAGCGGTAAACGTTTGTCAGCAGGGGTTGGGGTAGGCGGGCTTGTCGGAGCTTTCTGAGGAAGTACATCCTTTATTGTACCTTCCCCACCTGGTGAGAGATGTTTGTGGTCCAGGTGAAGTCAGCACAGATGTGGACTTCAAGAAACTTGAAGCACTTCACCCCAATATAGAGGGCAGAGTGCTCAGTTTGTTTATATATCCCAAAGTCCATTATCATCTCCTTTGTCTTGGATGTGTTAATGTCCAGGTTATTGTTGTCGTACCATCACCACAGATGCTAGACCTCCTTCCTGTAGGCTGACTCATAATTATCTGTTATCAGACCTATGATGGTGGTGTTGTCGGTGAATTTGACGAAGGTGTTGCTGGTGTGAATGGGGGAACAGTCCTGTGTGAAGAGGGAGAACAGGAGGGGGCTGAGGACCCACCCCTGTGGAGTTCTGGTGTCCAGGTCGTTGCCCTTCTCTGGAAGAGCAGGGCAGGTGCGTGCCTCTCTGTTGTGTTGGTGGAAGCAAACAAAGCACTGGTTCAGGGTGTACGGTGCTGTCCGAGATGTCCGCTGATGTGTGCGTGTCCTTGTAGCCAGTGAGTGTCTTGATCCCCTTCCACATATTCCTGGTGTTGTTACAGTCAAAGTGCTCCTCGATGAGTTGTTAATATTTACTTGGCTTTTTTGATGCCTTTTCACTGGGCCCAGTGTGCTTTAGTACCTGCGTATAAATAAATAAATAAACAAACAAACAAACAAACAAACAAATAAATAAATATCTTGTGCAGTAGGTCATGGGTTCAAAGCCTGAACATGATGGAAGTTTGACGTGCACTGAATTTTCCACCTAAAATTGCACTGTTTTATTAATAGCTATTTGTCAATATATTATATAAATATGATAATAATCATCAATGACTGGGTTTGAAAATTACTAAAATTCTTCCTTTTTAGGCAAAACAATAAATGATTCAATCTGAAACTGGTGACATGGATTACAACATATTGTCCCTAGAAGTCATGAATGATGCAACTTTAACTCCATTACCACAACTTGCATCACTTTGCTGAACAGATTGCTCTATATCAACTCTCAAGCGTGTAGCTTCATGTTCGATATAATTAGACATCAAATGTAAAAAACTTCATGGCTAATCAGCCATTTTATTCATTTTTGAATTCAGCATACCAAAATCCATAATAAATATCACATTTTGTTTCTGATGCAAACAACTTCCCCAAACCCCACCCCCCCAATATTTCCAAGGTAAATTAAAAAAAGGTAATCAAATTATAACTTGCACACATGAAACTTCATTCAATACACTTTTATTTATCATTAATTGCACATATAAAACTTAGTGATGCAGGACAGGTAATGGTAAGGTCTTTTGGTAGCCCAGCCCCAACTTGTACACTGTGAGAACTCAGTGCGTGGTTTAAAGACCATTGGAAGTGCTGAGGGAAATTTCTGAGTTTCCAAATCAAATGATCTCGTTACGTGATGCTGGATGCTGGATGACCAGCCCATTCCCCTAACCTTGCCCCTTGTGATTTTTTTACCCTGTGGGGCTACCTAAATCAGGACTATACACTCATCAACTCCAAACTCTTAAAGCCATTAAGGTACTATTCAGCAGGACACACCCACTGTTTTACCCAACATGACCCATTAAGTCATGGCAGCCAATATAAATATAAAACAATTATTTACACTCACAATCATACTTAGGGGCAAATAACAATATCCTGTTAGCCTAATGTGTCTTTGGACTGTGGGAGGATACTGGAGTACCTGGTGTAAACTTGAGGACAGAAATGGCCTCACAAGGACCTTCTTGCTGTGAAAATGCTAACCACTATGCCACCATTAAATAAATGAAATCCTTTCACTTTTTTCCTAAGTCAAGGTATAAAAAAAAGCTTCTGTTACTGTTATATTAAACATGCCGAAGGAATTTTCTTAGGTGCTAAAGTGTGAAGACTTCTTCAAGCTTTTAAGGTCCAGTAAACATGAAAAGCAACCTCGTTCATTTTTTTCAGAGACAGTTGGTTGGGGATGTGTAAGGCAGGAAGACGGCCCCGGAACATGTGCAGACAATGTAACAGACAGTTGTGACATATGAGTTACTCGACTACCACAATGTTTGCAGCTGTGCTGTTTATAACAGGTATGCTTTTTGTTGTTGTTTTTTTAATGTATGGGTATCTTATATATTTGAGTAAGATGTATAAAAATTGTATATGATAGAATTACCTTGATTCTTGATTTTTAAAAGGGGTTTTAATCAGGGGGTTAAATGTTAATACTTTCGTTAGTATTTTTTACTAGGCTTCAATCCTGCTGTATTTTTACATATAGCTATATTTCTTCACAGGGATATACACAGCAGTGGGATTTAATATATACAAAATACCAGTGAACACTTTAACAAATGAAGACCCACTATTTGGTCAAACCATTATTCAGTCTAGGGATGGGTTAGTATGTTCCACTTTATTTTTATTTGTTTTTTAATTATTAAGTGAATATTTATTTGCAGACAATAATTAAATAGATTAAATCTTGTTTTGTTTTTGAATAGAGTTTATGTTCCTTCTCCTTCCACTGGAGCGGTTTTCAGTTGCACAGAGACTAAGTGTTCTGAAATGATTGTGACTGGTAATTCCTTTTTCACTTAGAAATGTCTAGTCTCACATTTGTGTTTTAAAAATGAGCTAGACACATACTATACTATTTGGCAGTGGAATACTTCCATGTATAAAACTATGCTAATAAATCAATTACAGATATAAAGAAAGGCCTGAAATCAATTACATCTGTAGCATCCAGTTGGAGTGAAGAAAATGAGGAGCAGTTTCTGGTATTTTTTAAAAAATATATTATTATTTAATTTTCAGTGGCATAAATTATTTGTTCGATAAGTCTTAAAACAAAAGTTTTTTGTTGTTATTTATTTATTTATTTAGTTTGTTTGTTCGTTTGTTGTTTATAAGGTTTTGTCAGTTTTACTCAGTATGGTCTGGGTGAGCTTATCATGAGATTTTTGTCTGCTTTGCATGAGAATCTAGTTCTGTGTAAAACCACAGTTTCCCCCAGTAAAGGCGTCAGACATGTCGACTTCTCTTTTAGGCACTGAGTCATGTTCCCTCACAAATTGACTGAAATAATATGAAATAATATGTTGCTGTCCTGGGGCTTAATAAATAATTGTTTTGTAGACTATACACAAAACTGTTGACACCCATTAATAATAAATTATCAGACCATTTAAAACTCTCTGGTGGAAATTATTTCCCCATCCATTACAGACTTCTGAAGCCACTCATGACCTTTATTAGTCATAAGACCAATCAAACCACATGTATTTGTGTCCCAACCGACCCAGATCCTCAGTAGATAATACAAATTGTTTTTAATGTAACCAAACTAAATAAACTTCCCCAGGAACCACTCTCTTGCTGTAATTATGATTTCTGGTCTAAGCTATTGTCTAAACTGTGACAAAATTTAAACATTTTCCTATAGAATCATTATAAAACATTTGAAAAAGCTTATTACACTTATTAATGCATATCTGGCAATGAAAATGAGGCCGTCATAAAAAAAGATGACTAAATACAAGATAGCAGGATTTTTATAACTAAAAAGGTAACTGACTAGTAAGCAAATACATAAATTGCACAGCTCATTGGAATACTCAATTCTGATTGGTCAATTATAGCATTCCACGGCCTGTTATTTCTTTGTAAAAAGAAATTATAACAAATCATTTTACGTATCATTGATACTTTCTATGGATGCCAATTATTAGCAATAGCAATACAATTATTATAAATCAATGATATTAAATTAATATTTTATGTCAAATGATTTCTTTAGGCGGCACGGTGGTGCAGTGATTAGCACGTCCGCCTAAGAGCAAGAAGGCCTGGGTTCGATTCAGAGGCTCGGAACGTTTCTGTGTGGAGTTTGCATGTTCTCCCTGTGCTTGCGTGAGTTTTCTCTGGGTACTTCGGTTTCCTCCTAAAGTCCAAAAACATGCACAGTAGGTTGACTGGCTGTTCCAAATCGCCCCTAGATGTGAGAGTGAGTGTGAATGGTTGCGTGTGTATTGGCCCTGCAATGGCCTGGTGGGCTGTTCAGGGTGCACCCTGCCTCGTCCAGAGTCAGCTGAGATGGGCACCAGCCTCCCTGCGACCCGAATTAGGATTAAACGGCTTAGAAAATGAATGTATTATTGAATGATATCTTTAGTAAATAGCCATGTAATTAGTGGAATAATTTGCAGCAAGCTGGTTATTATCATAAAATAAACCCAGATTTTCTCACCGATCAGGGTGAGTCAAGTCCTTTCTGCTACATGCTGCCGGCTGATTACACTGTCAAGGTTTATTTCAAAATAATGAACAGCTCACTGTATATTCTTTTACTAATTACACAACTCATTTGAATAATCTATTCTGATTGGTCAGTCATGACTTTCAGTGGTTTGTTATTTATTTCTAACACATCAGTGTTACATATAACATACCGTTGCTATGCAGTTTGTTGTTAGCACAAGCAATAAACTCATTATAAAATGTATATTTTACATCAAACTACTGTTTTCTTCGGTAAGCAGTCATGTAATAAGCAGATTAATGCTCTGTACATTATCCTTTATTTATTTATCTTCAACATTGAAAATTGCATATTCATTTATTTATATTAACTGAAAAACAATAAATCTCCAAAGCTCATGAACCACAAATGAATCATCTCTTATCTCAACACTTAGGTCTGTAACCAAGTTCGGACAACAAACTCATCAACGGAGTATTTAAATGGAAAATGTACACACATGTCTAATAAGCAGAAAAAGAGTCACATTTATCCTGATAAGTTGGGTATGTGTCAACACCAAATCACGCACAAAAATGTAATCATCTTAAGATTTCCCAATTATCCTTACTTAACACCATTACACTTTAGTTTCACAGCTACTGCTACAAAATTCAACAAACAGCAACAACAACAACAATAAATACCAACACAGTCAAGCACCTCTTTATCAAGGTAAATGCATCTGAAAGAAAAATAAATTAAATGAATCAATTATTTACTTTGATATTGTGTGTTTTCAATCCTTCATGTATTTTTAAATACTTTAAATGTTTCTAATTAGACCACAGGAGAATGAGAAGAGCTGCACAAAATGATACTGATGAGGATGAAGGTAATTAATATTTTGTTAGTCAGATCATTAAAAAAAATGGATAAAGTATATGACTTTTGTAAGTGGTGTCTTATATACATCACACCCTTAAACTACAGTTTAGAGTAAAACTACAGGTTCATATAAGTTTGTGTTTACTTGCAGATGCAGGGACGGAGATAGCGTTTGTGCTGGATGGCTCTGGTAGCATTGAAAAGGGGGACTTTGAGATGGCCAAAGACTTTATTTATAATGTGATGAACAATGTTTGGAAAACTTGTTTCAGTGTAAGAGATCAACGAGTATGATACGAAACTGTATGATTACATTTTTTTTGACAAAAAATTTGTAAAAATGACAAGAACACTGATTAAGATGTTTGCAGTGTTCAGACATATTACCCAAATATTTCAAATTTATGGAATTGTATCTGTAATTTATACCACTGTGCAAAAAAAAAGGGTATAAACCAATGGACAAATGTCTTAGGCAAACTAAATTATTTTACAAATTTTGCCTTACCCTGGGTTTACACTGGGGCATGATCTCCGTGTTCTCCGCAATTACAAAAGCTTGGAGCATGATAGGGATATAAAAAGGAGGCAGGCTCTTCAAGGAGATGAATCTTGAAAGAATCATGTTGCCAAGTTCATCAAGATCCCCGACGATGGCGCATCAGGGTCTGTTACGCTCTGTTAAGGTCTATTAACATCTGTTAAGCTCTACTGCACTTCACTACAATTCCCACGTTCTATCACGATTGGTGTCATATTGTAATGCATCATAATTTGCTAGTCAAAAATTTTGCCACGATCATCAGGTTCATCAATAAGTTCCCTCAAGATCATTATGATTTCACCAAGTTCATTTAGGATCATCTCGATTCCACCAAGCTCCCTCAAGATCATCACAATTTCACCAAGTTCCCTCCAGATCATCACAATTTCACCAAGTTCCCTCAAGATCATTGCTATTTCACCAACTTCCCTCCAGATCATCACAATTCCACCAATTTCCGTCAGGATGATCACGATTCCACCGAGTTCCCTCAAGATCATCACGATTCCACTGAGTTCCCTCAAGATCATCACGATTCCACCGAGTTCCCTCCAAATCATCATGATTCCACCAATTTCCCTCAAAATCATCATGATTCCACTAAGTTCCCTCAAGTTCCCTCAAGATCATCACGATTTGATCCCATGGTACCCCCACGCTCCTCATGATTGTGGAGATTGCAGACATTGTGCCCCAGGGTAAACCCAGGGGTAATGTCTATTGCATTAGTGTCAGTAAAAAGAAAACACTTTCTAAAGAAAAATTAGGGAGAAATTGTATGATAAGGGAAAAGAAAGATATTAAGTAAATAACATTTTAGATAACATGAAAATCATTCAATATGTAGTATATCATTACTTTATGAGAAAGCCATTAAGGAGGCTTTTGCTAAAGTTCATAAACAGGCTGAGCACTCTTTTAGATAAATAATGTAATTATCAAGTTGAAATTAAATGGTTTGAATTTAAACCATAAATAAACCACATTCTTTCCTCAGTGTAACTTTGCAATAGTACAGTATGGGAGAAATATAAAAACAGAACTGTCTCTGCAAGAAAATAATGACAGTCTCGGTGCCTTGGATATTGTGAAGAACATAAATCAAACTGGTGCAATCACCAAGACTGCTTCAGCCCTCTACCATGTTCTGTAAGTATTCAAACCCCAAACATTTTATCAAGAGCTTATACATACTACATCATTGGCTAACACTGTACCAGCGTTTCCAGCACATCACACTATAAAGTCTTTATTAGCTTCTGTGTCCTGTACTCCCTGCAGCACAGAAGTTTTTGTTCCTGAAAATGGATCAAAAGAGAATGCCAAAAAAATGATTATTGTACTTTCTGATGGAGAAATATTAGGAGATTCGAGAAACCTTACAGATGTTCTAAACATGCCACAGATGGAGGGCATTGCTCGCTATGCTATAGGGGTAAGTGTACACTTTGACCCTATTTCATGACTCAAGTGAAAGGAACAGTGTGAGATTATTATTAGTCGACACTACATAACTCTATACATTATCTTATGTATAGATTACATGCCTTGAGTAAAACTGTTGCTTTGGTTATTTAGAACATGAATTCAGGTGACTATACACATAAATGGCAAAGAAGTATGACCTACACAATATTAGAGAGGTGGTTTTAGTATTATGGCTGATCAATGAATATAAGTTATATAAATATTTAGCTACTGACTAAAAAAATTTGGTTGCCTATGTGGCCATGTGAGCACATACGTGACATGGCTTTATGACATTTGCATAAGTATGTAGTTTCAGAGCTCTTGTGGTTGATTGGTGTGGATATATAGAGTGGTACTTTAAAATTTGTGAACTATTTACAATTTTCTATATTCACAAAAATTATTAAAAACATAACCAGATTTTCACTCAAGTCCTAAAAAGTACATAAAAAGAACCTAGTTAAACAAATGAGAAAAAATATTACTCTTAGTCATTTATATATTGAGGAGAATGATTCAACAGTACATATATGTGAGTGGCAAAAGAACCTTCGCTTTTAGATCCCTGTGTGAAGTAAAAACTGTAATAAAACATATATGGTAACTATTAACTGGTTCTGCACATCCACTTGAAGGGATTTTAGTTGATGTCTTTATACAGAACAGCTTCAACTTTGGGATGCTGGTGGATTTCATCACAATGAACTGCTCACACAACATTGCTATTGGATTCAGGTCAGAATCCATAGGAATGGTTCATTTGTAATGGATATAAATCAAATATCAGTTTGAATCAAGAATCGATTCTGAATCAATTCGTCACCCCAAAAATTGGAATTGAATTGAATCATGAGTTGTTGTTCGATTTACATTCCTAGTGAATACCATTTTTACTAAAGCAAGAAACCTAGTTAATCCTTTAGCATTGCATAACTGTCAGTAAATTTGGCCCTCGGCCAAATGTAACAAGCGTAAATGTAACGGCTCTGTGATAAAGGGTTCATAATCGATATTTATCTAATAACATGACAAAAACATAAAACATTTAAATAAAATACATCATACTCATCAGAGATGCTGATTATTTATAGACAAAATTCTAACTTGGCTTGTTGAACAGTTTTGCACTGACCAACCAATCAGAGGACCGAAAAATGCTGATGTTATTGTGAGGCAAATTTGAAATCTGATTGGTTAAAGAAACAGCCCCATTGATAATATAGTATAAGTGACATAGGCCAGCACTACTGATTCTGAAGGTTCTGGGGAGATTAGATTGACATGGCAGCACACAGAGGCTGAAATATGATTGGACAAAAAAAATCAAAAAACATCCTCATACATGTACTGGAAGCAGTGCAGCCAAGAGACACACTACAAAATGAGGAGAACAGACAGTTGGGAATAAATTGATACAGTTTCACGGAACTAATACTAGAATTTAAGTTGTAAATGTAGGTCAGTGCTTCTGATAGTGTTTTGGCCAGCAGAGAAGGCCTTGCCAGTGTCTTGCCTTATATGAACTGACAAATTCATGTCCTTTTCTCATGATTTCAAAAGATCATACATTCTACCAGGGTATATAAACTTTTGAGCACAACTGCAGATAGACAGATTGATTGACTGATGGGTTGATAATACAATGATGTTCTATTTTCAGGTGGGACCAGAGGTTCTGAATAAACCAAAGGCAATAAAGGAGATGATAGAAATAGCTGGAAAGAAGGACAGATTTTTTAATGTTTCAAATTATGCTGCCTTGACAGAAATTCTTTCTTCTTTGGAAAAAAACATTATTGGGATTGAAGGTAAGTAATTTGAAACTAAGTGCAAATGACTTGTGTTTTTTACTAATAACTTACTAGCAAAATATCTCGAGAACAGTTCAAAGTGGCTAACATTTTCAAAAGTTAATACACATATACACATACTCTTAAAGATGACCTGCTATTGTTATTGTTATAAGAAGTAAATATGTATGCAAAACTGGAAATAGATATAGCCTATTGCTTTTTCATGGGCATGGAATCTGAAAATCTTCATATATGTTTATACAAAAACATAACATAAACATTACTTATATAACAATATAAGACTATTCTAACTATTGCTTTCACAGGTATGAAATCTGAACATCAACCCCTATTATCGCTTAGCATGAAATTGTGGTGTTTGTAGGAAGACGTATAAAGTAACAGTTATATTGTTATTAGGCTATTTCATAGAGCATCTCATAAACCATAACACAAATGGAGAGATAACACTAACAGTAACATCAGATGAGGTTAAATCTATTTATTATTACTCAACATTATAGCCTGCTATTAATATATACAGTCAGTGGTAACCAACATTACATGGGTACACACTTACTGAAGGGCCTAACTGTGCAAAGTGAATTAATCCACAGTTTTAGTTTAGTTTGGCGCGTTATTATGGTGCTTACAACAGTTGAGACCAGGAGGTGTGGAGTGCACTAAACATTCCCACTTCACAACCACCAATTCTAACTCCACACCACAATCAACAATTCTACATCACAACTGCCAATCCCTTAGCAGAAAACTGTCAAAACTCACAGAGAAAGTCCAAATGCACTTCAGAAGTCAAAATTAATCAATAATTATATGGGGTGTTGAATAATATGATATGGGTTGATGATATGATGTGGGTTTAAAAATGTATAAATAAATCATCTACTGAGTACATGAACCACATGTGGTTAAGCTGTAGCTTTTGTTTTAGGTTTCTCTTGTGTTTTATCCTTGATAACTTCTCCAGCGATCTGATATGGCAAGGAAATGCATCGTGTTCATCAAGCTGTGGCTTCACCGTTAGTAACGGTTGCTAGGCATGTGACATGCCAAGTACCTAGATGCTTAAAACCATTTCATGGGTTAAGTGTCATCACGCTAAATTAGAGTATTACTTACTTTCACCATAAAACATGTTGAATGGTTGTAAACTCAATATATTGATTAAATGAATATATTATAAAAATCCAATTATAATAGTTTTGAGCATCCGGTACTTGGTGCTTGACTATGTTATAATTAAGGTGAATACGTGCATTTCCTTGCCATATCAGATCGCTGGGGAAGTTATCATGGATAGGCCTACAGTTTAACCACATCTAGTGCACGTCTCCCGTTGATGTTTTTTACACCAGAAAAGTAGCGATGGATGAGTTGATTTTTTTAACCCCCAAAAACACATATCAATGTTGGTGCATACCGGTGTTCTGGTTTAGTGGTTTTCATGTTAACTTGTAACATTGTCTTATAGATGTTTACTTTCCACTATTTCTGCCAACATTTTCCTTACTTCTGTTTGTCTGCTCCAGAGTGAAATCGGATGCTCCACTTTGTTGCTCAATAAATTTAAACATGTTTCAGATCTGTGTGTTGCACCAACACAAATTATACAAGAAAAAACAAATAAAATCTATAAACTGTTAGACAGTTATAAAATAATCAGGGTGGGTTTCGAGCCTGACCCTGTGGGTTCAAATAGTCTTTCATACTCTACTGATTAAACTCAAAGCTGTGGGAAATTTTTGACTTATTTCTCCATTTCTCATTTCTTCTTAATTATTTTACACCCGGCTTTGTGCGGTTCTATATTTGTGCTGTGTTTAATTGTAACATTCAACACAATGTTTACATCATATCTGTTTATTCTATTGTTACATGTTGGAATGGAATATCTCTGGTTAGCTTGGGTTGGAGTGTGGATCTCGGTAGGCTACATCCTTTTTGAACACTTCTCTTTACCTTTATGTAAACATGCATCATTTCACATTCAATATTCTATGTTTAGTGAGGGGGAAACATACTAAGTTTCTATTTGATCCTCAGTGTTTATAACCTATCCATGTACTTAACTTGCCTTTAACTTGTCGTCTAATTTCAATAAACACTGAGAATCAAATGTGACATGATACATGTTTACGTAAAGGTATAGAGAAGTGTTCAAGAAGAATGTAGCCTACTTACCTAATTAAGATCCACAAACCCAAACTAACCAGAACTAACATTCCATATCAAAATGTAGCATTAGTGCAAACAGATATAATAAAAATATATACACATATATAAAATGGTATTGACAGAAGGCATAAATAGTAGTATAAATTACACCGCGTATCAAATATCATCGCACCACCATGCCACTGAATATCTCACTATAACACCATGCTTTATCATGTTCTTTACTTATTCAAAAATTGCCAGTAAGCATTGCAGGGCATCATCATTTGCCAGTCAAACTTATATTTAGTCAAATTGACTGCTCTCTATATAAAAAAAGATTGCATAAAGGTGAGGCTGTCATAGGACTTAAGAGTTCAATTTCTGAAAATATTTAGTTAAAAACTGTGGAATAATTACTGTATTTTATTTTATTTTTTTTGGCTTAACTTACCTTGGGCCACCTATTGTTGAATTAACAAAGGTAGTGTTGCTTCCTGACTTTTGACCTGAAGCTCCATAGGTAACCTAAAAAAAGTGTTGCTTTTTGTCTTTACTTTTTGATTATATTAGTGCAACTAACTGTGGTGTATTCTTGATCATCTCTATTATCAGGCATACAGAAGGGAGCAGGATTTGAATTTCAGCTTGCAGAGGCTGGATTTAGTGCTCACTTTACCCAGGATGTAAGTGTTAGATATTAGTCATCAGTTACAGCTAGTAGAGAGTTGTTTCTTTGTTTTTTTGTTTTTTAAAAGAATTTAAGGTCACAGCTTTTATTTAAAAGTTACTCACAAAAGTAACTATATTAAGTTTGTTCTTATACAGAATATACAGTACATTTATGTACCATCTCCCTCAATCTGTAGGGCTCGATGCTTTTTGGTGCTGTTGGGGCCTTTGACTGGAGTGGAGGGATCATTGTGAAAAAAAATGACAAAGACCCTGTGACTTTTTTTAATGCGACCAAGGAAGAACCCAGATTTTCATATTTGGGTACGATTTACAGAAAGCATGCATGTTAAAGGAAAATGTTAAGTAGATTAAATTCTAAAGTTTTTTGCTAATTACAGGTTATAGTGTGGCATCTGCACAAGAGGCTAAGAAAACACTGTATATATCTGGAGCTCCCAGGTACAACTTGACTGGTGCAGTCTTTATTTTTGATGGGATAAATCAGGATTTGCTACAAGGAGATCAGGTTTGAAAGAATACTTATAAAGAAGGAATGAGTGACATACAAATAACTATGGAATAGTTTCTCCCAATAAAATGTGTGGCTTCGTAAACTGAAAATGTTGCAAGGTGCTGGATAGCTGAGATGTACATTGGTTTTACAGGTAGGGTCTTATTTCGGATCAGTTCTCTGTGTCTTGGACATCAATAACGATAGAGAGACAGACTATCTTCTCGTTGGAGCACCACATTTCCATGTAAAAGGGGAAGAGGGCAAAGTGCTGATTTACAAACTGAATGAAGTATATTTACTATTTACATCTTTCCTGACAATAATTATTTCCATTTTGTCTTCATTAAATTGACGAATCAAAACCTGTTCCTGCAGGGGAGATTTCAGAAAGAATCCTTTGAATTGTATGGACTAGAAAAGAACACATATGCAAGGTTTGGCTCTGCCATAGCTGATATTGGAGACATTGATGGGAACAAATTCAGTGATGTGGCGGTGGGAGCTCCCCTTGAAGAAGATAATGCTGGAAGTATCTACATATATAATGGATTTCAGGATGGAATCAAAAAACATTTTTCACAGGTAGACCTTAGAGTGCCCTGCGCATATACTGACCCTTTGACATTTCCACATTGTGTACTATTTCAACCTGAAATTATTGAAAAATTTTGGCTTTAACTATTTAATTTGAACAACATTTTAAGGTAGAAAATACACTATGTTTGTACGTATGATTTAAATGTATGATCTGAAATAGTCTTCTCCTCTTTTCTGATTTCTACTATTTTTGTTTATTCATAACACTTATTAAGTGTTTACTTATTAAACTGTTTCTGATCTACAAATTTAGTACAAAAAGCAATCTGAGTAAACGGAATACCCAGATCTTGTGAACTTGTGATTTACTGAAGGAAAAACTTCACCAACACCTATACATTCACTCAGCCGTTGCCCCTAAACCACATTCAGCAGCAATCAAATGCTTCCAGCAACAGTAGCTCAATCCTTGACATCACTGTGGAGAAATGCTGATCCACCATTTTACAAAACGTTATATTTTGTGGTTTTTGAATATGCATTTTTTTAGTTCCTGCTGCAACATTTAAATAGGATTCAGTAGCTGGGCCACTGCAAAATCTTGTTTTTTTTTTCAGAAGAAAAACCTTTCAGAAGTAGACTTGCTCTTATGCTTCAGATTGCCGTATGGGTCACCTGCACTTGAGTTTTAGGTCACAGCTGATGAGTCAGTATTCTCCTTTATTACTTCTTAGTACAGAGCACTATTCAGCTCTTGTATGCATGCCAGTGCCCATCATGAGTAACAGGGAAGTGAACGTATGCTATCCTTCCCTCCCGTGAGAGCTCGGCCAGTTAGTTCCAATGGACACCCGGCCTTTTTTCTGAGGTCGTTTGAATTGTCTTTTGATCAAAGCATGGAGTTTTGACCTTTTAGTGAACCTCTCATTGTTGTAAAGGCTGCATATCAATGATGTCTCAATTCAGTAGGGATGGTAGTAGTCAATCCTGGGTGTGACAATGAAATTAAAACCTTTATTGATTAAATTCGGTTTGAGATATTTAGAGGGAGATTACTTTTTCACAAGAGTGATATACACCGTAGGTGTTGGTGAGTTTTTTATTCTAATCTACAGTACTTAGATAAGGCTGGAGAGAAAAAATTCTCATCAGCACCCATATTTGGAAATTGGCACTGTATATAATTATTTTTTGCTCTAAAATGCACTCTCAAATTATGGGAAAACAAAAATATGCCCCATGAGGTGATTCGGAGTTAGATGCTGTGATTGTGATTCTGAGATTAGTTTAGTTCTGTTTGAAATAGTTCTTTTTTCTAAAGATGTTTGGAACTGCAAGGCTGCTGTTTTATAGACAGCTGTTCAGAGTATAAAACATGTTAAATGTACCTGTACATGTAAAAGACTGGTCATCTATGGTGTATTGAATTGCTTCAGTCACTTTACCTACATTTAGCTTCAAAAGCTTTTGGGCTTCTACAGTCACCGCATTTCTTTATTTAATTATTAAACAGATACATAGACAGACAGACAGACAGACACACAGACAGACACACAGACAGATGTATGCCGGAAGTTGTTCACAGGTGAATTCCGTTTAAATAATGTTGCCATGTCTGATGACAACTTGTTGCCTTTTTAGAGGTCTTACAACGAGGTGGTTGAATCCTTGCAGTATGCAATGATTTGCACTGCACTTTGATGGCCTGGCCCTCTGATAATGATAATGCTGCACTGCAATCCTCTTGCACAATTAATGGATTATTGGAAAACTATACAATCACTTTACACAACAACAGTATTATGTCTGAAGAACTGTATAATGTGTAAAATCATGTAAAGCTTAATATTTTTTACCACAATGAGCTATTACTCATAATCACAAAGGGATTGCATAGGAGCATCATTTTTCATGACTGGTAATTCAAAGTACTTGTAGCTCACTAAATTCTCATATATTCTGAGTGAGTGATTTTTTATTTTCTTCTTCACAGAGAATCACCCCATCAGACCTTGGATCTAAACTCACACACTTTGGTCGGGCAATAAGTGTCATGTCTTCATCAGAAAGAAAGAAGCTTCCACTAATCAGTGTAGGTAGTGAAGGAGCCATCACTTTCTTTCAGTGAGTATAAAAAAATAGGATTTTTGGAATTGGGTGCAGAACAAAAAACTCTTGGTATGACAACCCAGTATGATATGATGTGCCCTACTTCATCATTACGAAATAACAAAATGTGTTAAAAATGCACATACAAAATTGTGTATGGGCAGTATGGTGGCAGGGAGCCTAGCATATCCACCTAACAGCCAGAAGACCCTGAGTCCCGGGTGCGGCAAGGGCATTTCTATGTGTAGTTTGCATGCTCTCCCTGTGTGTGCATTTGTTTCCCTTAGGTACACCTTTTTCTTCCCACAGTCCAAAGACATGCACATTACAATAATTGATTACTTAATTATTAATTGATACTAATTATTTATTACTTAATAATTAATTGAAGTAGAATACTTTATTCAAACACATATTTTCAGAAATTACTTTGGCTTATATCTTCAAAGAATTAACTATTTATTTAATAAAAATTATACTTAAAAAAATATATAAACAGTGAATAAACAAATAAAGATTTTCACTAATGTGTAGGCAAAATTTCAGCATTTCTTTAAATCCACACAGCTTTACTGTTACAACTATTCTTCTATATTACAGTCTACCAGGAATCCTGTAGAGAATTACATTCCATAATAAAAAGTTGATTTTTAAAATGTTTACAAAAATATATTTATATGATGTATTATTATTATTGTTATTATTATTATTATTATTATTACTATTATTATATGAATGTACTTACTTTCATTCATTATTTAAGGGATACATAAGGAGAAGAGAAATGATTTTTTTAAAAATATGTAATTGTTACTCCACTTCTAGAACAATACCTATTATCATTATTCAACCAAAAATAAACGTTGAACGTGAAAATACCAGGGCTTCTTTCAATATTTCCCGTGATGAACAAAAAAATGATGACTCAAGCAAATTTGACGCAAGGCTCCAAGTTTGCTTTAATACACCAAAAGGAGAAATTAAGTGTAAGTAGTAATATCCAGACCATGTGTCAGCTTAGTTTCTTTATATATTTATTTATTGATTCCCAATTTTAATAATTTTTGTCTCCTACGCTTCATTCCTTTAGCCGGTAATCTACCAATTGAGTACCAGATTGATCTGGACTCACATAAAGAACAAAAACGACTGGATTGGGTCAAGCCTCAGAAAGGAAGGATGAGCTTTAACCTGACAAAATCCGAAACCTGCACTAATATAATGTTTCTGAAATATAAGGTAAGATAATGGGAATATTTTATGCCTTTGTGAAAAGTCTTTTTTAAAGTAATTTTTTAAAATATAATAATAATTAAATAATAATTAAAAAGAATTTAATAAAGTAATTTTTATTCTGATCTTTTATCTGTTTGCAGGGCTGCTCTGACTGTTTCTCACCTATCAAGATTCGTGTGAATTTTACATTATCCCAAATTCCTGGAAAACCTATCCGCATTCTTGATGCTTATAGTCCAAAAGAGGCCATAAAAGAGGTAAAAACTGTGAATTGAATATGAAACTGGGTTGGTGAACATTTGTAGTACACAAAATTTCTGGGGGAACAGTTTGGGGAAATTATAGGTAGTGAAACCAAGTATTAACCAGTCATGGGTTTTTAACATTTCTTAGAGAGGTAAAAAGAGACCCCATCATAGGGGGTCACAAATTCTTATTTCCCCACCTTGACCCTGTTTTTGTGTAATTTAGTCCTTCTATATTTATAATAAAAAATGGAATGTTAGGGAAATTTTAAGATTGTAATTACTCTAAGAAAGTAGAAAATAGTAAGAATTTTAGTTTATAATGTGTAAAGACAACTCTATGTTGTATACAATGGATGCACAGGTAAATGGATGGATGGACGGATGGATGTTGGTTAGGTCACTGGACTACATCTCCACCAAGTTGTGAACATTGGACCCTTGATCATGACTATTTAAGGGGTGATCACACTAGAGGTTGAGAATGACAAATAACGGCTGTCGCTTTCTCAAATTTGTGGTGCGACATTCGCAGCATCGTATTTTGGTCGCCTGGTTTCTTGTTTGAAATTTATGTGAATTTTGCAAAGCGAAGCTTGCTGGTATCCACCATATTTCATATATTTTGTAAACATTCATATTTTATTCGCATTTTGTTCATGAATGGTCTGAAAACAAAAAGCAAACAAAATGCGAATGATTTACAACAGATAACAGATACATTGATTTACACTCAATGCGACTGATTTACAACAGATTGGCTTTTTTCACCAAACATAGGCAAATCAATCACAGATTACTTGTAAATCAGTCAAAAAATTGGTGTGTGACCTTTTGGCTACTTTGACACAATATACGTATTTAGGCTGCAAAATATTCGCTTGCATGTGAAGTTGCAAAACATCTTGATGCGAATTTCAAAATTCGCAAGAAAAATTAATTTCCATCAGTCACTTGTCTACTGTGATCACCCCCAAAACACAAAATTCTATCAGATAAATTCTAAGTACTAAATTCCATTAGATTATAGATAGAACTGATGCTAAAATGCATAACTACAATATATCTGTATTACACCACACATAGAATACTGCAATCTTTTTGTCTTCTCAGTTAGAACATATACTCATTTACAATACATTCAGAATTCAGCAACCAGACTTCTCAATCATATTATGCGCACAGCTAATTCATTCATCTTCTAAACCGGTTAATCCTGGCACACCATGGACAGTTTGCCAGGCCATCACAGGGCAACACACACAACCATTCACCCTCACACTCACACCTAGGGGCAGTTTGGAACAGCCAATTAGCCTACTGTGCATGTTTTTGGACTCTGGGAGAAAATCGGAGTACCCGGAGGAAAACCACACAAGCACAGGGAGAACATGCAAAGTCCACACAGAAACGCCCGAGTCTGGAAATCAAACCCAGGCCTTCTTGCTGTGAGGCAGTCGGACTCACATGTAAGCGATTTTGTCCAAAAGTACAAGTGAATTTTGTTTCAACTAGGGAATTGAATAAATTATAACGAGAATTTGCATACTTTTGGAAATAATTTGAGGTAAAAAAATCCGTATTCGTGGTCTTGGTGAAAAATTTTGGACTCGCTTTAAATTTTGGTGCGAAATTAGAATTAAAGATATTCCAGGATATTCGAAGGTTTTCAAAGAGTCCACATTTCGAGCATAATGGCCGTATTTTATGCCGAAACCAAACGAAAACAATGCCACAATATTTCGCGGCTATATTGCTTGTCGTGTGAGTCAGCTCGTAATCTGCCAGTTTTCTTTCGTATTCATTATAAACTCAATTTCTACGCTTTTAAAGCTCTTCTTGGCTTTCCTGCTACCTACCTACAAGACTATGGTTCACCATATTGAATTATAAGTGATAGCCAAGTATAGATTTTGCTATAGCTTTTCTATAATTTGTATTTCTAGAATGAAATTCTCTTCCGAATAATCACCGAAAAATTTCCTTAATTTCCAAATTTATGAAACACCTTAAATTCCACATTTTCTCTTTATTATTCTGTGTCTGACTGGTTGTGTACTCATCGGTGACTCAGGTCTTATAATATTATTTTTATTATTCATTTTTATTTAATTTTCCAAACTGTTTTATCCTGTATGGTCACAGATATGCTGGAGCCCATCCCAGCAGATTGCAGGCGAAGGCAGGTCACACCCAGAACAACCTGCCAAACATTGCAGGGCCGACACAGACACACATTTATTCCCCTTCACATTCATACCTAAGGACAATCGAGAATATCTAATTAGCCTGATCTGCATATGGACTGTGGGAGGAAACCGGAGTAGCCGGAGGAAACCCACACAAGCACAGGGACAACATGCAAACTCCACACAAAAATGCCCCCATGGGCCTCAAATCCAGGACCTTCTTGCTGTGAGGCAGAAGTGCTAACCACTACACCACTCTGCTGCTCATTATTATTATTATTATTATTATTATTATTATTATTATTATTATTATTATGAGCTGTGAATATCTAAATCAGTAGTAAACAAGTATCAGCCTAAGGTAAATTTACAGTTCAGCATAACATCTTGCTTTCAAAAGAAAATGAAATGCACAATGTCAAATGCCTTTTTCTGTTTTATTTAGATTCATTTTGAAAGGGAATGTGGCGCTGAACAGTGTCCAGCTATTATATCACTGGATGACTCAAAAGTCAAGTAAGATTTCCATCATGTTTGCAGTCCTACTCATGGAAAACCTTCATTTTGCATACTTTTGTTTCATTACATTTTGAAATACTGATTCTCTATATTTCATCATTACAGCAGTGAAATTTTAACAATTGGCTCAGATGACCCCTTGAATATAGAGTTTAATTTTGTGAACACTGGGTACAATTCTTATATGACTACTTTGACTCTGACATATCCTGAAATACTGACTTTCAAGGTAAATCACAATTATCCTAAAACCTGTGTGGTTTTTGGCTTGAAAGCCACATTGATATTGCTTCAGTACAGCTGGGTTTTCATCATTTTACACATGTCTTTACAGAAATCTGAGGGTGGAATATGTGATGAAAATGATAAATATCAAATAGAGTGTAAACTACTGCATCCCATATTCAGAAGCAATGTAAAGGTATTTCTCAAGCATTTAGTGTGAATACTTTGCCAAGTAAGCTTTTTATCTTATTTCACAAGATTCTATTGTTTAATATTACTGATACTCTTCTTGTTTTCACCGTGCTGATATAGAACAGTATGGCTATCACTTGGCAGCCTATCAGTGAGAATTCAAACTACACCCAGGCTTCAATTACAGCTCTCTTAACAGGGTTGGTACCTATACTTTCATTTTAATTGAGAATGATCTATACGGTACGCTTTATTCCAATGTTTTAATCGATATCTATTTTCAGTGAAAGTAATGGCAGAGAGGTACTTGACTCTAAGACGTATAATTTCACAGTGAAGAAAGCCCTTGATATTCATCTTACTGGGTAAGAAAGAATTTAAAAAAGTACTATTTTTACAAAAATGTGTTTCCTTATGCTGTTTACAGGCAGCTTTTATTTTTATTTTAACAGCACAGCCAACCCAAACAGACTGAATATTACGGAGGGGGAAGATAGCAAAGAACAATTGCTGAATTTCTCTTTTAAGGTAGATTTGAACTGTAGATTCGAGCATTTTTTTCCACTGTAGGATGATGGCTAATATTCTGGACATATTTAACATTAAGAAATTCATTTGCATTTGTCTTACATTTGCAGATCCAGGGCAAAAACAAATATAAGGCCAAAATAAATGCAACAATAACAATAAAGCAGCCGGAAAAAAGTGCCCTTACAATCAGCTGTGTTAAACCAGAGGTACGGTGTCCTGAGGGGATTAAGTCGATTGCACTACCATGAAGATAATCCTTTTTTTTAATGCGGTTAATGTACACGTAAAGTACTGTTCGAAGGTTTTAAAACCCAGCAGCCTTCACGGTCTTTTGTGTTATATACTGCTTTCTTTACTGGCATGCAAAAAAATTTCTATCATATTAATTTTTTGCTGTTGTAAATCTAAAAAGTAATTTTTGTAGTCACTTAATAGTGCAGAAGTCATAAAATAAAAGTTTATAGCAGTTTAAGTTTACTTAAATATGGTTTATACTGAAAAATGGGCCACCTAAAACTTTTGCACAGTACTGCACATAAAGATATCTGTACAAACATTCTTCCCATATATATGTTCTTACATTGCTGTTTTCTTTTGGATAGAACTGTTTATTGGTTTCTAGCGATGCTGAGGTAAGAGCTTTCTAATCAAATAAATTACAAAAGTAATTATATTTTTTTGCAACACACTGTATGTATTTGGTGGAATATTTATTAATAATGTATATTATGGTCCTGTTATTTTGTCTCTGTAGGATGTCTGCAAATTTGTATGTACGTTCACAGAGTTGGATGAAATTGCCATCACGGCTCATATACGTATCCATAATATGCTGGTACAGTGGAAAATCTATTGGTCCCTTCATAATCTTTTTCAAAATGCTTAATATTAATGACTGTTTGAGACGAATATCATGCATACTGGTTCAATATATGTGAAACAAATTAACTGTGTAAGTCTTGTAGGTTTTGAAGATGATATAATGATTTTCTTCTCTGAAAAAACTCACTAAAAAATAAACAGTAAAATAAACTTTATATGTGATCAATGACATATTTACCAATCAATAGAGAATGTAGTGCAGATTTTTTTTAATTTATTCATTTAAAAGGTTTATTTTTGTGCTTTGGGTGTGTGCAGAAGTTGTGACCAAATGTGAACTTGTTCCTTATTATTTCATTTAAACAGGAGCCAACTGATAAGATCATTGCCAATGGAGAATTTACATTTGATAAGACTATCTACCATGCAAAAAGACTTACAGAGACAACGCAAGTGAGTTAAGCTTAAGCTTATAATAAATAAAGAAAGAAAGAAAGAAATGTCTAACAGTGTGTTTAAGTGGCTTATGATATTTTTTTTTTAATTACAGGTAGAGGTTTCACTTATTAGGTTGACAGTTGTGAAATCAACTGCACTTATTTTAGGAAGCTCCATTGGAGGGCTTCTCCTTTTAATCATCATTATTGTTGTTCTTATCAAGGTAAACATTTGTTCTTTTCACCACATCCATAAATGTTTCCTTAATAATCCCTAAATTTTATATTAATCTTAAAATTCCAATATTTCATTTCTTCTTATATGCAGTGTGGGTTTTTTCGCCGACGCAAGATGGATTGCAGAGACTGAATGAAAGCAGAATTGACCTGATTAGTACATATTATAGTCCATTTTATATGTGTAGGCATACAATTTTTTATGCATATTTGGTAGCATATTATTATTATTATTGTAGTAGTAACCGTTAAATTGTCAGACAGGTCTTGAATGTTTCATCGATTATTATAATTATTCTTTTTTTTTTACTTAATTTAGTGTTTGTGTGTGTGTGTGTGTGTGTGTGTGTGCGTGTGTGTGTGTGTGTGTGTGTGTGTGTGTGAGTGTGACTTAATGATATTCATTGTCATTAATTTATCCAAAGTTCACTATTTCAAATTTCTCTTACATAATATGTATGCAAAAAAAAATGTAATGCCTTATGTAGGCGTTCACTGGAAAAAAGTTGAACTCTCCACTTAACTTCTCAGAAATGTCTGTATTTTGTAACACCTAACTGCTGTCTGGTGTGGGTTTTTTTTGTTTGTTTGTTTTTTGCTTGTTTGTTTGTTTTTTGTTGTTTTTTTCTTTCTTTCTTTCTTTTTGCCTTTTAGTTTATATAAAATGAAACACACAGTTCTTTCTCCATTATTTTTTAAATTAATGTTCATTAACCAAATTGAGAAAATTCACACTTAAACTTCCTCTGTAAATGAAGAGGGTTTAAATGCGGTGTGAGTGGGAAACTTTGTTCTGGTGCAAATATGCATCAACAAAATTCTAAATAGATTCAATGCAAATCTATATCTAGACAGACCTCCTAGTGGTACTATAACCAACCTGAAAACCTGAAAGTGCATAATGCCAGTACGGCAACAAGCAAAACACATTGTACTTTACATGAAGGGCTGGATACTATAGTCAAATATATAAGCACTTATACAGAAGGTGTACAATCTGTAATAAGTAGGGGAGGAATAGGTGTTAGTCTATTTCTGTTTTGCAAGATACAATCTATAATGTTTTATTACAATTAGAATCCAAGAAACAGTGTGCAAGATCTCCACCAGCCAGTATAATGTGCCAAAGAAATTTTGTACAGTAATAAAATTTGCCAATCTGTTCTATCCTACCAGGGTTATGGAGAGGCTGGAGTCTATCTCAGCCAACTCTGGGCAACACAGAGCACACCCTGAATAACTTGCCAGACACACACAACCATCACATTCACACCTTCAGGCAATTTGGATCAGCCAATTAGCCTAATGTGTATGCCTTTAGACTGTGGAAGGAAAGTGGAGTACCCAGATGAAATCCACACAAGCACTGGGAGCCCATACAAACTCCGCACAGAAATAGCCCTCGCCAAGCCCAGGGACTCGATCCCAGGACCCTCTTTTCACACAGTGATTCCACAGTGTTATCATTAAGATGATCCTTCAAAATGTCATCTTTGTTCGTATACACTAAGCCAAACAAAACCAGTATAATGCCACACTGGTGGTAACAGTGCAGTATAACATAAGTGTCAGCATCTAGGGTGAGTATACTATATCACATGTTGGAAAAATTAGACAGAACCTGAACAGTCAGTTCAGGAGCTGAGGGGTCATTGACAAGGGTCATATCATGATGGCTAAATGACTGCATCTATTTATCTTCAAAATTACATCTTCTGGGGTGTTCCTGGTATACAGTGGTTCCAAAGATGGTCCAAGGAAGGATGCCCAGTGAACTGGCAAAAGAGTCCTGGATGCCCAAGGCACACTGATGTGCATGAGGAGCAAAGAAAGGCTAGTAGTATGCCTGGTGTGGTCCCACAGAAGAGTTAAGAGGTGGAATTCAAGATCTTGAGTTATGACCCTCCGACTTGAAGATAGGACCTTCCTATTTAGAGTTATGACCCTTCCATATGGCTCTATGTCCCTCACATTTGAAATTATGACCCTTTCTCCTGATTGGAGTTATCACTTTTCTGTTTACAGTTATGACTCTAAAGAATTAGGACTCTCCCATTTGGTGTTACTGACTGAGGTTGAACTCAAGTCCGAAGTTATTACACCCCTGTTTGGCATTATGACCCACTCATAAGGAGTTATGTCACTCCTGTTTGAAGTTATGACCCTCCAACATGGTGTTATGACCCTGCATGATCTGGGGGTGATCACACTAGGGGTGCGATAGAAAAGTGACTTATGCAATTTTATTTATTTCTTTATTTCTTTATTTTGTTGCAGATTTAGAAATTTGCGTCAAGGTGTTTTGTGACTCCACATGCGAGCAATTATTTTGCGGCGTAAATGTGTATATCACATGAAAGTTGCCAATTTTTGTGACTAATTTGCGAGTAATTTGCGATTGGTTTTCAGATGTCTGGCAAAAAAAGTTAATCTCCTGTCAGAAATCAGTGGCATTTTTTCACTTTTTGTTCTCAAATCATTCGAATCATCATTTTTATTTGCGGATTACTGACAAGAACAAAATGACAATAAAATATGAATGATGACAAAATACATGGTATATGATGGATGCCAGCAAGTCTAAAACTTGTCTCCAAATTTCCACAAGGAAGTCTCCAACTTGTTGCTTTTGCTTGCGAACAAAAAACTAATAATTTGCGAGCAAAACGACAACTTTGCGCCCTTCACGTGACATGTGTGGGACTGTTTGAGAAGAGTTTGAGGTTATTCTACGTCAGAGCCTCATTTTGCGACATTCACGGAGAGTTCCCGAACCAGGCGACCAAAATGCGATGCTGTGAATGTTGTGAGACAAATTTAAAATTTTTGAGAATAAAAAGCTTCAGTGAGTTGCCATTTGCATCACTTTTCTATCAGCTCTGAAGAACAACCTCAGCTACAATCAAGTCAAGCAAGTTCTTGATCCCTTCCTTAATGAGCTCCTGCTGCCAAGGTTACTTCCACAACCATCACCATCTCCGTAGCTCTACGATGCCCAGTCTGGCTGTGCCCAGACTGATGGCTGAACCATGCATTGCCCAAATCACTCCCACGCTTCTCCTGATTCGCAGTGCCATGGCATTCAATTGTGGCCTGCTACTGTCCAAGGGGATCACTTGCGTAGTGAATGCCACTATCGAGCTGTAGTATTAGCATGAACAAAATGTGAATAAAATACAAATGATGACAAAATATATGGAATATGGCGGATGCCAGCAAGGCTCAAACTTTCCGCGTGGAAGTCTCCAACTTGCCGCTTTTCCTTGTGAACGAAAAACGAATCATTTCTAAATGATACTAAAACGACAAACTTGTGACCTTCCTGCGACATGTGTGGGCTGTTTGAGAAGAGTTTGAGACTACCGCACGTCAGAGCCTCTTTTTGAGACGTTCACGGAAATTCTTTTGTGATGAGTTCATGAACCAGGTGACCAAAAATGAGATGTCGCCACAAGATTGAGGCTGAAAAGCAACAGCCGCAAATCGCCATTTGCATCAGTCACTTTTCTGTCGCACCACTATCGTGATCACCCCTTTAGAGTTACAGCCCTCTTGTTCGGTCTTATAACGCTCCTATTTGTAGTTTTTGCCCTGATGTTTTGGGGTTATGACCCTCCCCTTTGCAATTATGACCCTCCCCTTTGCAATTATGACCCTCCCCTTTGCTATTATGACCCTCCCCTTTGCTATTATGACCCTCCCCTTTGGTGTCATGAATCTCCTACTGGAGTCACACCACAGCCAGTGTGCAGTGATATTCTTCTTGGTGCTGATTGGTTGTGTTGTGCCGAACCATGGCTCAAAACATCCTCGGTTAAAGGTCAGACACAGTGACCTCTGGTGGCAGGTGGATGATTTATAAATGACACGGTTACAGGATTCAAGTAAGCACGTGGCACATCAAGGTTCATCCCACGTGAACTTGTTTGAAATTAAATATGTAACATAACAAATAATGACAAAAACTCCACACTTAAAAAGAACTATTGACGCAGAGGGCGGGGTCCGTGCGTGCCCACTCCAGTGTGAACACATGATAAATCCATTCATTCATAAAAACTAGTTACCTAGACACCCCTGACAGATGGTTCTGTGTTCAGAGTTTCATTAAGAGTGATGTAATTACGTCACATAACATGGTGTGAATGTAGGGAATATGTGGTTTGTGACAGTTTAGTATTTTCGTCATAGTGGCATTTATAAACTACATCTGCCTACCTAAACCCACTCTCATGCTGTCCAACACTCGCGAGATCAAGAGGGAGAGTAAGTTAAGGAAACATGGCGATGTCAAATCTGTTAAAGGTAAGACCTTACAGCCCGATTGTTTTCTGTTGTGCTTCATTAACTGACGTTCTCCGTGTCCGCTGTCAACGCGATACATTTCTGTCCCTTGTGGTTTTTTACTGTGAGCGTTTTCCTCGGGAACCTTCCTGCAAAACCACTTTGCACCAGATACTTGAATAAAGACTGACTAGCCGAGCTGTTTTGCTAGTCAAGGGAACGAACACCAACGCCGTTTTTATCCTCCACCTATATTCCGACAAATACGGAATTCCTCGCTGCGATTGGTTGGTAATATCGGCGTCTGGCTTTACGATTGGTTAATGCTACATAACCCTCCCCATCGTCGTGAGTAGAAATGATTAGCCAATCCAGTCTTCGAATGGTGCCTTATTTGGAGTACGGGTAGGGAAAAAATTATGCCGCACAGCTAGCTAGCTAGCTGGCTAGCATACAAGCTGCCTATTGGCCCATTTTAGCTTGTTAGCTTGCAGTAATATAATAACATGTATCTTTGACACTCTAAGATAAAGTCTGTCCGTCGTCGTTTGTTGCTCTGTAGACCAAGGACTTGTATTTTATACTCATTATTGTGGGTGAAGTTAATCAGCGGTGGACAGTTAGCTTGATAGCTTAGCTAGCTAAGTGGCTTCCATTTGATGCCGGTTAGCAGCACAAGCAAAAGAAATTATGATTTAATAGCACCTCTTAAGTTTTGCGTGAATAGTATTTTCCTCCCTCAAATAAAACTGACAACTCAACAGATATTAGGTTCAATAGTAAACATTTCATTTGTGTCCAGATAATGTGAATTCTCGCTAACAAAAATTAAAGACTTCATCTGCAGGTTAGCTACACAGGCTAACGACACCATTGCTGTGATATGTACAGAGCCTTTAAAAAAAGTTCTTCTGTATCTGTATATACGGTATGGTTTATTAAAGAAAACTTGACTGCATTTGCTAATTGACGTTAATTTTTTAAATGGTTCTGGACCTGCCAGAGCTTTTTTGAAGCTTTTATTCAAATTTTGTGGGGCTGGTGGTGTGGTGGTTACGGTGCCGGGCTCACGATCAAGAGATCATGGGTTCGAATCCCCGTTGGACCCCCACCGTGCTAAGACCCCTGAGCAAGGTCTTAACCACAAGTGTGCCTCTGTCCACCCAGCAGTATAAATGGGTACCAGTAAAAATACTGGGAAGGTAACCTGCGATGGACTGGCGTCCCATCCAGGAGGAGTTGAACTCCTAGTCGCTTCACGCTACAGTAACCGGGGATAAGCACCGGCTCTGATGAGCCACTAGGCTCGGGTGTAAAAGCCCAACTGACTTACCTTTTATTCAAAGTGGCTCAGAGGGAGCTGGTTACAACACTGCTGGTTAAAAGGACAGATTTTAAGGCACCCAAACATTAATGTATTTAGATTTCAATATTTCGGATGTGTTTAGTTGCATCTTGTTCTTGTGAGAAATTGCTAGTAGTGTGACGTCCTGAGGTCACGGGGAATATTAGGAAAAGGGTGAATTAGAGAGGGAAAAAATCTCCCTAACATAAATGATAACATGGGGCCAGTGGTGTAGTGGGTAGGGTGCTGGGCAATGGTCTCATCCACAAGTGTGCCTCTGTCCACCCAGCAGTAAAAATCGGTTACCAATAAAAATATTGGGAAGGAAACGTGTGAGCGTCCATCGCTACACCCTACAGAAACTGAGATAAGGTCCGGCTCTGATGAGCCACTAGGCTCGGGTGTAAAACCCAACAGACTACACCCTACAGAAACTGAGATAAGGTTCGGCTCTGATGAGCCACTAGGCTCGGGTGTAAAACCCAACAGAAGTGAAACTGAAATGTCTGTTTTATCCCAAGATGTTTGTAGCTACATGACTGCCGGCACCATATTGGGCTAGGTGAAATGGAGAGAGAAAGAGAGAGAGAGAGAGAGAGAGAGAGAGATTTTTTACTAGCAGATTTTGCAGTTACCAGCAGGAATTCAGTTTATTATTTTTTTAAATGAATAGCATGTTGTTCACGACAATGAATATAACTTCTGTAATCTAGATTAGACCACTACACACCTGAAAAATGGCCAGTACAGGTATGCAACACACAAACACTCTTTACCCTAGTGAAATATGGTCTTCACTGTTGAGAGATTAGTCACGCGACCAGATGTCCGACTTTGAGAATTTTGGGCCTAAAATCTGTTTTGTGTTAAGTTACACCGGAGTCTCTGGTGACTAGTTTTTAATTTATGATAAACACTAGCACAATGGCATATATTGTAATATTAGCGTTTTAGAGATTAAAATACTAAAGCTCTGCCTCACCACTCTTTTTAGGTAGTGATGAAGCGAGTGCTAAATCCCTCTATGAGTGGGATGTCAAACGTGCCAATGACAGACTTAAAAATAAAAAATCTATTCAGAATTTAATTGTAAATCAATTTTTTGGAAGATTGCAATATTTATAAAAATTAATATGTAAGTCATTCAGGGTGGATTTTCCACCTTTAAGGCCTCTGCTCATTATCATACAGTGGCTCTCTGCCAGTTCTGGAATTTGTCCCAACTTTGTGAATTTAGTCAGATTTTAATTGTTTTTGAGTGTTGTCTTGTTTACATCACGTCCATGTGAGAATTTCAGTGACAGTCTTTCTCTTGAGCAGACACTCTAATTTCGAACATTATTAAAAAAGGTGCTAGAAAAACTGGGGATCAGCACACATTAGTTACAAAAAAATACTGTGCTGTGTTAATGAAGTCGTTTTCATTTTTCATAGAACAAAGGATCTCTCCAGTTTGAGGACAAGTGGGATCTGATGCGCCCCATTGTCCTGAAGTTACTTCGCCAGGAGTCGGTAACGAAGCAGCAGTGGTTCGATCTTTTCTCGTAAGGCTGATTTATTGGATTTGACATTAGTCATCTGAATTGGTCGAAACTCACTCTTTTGTTTAACCTGAAGTGTTTGTGTTAATGCTTTGTTTTTGGGGTTTATTGTTTTTTTTGTTTTTTTTCCTGTTACAGAGATGTTCATGCAGTCTGTCTGTGGGATGACAAAGGCCCAGCAAAGATTCACCAAGCTCTTAAGGAAGACATATTAGATTTTATAAAGCAAGCCCAGGCGGTAAGGATGGTCATGTTTTGTTTTGGGTTTTTTTTTAAGGGAAAAAAAAAGGCTTCAAGGGTGTGGTGTTAAATTGGATTTCAAGTTCAAGCCCCACAGAGGTTCAGTGGATATACAAAAAAAAAATTGTTGCTTTGCAGACAAAAATATTATTCCAGCTGTATTTAGTCAGTGCAAATTATAACAACCAAGTAAAAGATATAATAGCAACAATTCATGGGGAAAAAAAACAGCTTTTGCTTTGAGTACAGTCATAGGTCTGTTGGGTTATTTCTCTACCTAGTTTGCACATGTAGACTGTAATATTTACACACTCGCCTTTACAGGACTGTTCAAGCTCAGTTAGATTGGATGGTGATTGTTGGTGGACTGCAATCTTTAAGTCATACCACAGAATTTCAATAAAGATCCAATCTCATCACTGCTCGTGATTTTTGCAGTTGGTGACGGTCACTGATGATCTGCGATGATCGGCAGTGGTTGGCAACCATTTTTGACTTGTCTTCTTTGTAGTTGGCAATTTTATCGCTAATTATCCCCAACTATGTTTGCAGATATGGTTGCAGACAGTCACGGACAGTTGCAGATTGTCTGAGACTTTGTTGGCTACAATCGGCAACCCTAGTCGCGGACCAAACTGACGCTGTCCTAAATGAGTCAAATAAAATAATGGTCAGATGAAAATCTCTGATGGTCGGCAACTAGGTCAGAGACTGTCTACAACTAAATCCTCAACTATGTGCGACTATCTTTGATTGACCACAACAGTCTCATACTGTCAGCAATATAATCATGGATAGTTGCCGACAGTCACCGGTTAGCGCGCGCGCATATATACACACACACACACACACACACACACACACATATATATATATATATACACACACAACGGGTGGATTCCTCACTGGCAGTCACCTACAGTCAGATATCAGTTGCAAACCCCTCACGTTTGCTCCTGACCTAAAAATTGATCGAATAGTAGCCATTATCAGCCTTTATCTCCCAAATGAGAATAGTTGTGTGTCTTTGTTGGCCCTGTCATGGTTGGGTAAGCTTCTCAGGGTGTACCCTGCCTTCCCCCAGAGTCTGGGATGGGCTTCAGCCTTACCGCAACCCTATTAAAAGGATAAATCAGATAAATATAGCTATTTATTTTAAATCTCTTGCTTTTATATCTTTCACTTGTTCCATTGAGGAAATACAGAGAGATCTTTTCCCTTTTTTTGCAAGTGTGTTTATTTTAGCTTGCAAAGTTAAAAAAAGATGTAAATAGTTTTAAGCAGGGTGATTGTTTTCTATACTTACTGTAGGTTTACATTACTAAATCCGTATTGTAAAGTATTGGATACAGATCCCATAAGGAGCCATGTGGTGAGCCATGAATAAGAAGGGGCATTTCAGGAATGCATGTCTTTTCCCCCCAATATCCCTGCACATTTTACCGTCATCATCGTCATGGCAAACATGTAGAAAAGCAACTTCGGTGACTATGTTTAGTGGAAAGATGGAGAAATATGTGATGTGATTGATATTTAGAGAACCAGATTGAGTCCTTAACAATAGCTCAAGGAATTGCAAAGTGTAGCTAAAAACATGTGGCTACAATGATGAAATATTCTCCTGTATCAACTCATGAAATCCCTCCATACTGCGATCTCATTGCTCCTCTACCCAGTCAGCACTCATGGCACCAGTAGCTGTAAAAATGAACCATCTGGCCTTTTTCTTCACCTTCTCGACCTGATCATTTACAGCTAACAAGCACACTGACAAAAGTCTGCTGCAGGCTGGGCTGTGAGTGCATTTGTTTTGTTTCTTTTAATATCATGGATCATCTCACCCAAGATCAAGATGTGATGCATTTGAGCTATGCAGCACTGGTATACGGGGGATTTCAGAGGAGAGGTGCAATCACAATGAATACTGATTCAAGTCATTTACATTACAGCTACAAATGTAACTTGCCATTAAAATAATCCAGTCTGAGCATAACTATATTTATCACAGCTGTGGAGTGAAGCTTGTAATATATTTCAGTCTGAGCAGTCAAACAGACAGTGTTTTCTCATTTATTGTTCTGTATTTGCTGACATTGGAAATTTATATCAAGGACATGGACCGTCTCCCAAAGCAATTACTGCTGTGAAACAAAAAATACTACATCAATCATGCAACCCTTTAAATGACTGTTTGCTACATAGTGCACGGTTTGAATTGTACTCAAACAAAAGTAAGAATGAACCCAGTGTAACTGGTTACATGCCCCTTGCATCATTTTTGTACGTGTGGTTTAAGTAGAAATTGATTAGGAAATAATTGAGGGGGGACGTGATCATAGCAGGCTTCATATCACGTAAGAACAAGCTCCGTGTAGAAGAGATTAGATTAACACACATTTACATGGTAATCTCTTGCAAATTCCATAATTTGCATGCAGTACTCTGTGTGGGCTTTTACCAGCCATGTCAGTGTGTTTACTTCTTCCTCCTTCTGGAGAAGACTAATTCTGTTATCGGATGATGTCCATCTGGTCAGGAAACATATCACTGTGACCTTTCCAGGCAGTTGTAGCTCTTGTGTTAAAGTGATGGCTTTTTGACTGTGAGCTCTGCACAATTTGTTACGGTAACAAAATAAGAATTAAAACATAAATTGATGTTTGCTTACTTTTTAAAAATCTGAACAGGGCATATTCATTTCCGCTCCACCTGAAAAGCACCTGCATATAATATATAAAAGTGGTGGGTCTACCAAGTCCAGGTGCTCACTGTATAGTCCTTGCGGTAGTAGTCATTGAAGAAAGGGCTTTTGCTTCATCACAGTCATGCGAGAAATGTTCTGATATTTTTGTGCTGGGTGTGTAATAGTAATATCCACTGCCCGGGCCAAAAAAAAAAAAAAAAAGGTCGCACACGCTAATATTTTCATGGAGAGCCTATAGTCTTGATCACAGCATGTAATCTCCATGTCATTGTTGCTCCACTAGGTCTGGTCGAGGCTCAGCAACATTAATGTGGCAATAAAATGAAGTCATCTGATGAGCTGAATGTACGGAATAAGCAGGTTATCACATCAATGGATTTTTCTTCCCTGATGGCACGGATAAAAATATAAAATGGGGACTCAAATAATGAGAGTGGTTCAGGGAGGATGAGGAATCATTTTCACATATGTATTGGCACCCCAGAGTCCTGACCTTAACCCTATTGAGTTTTCGGGATGTGCTGGAGACGACTTTACAGGGTAGTTATTTTTTTCCTCATCACTTCAAGACATCGCTGCGAAATGAACCCAACACTGGATGGAAATAAACCTTATGTTGCTTGAGTTTGTTGAGACAATAGCATGGAAATTACGTGCTGTGATCAAGACTAGAGGCTGTCCAAGAAAATATTAAAGTGTGTGACCTATTTTGGCTGGGCAGTGTATATCGATTGAGGCACTGCCTGAAACCGAAGCTCCCCATGAGGTCAATGAAAGTTGTGTTTTGCTAAAAAAAAATCTGTTGAAGCATTGGAAAATCCACCTTTGCCAAAAAATCATCTATCCTACTGATAATCTGCTTATTTTTATCTATGCAAGGGCATATGTTTTTTTGTTTGTTTGTTTGTTTTTTTGTTTTTTGTTTTAAAGTCCTGTCATGGATTTGGAAAGAAATAAAGATTTAACATCAGGGAAGAAAAAGTCCATTGATGTGATAACCTGCTCATTCAGTACTTTCAGGTCATCATCTGACTTAATTTTATTGCCACATTAATGTTGCTGAACCTCGCCTGACCAGTTAAAGTAACAATGCCATAGAGACTACATGCTGAGATCAAGGCTAAAGGCTCCCCAAGAAAATATTACATTGTGCAACTTTTTTTTTTGGCGGGGCAGTGTATTATAAATCTCACATTGGGGCAGAATCTGGATAAGTAATAATTTCTTCCAGTATCTTTGATTGTTCTGTTAATCCCGATGCTTATACAAACTTTTTTGTCCAACTCCATTCTTTTTAGAGGGTGCTCAGTCACCAAGATGACACGGCCCTCCTTAAGGCTTACATTGTGGAGTGGAGGAAGTTCTTTACTCAGTGTGATATACTACCTAAGCCATTTTGCCAGCTTGAGATCACCCTGATGGGTAAACAAGGCAGCAACAAGAAATCCAATGTGGAGGATAGCATAGTGCGCAAGGTAAGCAAGAGAATGAGAAGTGCCAGCTCAATGTTTAAGCATTAAGTATGTGTGATGTGATGTTTGTTCTAACTCCTGTCAATTTTTAGCTGATGTTGGACACTTGGAACGAGTCCATTTTTTCCAATATCAAGAACAGGCTGCAGGATAGTGCAATGAAACTGGTCCATGCTGAAAGGCTTGGAGAGGCTTTTGACTCTCAGCTGGTTATTGGGGTGCGCGAGTCTTATGGTAAGGAAAAATGCGATTTACAATCTGAAATTTACATTTCATGGAATTTGGCAGATGCTCTTATCCAGAGCGACTTGCACTTTTATCTCACCTATACAACTGGGCAGATGAGGGTTAAGGGCCGTGCCTTACCCTCAGACCCACCAGTGCCAATTAGTTACACAGTGCTACACAGTGATTAATTTTCATAGTGGAAGTTTTGTTTCAGTTTCATAGGATTAAGCTCATCTCTGTCTACTGTGGCTTTTTTTTTAAATGTAACTATGCTTTTTTTCTTATGTAATTATTATGTAAGGGATAGCATAGAACAAATTGTGCTGTTGTAATTCAAAGTAAATAAATAAATATGTTGTGCATGATGGCAGAATGTAATACGGCACGATTGGAACATTTAATATTAACCTGTTGTTCGGTACTTGTTAACTGTGCTGTGGTTAGATATACATAGATGGGATATATGTGGGAAGAGTATACATGTGAACTCAACATGAAGACCCCTAATGTATTTGTTTTGCAGTGAACCTGTGTTCCAACCCTGATGATAAGCTGCAGATCTACAGGGATAATTTTGAGAAGGCCTACCTGGACTCCACTGAGAGGTTCTACAGGACACAGGCTCCTTCTTACCTGCAGCAAAATGGAGTACAAAACTACATGAAATATGTAAGTAGATTACAGTTAAGTTAACCTCTTAAACTCCCATTACTGTCATACAAAGACATCACATCTTCTGCCTACTACTTTCTATTCATATCTTAGAAAGCTCCTCTTGTGAGAGCCATGAGGTACTACTCTTTTGCCAAACTTCTTCTTTTTGAAGACGTTGATCACGTTGAAACTACAAGGCACACAGCATTAGACTTTGGGTCCCATGCATGTTGTAATGTGGCGCAATTGGAGCATTAAAATTAACCTGTTGTTCATTATGTGTTGACTGTGCTGTGGTTAGATATACATACATACATACATACATACATACATACATACATACATAGGTTAGGATATATTTGAAACGAGTATATGTGCGAACTCGACATTAAGATCCCTAATGTAATCATTTTACAGTGGGTTAGGATTCTATGTAATCTGTAGACATTTATTGCGCCATTTTTAAAGCCATAAGCAAAAATTGATTGTGGACAGAGAGTGACCGTTGACACTAGCCATTCATCGAGGTTTTTGAGCTCACGCATGTTGAAGTTGCTTTTTTTTTATGTTACGCTGCCCTGTAAGAGGAACTAGATGAATCGCATCACATGAAAATTTCCGCTCCCTGTTTGTTAGCTATTGAATAATGGAAGACATGACTGGTGAGTGGGCATTGGTCACAAAGAAATTCACTAAAATTCCACTCATGCTTATTTGTTGGCTGGCTGGATAGTTATGTGCTACTGTAGCCTGCAGCTACAGTACCAGTGTCAGTAAATGCAAGCCCTGATCTGAGCTTAATGTGTTCTGAATAATTAACATAAATAGCATGAGGAATATCAAGAGAACAGGAGGTAGGAATATAGGCCTTAACAACAGAGTAATTCTTTATACAGAATTCATCGCTAGCTGTTCATTTCAGATGTTTTGTATCATCTTTGACGAATATAACTAGTAATGTTGTCTAAAGTAGTGTTTAAGCTTATTCTCCTTTCCAAATACGCAATATGGCCAGAAATATACGGACACCTGCCGATTGTGCCCATATGTGGATCTTCCCCAAACAGAAAGCTAGACACACTATTGTCTAGAATATATTCGTTCGTCAGATAACAAGACTTTGTTGTAACTCAAAGGTAATATATTTATTAAATACCATAGAACTCGATATACCCTTCACAACATTGTATTTAAAGATTATGCAACAGTCAATGAATATTCAGTTTGGAGGGTGACTGTTTTTAAAGGTTAAGATTACCAGTGTATTGTTGTACCTGTGATCGTATTGTATGTCCTCTTTTATTTTATGATGTCCTGTGTTATATTTCTCATTTGCAGGCAGACGCTAAATTAAGGGAGGAAGAAAAACGTGCACTGCGTTATTTAGAGACACGACGTGAATGTAACTCTGTTCAAGCAGTGAGTATTTTTTAGATGGTATGTTAACCATAGCCAGTTAAATGTGGATTTTTTTAATAGAGAAATAATATTGTTTTCAGCTCATGGAATGTTGTGTAAATGCACTGGTGACGTCATTCAAAGAAACAATCTTGGCGGAATGTCCGGGCATGATTAAACGCAATGAGACCGACAGTGAGTATCCGGACAGCTGATAAATAATTTATTTGATTTTAAGGATTATTCTTCATGTTACCGTAATGTTTAAAATGGCCTGTACATTTGCAGAGCTTCACCTGATGTTCTCATTGATGGATAAGGTGCCCAGTGGAATTGAACCCATGCTTAAGGATTTGGAGGAACATATAATTAGTGCTGGCCTGGCTGACATGGTTGCTGCTGCTGAGACTATCACGACAGTGAGTGAAGGAAAAAAAAAAGGCCACATTTTGGATTTTATTTTATTTTAAATTTTTAAGATTTTAAGATTTTATTTTAAATAGATAGCTCACAGGCTGAATTAAGGAGAATCATGATTTTAGGACCCAGCATCGCTACCATCTACAGCTGTTAGCCCCTGAATCTGAGCCTTGCATCTGTATTGTTTCAGGGGGCAAAAGCCCTTTTTTGGCCTGTAATCAATAGTATTTCATATTACCCTGGACCTTTATTGGTGATATAAATGCATACTAGGATGATACATATCTAACAGACAGATAATGCAGATTTATAGTCTTGAGTGGGATATCATGAAAAATTATTAACATAAGTCATATCATTTTCTCTTTTTTTCATAAATTGATGAAAATAACAAATATGTAATCTGAATTCACCTACTATTGTGGACATAGATAAAATAAAAATACAAATGACTGCAATCAATAAACATTTGACCATGTGAAAGGGGTTTGAAGTTTGTAACACAAGTCACGCCTAACAAAAAAATCACCCTTTTTTTTGTGTGTGAGACAATGTCTTAAACTGAATGTTACTTTGGTTTTAATTACAAGAATATGTAGTGTCTTAAACTGTAGTCTGCATTTCCTGCCTAGAATAATAGTTTGAGGTTAAAATGAGATTAGGTGAGAGATATTTTTTCTTTTATTTAATATTTTCTCTGTCAAAAATGAGTAGCATTAGTAACGCTTGATCAATTCAGTGCGAACCCACGTTTACCACCTTGAAGAGTTTTGTTTTAAAGGATGAGGGATAAGTAATAAACATGCAAAACATTTTATTATTGTTGTTGTTAGTAGTAGTAGTTATTTATCATCACCTAAATAAATTATGACTGAATTGTGATTCCTAATAAATTGTCTAGAATTTTCCAAAAACCTTGTTTTTTATATTTCTGTGTTCAGGATTCTGAGAAGTATGTGGAGCAACTTCTCACTCTGTTCAACCGCTTTAGTAAACTTGTAAAGGAGGCATTCCAGGATGATCCTCGATTCCTCACAGCCAGAGATAAAGTGAGTGCACTGCTGCGGCTTTGTTAATGCAGTGGTTTTCTTCAACATTCACTTCAGTTTCATAAGAATGAATACTAATTAAGTTAGATATCCAGTACTGGAGATTACATCTGAGCCATAGGATGGTACTGAATGTCTAAGATGCAGTCAGTGCTAATCCTTGACAAACAAAAATTTAATTCATTTTGGAACGGCTTGTGAATAGCGTGGAAATGTTTATATTTTACTTGCATTTCGATATACTACTTGCTCTGCACTGTGAAAGTGGTGATCGGTGTTGGTTGGTTGGATAATTAATTAATTTGTATATTTGATTGTTAAAACAAAAGCAGAATGGAGCTATTTGTACATTTTATGGGGAATAGAGTTTTTTGCAGATAGTAGTAGTTCTTAAATTGTACAAATTGTTTTTGTTTTGTTTTTTTTCAAATTGGGGCTCCTGAGTGGCGCATTGACAAGGTGCATGACTATCAAATTTTGAGTTCAAGTTGATGGTCCCAGTTTTACAAAATCAAACTAGTGTGAAAAATAAGTAACAGATTAGAGAATTTTGCTGTAGACATTCTTGGACATAATACTGTAAATATTTTTTTATTTTAATTTTTTAAAGATTAATGGGATGGGGCTCCCGAGTGGCGCATCGACAAGGTGTGTGACTATCAACCCGGAGATCGCAAGTTCGAATCCGGATTGATGCCACAGCCATGCGTGACTGGGAGTCCATGGGAGCTAATGGGCCGAGCTCTCATGGGAGGGAGGGATGGCATACGCTCACTTCCCTGTCACTCACAGCGATCACCAGCCAATCATGGGCGTTTGTGAGCTCATTTGTACAAGGGGGCGGATAGCGCTTACCCTCCGAGTGTGTTAGGCCGCCCCCAAAATATGCATGCACAACAGTTCGAAAAGAGGCGAGCAGTAGCATCGCATGTCACTGAGGGGGCATGTACATGCTTACACCCCTTCCTGGACGGTGGTGGTCGTGTGATAGCGAAGGCAAAAAGTTGATGGGTGGGAATAGGGATACAACTAAATTAGGGAGAAAAATTTTATATTTCATATTTTCTGACTTGTGAAGGTCGGGTGGATATTTTATCTCCTGATGACTCTTGTTAGATATCTCCCATCCCTACTGAAGACAGCTTTATACTAACCCTAATAATGGTGACTATCCATTAAATGATGACCGTAATCTGTATTAAAAAAATTATTGGAAGCCTATTTTCATCACATCCTGTTTATTTTTGTTAGGCTTACAAAGCGGTTGTGAATGACGCCACAATATTTAAGTTGGAGCTACCTATGAAACAGAAGGGGTGAGTGCAAGGCAGCTATACCTTTCCTGTTCTCATCCCTTATGGAGGCTATTTTGAAATATCTATACAGGGAAATTGAAAGATAAGATGTTTGTTTAGTAATTGAACTCTGTACTTTTCTTTGTAAACAGAGTGGGCCTCAAAACACAACCTGAGTCCAAGTGTCCAGAGCTGCTAGCCAACTACTGTGACATGCTGCTGAGGAAGACGCCACTCAGCAAGAAGCTCACCTCCGAGGAGATCGAGCTGAAGTTAAAAGAAGTTGTAAGGGCCACTTATAAGCATCGATGAGCTTGTACACAGTACACTGTGGAAGCCAGACTTAAACCTGTGTTTTGTTTTGTAGTTGCTGGTGCTAAAATATGTCCAGAATAAGGATGTGTTCATGAGGTACCACAAAGCCCATTTAACCAGGAGGCTGATCCTGGACATCTCTGCTGACAGTGAGATTGAGGAGAACATGGTTGAATGGCTCAGGGTAAAGGACCAGGATGGAAAATGCTGCTGTCTTTATTTGTCTTGATTTTATTCAATCAGATGTGCACTATTCTGATTCTCTTCTATATAAGCTTCTGATATTGGGTTTCATTTTAAAGTATTTTGACTCTCGTTCTGTAGGAAGTTGGTATGCCAGCCGATTATGTCAACAAGCTAGCTAGAATGTTCCAAGACATCAAAGTCTCAGAGGATCTGAACCAGGTCTTCAAGGAGATGCATAAACACAACAAGCTCGCATTACCAGGTGACTTTAAAGCATAGACTTTTCATTTAATCAGTGATCATGTCTAAACTCAGACAAGACCAGCTGTTATTCATGCACTTGTAAATTCTCTGGTGCAGCTGACTCAGTAAATATAAAGATCCTGAATGCTGGAGCATGGTCACGCAGCTCAGAGAAGGTCTTTGTTTCGCTTCCCACTGAGCTGGAGGACCTCATTCCTGAAGTCGAAGATTTCTACAAAAAAAATCACAGTGGCAGGAAGCTGCACTGGCACCACCTTATGTCCAATGGCATTGTGAGTTGGGTTCTATTTTTTTCTCTTTGTAAATGAAGCATCACCTGGCAATAAGAAGCATATATTTGAATAGTATACTTGAATAAACAATTTTTGTGCTACAGATCACGTTTAAGAATGAAGTGGGCCAGTATGATTTGGAGGTCACAACCTTCCAGCTGGCTGTTCTTTTTGCCTGGAACCAAAGACCCAGAGAGAAGATCAGCTTTGAGAACCTGAAGCTTGCCACTGAGCTGCCTGATGCAGAGCTGAGACGCACACTCTGGGTGAGGGGTGAACATGCAAAGTACGGTGTAGGCCTGTGGAATTTTCCAGAAATGGGATGGGTGGTGGTCCTTCAGGTTTAGTGAAGACACTGTACACTGTATGGGCAAACGTTTATGTACACCTGAACAATTAAAGTCATCTGCACTTGTTGAACTTCCCTTTTCAGATATAATCATCCTTTACTCTCATAACTCCACTCTTCTGAGAAGGCTTTCCAGGGGATTTTGAAGTCTGGCTTTGGGGATTTCTCCATTTCATGGTCAATTTCTGGTCATCCCAACCATGTTTAGTGTTGATGTGGTCAGGGCTGTGTTAAGGCAACTCAAGTTTTTCTGCTCTAGCCTTGGCAAACCATGACATGGATTTATTCTGTGTACAGGTGCATTGTTTGAGTTTCTTGGTTCTAGCACTGAAGGGAAATCGCTGTATAATGTATGCATAAATTATCTAAATGGTTACAGCCCAAAGGAATCGTCTGTATCTTCAGGTCTTCAACAGTGGTGCATGCTTCCATCATTCTTGAATAGAAGAAGGCAGTTCATAGAGCTGGAGCACTGTCAAATTGAGCAAATGGTGAAGAGAGCTTTAGTCACTGAGTTGATGACTCTAATGGAGCTTCATTATCATGTGTGGAGAAAAATGGCCAGAGGGGAAGATATCTATGCAGCTTTCCACCAATCAGGCTTTTATATCTGATTGCTGAGACAGAAATAACTACTCTGTAGAAGGCACATGATGATTCATTTAGAGTTTGCCAAAAGGCATCCAACAGACCTTTAAGCTTAAAAAAAAAGAAAATTCTATAGTCTAAGCAATACATCTAAAGGAAGCAAGGGGCATCACATGACCAGTTCCATCTTTATGCTGAAGCACACTGTCCTGACATAAGGATGGGACTGGGAACCAAGTCATGATTGAAGGGGAAAATGATGGACCTCATCTGCTGCAAAGAGCTTAGGATATCTATTTCCTGCATGGTCCTCACTCAAATCACAAAGATTAATGCTCTTGAGTGTCCAAGGCTACATTTAAACTTGACTAAAAATCTTTTTCTGGAGGGACAAGAATCCAGTGCAGCTGCTCCCTTTCCAACCTAACAGAGCCTGAATGGTTCTTCAAAGAATGTCTGGTTCGCGATTTTTCATGGTTGAGTGTTTTTGTAGATAATTGGGGGATAATTTTATTCATATAATAAGGCTCAGAGTTAACAAAAAAAGAGAAAGGGTTTAAATAATTTCTGAATTCACAGTGTTTGGTTGTTGAAGAAATGCACGAAATTGTCATGTTCTTAAGTCATATTTGTGCAGCTGACTTCTTTATCTCTTTCTCTCTAGTCTCTTGTTGCCTTCCCAAAACTCAAAAGGCAGGTGCTTTCATATGAACCTCAAGTGAGCTCTCCCAAAGACTTCACGGATGGTACATTGTTCTTCGTTAACCAAGAATTCTCCTTGATGTGTGTATTTCTCCTTTTTGATTATTTAAATTCATACATTTTCAAAATATCCTACATGAATGCATTTATTGGGGTAGATGGGATAAGTAGAGTCCTGGTTCTATAGTGTTCACTATTTTGCTCATCAGCAAAAACTCCAAGGTGCAGAAGAGGGGGAAGATTAATCTGATTGGCCGTCTGCAGCTGACGACTGAGCGAATGAGAGAGGAGGAGAATGAAGGCATTGTCCAACTAAGAATATTAAGAACACAGGTATCTCATAATTTTGATGCGTTTCGTAATTGTCATAACTGCTGAAAGTCTATGATATTAATTCATATACTACGGGGTCATTCCATGTAAAATCAACTAAATTTCTGGAGCTTCCCCATGAAAATTTAAATTTATTTTAATCATACGTTTCATAGTGATAGAACCATATATCTTGTGATAAACTTTAGGCTAGTTCATGAGATTTAGCCCCATTTAGGAAGGGGGGTCAATTTGAACAAAAATACCGTAGTTCTAGAAAGAGTTTGACAGTCTGGAATTTGTATTTTCAAATTTGACAGACCCATAATTTTTATTTTGCCATCAGAAAAGTTGTAGAGCTATTGGTTAGCACCATTTATTTTCTCTCATATTGTGTCTGGTTTAACAATAATGTGGTCTAGAAGATGCAAAAACCATTGTGACACGTATTCAAGTGTGGGGTTCTTTTTTCTTTTTCTTTTTTTTTTTTAGAACTATACATTCATATTACACACAAACTAAGACAGCCTTAAATCTCCGTTTTATTAACCGCCAGTAAACCTTTTAAACAGTAGAAACTTTATTTAATGATTTATGAACCTTAGAATTTGTCTCCAAAATGGTGCGTTATCTCAAAATGGACACAAGTTACTAATTTCATATTTTTTGTGCCATGAGATACGAGTCTATATACTAAACATTCTAACATAACGTACTAAAAAGAACGGAGATGTAAAAATTTCCCTTTTAATTTTACAGCTTATTAATCTTACTAGTGGACCAACTTTAAATTTCAAGAGGCATGGCCATTGTACTGTAGATCTAGAAATTTTCACTGTTAATTTTATTAATACTAATTTGCAACTTTATGCAGATTCACATTTATTTAATTTCACCAACTGATAATTTTTTTTAAAGGAAAACTTGCTACAAATGAAAATAACAAAATTAAATATGTAGCCAAACATTTTCAGATCTATGTTAGATCTCACATATTAATGTTTACAGGGTTCTTTCTTCTGAGACATGTTATCCATTAGATACATGCATAACTTTACATTTGAAACTTTCAACATATGAGGTCATCAAACTTCCAGGAACCATGGACTTTCCCTTCCCCCTCCCTGTTTCCTACTGAAAAGTGTTAAAAAAAAAAAAACATAGCCCTAGGCTATTTCTTCACAGAAACTTCTGTTCTACATGTTATCCAAAGTTTGGTTGACCAAACCTTACCAAAACGGGGCAGTTGTGGCCTGGTGGTAAGGTGCTGGATTGCTGATCCCAAGGTTGGGGGTTTAAGCCCCACTATCAACTATCAGCGGGTTCTCACTGCTGTCCCCCCAGTGCAGCTAACTGGGTTATCAAAGGCCGGCCATGTCTCTCACTGT